>CM068363.1:11120397-11720397 GCA_034769755.1 Odontamblyopus lacepedii
TCTGTCTGAAAAAGGGCTTAACCCAAAAGTCACATTGTGGTGTCATTAAAATAAATATTTGAAAGCTTCAAAGAACTGCAGATCTGCGGATCTCTTTCTTCTTTTTTTTGCCCAGTACGGTGTTAAACCTTTCTATCTTCGTGGAGACCAATCCAGACCAAGATACAGGTCAGATCTGCGGAGAGGCGACCCCGCTCACAGTCAGAATACCGGTTTTTCTAGGTGTTTTTGAGCCATAAAACCACCTGTTATTGAATACATGTAAAGTAGAGCTGTTTAATGTCGTACTGTGGGACATTCCAGGCAGATCAATGACGTATCCATAGAAACAAGCAGGTGACGGACCCCCAACCGAAAAGTTACATACATTAGTGCACCTTCAACCTGCAGATAAAGGACACACGCACTAAATTATACCGTACTGTATGTCCAATGTTTTTGTATTTTAGAATAAATCAGGATTAGAATGTTTATCAGTCAAAGTTATATTTGATTCTGCACGTATCTGAGAACAGTTCATGAAATTTAAAATCAAACTCTTCCATATAGTTCCTTTACGCTGCTCCTGTCTGCTCTTTCCAGCCCCGTCTCTCATAGAACAACATTTTAAATACTCCAGTGTGTTTTAAAGCTGCACTATGCAACTTTTCTGGTGAAGAATGGCTCCCAAGTGGCCCCACGGAGATACTTTTGTGTCGATAATGTTCCAAAACATGGCATTAAACCTGTGTATCTCCGTGAGGTCAGACAAACGCGTGGCAAAAGTGTTACCATGTAAGATCTGTGGAGAGGCGAGTGCAGCGATGGCAAGAATGTGTTTTTTAATGCAACGGTTTGGCAATAAGAACACATGGGATATAAACAGCTTTAACGCCATACTGCGGAACATTTTAGTAAACGTGAAAACACCTCCATCGAGTCAAGCAAAGGTGGAAAAGTTACGCAGTGCAGCTTTAAATGCGCCGTACAGTTTCAATGCCTTAAACTTCAGCACATCTCAATGACATTTTGTACAATTTTACCATGTTACATTTCACACCCACACTTTAGTTTTTGAACATATAAATATATTTTTTCCCTCAATAAAAGGAAAATAAAAGGATCTTTGACACAGTATGGTTTTTCCCATTGAGTTTGCGTAGTTGTAAAGTGCAAGGCGTGATGTAAACGCTTGAAATGGTCAGCAGGGGGCGCACGATCTCTGAGAAGAAGTCGCCACAAACTCAAAACGTTTCATATCGGTGAGCGGAAATGATGTTTTAGAGTGAAACTGGACACTTAAATGCGCGCTACGGAACTTTCCCCGTGCTTGTTACCGTGGAGACTGTAGTTACTGCTCGGCCTGGAATGTTCCGCAGGATTTTTGAATGATAAAAACACCCGTAACTGAATAAATAGATCTGTTAAACGCTGCGCTGTGGGACATTCCAGGCCAAGTGTTAACATCTCTATGGAGACAAGCTGGTGGCGGACCTTCCACGGCAAGGAGATGACACAATGAGGCCAAGTTACAGGTCAGATCTGTGGAGAGGCGAGCCCACTCACAGTAACAATGCGTTTTTCTTTGTTTTTTAAAGCAATAAAAGCACCAGTGGTTGAATAAATGTTGTACCATGGAGCATTACAGGAAAAACAATCTCCATGGAGACAGGAAGGTAGAGGAAAGTTTCATAGTGCACCTTTAAATAAATACAGAATACTTTAGTCAAATTTGAAAATGTATATCATTGAATTCTGGAGGATTTGCTAATTATTTTCAAGCCTTTTGTTACAAACAATGCAGCTAAAACTAAAATTGTAATAATTGCATATATTTATAGAGACTTTTAAAGGTCCTATATTACACAGAATTGATTTTTGTGAGTTTAAGCCATGTTATAATGTTGTTACTTCATCAAAAACATACCTGGAGTTGCTCTGTTCCACTTTGTGATGTCATGAAGCGGGAGTTTTCAAGTGAACAGCTCCTTTTACCTTTAGTTCAGTAGAGATTAGACAATTCCAGAGCTGAAGGTGGTTTAAAAACACTTCCTGTATCACCACATGACATCACAAGGTGGGACAGAGTGTTTTCTGCTTGAGAGAAGAACTCAGAAACGTGTGTGAACGAAACGAAACACAACTCCAGGTCTGTTTGCGACGAGGAAACAACATTAGAGCATAGATCAGAAAACAGCGTAATATGGGCCCTTTATGACGATAAACTGAATTTGCTTTAGTTTATTTCCCTTTTTTGCCAACTTTGTACCTGGGTTAAGTCCTGCAGTGTTTCTAATTAGACGTACAGACTAACAAATAGATTTCAACACTCTGCGAAGTGGTTAGAAGACTATTGAGGCTTGGGAAGAGTAAAGACGCTAGGCTAGACTAGGTTGCATGCGGGGACACAGGTTTTACATAACAAACATGTCCATACTGTATGTTTACGCACAGTGTCTGACAGGAAGCAGCAAAATCAGCTCCATGAAGTACCATTGGGAAATACAAAAAATATAGATCTTTAGTAATAATAATAATAATAATAATAATAGCTTTAAACCACAGACAAGGCAAAAAAAACTCAAATATATTCGAATTACAATCATTGCAAAGACTGAGAAATCCTCCATAAGAGATACAGTATTTTTACTAATAAGTCAAAGGCGCTGTACCTGATTTTTTACCGGCTTAAAAAAATACGTGAAAAACAAAACAGATTAATTCCACTCAACCCTGTGCGTTTAGAGCGTCCTAATTATTCACTACGACGAGTTTCTAAATGCTTTTCACGACTTTCAGAGACCGGAGCCGAGTTTTGCAGTGAAGGTAAACGATAACTAGCATGCTAACGCGCACTTCTTTATTATGGGACAGTTAAAACGCTTTAGATGCCAGACAGTAAACAGAAAATAGACTTATTTTGAAACTAAGAGCAAAGGATGGGTGATATATTGGTTCAAATCGATACCGATATTTCGTGTGTCCTTTGTGAACAGACGAATGAGTAAACTGGATATCGAAGAGTGTTTCAATTATTTTAAATTTCCGATAAATGCATTCGGTAATTTTGTTTTTCTTTTTACAAACATGACATGTTAAATTGTGGGCTTTATTGCAAGTTAAGACATATTTTTGGGCTTTACTCTGGATTTTAAAAGCTAAATATCGGTATCGGCCACTGCAGCAGGTCAAATATCGCCTTAAATTTTTTTTAAAAAGAATGATTTATGAATGAAATATCGAAATAAAAACACCAGGATCGCGTAAAAACAGGTTAATACAAACATTTTAAGACCAAAACAAGAAGCCTGATAACAGCAGTTAGGGTTTGGGTTCAATACAAAGTGAATTGGAGCCAGAATCGATGGAGCCGGAAGCGCGCCCGTGTTCGCTTCCTATTTGAAATGCAACATCTAGCGAGTTAGCTATGTCTATTTATATAAACAGTCTTTGGGATGTATGTTTACCCATTTTAAATCCCAGTAAATACGTTTTATTATTGTTATTTACACCTTTCTGAGCCTTACTATGGATTTTAAAAGCTAAATATCGGTATCGGCAAATATTGTTTATCAACCACAGCAGCAGGAACACATCGGATATCGTATCAGCTCAAAAAAAAATCCATATCGACCCATCCCAACCAAGAGCTGCTGATACAAAATCTCTATACTGTGGTAATTTCCGCTCAAAAACATGGGAAAAAAATCAGGTACAAGGCCTTTAAATCCGCCGATGTTTTCAAGTATAATCCGTTTACTAATATGACAATAAATGAATCACTTTTGTTTTCACGTCAACATGAAATTACAGATTTTCGCAGCGTACATTTCACACCACAGTCTATTAAGAACCACTTTTAGTTTAGCACAACGTTACGATCTTTTTAAAATCACAATAATATGACTATTCACATAAATTACAAGTTACATTCGTTGGTTGTTTATATTTTTTGCAACACTTAGGTCAGAGTTCATGAGATGTATTTGTTCGTTTAGCGCTGTTGTTAGGTAAAAGTTCTCATGGCAGTAGCAACAGCAAAATAAATAAGGCTTAAAATCGAGAAATTAAAAGACTAAAACCACTTTAAATGTCTAAACAGAACGGCGGATTCCACATGCAAAGGTAAACTCGCGTCTTCTTGTTCGTCGATTTGAAGTTTGCTCTCAAATCCTGTTGAGTTACAGCAACGGAAAGCACTTTTAAAATGTGAGATTTGAACGCCACGGACTGAAAGAAGTGGAAGCGGTGGAGCTTCCGGTGTCTTGCTCAAAGGTCCGATGGCATTGTGAGCAGTGACGGCAGGAGGACAGCGGGGGGCGCTCCGCAAAGCCACTGGTTCTGGTGTAAAAAGCAGCTCGGAGTGGAGCCTCTTCAGTTGCCTGAGAAATCCTCGCCAGATTTGACCTCCAGAGTTCCTACAAAGACAAAAAAGAAATGACAAAACATATTTACATGATCACCACTAGGGGGAGCAAGATGAATCTCTATTTAATGGCCCCTGGGAACACAGGGAGGGCATCTGACACACAGGGACATTTCTAAACGTATTCGTAAAGGTCTAAACTACAGGGTTAGCAATTTTTACACAGAATAAGACCCCATGGAGACACTGGGAGGGCATCTGTGTTACCTGACAGGGAGCTGTTGGACTTTTGCTTGTGCAGTTTCTCTCTCTCCTTCTTCACTTTGGGGATGATCTTTAGCTTCATGCTGCTGCTGCTCTTACTGCTGCGCACAGAGTCCTGAACACAGGGGCAAACGTTATGGAGGAGGAAGAGTTTTCACTTTGTCTTTTATATCTTTTCAGACTGTTCAGACTGTCTGAAAACACATAAAAATGGATTTAAACAGAATGTTTTCAAGAGCCTGTGATCAGTATGAGTGTTCAAGTTATTATAGCTTGACCAGATTTTCTAAATAAAAAACTGGGACGTCCCTGGTTTGGTTGGTAAGAATAAAACTGTGAATCAAATGCATGATTAAGGAAAATTGTTCTGCATTCAGCACTAATAAGAATCAGTATAGTCACATTTTCTTTGTATTTTGGTCATTTTTAATCAGCGTTTCTGTATTTTATCTTAACAAGTACCTGTTAGTACCTGGATGGGAGACTGCTGGAAATTCCAGGTGCCACAGTGAGGCGCCAGTCACAAAAACTGTCATTGTAAGTATGTGTTTATTTATATAACGCTTTTCACAGGCACAAAAGACGCTTTACAGAGCAGTTGTGTCCTTAGGCAAGACCAGGGCTCTACAGTGCGCCCAGTTCACTCGCATTTGCGAGTAAATATTTCGCCGTGCGAACGAGGAAAAAAAAACAGTCGCAAGTCGCACCAGTACGAGTGCTTCAGCAGCCACAATAAGGAGAGCTGCGTACAGATGTAACTGATGAGCTGACCGTTCTAAATGTATCAAACATTAGGGGCGCACTCACACTAGGACTTCGTGCCCAAGCCTGAAGCCCCTAAAGCGCAGCACGCAGGCCCAGCGCGAGCGCAAGCGAACCGTGACCGGGCACGACACCTCCGACCGCGCACGACCCCAGCATACGAGCTATACGAACAAACTCCGCTTCAAAACACACCCACGCCCCCTTAACCGAGGCGCGGCACCGCAGCAGGACCCACACCTGCCCCACCATTCAGTAGACACCCCCACACCGCTGGACTTCCTCCGCCGCTAAAGCGAGAGCTTTGTCTCGGTCTCATCTCGGACTCAAGGTCTGAATATGGAGTTCGATCATGTTTCATTACGGCCGCTGCTGTCGGCAATAAACTTGTACCGGTGTGCGGGACTTGTGCACTGGAGCCCGCAGACACCGCGGCACCGCCAGCGCACGGCTTGTCCACAGCGCCACCCTCAGCCTGCATCACAGGGCAGGTTAAACATCCCACCTGTCCATCCGCCTCGTCAAATACGCCAATACTCATTTTTATGTCCGTGTCCGCACAGAGCAGACCTTACGGCACAGAGCAGGCGGTATGTGGGCTGAAGTTTGCCTAAGAAAATGCCAAATAAATCTGTTTGTCACAATGTGCGTTTGGTTTGGTAAATGTGCAGAGGCTAAAATCCACTTTAAAACCTAAGACAATGTAAGTCCAGTGCAGTTAGGAATTTGAAAATACAGGTTTAATAATCCTATCCACTTATTACACTTTGAAACAGTTTTGTGTAAAGTGCCAGTGAAAGTTCTCTTAAAGAAGAGGTTCTTAAGCTGTGGGTGAAGGTCCAAAAAGGGCCACAGAGTGTTTCAGTGCAGTACAGTTTGTTTGGCTTATTTTAAGTCTAAATATTAATCAGATAAAATGAAGATATATTTATAAAAACATTGCGATCATGCAGGAAAAGTGCAGTCATAATTCTTTAGTTTTTTTGTATTAAATTTATTCAGTGTTGGTGTTGGTGTGTGTAAGTTCTGCACTGTAATAATCGTTCAAACGAAAACCTACTTGTTCCCCCATTTTTTTTCTGTGCTCCTTAGGGGCACATGTGCTCCTGAAAAAAAAAGTTAGTGTAGAGCCCTGGGCAAGACACTTCACCCACATTGCCTAGTATGAAAGTGGAGTGTGTGTGTGAGTGACAGTGGTGGTTGGAGGGGCTGATGGTGCAGACTGGAGCCTCGCTTCTGTCAGTCTGCCCCAGGACAGCTGTGGCTACAACAGTTTACCATCAGCGGGTATGGAGTGAATGAATAATGTCTTAAAGGTGCTATACACATGCAGTGATTCATTCAAAATAACATAAATATGCCTCTGTTTACTGTTTGCAGGATCAGATTGGTTAAAAATAGGGACACCTGGGGCATTTCTTGAAAAACTGGGGCAAACCACTGTTTTTGGATAAATCTGCTGGGACACAGGGCTCAAAACTGGGACTGTTCCAGGTAAATAAGGACGTCTGGTTACGCTATGTTTAGAAGTTTGATTTTCAACAAAAAGGTGAAAATGACTAACTGAGAAACTGTTGTCTAATGCTCTCTAGCTTGTGACTATAATTTTACATGTGAGCGACTTGTTTAACAGCACAAATCATCCCCCCTGTTGTAGTTCTTTCTGGTCAGATTGTGTTAAAGTAAAGCTCAGATCAAAGTCTAAAGAGTAACAGAGCTTCAGACAGAGCAGAGCCTCCAGTTAGCGTAGTGCGTGCTGGTACCTCTTCGTTGCACTGCATGAGGGGGCAGATCCAGTGGATGTCGTCCAGTTTGTGGAGTTCAGCGCTGAGAGAGTTCAGAGTGGTCCTGAGCTCCTCCTCCTCCGCACACTTGGACTGGAGAGACATGAGACACACGTCAGCTCAGCTCCTCGACATGAACAACGAGCAGCAACTTTAAAGCAAATACAGTCTTAAAGCTGCACTGCGGAACTTTTCTGGTGCAGGGTCTGACGCCAACTTGAGAGATGCATGTGAGGCTCATTCTGCTGTCTCGAACCAAAACACTAAATTCTAACTTAATTAAATGAGACATCATATTAAATATTTTCAGAATTAACACCAAATGAGCACTAAAATCAGTTATCAGTAGTTTTTTTATTACCTCTTATATGTGGATACTATGGAAGCCCATTTCCACCAGTTAATAAAAATTAAAGCCTCACAGAAAGTCATAATTATGAGTTTAAAGTCATAATTATGAGTTTAAAGTCATAATTATGAGTTTAAAAATCATAATTATGAGATTAAAAGTCGTAAGTATTCAAGATTCAAGATTCAAGATTTTTTATTGTTATTATGCGAGCATAACAAAATTTTGACGAACTCAAAAAAACAGAAGCATAAAGAAATAAAAGTATGAGTTTAAAAGTCATAATTATGAGATTAAAAGTTGTAATTATGAGTTTAAAAGTCATAATTATCAGTTTAAAAGTCATAACTATGAGTTGAAAAGTTGACTCTGAATCTGCCCTTGTCATTTTCCTGGAGAGTTCGTCCTCCAGGAGCTCAGGACGTCTCCACATCGCTCCATTTCCTCATTCACTTGTGACCGTTTTAAAAAGACAAGAAAGAGAAAACCACAGAAATCCCATATGAATGACGACGTGCAAAGCTGTGACTCCATGGAGCTGGTTTTATTCCAAACAGGGGATGAGCTTAAAACTCATAATTATTAATAATTATTAATAATTATTACTTTTAAACTTGTAATTATGACTTTTAATCTCATAATTATGACTTTTAATCTCATAATTATGATTTTTAATCTCATAATTATGACTTTTAATCTCATAATTATGACTTTTAAACTCATAATTATGACTTTCTGCGAGGCTTTCATTTTTATTTACTGGCAGAAATGGGCTTCCATAGGATACAGAATAAGTTTATGATATTTAAAACCTAAACTGTACATATGCGTCTTTGAATCAGAGAAATAAAGACCACAGCACCACTATTTTTATATGAAACAGAAAAGCAGATCTGTTTGTACCAGTATTTTTCCCTCCAGGAGCATCTTGGTCTCGGCCTGAAGAACTTTGCTGCTGTTGACGATTTCCACAGCTGTGCTCCGGCTCAGACACTGCAAAAACGCCCAACGAAACGAACGGATTTAAATGAGAATTCAGAAAAATGTTATGACGAAACAAAGATATCATCTGAAGCACACTATCTCTCTTTTTTCTCTCTGTTCACACCCTTCCTCCCCCTCTCTCTCCTTTTCCTTACAACCGTTAGCCTTGTTACTCTAAGTTTTTAGATTCTCCCTGGTGTTATAAAAGGAAGTCATTTCTTTTGTGCAGTTATTATATTTAAGAGGAGCAAAGACCAGGGGGAAATGGGCCGATAATGGGGATCCTCATAAAAGAATGAATCAATGACAACAGTGAAGCCTTCCTCTCCTCCTCTCTGCCTTTCCTCCCCGTCTCCTCCTCCTCTCCTCCCTCTCACCCCCTCCTCCCTCCTTCTCTGCCTCTCTCCCTCTACTCCTCTTCTTCGCCTCCTCTCTGCCTCTTCCTCCTCTCTCCCATCTCTCTCCCATCTCCTCCTTTCCTCCTCCTTTGCCTCTGTCTTGTTTTTTGTTTTCTCTCTCCCTCTCCTTCTCTCCCTCCCTTTCCTCCTCTCGCCATCTCTTCTCCCCCCTCCCCCTCCTCCTTTCTTCTCTGCCTCTCTCTCCTTCTACTCCTCTTCTTCACCTTCTCTCTGCCTTCCCTCTTTCATCTCCTCTCTTCCCTCCCTCCCTACCCTCCTCTGCCTTTCCTCATCACCTCTTCCTCTCCATCTCTCTCCCTCCTCTCTCCTCCCTCCTTGTCTCTCCCTCTTCTCCTCTTCTTCGCCTCCTCTCTCCTTCCCTCTCTCATCTCTTCCTTTCCTCCTCCTTTGCCTCTCTTGTTTTTAGTTTTCTCTCTCCCTTTCCTCCTCACTCTCCTTCTCCTCTTCCCTCTCCCCCTCTTCTCTTACCCCCTCCTTCCTTCTCTGCCTCTGCCTTTGCTCTTTCATCTTCCTCCTTTCCTTCTCCTCCCTTCCCTTCTCTCTGCCTTTCCTGCCCAACTCCTCCTTCTCTCATCTCTCTCCCTCCTCACCCCCTTCCTCCCTCCTTCTCTCCATCTCCTCCTCTTCCTCCTCTCTCCTTCCCTCCATCCGTCCCACCCTACCCTCCTTTTCTCCACCCCTCTGTTGTTTTTAGTTTTCGCTCTTCCTCTCCTCCCCTCTGCCTATCGCTCCCTTTCTTCCTCTCTCTCTCCTTCTCTTCTTCTCCCTCCGCCTCTCTTGTTTTTGTTTTCTCTCTCCTGCCTCTTTGTCCTCATCTCCTCCTTTCCTCCTCCTCTCTTTGTCCATCCCTCCTACCTCCGCCCTCCCTTTCTCTCACCTCTGGTCTGGACAACTCTCTGCTTCTCTTTTGTTTTAAGTTTTCTCTTTCCCTCTCCTTCTGTTCTCCTCCTCCTCTCCGTCCCTCTCTCTCACCTCTGGACTGGACAGCTTGGCCTCGGTCAGCACCAGCGCGGTGGCATTGACGGCGTGGGCCAGCTCCTGTTCCACCAGTTTGTGACTCTTGGCAGTTTCCCGGATCCTGTAACGAGAGGGAGGAGATAATTACAGAGCTGGAGCATGTCTAATTATGCTTCTGCATCGTCAGTAATGGCTTAATTACAACGATTAGATGAACAAATTTACACGGAGGAAAATCTCTATTGTCGACGCATCTCAAATGTCCCATATCCAATCTCTATGGTAATATCTTTGGGTTTATTCGGATATACGTCGTTATTTTGAGATAATTAGAACTGCTACTGCTACTACTGCGACTGCTACTACTACCACTACTACTGCTACAACTACTACTGCTACTGCTACTACTGCTACAACTACTACTGCTGCTACTGCTACTGCTGCTACTGCTACAACTACTACTGCTAATACTGCTACTACTGCTACTGCTACTACTACTGCTGCTGCTACAACTACTACTGCTACTGCTGCTACTGCTACTACTACTACTGCTACTGCTACAACTACTACTGCTAATACTGCTACTACTGCTACTGCTACTACTACTGCTGCTGCTGCTACTACCACAGCTGCTACTACTACTACTATTGCTACTGCTACTGCTATTACTACTACTGCTGCTACTGCTGCTACTACTACTACTGCTACAACTACTACTGCTACAACTACTACTGCTGCTACTGCTACAACTACTACTGCTGCTACTGCTACAACTACTACTGCTACAACTACTATTGCTGCTACTGCTGCTACTGCTACTGCTACAACTACTACTGCTACTGCTACAACTACTACTGCTGCTACTGCTACTACTACTACTACTACTGCTACAACTACTACTGCTACTGCTACTGCTACAACTACTACTGCTACAACTACTACTGCTGCTACTGCTACTGCTGCTACTGCTACTACTACTACTACTACTACTGCTACAACTACTACTGCTGCTACTGCTACTGCTACAACTACTACTGCTACAACTACTACTGCTGCTACTGCTACTACTACTACTACTACTACTGCTACAACTACTACTGCTACTGCTACTACTGCTACAACTACTACTGCTACTGCTACAACTACTACTGCTGCTACTGCTACTGCTACTGCTGCTACTGCTACTACTACTACTACTACTACTACTGCTGCTACAACTACTACTGCTACTGCTACTACTGCTACAACTACTACTGCTGCTACTGCTGCTACTACTACTACTACTACTGCTACTGCTAATACTGCTAATACTGCTACTGCTACTACTACTGCTGCTGCTGCTACTACCACAGCTGCTACTACTACTACTACTATTGCTACTGCTATTACTACTACTGCTGCTACTGCTGCTACTACTACTACTACTCCTTCTACTATACCTACTACTACTCCTACTCCTACTGCTGCTACTCTTCCTACTACTACTGTAAGAAAACCTCTTGTCAACATGATAACAAATGTTCCATGTCCAATCTTTATGGTAATATCTTTTAGTTTATTCAGATATATGTTGTTATTTTGAGATAATTGGAAATACTACAACTACTACAATTAATAATACTACTGCTACTACTAAGACTGTAAGGTTGTACTACTACTACTACTACTACTACTACTACTACTACTAGCTTCAATGCAATCTCAAATGAACCATAACCAATCTCTAAGTTAATTATCTTTTAGAAATGCTACTAGTACTACTACTACTCCTGCTACGACTACTACTCCTACTACTATTGCTACTACTACAACTACTGCACTACTACCACTTACTACTACAAGCACTATGCAATTGACTGCAAAAACTGTAAGAAACTCTCTGTTGCCAATGCCACATCTAATCTACTACTAACCTACTACTACTACATATGTACTACATTGTGACGCATGTCTGTGAAAAATGCTATATAAATAAAAACTTTATTACTTCCCTACAACTTCTTTTATGACGACTACGACTGTAAGAAAACCTTTTGTCAACACCATCTCAAATGTTCCATATCCAATCTTCACGGTAACATAATTTCCCAGTGGTTTATTCAGACATGTGTTGTTCCGTTGGAGATAATTAGTTGCCCTGAGATAATTGAAAAATAGGAGCGGTAAAGTAAGTCATTAGAGCTGCTGAGAAACAAACAGATTGCAGATGAAGCCATAATCATGATAATGGCTCCAAGATTCTCAAATGGCTTCATATTGTATTAGCCATTAGAGGTTAAAGAGGCGGTATTTTACTTCTGTGGGGTGTTAACTGCTAAAACATAACATATTTAGATCAGCATGTTACAGTATAGTTTTGAAAATGATATAAAATGCAGAACCTTCTTGCTGTGAGTTCTCCAAAAAGTTTGTTAAACCTTTTCCCTCGGACTCACTTGTTGATGAGCATCTCTGCCACCAGTCCGAGCTGCTGCACCTGTGCACACTCCTCCTCCGTCAGGTACTCCATCGACTGCTGTGAGTTCAGACGAGGACGGATCGCTCTGTACGGGTCCACCTTCATCTTATCCTCCCACGACTTCAGGGTGCTCTCAAACGCCTGGGACAGAAACAAGTACATACACTTAAACAGAGGGCACTCAAACGCCTGGGATATAAACAAAGACATACACTTATAAACGGTGCTCTCAAATGCCTGGGATATAAACAAATACAGTATATACAGGGTGCTCTCAAATGCCTGAGACATAAACAGCTACATAGAGTTAAACAGGGTGATCTCAAATGCCTGGGATATAAACACAGAGTTAAACAGGGTGCTCTCAAACGCCTGGGACATAAACAGGTACACAGAGTTAAACAGGAACCATTCACGTGCCTGGGATATAAACAAATACAGTATGTACAGGGTGTGCTCTCAAATGCCTAGGACATAAACAGGTACATAGAGTTAAACAGGGTGCTCTCAAATGCCTGGGATATAAACAAATACAGTACGGTATATACAGGGTGCTCTCAAATGCCTGGGACAGAAACAGGTACATAGAGTTAAACAGGGTGCTCTCAAATGCCTGGGATATAAACAAATACATACACTTATGTACACTTAAACATTGTGCCCTCAAATGCCTGGGACATAAACAGGTACACAGAGTTAAACAGGGTGTTCTAAAACGCCTGGTACGTAAACAAAAACAAACTTAGCAAGGATGTCCTCAAACGCCAGGAACATTAACAAGCACACACTTAAACAGGGTGTGCTCAAACGCCTTGGGCAACGCAGGCTCAGTTATGATTGTACCTTTTTCAAACCGAGTACAGGATATTCTGTTTACAGTTCCTTTCACTGTGCCTTACCCTGTCTCTGGTGAGCATCTGAGCCCTGTTCTTGTGCACGATCTTCAGGACCCCCGGAGGCTGGATCCAGGCCTCTCCGTCCACCTGCACTGGGACCCCCTCCTCCCCCAGGATGGAGATCTTCACCTGACGACACTAAACATCCAAAAAGGAATGAAGATCAAACACCAGAGAGTATGTCACAAATAATAAAAAGTTGTAATAAGCGAGATGGGATGAAAGAAATGTGTAAAACGAGTCTGGCAATGATTTATGGATTTAAAAACTGCAATCACAATCATGGAAAATTTACAGAAGATCAATGAAACCAGTGTGAACGAAGCAAAATAGAACTCCAGGTATCTTTTTGATAAGAGAAAAATGTAACAATATAATGGTTAAAAGCTCAAAAAAGTCCCATTTGCATGACTTTTTTTATGTTTACCTGAGCGATTCTGTGATGCTGCAGGTTAATGACCCTGGACACGGCCATCTGCATACTCCCAAAGACAGCCACCACCTCCAGCTTCTTATCATCGAACGAGGGAGCGCCAAAGTTCTGGAAACACAAGTATTTCAATAATCTAATCTCCTGGTGTGTTCATGGGGTCTCATTCTGTGCAAAAACTGATTCTTGGATTAGCTCAGCAGTTCAGATTTGAGTCTTGTTTCAAATGGTAATACTCCTCGACAGGTTTATAATACCATGTACTGTGAAATTAATTTGGACCAATATTTCTTACATTATCTTCTTTGGTTCCACCCCAGAAGTTGATGCCTCCTGCGTAACTGGGGATGTTGAGCACAGCCAGGCCCTGCAGACTGGGGAGAGACATGGGAACGCCGTCACACTGCAACAAACATGAAAAATAGGAGTTTGAGAAAGACAGAAAAGTGCAGAAAACATGTCCGATTTTGTGATTTTGTGATTGCTTTGACTGACCTCCAGCTGCACCCTCTGCTCCAGGTTTTTGTAGGTTTTCTGGACCAGTTCTTTGGTTCCCAGGACGCCGTACCACATCATGTTTTTAGTGCGACTACTGCAAAGAAGAGACAGGAAAATAAGGTTAAGGGACACTATTCTTTCAGAGGGTATGGGTCCTCTGTATTTGACCCATCCTTCAGTGTCTCTAGGTCAGGAGCAGTGGGACCCATCTCCAGATCTTCAGCTAGTCTTGGTAAGAGAATTTAAGTAATTTATCCACTTACATCTCTCTTGAACATTGACTCACAAAAGCTATATTTACACCATGACTCTTGGTATAGCATTGGCAACCGCTATCTAAACTGTGGCATATTGCTGTATAACTGGAGTCTACTGGCCTTCATAGTCTCACTAAATGCTGACTAACTGGAGTCTACTGGCCTTCATAGTCTCCCCACACTTGCTTTATAAACCTCCTCCTTTGGAAGCATCGTAAAGGGGCTTGAACACTCAGATCAGACTGTGTTCTCTTTTGGAATCACACTATGTTGACTTTTCACGTCCCCCCCGGGCCTGTATTATTGATGGCAAATAAACTTCTCCTGTTAAAGACGCCCAGTTGGTCTCCAGCCTTTTACTTCCACCCTTTCTTGGACAACCTGAAAACTTCTACAACAAGGACTAGCCAGGTTGGTGCCACTTAGTGCCTCTGTTCAATTTAATTTCTCTCCAATGACTAGGTGAGGAATCAGAATACATTCGGCAGTTTGTAAGAACCCCGGAAGTTGTAGTCGGCGCACTGGCCAATCAGTGAAGCGGTGTGATGGCCAGAACCAACCCGAGTTGTGATAGCAGACTGCATACACTATCCTCCTTTGGACTTCCTTTTTCAAATACTGACTTTGCATGTTTTATCATACCTTTAATTCACAAGTTCACCTCACAGAAACAACAATGATATTTTTCAAATACTGACTTTGCATGTTTTATGTTCTGTTGTGCTGCAATTACTTGGACACCACTGAGCGCATTACAGTCACAACCAAATATCAGCGATTGGTCAAATCAAAAAAGTACTCGCCGACCGTCCAGCGAACAAATCCTAATGCGAGGTCAGACGGTTTCCACAAAGTTAATTAGGCTAGGTCAGGACTACCTTGGCTGGAGGACTTGACCTATGGTGCATGTTTTGGGTTTACAGGGGGAACCGGAGGAACCCAAAGGGAACCAACCCAGACACAGAACATGCAAACTCCACACATACACTGTGAGTGCTAACCATTCTGCCACTCTACATTATGTTTTTTGTGTGACTGCCACAAAAAGAAACAGGTCAGTGGGGCTGAACTCAACAAGAATAAGCCAAGAGAGGCAAGAGTGATCTTGTAAAGTAAAGAGTCACGCTTTTATACAGTGCTTTTCCATCTTCAACTCCTTCAAAGCGCTTTACATCAAGAAACCCATTCACACACACATTCATACACCAGTGTACGCAGACACTGGGGGCAAGGTGACATAAGCGTCTTGCCCAAGGACACAGCAGCATTCATCGGTGGGTTGAATTACACTGCCAACCTGTGGGCGAGTGGATCGGGCCGCCAACCTTACTAATACTCTACCAGCTGAGCTACTGTGATGAGTCAAACAAAAACAATTGAGTAAGACGTTGAATCATGTAATCATTATTATATTATGCATTTAAACTCTTCACATGACTGACAGGACTCTCAAAGCGTCACATGTAGTCATCCGCCTTAGCTGTCCTGGGGCAGACTTCATACACTCAGAAACCGGTGTTTTGGAGGTTGTTTTTACGCAGTGGGTTGAGTTTGGATGGAACATTGAGGTTGGACTGTAGGAGAATACTGACAAGATACAGTAGGTTTTATTGTACAATTACAGAAAAACAACAAAATTCTTGCACTTTCTACTCTTTATATCTAATGTATAGTCCAACATTTTATTAAGCTAAACAAGTAATGTTATTCATATTTTATTCATTCTTATTCAGGATTTTACTCCCGACCGGCCCAGGGCTGATATGACGGATTATACTTTATTAATAAGAATAGTACAAAATAAATCTTATATATTTGAAGGTAGCATTCATTTTGTGTTTACCTGCATTTCTTGGGGTGCTCATCTCTCTTGTTGTTGAATTCAAGGGAAATTTTCGCGTCGAGGCCGATGCCAAAGTAGTTATTCATGACGCACTTTTCTGAACAGTGTCTGCAACAGAACATAAACAGCCAGTTTAAACTCACTGTACTGTTATAAACCTGTTACCAGGGCAGTAGACAGGGTTTTAGGGGCCCAAAACTGGACCTTTCTTCCTATTAATTAATATTAGAGGGGGGCCAATGTGAGACTTCTTGCCCTGGGCCCCAAAATTCTATGGCAATATATGGAATTATTAAGTAAAAAATAGTGTTAAAGGTGCACCGTGTAACTTCCGTCAAATGCTTTTTTCTGTGGAGATGTTATTGCTTTGTCTGAAATGTTTCACAGTATGGCATTAAAGGTTTCTATTTTCATGGAGACCAAACCAGACCAAGTTACAGGTTAGATCTGTGGAGAGGCGACCCCGCCCATAGTCAGAATGCCTGTTTTTCTAGGTATTTTTGAGCAATAAACCCACCTGTAATTGAATAAATGTAAAATTGAGCTGTTTAAAGTCATACTGTGGAACATTCCAGGCAGAGCAATGACATGTCTAAAGAAACAAACAGGTGACGGACCCCCCCAAACAAAAAGTTAAATAGTACACCTTTAAATAACTAAATATTTTTTAGATTTTCAATTACAATTCCATAAAGTAGCCACCCTTTGTTTTGTTGACAGCGCTGCAAACCCTTCAGGATGAAATCGCCTGAAATGGTTTTCACTCAAGCAAAGGGTCGCTAAAGTTTTGAGTTATTTTGAATTTCTTTTTAGTTTGCTACGTGTCATTCATAGTTTTGATGTCTTCAGTGAGAATTAACAATCCAAATAGTCATGCAAATACGAAAACATTAAAACTGAGACTGAGGGATTACACAGATATAAGGCCACATGGTAACACAAAAGAAAGTACTACGATTTAATGTTGAAAACTGCATTCTATTGTCTAAAGAAAGAGTGTTTTTTTTTTTTTAATCACTACTGTGGTATTAGAAATCATCATCGAAATCAAGTTAAAAATTTTAGTATTGTGTTAACACCAGTGGATAGAAAAATAGTACAGTTCTAAAACATACACTGTGAGGTCATTGTACATGGCCGTGTGCAGACTCTCGTGTTTCTCCAGGAGGATGGGGGAGGTGGGGCTCAGATTCCCTTGACCTGAACAAAAGCAGGAATTTAATTTATCAAAAAAACATTTGCAATCATGAATCAAAATAAAGACGTCCGGTAGCTTAAAGGTGCACTGTGTAACTTTTCTGGTGGAGGGTCCTTGAGATGCTTTTCGTCATGGAGATGTTATTGCTTTGTCTGGAATGTTTCACAGTATGGTATTTATTACTTTTTATCATCATGGAGACCAAACCAGACCAAGTTACAGGTCAGATCTGTGAAGTGGCGACCCCGCACACAGTCAGAATGTCTGTTTTTCTAGATATTTTTGAGCTATAAAATCACCTATAATTGAATCAATGTAAGGAAGAGCAGATTAATGCCATACTGTGGAAGATTCCAGGCAGAGCAATCATAATCAAAGAAGCAAAAAAAGTGATGGACACTCCACCAGAAAAGTTACACAATGCACCTTTAAGTTAATTACAGCATATTCAGTAAAAAGACCTTATTTAATCGTAAAAATGTGTAAAACAATTTTTGTACAACTTGAATTCCTCATTGAAAAATTTTAAATATACAGAAAAGTTTAAGTTATCGGAGGTATGTATTCAAAATGCCAGCAGGGGGCGCAAGGACGACAACTGCAATGGCACTAGTGAAAAAAGTAGTAGTAGTAGTAATAATAATAGCTGCTAAAGTTGAAGGTGGTTTGCTAGTTTGTTTAATTAAGAAAGTTTCATTAGTGACAAAGTAAAAATGTGTGGAAGAGTCCACCTGATGATGTCACGAGGTGGACTTTTCTGTTAAATTACATTGGGACTCACGTGGCTCTGCGTCTTTGAGCTCTTCACTGTTTTCTCTTTTGAACGAAGAAGATGACGACATCCTCTGGACCTGCGTGTGACGGTTCTGTTCATCTACCACTGGGAAAAAAACACATTTTATAAGATTTAAGAGGGAGTATTACACTTCTATGGGGTATTAAAGAGGGGGCATTTTACTGCAAACATAATGTTTTTTTGATGCTCTGAAACCCCCTTCACTTTGCTCTCTGTGCTAAGTCACTCCCCCTTCAGAAAGCCATCACAACACAATCAGCATGCATCCCAGTACTGAAACTACTACACATCACATCAGTGAGCATGGGTGATGTAGGCTTGTGTAAAGAGGGTTTGAATAGGGCCCAGGAGAGATCGCTAAATTACTCAAACATGCATGGATGACATTTAAAAACTCTTTAGGGATGTTTTTAATGAAGGAACAATGTTATAACATGGTAGAAAACTCCCAAAAGTTCCCCTTAAATGGTCATACCCTCTCCTTATATGGTCGTATCCTCTCCTTAGAAGGTCATACGCTCTCCTTATAAGGCCATACCCTCTCCTTATAAGGCCGTACCCTCTCCTTATAAGGCCGTACCCTCTCCTTATAAGGCCATACCCTCTCCTTATAAGGCCGTACCCTCTCCTTATAAGGCCATACCCTCTCCTTATAAGGCCATACCCTCTCCTTATAAAGGCCATACCCTCTCCTTATAAGGCCGTACCCTCTCCTTATAAGGCCATATCCTCTCCTTATAAGGCCATACCCTCTCCTTATAAGGTCATACCCTCGCCTTATAAGGCCATACCCTCTCCTTATAAAGGTCATACCCTCTCCTTATAAGGCCATATCCTCTCCTTATAAGGCCGTACCCTCTCCTTATAAGGCCATATCCTCTCCTTATAAGGCCATACCCTCTCCTTATAAGGTCATACCCTCGCCTTATAAGGCCATACCCTCTCCTTATAAAGGTCATACCCTCTCCTTATAAGGCCATATCCTCTCCTTATAAGGCCGTACCCTCTCCTTATAAGGCCATATCCTCTCCTTATAAGGCCATACCCTCTCCTTATAAGGTCATACCCTCGCCTTATAAGGCCATACCCTCTCCTTATAAAGGTCATACCCTCTCCTTATAAGGCCATACCCTCTCCTTATAAGGCCATTCCCTCTCCTTATAAGGCCGTACCCTCTCCTTATAAGGCCATATCCTCTCCTTATAAGGCCATACCCTCTCCTTATAAGGCCATATCCTCTCCTTATAAGGCCATATCCTCTCCTTATAAGGCCGTACCCTCTCCTTATAAGGCCATACCCTCTCCTTATAAGGCCATACCCTCTCCTTATAAGGCCGTACCCTCTCCTTATAAGGCCGTACCCTCTCCTTATAAGGCCATACCCTCTCCTTATAAGGCCATACCCTCTCCTTATAAGGCCATACCCTCTCCTTATAAGGTCATACCCTCTCCTTATAAGGTCATACCCTCGCCTTATAAAGGCCATACCCTCTCCTTATAATAATAATAATAAATTTTATTTATATAGCGCTATAAAGGCCATACCCTCTCCTTATAAGGCCATACCCTCTCCTTATAAAGGTCATACCCTCGCCTTATAAGGCCATACCCTCTCCTTATAAAGGTCATACCCTCTCCTTATAAGGCCGTACCCTCTCCTTATAAGGCCATACCCTCTCCTTATAAGGCCATACCCTCTCCTTATAAGGCCATACCCTCTCCTTATAAGGTCATACCCTCGCCTTATAAGGCCATACCCTCTCCTTATAAAGGTCATACCCTCTCCTTATAAGGCCATATCCTCTCCTTATAAGGCCGTACCCTCTCCTTATAAGGCCATACCCTATCCTTATAAGGCCATATCCTCTCTTTATAAGGTCATACTCTCTCCTTATACTCTCTCCTTACATGGTCATACCCTCTCCTTATAAGGTCATACTCTCTCCTTATAAGGTCATGCTCTCTCCTTATATGGTCGTACCTTTCTCGGCCTGCTCGATGATCTGCCTCAGGGCTTTCTTCAGACTGTTGGCTCGGAGCATCAGTTGTTCTTTGGATCTGTATGTTTTTCCGTCTGATCCCGGGTCTCCTTCTCCGTCTCCCGGTCCGGACCCTCCTCCGTCCTCTCCTGGCCCTGAACCCGCCGGGACCACCTGCACAAGACAACACAACCACTCAATGCATTGTGAAAAAACTATTAAAGATTTTCACTTCATCTAGATATGTATTACACATTATTACACATTTCACCATAAACTGTACTTTTTGTGAAGTTTTGGGTGGTTATTGTTACCTGTGCCTCGGCCTCTTCGCTCAGAGCTTTGACCAGAGAGTCCAGCTTCTCGTTCAGCAGAGCGCACTGAAACAGCAAGGGGTCAGTCTACTGCAACACAGTTTATACAAAAGCTGCACAATTTGGGGATCTAATTGTGATTTTTCTGATAAGTACTGTATCTAAAGTACAACTTTGTGCATTTTTTGGATCTGTTGGTGATAACTCTGAAAAAACTGGGAAAACTGAGAAAATGGCCCTGTTTTCTACATCTAGACATCATTTTCCTTTTATAAATTGTGTATTCATTTGTGTATTATAATTTGTCTAACTTAATAAAACTGTCACTGTAGCAGGACACTGCAATAGCTCCAGGAATCAGATAATGATCACATATTTCCAGTGTGCTTGTAAACATAGAGTAGAACATAAGTTGAGCAGAAAAAGACCGTCGCTCCACACCTCCGCTCGCCCACAGCTCTCCGTTACACAATCACTCCCTTATATAACTCCATACAAACACACACGTACACGGATCTGTACCTTCTTGGCCATGGCGTCTGCCTCCTCTCTGTTCTCCGTGGCCCTCTCGTACGCCTTCCCCACCTCCACCACAAACTCGTTTACCGTACCACACAGGAATCTGGAATACGGAAACACGAGAGGGACAAAAAGGGTTAAAGTGACAGAGAAATGGAAAAATAAACAAACAAACAAACACATAACCATAGCGATGGAGATATGAGTCCCTTGCGATCATTTGATGCCTGCATTGACACATGCTAGGGTGTTCTACATGTATCTCTATGGTGGAATGTTCAGTAGTTGCCATAGTGACACAGCGCTCACAAACTGACCAAAAAGTTTTCAGACTGTATGGATACTACTAGTACTACAAATCAAAGTAAAAGTAGTAAAGTACTGTACTTAAGTTAAAAAAAATCTTAGGTATCTGTACTTTACTTGAGTAGATTTTACTTTTTACTTTTACTTCATTCCATCTGAGAGCAGGTATCGGTACTTTCTACTCCACTACATTTTTTAACTGGACTGAAAAGTAAAAGTATTTTTATTATAGTTTGTGACCTGCTGAAAAGGCTGAGGGTTTATTTTTAACACCTTCATAGTCTGAGAAAATTAAAATAAACAAATAAAAATTATTTATTTGTTTCTTTCTGTTGAACAAAATTCACACAAATCTGTATCATAATCACTACATTTGAGGCTTTGTAAGATCTCGAAATCTGTGTGAAATACTTCCTACTCTTTAGGTACATTTTTAACATGTACTTAAATATCTTTTCTTAAGTAGATTTTTTTCATGAGATACTTTTACTTGAGCATTATTTTGGCTTTTATTTATTTATTCATTTTTTATTTTTTTACTTTTACTGATGAAAAAAAATCGGGGACTTAAAATGGATTTAAACAGCACATTTTCAGGAGCCTCTTAATTTTCAGTTTTCTTTCTTTTTACCTCCTTTTCTTCATAACTCCCAACAATTTTACAGACACTGTTATACTAAAATACTACTATATACTCATGCATATGTAACATCGCGTCTGGACTATTGCAATTCTCTGTATGTAGGGCTAGACCAGAGCTCCCTGCAGTGCCTACAACATGTCCAGAACGCTGCAGCTCGTCTGCTCACTAATACTAAGAGACGTGAGCACATCACACCTGTGCTGTGTGACCTGCACTGGCTCCTGTCTTCTATCGGCTGCAATTTAAAATGGTATTAATTGTGTTTAAATGTTTACACTCTTTGGGTCCAGTCTATCTGAGGGAATTACTGGAGCCCTACACTCCTCCCAGAGCCTGAGATCAGCCGACCAGCTCCTGTTGCTCGTGCCCAAAACGAGGCTCAAGATGAGAGGTGACAGAACCTTTTCTGTGGCAGCGCCCAGACTGTGGAATAATTCCTCTTCCTGTCAGATCCTCTCAGTCTGTAGTGCAGTTCAAGACTAGATTGAAAACTCATCTCTTTTCCCTGGCATTTAATACTAGTTAGTCAGTTTATCTTAGTTTTTATTATAGTCTTCACATTGTGTTATATATGTGTATGTTTCTTCTGTCTTTGTTATCCTTTCTGTGAAGCACCTTGGTCAACTGAAGTTGTTTTAAATGTGCTATATAAATAAACTTGAATTGAATTGAATATACTACTACTAAGCCAGTTAATCCTTCAGAAGTACTACTCTTAAAGGGATATTACACACTTGGCAGAGGAGATGACATCGCTGTGTTTGTCTGAGTCCAGGATCTTGGCGAGATGAGAGGCCACAGAGTCTGCGTACTGAGTGATATGAACCTGGAACAACAGTACAGAAGAACAGGCATTATTAAAGGTGCACTGCGGAACTTTTCTGATAAACATCTGCCGTCTGATTATTATGTGAAACTGGAAAGGTAAAGACAATATGCACAAGAACAGGCATTTATTATAGGTGCATTGTGTAACTTTTCTGGTGGATGACCCTTCGTAGAGATGTTAAACTTTGTCTGGAATGTTTCACAGTATGGCATTAAACCTTTCTATCTTCATGGAGACCAAACCAGACCAAGTTACAGATCAGATCTGTGCAGAGGCGACCCCGCTTACAGTCAGAATGTCTGTTTTTCTAGGTATTTTTGAGCTATAAAACACATGTAATTGAATAAATGTTAGGGGGAGCTGTTTAATGTCATATTGTGGAACATTCTAAGCAAAGCAATGACATCTCCATAGCAACAAGCAGGTGACGGACCCCCAACCAAGAAGTTACATAGTGCACCTTTAAAGATGCATGGGCACCCATCTCCAGAGCTTGAGTTAGTCTTGGTCAGGACTACCTCAGCTGGAGGACTGGTGCATGTTTTAGGTTTATGGTGGAAACCCACACAGACACAGGCAGAACATGCAAACTCCACACACAAAGGATGGGATAGAACCCAGAACCTTCTGGCTTCACTCAATCTTTCTCTCTCTCTCACTTAAACTCTCTATCTCTCTCACACTCTCTTTCTCTCTCACACTCTTTCTCGCTCCTTCTTTCTCTTGCTTTCACTCCCTCTCTCACTCACACTCTCTCTTTCCCTCGCTTTCACTCCCTCTCTCACTCACACTCTCTCTTTCCCTCGCTTTCACTCCCTCTCTCACTCACACTCTCCCTTTCCCTCGCTTTCACTCCCTCTCTCACTCACACTCTCCCTTTCCCTCGCTTTCACTCCCTCTCTCACTCACACTCTCTCTTTCCCTCGCTTTCACTCCCTCTCTCTCTCACTCACTCTCCCTTTCTCTTGCTTTCACTCCCTCTCTCACTCACTCTCTCTTTCCCTCGCTTTCACTCCCTCTCTCACTCACACTCTCTCTTTCCCTCGCTTTCACTCCCTCTCTCACTCACACTCTCTCTTTCACTCGCTTTCACTCCCTCTCTCTCTCACTCACTCTCCCTTTCTCTTGCTTTCACTCCCTCTCTCACTCACACTCTCTCTTTCCCTCGCTTTCACTCCCTCTCTCACTCACACTCTCTCTTTCCCTCGCTTTCACTCCCTCTCTCACTCACACTCTCCCTTTCTCTTGCTTTCACTCCCTCTCTCACTCACACTCTCCCTTTCTCTTGCTTTCACTCCCTCTCTCTCTCACTCACTCTCCCTTTCTCTTGCTTTCACTCCCTCTCTCACTCACTCTCTCTTTCCTCGCTTTCACTCCTCTCTCACTCACACTCTCTTTCCTCGCTTTCACTCCTCTCTCTCGCTTACTCCCTCTCTCACACTCTCTCTCTCTCACACTCTTTCTCGCCTTCTTTCTCTTGCTTTCACTCCTCTCTCACTCACACTCTCTCTTTCCTCGCTTTCACTCACTCTCTCACTCACACTCTCCTTTCCTCGCTTTCACTCCCTCTCTCACTCACTCTCCTTTCTCTTGCTTTCACTCCTCTCTCACTCACTCTCTCTTTCCTCGCTTTCACTCCCTCTCTCACTCACACTCTCCCTTTCTCATGCTTTCACTCCCTCTCTCACTCACACTCCCTTTCTCATGCTTTCACTCCTCTCTCTCTCACTCTCCCTTTCTCATGCTTTCACTCCTCTCTCACTCACACTCTCTCTTTCCTCGCTTTCACTCCTCTCTCTCGCTTTCCTCCTCTCTCACACTCTCTCTCTCTCTCTCACACTCTTCTCGCTCCTTCTTTCTCTTGCTTTCACTCCCTCTCTCACTCACTCTCTTTCCTCGCTTTCACTCCCTCTCTCACTCACACTCTCCCTTTCTCTTGCTTTCACTCCCTCTCTCACTCACACTCTCTCTTTCCCTCGCTTTCACTCCCTCTCTCACTCACACTCTCCCTTTCTCATGCTTTCACTCCCTCTCTCTCTCACGCTCCCTTTCTCATGCTTTCACTCCCTCTCTCACTCACACTCTCTCTTTCCCTCGCTTTACTCCCTCTCTCTCGCTTTCACTCCTCTCTCACACTCTCTCTCTCTCACACTCTTTCTCGCTCCTTCTTTCTCTTGCTTTCACTCCCTCTCTCACTCACACTCTCTCTTTCCTCGCTTTCACTCCTCTCTCACTCACTCTGACTTTCTCTTGCTTTCACTCCCTCTCTCACTCACACTCTCTCTTTCCCTCGCTTTCACTCCCTCTCTCACTCACACTCTCCCTTTCTCTTGCTTTCACTCCCTCTCTCACTCACACTCTCCCTTTCTCTCGCTTTCACTCCCTCTCTCTCTCACTCACTCTCCCTTTCTCTTGCTTTCACTCCCTCTCTCACTCACTCTCTCTTTCCCTCGCTTTCACTCCCTCTCTCACTCACACTCTCCCTTTCCCTCGCTTTCACTCCCTCTCTCACTCACACACACTCTTTCACTCGCTTTCACTCCCTCTCTCACTCACTCTCCTTTCTCTTGCTTTCACTCCCTCTCTCACTCACACTCTCTCTTTCCTCGCTTCACTCCCTCTCTCACTCACACTCTCTTTCCTCGCTTTCCTCTCTCTCTCTCACACTCTCTCTTTCACTTGCTTTCACTCCCTCTCTCACTCTCACTCTCTCTTTCTCTTGCTTTCACTCCCTCTCTCACTCACACTCTCCCTTTCCCTCGCTTTCACTCCCTCTCTCACTCACACTCTCTCTTTCACTCGCTTTCACTCCCTCTCTCTCTCACTCACACTCTCCCTTTCCCTCACGTTCACTCCCTCTCTCACTCACACTCTCTCTTTCCCTCGCTTTCACTCCCTCTCTCTCTCACTCACTCTCCCTTTCTCTTGCTTTCACTCCCTCTCTCACTCACTCTCTCTTTCCCTCGCTTTCACTCCCTCTCTCACTCACACTCTCCCTTTCCCTCGCTTTCACTCCCTCTCTCACTCACACTCTCCCTTTCTCTTGCTTTCACTCCCTCTCTCACTCACACTCTCTCTTTCCCTCGCTTTCACTCCCTCTCTCACTCACACTCTCCCTTTCTCATGCTTTCACTCCCTCTCTCTCTCACTCTCCCTTTCTCATGCTTTCACTCCCTCTCTCACTCACACTCTCCCTTTCTCTTGCTTTCACTCCCTCTCTCACTCACACTCTCCCTTTCCCTCGCTTTCACTCCCTCTCTCACTCACACTCTCTCTTTCCCTCGCTTTCACTCCCTCTCTCTCTCACTCTCTCTCCCTTTCTCTTGCTTTCACTCCCTCTCTCACTCACTCTCTCTTTCCCTCGCTTTCACTCCCTCTCTCACTCACACTCTCCCTTTCCCTCGCTTTCACTCCCTCTCTCACTCACACTCTCTCTTTCACTCGCTTTCACTCCCTCTCTCTCTCACTCACTCTCCCTTTCTCTTGCTTTCACTCCCTCTCTCACTCACACTCTCTCTTTCCCTCGCTTTCACTCCCTCTCTCACTCACACTCTCTCTTTCCCTCGCTTTCACTCCCTCTCTCACTCACACTCTCCCTTTCTCTTGCTTTCACTCCCTCTCTCACTCACACTCTCCCTTTCTCTTGCTTTCACTCCCTCTCTCACTCACACTCTCCCTTTCCCTCGCTTTCACTCCCTCTCTCACTCACACTCTCTTTCACTCGCTTTCACTCCCTCTCTCTCTCACTCACTCTCCCTTTCTCTTGCTTTCTCTCCCTCTCTCACTCACTCTCTCTTTCCCTCGCTTTCACTCCCTCTCTCACTCACACTCTCCCTTTCCCTCGCTTTCACTCCCTCTCTCACTCACACTCTCCCTTTCTCTTGCTTTCACTCACTCTCTCACTCACACTCTCTTTCCTCGCTTTCACTCCTCTCTCACTCACACTCTCCTTTCTCATGCTTTCACTCCTCTCTCTCTCACGCTCCCTTTCTCATGCTTTCACTCCCTCTCTCACTCACACTCTCTCTTTCCTCGCTTTCCTCCCTCTCTCGCTTTCCTCCCACTCTCACTCTCTCTCTCTCTCTCTCACTCTCTCTCTCTCTCACTCTTTCTCTAGCTTTCACTCCCTCTCTCACTCACACTCTCTCTTTCCCTCGCTTTCACTCCCTCTCTCTCTCACTCACTCTCCCTTTCTCTTGCTTTCACTCCCTCTCTCACTCACTCTCTCTTTCCCTCGCTTTCACTCCCTCTCTCACTCACACTCTCCCTTTCCCTCGCTTTCACTCCCTCTCTCACTCACACTCTCCCTGTCTCTTGCTTTCACTCCCTCTCTCACTCACTCTCTCTTTCACTCGCTTTCACTCCCTCTCTCACTCACACTCTCCCTTTCTCATGCTTTCACTCCCTCTCTCACTCACACTCCCTTTCTCATGCTTTCACTCCCTCTCTCTCTCACTCTCCCTTTCTCATGCTTTCACTCCCTCTCTCACTCACACTCTCTCTTTCCCTCGCTTTCACTCCCTCTCTCTCGCTTTCACTCCCTCTCTCACACTCTCTCTCTCTCTCTCACACTCTTTCTCGCTCCTTCTTTCTCTTGCTTTCACTCCCTCTCTCACTCACTCTCTCTTTCCCTCGCTTTCACTCCCTCTCTCACTCACACTCTCCCTTTCTCTTGCTTTCACTCCCTCTCTCACTCACACTCTCTCTTTCCCTCGCTTTCACTCCCTCTCTCACTCACACTCTCCCTTTCTCATGCTTTCACTCCCTCTCTCTCTCACGCTCCCTTTCTCATGCTTTCACTCCCTCTCTCACTCACACTCTCTCTTTCCCTCGCTTTCACTCCCTCTCTCTCGCTTTCACTCCCTCTCTCACACTCTCTCTCTCTCTCTCACACTCTTTCTCGCTCCTTCTTTCTCTTGCTTTCACTCCCTCTCTCACTCACACTCTCTCTTTCCCTCGCTTTCACTCCCTCTCTCACTCACTCTCCCTTTCTCTTGCTTTCACTCCCTCTCTCACTCACACTCTCTCTTTCCCTCGCTTTCACTCCCTCTCTCACTCACACTCTCCCTTTCTCTTGCTTTCACTCCCTCTCTCACTCACACTCTCCCTTTCCCTCGCTTTCACTCCCTCTCTCACTCACACTCTCTCTTTCACTCGCTTTCACTCCCTCTCTCTCTCACTCACTCTCCCTTTCTCTTGCTTTCACTCCCTCTCTCACTCACACTCTCCCTTTCTCTTGCTTTCACTCCCTCTCTCTCTCACTCACTCTCCCTTTCTCTTGCTTTCACTCCCTCTCTCACTCACTCTCTCTTTCCCTCGCTTTCACTCCCTCTCTCACTCACACTCTCCCTTTCCCTCGCTTTCACTCCCTCTCTCACTCACACTCTCCCTTTCTCTTGCTTTCACTCCCTCTCTCACTCACACTCTCCCTTTCTCTTGCTTTCACTCCCTCTCTCACTCACACTCTCCCTTTCTCTTGCTTTCACTCCCTCTCTCACTCACACTCTCTCTTTCCCTCGCTTTCACTCCCTCTCTCACTCACACTCTCCCTTTCTCATGCTTTCACTCCCTCTCTCACTCACACTCCCTTTCTCATGCTTTCACTCCCTCTCTCTCTCACTCTCCCTTTCTCATGCTTTCACTCCCTCTCTCACTCACACTCTCTCTTTCCCTCGCTTTCACTCCCTCTCTCTCGCTTTCACTCCCTCTCTCACACTCTCTCTCTCTCTCTCACACTCTTTCTCGCTCCTTCTTTCTCTTGCTTTCACTCCCTCTCTCACGCACTCACGCTCTTTTCTCTCTCCATCGTTTTCGCTCTCTCTTTCTCTTGTTTTCACTCTCTCTCACTCACATTCCCTTTCTCTCTCACACTCACTCTCTTTCGTCGGCTTTCACTCTCTCGCTTTCTCCTTCTCACTCACTCACTCACTCTTTCTTTCTCTCACACTCACACTCTCTCGCTTTCACTCTCTCTCTTTCTCTCGTGTTTACTTTTTCTCTCTTCCTCTCTCACTCACACACACTCCTTCTCACTCTCTCTTTCTCTCTCGCTCTCTTTCTTGCTCTCTCACACTCACACTCTCTTTCACTCACTCTCTTTCTCACTCTTTCGTTCTCTTGTTTTCACTCTCGCCCTCTTTCTCTCACTTACAGTCTCACTTTCTCTCACACTGTCTTTCTCGCCATCTTTCTCTCAAACTCTCTTTGCTCTCTCTCTGTTTCCCTCTCTCTGCTGATGTGTAAATAGTCGGATCACTGTTCAACACGAGTCTTGACTTTAAATTCGTGCTGAGGTCAGAGGTCAGAGCTACAGGAAGTGGAGGAGCTGTTTTGAGTCGATATCTTCATCCGTCTGTGGACTCAAACGCAGCTTCACTCTCCCCCAGGCTCTCTCAAAACTCTCTCAAAAGTCACTCCTCAAAAGTGAGAAATCTTACTTTTGGGATTAAAGGTTATTTTCTATGTGGAAGTTTGCATAAATATTCCACAAACATTAACCTTTAGTTTAAATGTTATCGTTCTAAATGGCCGCCAGGTTTGTCAGTACCTGCAGAGGGGAGTCGAGGATGTCTTCTTCCTTCACGATGGGCGGCAGTTTGGTGGTGGATGGAACTTCATATGTCATAACGCTCCACCTAAAAAAACACAACAATATTAACTTTATCATTATAACAACATCCTCTACTCCATCTCAGTAGTTATGATATAATTTGGTGTTTTGGTTCAAGCAAATATCCAGTGAGAAAGCAGAATGAGCCTCACATGAGCCTCCCATTGCTGAAATCCAGTGTGTTTAAATTAGGGGGGTGGGACTTGATTAAGAAAAATAGTCAAATTAATTAAAAACTTTGTAATGAATTAATCTCAATAAATCACATAACACTATTTGCCCCCAAAGCAGCATTTATTTTACATAAATGAATTTTAGTGGACTCATTTTCTTCCTGAAGACCGTCATGTGTTGAAGTTTGGGCGCTGACACCTCTTGTTTGTCCTCGGAGCAGAACTTCTCCTACAGCTTCAGCAGGTTCTGTGCTGCTGTCACATGTTTTACATTTAAATGGTGTCGTAGGGTGGAGGTGCTTCTGTGATATGCAAACTCTTCTCTGCAGTTTGCAATAAACAAAGCCTTTGTCAGTACTTCTATCGGGTCGTTTTTTGAATAGAAATTCACCGTCCAGCAGAACCAGAGCACTCATGCTGAATTGTTGTAGTCAGAACTGTGTGCCTCAGTATAATTGTTGTACCACGACATGGTGCACTGACAAACGTTTTGCGTTGTTTGACAAACTGCAATAAAATTAGTTACAAACTTGAATGCATTATTTTCTGTGTAATTAATTAACTGTAATTAACGCATTAATGTAGTATAAACCTAAATGTCTCTCTCTGGTCTGAATGGTCACTACCTAAACCCCAGCACCTGCAGCCAAACATGGATCAATTCTGGAGGTTCTGAGCTTTCACGTGAAGTCTGTCCAAATACTGAGAGGAAAATGTAGATGTGTCCTCCATCTGCAGGTTAAGGCGCTAGCAACACAGGATCAGTTGTGATGGTAGAAACTATTACAGTGCCCAAACTGGAGCAGTGTAAAACGTGATACACAGATACAAAAGCCCTCAACTTCCTGTTAATTATTTCACAAGCACTGGTTCTGGTCTGGTTCTGGTCTGGTTGTGGTCTGGTTGTGGTCTGGTTCTGGTCTGGTTCTGGTCTGGTTCTGGTCTGGTTGTGGTCTGGTTCTGGTCTGGTTCTGGTCTGGTTCTGGTCTGGTTCTGGTTCGGTACTTCCCCTGTGAATATGATCTCTCAGTAGTACCACGCTACTGAAGTTAGATGCAGTAATTCGATCTTTAGGGAAATAACTTCAAAACAGAGTGTGAACCAGATACAAGAGCCAGGAGCATTTTAAAGACGAGACAAAACTAACCAACAAGGACTGAAATATTAGCAACTGATTGAATCATGCAGCAAAGGAAAAAAAGTTAAATAACTCCACAAAATAAAAAAATAAATAAAAAATAACCAAATCCTTAAATTTTACTTGAAATTTTGTTGAAAAATATTTAGCAGAGGTATTTAACTTTGATTTCTTTACTAAATAATTCCATATATTCCACATATCTTGATTCATATATCTGATGTCTTCTGTATGTGTGTCCAAACTTTGGACTTGTAGTGTATTTATTAAATTTGGAAATCCACTGAAATCTTTACCTGTCCAGCATCTTTGTCGTGGCTCTCTCCAGTTTCTCGAGGATCTGGAGTAACTGAGCGTCGTCGTCACAGAGACCGCCCCATCCGAGCACCCGAGCCAAGTCATTCCCCGTGCCCAGAGGAAGCACGCCCAGCTGGCACTGAGCACAGCAGAGGAGGAGGAAACTTCAACAAATGTTCCACTACAATATGGCATTAAACCGGTCTATCTCTATGGAAACGCAATCATTCAACACACCCAACTGGCACTGGGCACAGAAGAGGAGGGAAACTTCAACAAATGTTACACAATATGGCATGAAACTGGTCTATTTCTATGGAAACGCAGTCATTCAACACATCTAACTGGCACTGGGCACAGGAGAGGAGGGGAACTTAAACAAATGTTCCACAATATGGCATTAAACAGGTCTATCTCTATGGAAACGCACTCATACAACAGACCCAACTGGACACAGCAAAGGAGGAGAGAAACTTCAACAGATTTGACACAATATGGCATTAAATTAGTCTATCTCTATGGAAACGCAGTCATTCAACACACCCAACTGGCACTGGGCACAGGAGAGGAGGAGATAAACTTCAACAAATGTTCCACAGTATGACATTAAACTGGTCTATCTCTATAGAAACGCACTCATACAGCAGACCCAATTGGACACAGCAAAGGAGAAAAAAAAACATCAACAAATGTTCCACAGTATGGCATTAAACTGGTCTATCTCTATGGAAACGCAGTCATTCAACATATCCAACTGGGCACAGGAAAGGAGGAGAGAAAACTTCAACAAATGTTCCGCAGTATGGCATTAAACTGCTCTATCTCTATGAAAACGCAGACATTCCCTGCAGGTCAAATTAAAAAAACGTCTGTGTTTAATGGTAAATGAGTGACACATCAGCTCAATGAAGTTAATGAACTATGGAAAATTTTATTAGCGCTTTAACAACCGTTGGAAAAACATGCTAATCACTTTAAAGCTATGAAATTATTACATCCCAATTCAATTTAGCACAGCATATTTTTAATTACGGGAAATTACAGTTATCATTTCTACCGCTTGATTTGGCACAGTCTGAAAACTCTTGCGCATTAAAGCTGCACCGTGAAACATTTATAGTGGGGACTCTGCCACATGTTTGTCGCCATGGAGATGCTATTGTTTTGCAAGGAATGCTCAACTGTACGGCATTAAACTTATCTCCACGAAGACAAGAAGGTGGCACCACAAGGTAAAGTCATACGTCAAATCTGTTGCGACTCGACCCCGCTCACAGTAAGAATGCATGTTTGTTTTTTCAATGTAATGCCGTACTGCGGAACATTCCAGTTTCCATGGAGACAAGCAAGGCAGTGGATCCCCCGTGAGAAAAGTGACATCAAATTTTATACTATTCCACACAAACAAAACAGTAATTAAACAGTTCTTTCTTTTACATTTTCTTCCCAAATATCTCCTCCTATTGATACTTTGCGCTGATGTCACGCTGGGGGTGTTCTACATGTATATCTATGTTAGAATGTTGAGCAGTTACCCATTTGACATTACACACAGATTAGCAAACACGGTGAAAGAAGTTTTAGACTGTTTGATAATTCACGGAAAATATAAAATGGGTTTAAACAGCACATTTTCTGGAGCCTGCAATCAGTCAAGAGTTCGATTTTCAACAAAAAGGTGAAAGTGACTCACTGAAAAACTGCTAATGCGATTTAGCTTGTGACTGCAATTTTATGTGTGAGAGTTTTTTTTAACAACACAAGTCAGCTCACGTGTTATAGTTCCAGCTAAGTCAGTTCTTTCTGGTCGGATTGCGTTAAAACAAATCTCAAATTTAAGTCACAGTGAGCATCACACTCCCAGAGAATGTTCATGACATCAGCTGCAAAGTGTGTGGTGTCCATGTCTGACCTGTTTGTGGAGATTGAGTTTGTCAAGCTCGGACAGGACCCAGCCCACGCTCCCGTCTCCTCCACAAACCAGGATCCGGAACGTCACAAACCTCTGGAACAAACGAAGACTGCAACAAAAAAATACAAAAAATAAGACGGGATATTTCGTCAGCACAAAAAAGCCAGGCACCCGTAAGCATTCACAGCTCTTTCTTCCAGATTTGTGATTGATAAAGTTTTGTAATTAGATGCAGACCGAGCACAGCCAACGGTCAGAACATAAGACAGAAAAATAATTTTAGGGGGTCAAAATTTACCCTGTGCACCACTGGGAAATCTTTGGCTATTTTCTGGCTACATGATCAGATTTAAGCTGTAAAAAGTTGAATAAATAATTAAACTATCTCGTATTGAGTCTGCACGTCTTACCCGAGCTCTGGGCCTCCGTTCATGAGGTCAAACACTTGCGCTGGATTCAGGAGCTGTTTGAACTTTCGGAGGAACTTGACTCCCTGATTATCTCCACTTTTGGAGTTGACGAGGACCAGGAGCGGACTGGAGCAGGAAGCAGACGCAGCGTTCCAAAAACCTGAGGAAGTATACAGGGTTAGGTCAAAATAAAATGGATTTATTATAGCCAATGATGGTTTAAAATAGGGCCGATATATTGGTTGGCTGATATTATTGGCCGATATGGGCTCTTGAAAACACATCGGCTATCGGACAAGATCTTGCCGATATGGGCCGATATTCCACGTGGACATGTTTTACCTTGTTATAAAGCTCAGACTCTATATTATGTCCATTTAATCCAATTTACAGACAGATAAATATCCTGATATGTGGCTCTGCATCAGTATTTATCTGAGGAGGCATTTGTCTTTGTGCAAACCACCCCTGAACGCATCACCATGTGCACTTGTTTACAGCTGCAGCCGTAGATCCACCTGTGCAACACTGAGATTCTCTTCTTTTTATGGACGGTCAGTTTGAGTCTGGATTAAAAGGACAGTTCTTAGTGCAGACTTGTGATCTGAGAGGAGCCTGTGTGAGGCTGAGTGTTGGAAATGTGTCGGTTTTGAAGCTTGTTTTGGTTCTTTCTCATTGGTTAGCGATTAGCTGCTGTAGCTCGCACACATAAACAGGCTGTTTTCTCTTCTATTAGCAACTGTAAAGTGACTGTAGTGGCCGTATATATGTTACTGGATACGCACTGATATGTAAATGAGCTGTGAATGGAGGTGTGAATGATGCGCATTTAGCAGATCATTGATTACTGCGGCGCACACGCATTTACCGCTAAAAGCTAGTCCATAAATATCGAAAGATTCAATGTCACTTTAAGCTAATGATAAAGAGGTAGTCAAACATGCGAATGAAACAAAACACAACTGCTAGTATGTTTTTGAGGAGGAAACAATATTATTGCTACTCCTGATGGAAATAAAGTAATAATAGTACTAGTACTACTACATAATGAGTCAATTTAGAGTAATATAAGACCTTTAATTAACCCACAAGGGAAATTACTTGTATGCAGTCGCTCAAACATCACAATATAATTACAAAAATTAAAACAACACTATAAAATGTCATAATTAAAATGCATAGTTTTCCTCACCGTCTGAGTCGATACTGTTCAGGGCTGTGGGGGGGATGATGGACACTCTGCACTGACCCAAAGGACACACCTTCCCCAGCTGCTCCTTACAGCTGTTATGAACCTGTAAGAACACACAGAGAACTGAGGGGGGCGCTCTCTTTACAACTGTTATGAAACTGAGAGAAATTAAATGCGAAAGCGAGTGAAATGGGCCAAAAATTCTACCAAATTACTGCAGGACACTCGGTCAACCAACGCAAAGGTTCATATGAAATACAATAGTAGCCAGTTAGTCTTTGTGTTTTGTTAATTTAATTCCAGGCTGTAACACTATTTTAACATGGCTTAAAGCTCACAAGAGTCAATTTTGTGTTGCTGCAAATGCTGTTTTCATGGTGGTGTTTTTGTGGGCAGATTTGAGGTGCACTTACGATGGCTTTACACCAGAGGCAGCGCCAGTCCTGCAGCCTCCTCACACTACCACAGTTTCGATCACAGACGGAGCATTTGGCACTGACCGGCAAGTTCCCCTCCAACCACTGATGAGGCATGGACACCTGCACGGAGGGAGGAAAGAGGAGAGAGGGAGAGGAGAAAGGAAGGAGAGGAGGAGAAGGAAGATGAGTGGCAAGAGAAGAGGAGAGAGGAGAGGGGAGATGAGAAGGGAGAGGAGAGAAGAGGGAGCAGAGGAGAGGAGAGATGAGAGGAGAGAAGAGGAAAGGAGAGAGGAGAGGAGAGAAGAGGAAAGGAGAGAGGAGAGAAGAGGAAAGGAGAGAGGAGAGAAGAGGAAAGGAGAGAGGAGGGAGGAGGAAAGGAGAGAGGAAAGGAGAGAGGAGAGAAGAGGAAAGGAGAGAGGAGAGAAGAGGAAAGGAGAGAGGAGAGAAGAGGAAAGGAGAGAGGAGGAAAGGAGAGAGGAAAGGAGAGAGAAAAGGAGAGAGGATGAAAGGCGCGAAGAGGAAAGGAGAGAGGAGTGGAGAGAAGAGGAAAGGAGAGAGGAGAGCGAAGAGGAAAGGAGAGAGGAGAGAGAAGAGAGGAGAGGGGAGAGAAGAGAGGAGAGGAGAGGAGGAGACGAGTGCATTATGTAACTTTTCTCATTGACCTGTTTGTCTCCATGGAGATATTACACGTTGCCTAAAATGCTGCACCGTATTATTAAATTAAACAGAGGGCATTACACTTAATCAATACTTTGTACCATTCTACTGTGTTATAACTCATCAAAAAACATGAAGACGTTTTATATGTGAGCCGTGGTTTTAGCCTGGATCATTCCCCAAAAATACAGATATTTCTTGTGAAAATCGCTCCTAAACTCAAAGTCTTAACTGCAAAAAATAATGACGCAATCTCAGAGTTGAACCTGAAAACTGTCATGGAGATTTGAGCGCTCAGTCTCTCATTGAACATAATGAGGGACAATAAAGGGCTGGATTTTCATTTTATTTCAGAGATAAAAGAAAAAGGACAAGGACAGATTCTGTATTCAGGATTTGACTCTAATCTTCAAGGTGCATTGTGTAACTTTTCAGGTGGAAGGTCAAATGCTTTTTCTCTGAGGAGATGTTATTGCTTTGTCTGGAAAGTTTCACAGTGTGGTGTTAAACCTTTCTATCTCCATGGAGACCAAATCAGATCAAGTTACAGGTCAGATCTGTGGAGAGGCGACCCCGCTCACAGTCAGAATACCTGTTTTTTTAGTTATTTTTGAGTAAAACCACCTCTAATTGAATAAATGTAAGGTAGAGCTGTTTAATGTCATACTGTGGAACATTTCAGGGAGAACGATGACATCTCCATGGAAACAAGCAGGTGACGGACCCTCATCCAAAAAGTTACAGACCAGCTTTAAACCTTATTTCTCAAACACTGGACTTGGTATATTTAAATTAAACACAATCACGTTTTGTTCATTTGTTCCAGTTTAGTTCTCGGCGTCTCCCCTGCATTTGCTCTGTGCGCTGAGACACTCCCCCTTCAGAGCGCTATCACAACACAATCAGCGCGCAACCATCTGATGAAACTACCGCACATCGCATCAGGTTTGTGAAGTTGAAGTGCAGGGGTACTCCATTACAAACTCAAAAGGTCCACTTACCAAAATTACGGTGGTTCCAGGGTCTGAAAAAGTGACGGTAGATTTCCAAACTTTGAATTTCTAACAAAAAATGTAGTAAACCCACATGGAACATTTGAACTATGCACAAAGTGTGTTCTGTCTGAATCAGTGTGAAAAACTAAAGGCTGAATTAAGGCCAATTTAAGCTTCTGCGTCAAAATGAACCTCTGAAATTTTCTAACTACGTGTCAAAACAACGCAAACAGTAAGGGCTGTGATTGGTCCTCTCCACCACCGCTTTACATACATTTCCAGTGCTCCGCTCAACAAATACATTGAGCATAGGACTAGGACACTGAATAATCATGTGTTTAATGCAGCTTTGCACACATTTGTTTACATTTTACAGAAACTAAACTTAAAACCACATGGCCGCCGTTGTGTCTGGTATCAGTCGATCGCACCAATACTTCTGAACCACTGAAAAAAACGGTAATCAAGCAGCAGAAAGAACGTTTGGAGTGAGCTAGAAACTTGTGAGGGACTGGAGAAAGGCGGGGATGGAGAACACAGCTTCACGGCAAAGCACAGGCCAATGAAATATCGCATGGATCCAGAACGCTATGAAAAAAAGGCTAGAGAGAGAGATTTTTGTCTCGGCCCGGATGTCATTGCGTTTGGAGTCTGCCAATTGAGTACCTCTGTTGTGGGGTATTGTTTTGTATCATGTTTTTGTATATTTGTTGAGAATTATCGTGTGGGGGCATGGAAGACATAGGGAGAGATCGCTAAATTACTCAAACATGCATGCTAAAACCTCTTCAGGCACGTTCTTGATGAAGGAACAATGTTATAACATGGTCGAAATTTCTGGACTTTGCATTTCTTTTTAACTACACACGACTGAATTTCTATCATGAAGCTCACCCCATCCTCGTCCTCGATGATGTCATTTCCTATGGAGGCCAGCGTGGTCCATTTGCAGTTGTTTGTGGAGCGAACGGCACAACGCTTATGAGCTTTGAATTTACACACTGCAAAAAAAATACACAAACATGGGTTAATATGATTTAACAACGCTCTAGAAGGTTTAACCTGAGCTCTAAGGTGGAATTTCCTGTGCAACTGTCAGATTGCAGGTTTGTTGACCCGGTTTATGGTTCATTTCTCTGTAATTACTGGGCCTATTCACATGAAACAAAATCTGGCACAAAGTTCAGCGTGTTCTTTGTCAGGATAAATAAACAAAAGTGAAATTGTTTTATCAGAACAGCTTCAGAAAGTGGTGCTATTCAACCCAAAAGACGTGACTGTTGTCAGTTGAAAGGAGTTCAAGTCAGAAGATTAATATGACTTTTCTATTTCCATTTTGACTCATTTGTTTGTTCAAAAAGGGCACAGAGACACAAGCAGTGGAAAAAAGGTATCAAAAATATTGATATCTAATATTAATATAGTATAATATAAGTATAGTTAGTATACTATAAGTATAAGTCGTGAATAATGCACCCAATCCCTATATTGTTTCTTGAGTTTTCAGACAAGCTTTTTTGGCTGTGTTTACAAATGTGTGCATAGTGTCACCATGGTAACTGCTGAACAATCCACTATATGATATGATATTGAAGAGTCAATCAATCAATCAATCGATCAAACTTTATTTATAGAGCTTTTCATACAAAAAATGCAACACAATGCGCAAAGAGTCTGTATCGATATTGACAAATACGATATCGGAACATATATTTCGCCCATCCCTACTTGTATTGTTTAACTTTTACCAACATGTGTGTAAATTTGTGCTTCATGTTTCAACCCAAGGACATTTGTAGTTTATTTGCTCATGTTGTGTAACTTTCTGAAGTCTGAGTGTGCCACAGCTCCTCGCTATCACGACTCGCCCATTTACAGAGAACCATAAACCTGTTCTAATCTAATCTAAGAAAGACCAGAGCGGATACTTCTGAAACATGAGTCACTGCGGGTTCAAGGTGACCCTCATACACAGAGAAAGACGGGGTATTCTGCTTCTGTGGGGTATTAACTGCTCACACAGAACATATTTAGATCAGCATGTTACCTTTTATTGTCTTGAAAATGCTATATTCACCTGCTAATGCAACTACTGCGATCACATCAGGTTTATGAAGTTATAGTGATTTGTTCTGAATCATGTTTTTGTACATTTATGAAGAATAGTCCTGCAGGAGCGTGGGTGACGTATGCTTGTGGGTGGAGATTTGTACAGAATCTTACAGCTAACCATAAGGAGGGTTTGAATAGGACCCAGGAGAGATCACTAGATTACTCAAACATACATGGATGACATCTAAAACCAGGCATGTTTTTGACGAGGGAATGTTAGAACACGGTAGAAAGATGAAAGTTTTTCTCATAACAATGTATGTTTGCATGGTATGATATCTTTATAGTATTAGTAGTAGTATTAGTAGTATTTTGTAGTATTTGTACCTTCACAGGAGAGTCCATGAGAGGTGACTCCGGGCAGCGCCTCTCGGCACACGTTACAGAAGGTGGGGCGGGCGTGCGAGCAGGCGTACCAGTTATGCATCCCACTGAAGTGCTCCATGTTAAACTGACTGGCCTGAAGAGAGGGAGAGGAAGAGGGAGGGGGAGAGAGGGAGAGAGGGAGAGAGGGAGACAGAGAGGGAGAGAAGGGGGATTAGATACATTATAATATACTGTTTTGCATTTGTTAGATAGATAAGCCTAATTAGTTCTGTTAGTTATTGATTGTTCATGTCCATGCACTCTCCCCTCTCCCATATCACACTGTGTGAGTCCGGACAGCAGCAGATCTGTCCTGGTCCTCACTGTGATCCTCCTGTCCAGTAGTGGACCCAGGACCCACAGTGATCAAGGTCCCACTCAAGTGCCCCAAGTGGTGAGTGACCCAACACCAGTCGCACTCACGTGTCTAAGTGTGCACAAGCAAACTAAAGCAACCTAGAGTGAATAATTAAGAAGTGAATACTGTACCCAGTCCATGCATCCCGAATTTTCAAACAATCCTTAAACAGTGTTTGCTAATGTGTGCATTGTGTCGCCATGGTAACAGCTGAACATTCCTCCCAGAGACAAACCTCGTAAGTCTCCCACTTCTGCACGGACTTGAGTGCACTGATCCAGTCTTCCATCTCCTTCCTGCTCTCCGCACACAGCATCAGCTTACGGAACGGAGTGATCACCTGGAAAACGCAGTTCATATTTAATTTGATATAGAAACACAGGACAGCTGATGTCATCAGCTTGGGCTGTGAAGGTAACTCAAGGCAATGCTATGTCTAAAGCTCTGTTACTCAAATTAGACTAAGTCTGATCTTTGTTTGAACACAGTCTGACCAGAAACAACTGACTTAGTTGGAACTACAACAAGTGAGATTTGTGCTGTTGAACAAGTTTTTCTCACATAAAATGACAGTCACACGCTAGCTAGCATTAGCCAAATGAAAATATGTTGTTTAAATCCATTTTGCATTTTTTTCAGACAATCTTAAAATATTGTGTGTGCATTGTGTCACCATGAGAGCTACTGAACACTCCACCATAGACAAACATGTAGAACACCCCCTAGCATGATGTCTATGTATACGTCTATACATCAGCAGCTTTACACAGGAGCGCTCTTTGACTTTTCTCTGATCTCGTGACGTCACTTTTATCAGAACCACTGTCTTTCGCTTCTGGCATTTCACACACGCTGTTACATTTTTGTCTGATCTAATCTAAAATCGCAGTTACACAGAGAACACCAAATATGAGCAAACCTCCGAGCCTGCTGCTTCAACTGGCTCGATAAGCAGATTTCCCCAGCGTTTAAATATGTCCGCTGGTGGTGTTCAGATTTTAGAATGTGATGGTGTCATACTTCTAGATGATCAGATTTTCCTGTTGATTACATTGTACTTTGCCATGAAATATTAGAAAGGTAAATTCCTAAATATAAAACCTGATTGTTTCAATTGACTAGACCCAAGACCATGTTAGATTCCAACAAAAATCTACAGCTGAACAATATTAATTTTAGCTGCTCCCATCTGTATTAAACAATATTGGCCTATAGAATGTAGTGATGTCATCTGAAACTCAGCTATATACAAGGGATAGAAAAAATAAAGCCCCATTATGTAACTTTTAGCCAAAACGGCGACTAAAATAAACATGTTTTTTTTCTCTCCATTTTTGTTGTGTTTATGGCAATGACATTTTTCATGGAAATGTTCCTTTGGTGATAATCTTCCACAGTAGGGCATAAAACACATCTATCTCCATGGAGAATGTTCCAATGTATGGCTTTAACTTTCTATTTCTTTCTATGGAATCAGAAACCTCTAGAAAGTTGCATGCTGTATCTTTAAAGGGTCTATTACACCGATTTGTTATAATGTTGATTCCTCTTCACTAACATATCTGGAGTTGTGTTTTGCTTCATTCACACATTTTTAACACACAAACGCTGCATATTTAGACTGAGTTCTTCTCTCAAACTGAAAACACTCTGTTCCTCCTTGTGATGTCATTGAGTCATTCATACAGGAAGTGCTCCAATGTGTTCTTAAAATCCATACAGCCGTGGAATTGCCCATCTCTACTGAACAGAAGGTAAAATGTAGCTGTTGTAACTTGAAAACTATCACTTCATGACATCACAAGGTGCAACAGAGCATTTTGAGCTTTGGAGATGTAGACAGACTAATAATAAAAGATTACTCAAATTTGTGCGAATGAAACAAAACACAACTCGAGGCATGTTTTTGAGGCGATAACAGCATTATTTCATGACTAAAAAGGTCACAGGAGTTCCATTTTGCATAATATAGGACCTTTAAAATACATACATTTAAAAAAGTTAATTAATTAATTAATCATTAATCATTGCATTTATATAGCACCTTTGCCTAAGGACACAACAACAGTTTTTTGTGACTGGCGTCCCACTGTGACACTTGGAATTCCCAGTGGTTTCCGATCCAAGAACTACCCAGGCCTGGCCCTGCTGAGCTTCTGAGATCTGACAAGATCAGGCTTTAACAAACTGGTATGGCCACAATATGTACGTTTTTAGCCAAAAAAAAAAAAAAAAAAAGTCCCTTTTTTAAATTTTGGTTATGTTCATGGCACTGAAAGACAGAAAAACATGCATCCTTTGTGAACTTGCACCTTCACAAACCTGACTCTAATTTGACCTAGAGTAAGACCTGCTCATGCTTGTTACCATGGAATTGTTGATCCTTTGGCTATAATATTCCACAGTACGATATTAAACATATCTACCTCTATGGAGAATGTTCCAAACTGAAAACACTCTGTTCTACCTTGTGATGTCATTGAGTGGTGCTACAGGAAGCGCTCCCATGTATTTTGTAGCAGTGAAATTGAGGCTGCAAATCTCTGTTAACTATAAAACTACTACTTGATGACATCAAAAGGTGGAACAGAGCATTTTGAGCTTTGGAGATGTAGACAGACGAATAATAGTGTTATTCAAACATGTGTGAATGAAACAAAACACAACTCCAGGTCTGTTTTTGAGGAGGTAACAACATTCTAACACAACTAAAATCTCACAGGAGTCCATTTTTTGTAATATAGGACCTTTACGTAACCAGTGAATACAGTAAAAACGATGCAATATAATTAAATGTGAAATATTTCTGTACCGTGAAGCTGTTGTTGATGTTCTTGGTGCTGGTTTCGGCCACACTGGCGTCCGACAGATCCACCTCATCGAAAATCAGCGACTGGAACAATAAAACAGTTATTTTTAATACAGATATAAGCAGAGGTGTGCGATGTGGGTGCAGATAATAACACAACCTATGGAACGTTATTCGTGAGTGGAAACGTTATATGACTGTCAATGGTGAGTAATGGCATTTTCTCTGGTAAAAACACAAAACACAATTCAAATATAAAAGAGCTGCTACAGATGAATAACAAATAGAAAATTCTACAACGATTTAGTTTGTAGATGATATTTAAAACAAGAAAATCAAGAAAACAGTAGTACAAAACCAATAAAAGTATGACAGATTTTGATGTTAATTTTTTTAAAAGGTGCATTGTGGGACCTTTCTGGTGGATCTTAATCTTTCCATCTTAAAGGAGATCAAACTAGACTTGTTACAGGTTAGATCTGTGGAGAGGCGACCCCGGCCACAGTCAGAATACCTGTTTTTTAGGTATTTTTGAGCTATAAAACCATTTGTAATTAAAAACATGCAAAGTAGAGCTGTTTAATGTCATGCTGTGGAATATCTGAAGCAGAGCAATGACTTATCCATAGAAACAAGACGGTAACTGACCAAAACCGAAAAGTTATATAATGTGAATTAATTTGTGAAGAAAGTGTGTTGAAAATGACAGGAAGTAGAGACTAAGGAGAATTTTATCCAAAAGTTCAGCACAATTTACACGGAAGAACAGGGTTTCTTCAGGTTCAATTTAAGCCTTTTAAAGACATTTTTAAATCCATTTATATAAAAAGTGAATACTTTTTTATTTCACAGCCTATTTCATAGCGCTACCAGCAAAGAAAAATTTAATTCTTGAATTTGTGTTCATTTATTTCTCAAATTAATTAATCTGGGGAGTAGAGACTTTTTGCCATAACTCCAGCATGAAATGTGTTGCTTGGTAATGTAAAACCAACGTTAAAAAACAAGATAACGGCTTTTCAAACTTTGTGTTTTGCTGAGATTGTCTCTGATTTTTTCTGCTGAGCTTGTTTTTGTGGTTCTGTAATGCGAGATCTTCAGTGACGTGTTTGGAAGATTTTAACCCAGTTGCATTCTCAATTATTGTTTCCGCTGCTCTTTATTTAGGCGACATTATTTAACCAAATAATGCTGTTCGACAAATTAAACTTTTGAGGAGAAATGCAAGACGGAGAGTTACGTACTGCACAAATTTGAAGACCCAGATATAAAAATTCAAGGCTTTTTCATGTCTTTATAAGGTATTATTTCCAAATTCATAAATTTAAGGCTTTTAAGACTTTTTAAGACACTGTAGGATGCGCCAATAAGCACAGACCATTGAAATCAATAGGGCACCATCTTGGATTCATCTTCCAGATTTCATTATAGATCTATGGATCAAACTGGGGGAAAAAGTGTCAGATATTTAGTAAAACTTTAAATACAATGATCTTTAACTGTGTTTTAGTCAAATGTGTACTCCAACCTGGATTTAAAAGGCCAACATTACACTATTTTCTGTTATGATGTTGTTTCCTCATCACAGACTTACCTAGAGTTGTGTTTTGTTTCATTCACACAATCTACATATTCAGGAAACACATTGTTCCACCTTGTGATGTCATGTGGTGATAGAAGAGCAGCTTGTTTTTTTGCATTTTGTTTTTAAACTCCATACACCTTCACCAGAATCATTTGGATCATTTCACCCCTGGAATTGCCCATCGCTGCTGAACAAAAGGTAAAATGTAGATGTTAACTTGAAAACTATCTCTTCATGACATCACAAGGTGGAGCAGAGCATTTTGAGCTTTGGAAATATAGACAAACTAATAACGCAGGATTACAAAACACAACTCCAGGGATGTTTTAAGGAGGTAAGAGCATTCGAACATGGCTTAAAGCTCACGAGAGTCTATTTTGCGTGATATAGGATCTTTATATCAGCCCCATTTCTATCGCTTTATCTCTAGTCTAAACCCGTGTATTTTATTGTAGTACCTTGCAGTCTTTGGCGTAGTACAGCGTGCGTCCTCTCAGTTTGAAGTACCTCCTCTTCCATCTCTGAAACGAGCTGGTCTGTTTGAGCAGGATTCCCTCTTTGACGCTTTTCTGTTAACAAAAATAGAAGAAAAAAACAGAACAATCGTCATCAGAGTTTTCATTCAACAGGGAGAGGGCACTGTAAAAACAAAGACTCGAGTGTTCGGGCCCTGAATGGTTTTCTGTGTGTTACCGCGACGCCGGGGCACACTCGAAAGCTAGCATGAGGTGTGTGTGTGTCAGCTGAGAGCTCTCCACACACTCACGCAACGCTAATGTAAGGCAAGCACTGTGGATTTCAGTTATTAACGGGAATTTTTTGTTTTCTGAGGCGATAAAATCTTCAAGTGGCGCTACTGAATTAAAAAAAAGAAAAGAAAAGAATGAAAGTTTAAAAAAAAAAGTTTAACAAAAATTAAAATAATAAATAAATAAATAAAAACAATAATAAAATGGAATGAAAACACACAAACACAAAATTAAATAATAAATAAAAAAATAATGGGATGAAAACACAAATATAAAAATAAATAATAATTACAAAAAATAATAAAATGGACTGAAAACACACAAATACAAAATTAAGTAATACATTAAAAAAAATAAAAAAAATAAAATGGATTTAAAACACACAAACACAAAAATAAATATAAATACAAAAAATTAAAAAATAATAAAATAAAAGTTTGATCACCATGTCATTTTTACAATAATTAAACCAAATTTAAAGTATGTAACTTTCCAGAGGTGGCATGTCACCTACATGGAAAAAGAAAGTAAGTTATTAATATTATACTTCGGAACATTGTCCATGGACATACAGGTTTAATGCCATACTGTGGAATATTATATTATATATCCATGGAAAGAAGTGGGAGAATCAGGCTTGTGGAGATGCAAGTGTAATGGAAAATAAAATATTGAGCTTTATTTGATCTTTAGAATAATTTTGGTAAATGTAACACCTTTTTGGTCCATTTTGTTAATCTCCTCAGGTATGTCAGTAGTATTTACAGATACAATCAGACTAAACAATGGTCTTTCAGATCTGTCTCCCTTGAAATGTACCACACCTCGTATTGTTTTAACTCCATGTGTTAATCCTGAGGCCAAACAGACTCATTATTGTGATCAAGGGCGGCCTGGTCACACCTCATCATGTGACCCACCCATTCACTCTGTAATGTTTGATGTTTTGTCATTCTTGTAGAAATACAGTGGTTCTAGGGATTGGGAAGAAGAGGCTGGCGGTGTCTGGTCAGGGCAGCCCATATCTGTTGCAACAAAGCATAAACCTGCTTTCTATTCCATAACTCACAAGGCTTTGGAAATTGAGTATTCCATAACACAAACCCAAGCAGTTTGATGTCAATAAAAAAATAAATACAATGAGGCTGGCCTCTACGTGTATCGCTGTTTAAAAGAAGAAGAAAAAACCTGAGAATGAAGTACAGAGCAGTGGGATTGGGGAGTATTTATTTATTTATGTATTTATTTTAGGGCTGTCAAATGATTAATTTTTAAAATCTTGGTTAAGATGAGAAATTCCATAGTTAATCAGGATTAATCGCATATTGAATTGCATGTTTAAAATTGTGTTATTTTGCATTTCAAGACAGTTTTAAAGCCATAATGTAAAGCAATTCTTACTCATTTAGCAGTTGCTGTAGATATTTTCTTTGACGTGTGATCATCCACAGGTCTGATCTGAGGCTCGCTTGGCTGGGATGATGTTTAGCTTGGAGGTGCTAACTTAGACTAGAAGTACTTCAGTGGTGCTGAAACTCTGCTTGACACAGGCTGCATTTAACTCTTGACTTGTAAATCGTAGGGTGTAGTGGAAGTTTTTTAAAGTCAAATAAACAGTTCAAAAGTCCAGAAGCTCCTCTGTTTCTCCATCACGGTGGTAAGTTTACTGAAGCACAGCGCTCTGAAGTTCAAAAGTAAAACAGCCACAGGAGCTACGGATGTGTAGAAGGGACGAAAAGTCAGCAAACTCTAACCGCAAGTAAAAAAAAAATATATATATCACATTTTAAGAAGGGACAAAAGGCTGGCAAACTCTAAAAGCGATTAAAAAAAAATTGCGTTATGGACTGGATTTATCTAGTCACGATTAACTCGTTAACGCTGACAGCAGTAATTCATTTCAAAATTAGTTGTGGACAAAGCAAAGGGTGGCTACTTTGAGGATTTGAAAAACAAAATATAAAAAAACCCTAAAGGTAATTTACCTTTTTTTCCTTTATATACTACTAATTCCAAATATCTTACTTCATATATTTGATGTTTTCAGTATATATCTAAAAAGGTAGTAGTAGTAGTAGTAGTAACAGTAGTAGTAGCAGTACTAATAGGTGTGTCCAAACTTTTGACTGGTAGTTTAAATATGGAAACACATTTTTAACCCTGAAATCCAGGGAATGCTTTTATTCATTTAGCAGTTTGTTCAAACCAAAACAATGTTCCACAGCGCGACATTAAGTATTAAATCTGGACAATGAAGGAACCCAATGTTGTTTGTTGACGTCATTCTGTCTCCTTATACGGTAAGGAATTAAAACTGGATTTACATAACAAAATGATCTAATTACTTGAATGTTTCTAAAAATAGTTTGAATGCAAATGATAGTGGCAACGATCAAAACACTCAATCAAAACATTACAGAGCAATAACTTCCTGTTTTGAATCGGTTTGACGGTGAATGTCTCTGTAATAACTGGGCCTATCCACGTGAAACAAAAGTACTTTCTTTGCCCGTGTAGATAAACAAAAGTAAAGATATTTTCTTTACAATAGCTTCAGGATGTGGTGCCATTATCCAACTGCAAAGACGTGATTGTCGTCAGTTGAAAAGACTTTAAAAAGGTCCTATATTTCCCCGTTTATTTGATTTTGTCTCATATAGGACATTTTTGAAGCCATTTCCAAATAAATAATGAGAAGGTTCAACATTTGTGGGTCAGAAGTTTGCAGATTTCTTTCAAAAACACCAAATCTTCCATCTGAAATGGTGACGCAACACTGAAGAAATCATGAGCAGGTCCCAGCACATACCACAGACATGACAGCGTTTTATGAGGCAACCTTCAGTCTACGCTGTCACATTTGAAAGTCTGAAGGTGAAATTACGCAAAAGGCTTTTACGGGAGACCTTACACAACGAGACAAGAACAGTGACAGAGGTATTGGTCATTTTAGCTCAGTGTCTGATTCCTGAACCAAAGATTTCACATTTCAAACACTGAATGGACAAACTAACAGAAAAATCACATTTCAGAACATGTTTGTACAGATCTAAAAAGGAGGAGGAAAGAGTGAGGTGATGCTCCAAAAATTGCAGCCTCAAACTGTGCTTTAAACTCTCGTCTCTCTCGTCCGTAAAGAATTGTAATTTTCATTCCCACTCCCCCTCCGCATTTATGATATTTTGTCCCACTCCCACCCGCAAATCCCGTAAGATGGGGAAGGTCTTTTCATCCATCCATCTTCTCCCGCTTTATCTGGCTGAGTTGCGGGGATCTTTTCATTGGCTTGAAAAAAACAACATGATTCCTTAAGTGGTAAAAACTTCCAAATGTCTGATTTCAGGTTTCTTGATTTTTGAGTCCTTCTCTTTAAATAAGAACTTACATCTGAAGCACCGTGAGAGTCACTAGAGGTGCTCGGTTCTAGCCTGATTCATGACCTCGCAGCATTAGGATTCTTTCGCTCGACGGTCGGCTGGTACTTTTTTGATTTAACCAATCGCTGCTATTTTGCTGTGACGTATGTAATGCGCCAAAATGCTCAGTAGTGTCCAAGTAATTGTGGCACAACAGCAAATCCCATAGGAAGAAGGGCAATAACATCTTTCCCCTTGATAAAATTCACCAAACATTCTCTTTGTTCTGGCTTTAAATCCTCGATGTTGTGAATCGTTGCCAACACAAAATGTCTGGCTTCATCTACATCCATCTGGGCACTTTGTTTACGGTTGTACTGAACCACAAAAGGACCCAGAGGTGCTGGAGTTTGACGTCATGACTCTTCGCTGATTGGCCGATGCGTCGACAACAACTTCCGGGGTTCTTATATTCCGATTCCCGACACTGGAGAGAAATGAAATTGAGCGGAAGCACTCGGCGGCACCAGCCTGGTTACTGTTCTTCTGCCATTTCTTTGAAGCTCAATCAAACATGAAGAAACGGAATGGAACTGTCTAAAATGTGCACGAGATTAGATCATATCTGTAAGTTTAGGCTGCTTAAAATATTTTTCTTAATGCCAAATAAAATATCCAGCACAAATGATGTATGATAGGCATATTATTCATTTGCATATTTTACTTTACACTCATATTTAGTTTGCGGGGATGCAGTTTATGTGTGTTCAAAAACAGCTGGTGGTTTTCAGTTTTGACCAGGGAAGTGAAATTGCAATTTGAATGAAAGCAAACAGAAAATCACAAAGGAGGAAGTAATTTAACAAAAGTTCCTCTAAATAATAAAAATAGGTTGTCAAATCATACCTAACAGCTGCTAGCCCTGAAGTTTAAATCTATACAAACGTGTTCTGAAATGTGTCAGATGCCCTCCCTGTGTTATTCTGTGTACAACCTACAACCTTGTACTTTAGATCTAAAAACATGTTCTGAAATACCTGGGATTAGTTTATGGCTCAAATGAAATCCTCTCAAATTTTAAAAGCTGGACTCTATTGCTTTATTGCTTTATGAACTTGTCTCCATGGAGATGTCATTGCTTTGTCTGAAATCTTCCACGGTATGGCTTTAAACTTTAACCTTAATCTGACAACCCATAGTTACAAAGATTTTTACGACAAAAATGACACAACACGGCAACAAAAGTGACAGAGATACACCTCCAGGAGAATTCTCAAAAAAAATTGAAATTTGAACTGACGAACTAAGGCAAGAATCGCAGTTTTTGTGCAGAACAATACAGGAGACGTTGTTGTTTGAGGGGGAAATTATGGTACTTCTTTTGCTAAGTGCGTCCGTTCAAATTGCAATTTTGATTTCAAGCCCTAAAGAAAAATACATTTAAAAATTCCCCTATGTAAATGTTCCCAAGTGAAGCCAACATTCTGACAGTTGTTTATGGCAGGACCAGATTCCAAAGAGAAAATCTGCCCTAAAGGAAAAGAAAAATCGAAACCACAATTTAGACTTCTGAGCCAGTCTACTGCAGCAGAGGATTCGATATATCGCAAAAGTTTTGATATCGTAATATAGTCTCTCTTCTCCTCCAGTGTTCTCTCTCTTCCCCCGTCCCCCTGCTCCTCTCTATCTCTCTCTCCCCTATATCCCCTATTCTCTCTGTTTCCCTTCTCTCTCCTCCAGCGCCTCTTTCTCTCACCTATCCCTCTTTTTACTCTCTCCTCTCCCTCTCCTTTCCTGCTGTGTTGTTCCCAGTCTCTTCTTCCTTCCTCCCTCTCTTCCTCTCTCCCCCTCCCGCTCTTCTCTCTCCTCTCTCCCTCTTTTTATCCTCACTCTCCGTCCCTCTCTCCTGCTGTGTTGTTCCCTCGCTCTCCTCCCATTCTTCTCCCCCTCTCCTCCTCTCTGCTTCCTCTCGTCCTTCTGTCCTGCTCTGCGGTTCCCTCTCTTCCTCCCTCTCTTCTCTCATCCCTCTCCTCCCTCTCTTCTCTCATCCCTCTCCTTCCCCTCTTCTCTCATCCATCTCCTCCCCCCTGGTGTTGTTCCCTCTCTCCTCTCCTCCTCATGTCCTGCTGTGTTGTTCCCTCTCTCCTCTCTTCCTCCTCTCCTCATGTCCTGCGCTGTTGTTCCCTCTCTCCTCTCCTTCTCATGTCCTGTGGTGTTGTTCCCTCTCTCCTCCCTTCCTCCTCTCCTCATGTCCTGCGCTGTTGTTCCCTCTCTCCTCTCCTTCTCATGTCCTGTGGTGTTGTTCCCTCTCTCCTCTCCTCCTCATGTCCTGCTGTGTTGTTCCCTCTCTCCTCTCTTCCTCCTCTCCTCATGTCCCGTGGTGTTGTTCCCTCTCTCCTCTCCTTCTCATGTCCTGTGGTGTTGTTCCCTCTCTCCTCTCTTCCTCCTCTCCTCATGTCCCGTGGTGTTGTTCCCTCTCTCCTCTCTTCCTCCTCTCCTCATGTCCTGTGGTGTTGTTCCCTCTCTCCTCTCCTTCTCATGTCCTGCTGTGTTGTTCCCTCTCTCCTCTCTTCCTCCTCTCCTCATGTACCGCGGTGTTGTTCCCTCTCTCCTCTCCTTCTCATGTCCTGTGGTGTTGTTCCCTCTCTCCTCCCTCTCTCCTCTCCTTCTCATGTCCTGTGGTGTTGTTCCCTCTCTCCTCTCCTTCTCATGTCCTGTGGTGTTGTTCCCTCTCTCCTCTCTTCCTCCTCTCCTCATGTCCTGCGGTGTTGTTCCCTCTCTCCTCTCCTTCTCATGTCCTGTGGTGTTGTTCCCTCTCTCCTCTCCTTCTCATGTCCTGTGGTGTTGTTCCCTCTCTCCTCTCCTTCTCATGTCCTGTGGTGTTGTTCCCTCTCTCCTCTCCTTCTCATGTCCTGTGGTGTTGTTCCCTCTCTCCTCCCTCTCTCCTCTCCTTCTCATGTCCTGTGGTGTTGTTCCCTCTCTCCTCTCCTTCTCATGTCCTGCGGTGTTGTTCCCTCTCTCCTCTCCTTCTCATGTCCTGCTGTGTTGTTCCCTCTCTCCTCTCCTTCTCATGTCCTGTAGTGTTGTTCCCTCTCTCCTCTCCTTCTCATGTCCTGTAGTGTTGTTCCCTCTCTCCTCTCCTTCTCATGTCCTGCGGTGTTGTTCCCTCTCTCCTCTCCTTCTCATGTCCTGTAGTGTTGTTCCCTCTCTCCTCTCCTTCTCATGTCCTGTGGTGTTGTTCCCTCTCTTCCTCCCTCTCTCCTCTCCTCCTCATGTCCTGTGGTGTTGTTCCCTCTCTCCTCTCCTTCTCATGTCCTGTGGTGTTGTTCCCTCTCTCCTCTCTTCCTCCTCTCCTCATGTCCTGCGGTGTTGTTCCCTCTCTCCTCATGTCCTGCTGTGTTGTTCCCTCTCTCCCTCCTCTCCTCATGTCCCGCGGTGTTGTTCCCTCTCTCCTCTCCTTCTCATGTCCTGTGGTGTTGTTCCCTCTCTCCTCTCCTTCTCATGTCCTGTGGTGTTGTTCCCTCTCTCCTCTCCTTCTCATGTCCTGCGGTGTTGTTCCCTCTCTCCTCTCCTTCTCATGTCCTGCGGTGTTGTTCCCTCTCTCCTCTCCTTCTCATGTCCTGTGGTGTTGTTCCCTCTCTCTCCTCCTCATGTCCTGTGGTGTTGTTCCCTCTCTCCTCTCCTCCTCATGTCCTGCGGTGTTGTTCCCTCTCTTCCTCCTCACCTCATGTCCTGCAGTGTTGTTTGCTCACAGCTCAGTACACAGATTGATTAGTGTTACAGTTAATTACATCACAGACTGAGAGGCGGCACAGGAGCGTCTGTTTAAACGTTCACTACAGAATCCACCTGATCATGTGACCGCTTCAACAGGATGGAAATGTTGAGTAATACTACTAGTAGTAGTAGCAATAGTTGCAGTACTAGTAGCAATAGTTGCAGTACTAGTAGCAATAGTTGCAGTAGTAGTAGCAGTAGTAGTAGTACTAGTTGCTTGCCTGACCAGCCAAAATACATAACTTCCTTCTTTAACTGAGATAAATATGAGTTGCTGTTTCTAAGGCCTCCATGTTTTTTGTTTATTTATTTATTTATTGTAAAGCTGCACTTTACTTTGCTGTTAGAGGGTCCACCATCCTTTTGACTCCATGTAGACTAAAGTGAAACAACTACTAGTACTGCTACTGCTACTACAACAACAACTACAACAACTACAACAACTACAACTACAACTACTACAACTACAACTACTACAACTACAACTACTACAATGACAACGACAACGACAACGACAACTACAACTAAAACTAAAACTACAACTACAACAACAACTACAACTAAAACTACTACTACTACTCAACATTTCCATCCTGTTGGAGTGGTCACATGATCAGGTGGAGTCTGTATTGATTGTTTAAACAGACTACTACTATCACTGCAACAACAAATACTACTGCCACTACTACTAATACTCTTACTATTATTGCAACAACAACTACTACTGATACTATTACTAATACTATTACTGCAACAACAACTACTGCTACTACTACTGCTTATAATACTCTATTACTGCAACAACTACTGCTACTACTACTAATACTCTTACTATCACTGCAACAACAACTACTGCTACTACTTCTAATACTGCAACAACAAATACTATTGCTACTACTACTCTTACTATTATTGCAACAACAACTACTACTGATACTATTACTAATACTATTACTGCAACAACAACTACTGCTACTACTACTGCTTATAATACTCTATTACTGCAACAACTACTGCTACTACTACTAATACTCTTACTATTACTGCAACAACAACTACTGATACTATTACTAATACTCTTACTGCAACAACAACTACTGCTACTACTACTGCTTCTAAAACTATTACTGCAACAACAGCAACTACTGCTACTACTACTAATACTCCTATTACTGCAACAACTACTACTGCTGCTACTACTGCTACTACTACTACTCATACTATTACTGCAACAACTACTAAAATTACTACGACTCAATAAGAGTAACTATATGTCTGAAACATGTGATTTATATGTTAAAGTTAAAGGAGCTGTACCTGATTATGTCCGTCTTAAAACATAAAAAACAAAACAAGTTCATTTTAAACAGTTTGCAGTGGTTCAAAGTTATTCCTTACTGACCTCATGCATTCAGAGCATCCACATTATTTACAGAGATGAGTTTAGAAGTACTTTTTGTTTGTAATAACGGTAAAGCTAAGAGCAAGTAGCAAGTTAACGTGCACTCCCTGATACTCTGGCTATAAATCAATTTTTGTGTTTAGATGCAGACAGTACACAGAGGACTTTAATTGCAGTGTAACCAGCTGTGTGAAATATTTTCTCTGAAGTCAGTTATTATTAGTCACACCACAAACACAGGTTCAAATTAGAAAGTACCAATCTATTTTTAGAGTCCCATGAATCACTACAAAAATAACACACACTTCCTGTTTCCATAAAAGGCCTTTATTTTCTTCTGATCTACTGTATGTTAAAATATAGTTTCCTAATCACAACATCTGGAGTTGTGTTTTGTTTCATTCACACATGTTTAACACACAAACCCTGCAGATTTAAGCTGAGTTCTTCTCTCAAACAGAAAACACTCTGTTCCACCTTGTGATGTCATGCAGTGATACAGGAAGTGCTCCACTGTGTTTTTAAACTCCATGCACCTTCACTAGAATCATTTGGATGATTTCAGCTTTGGAATTGTCAATCTCTACTGAACTAACGGTAAAAGGAGCTTGAAAACTACCACTTCGTGACATCACAGGTAGAACAGAGCATTTTAAGATTTGGAGATGTACACAGACTAATAATGCAGACAAAAAGCACTTCTCAAACATGTGTGAGTGAAAGAAAACACAACTCCAGGTATATTTTCAGGAGGTAACAACATTATAACATGGCTTAAAGCTCGCGATTTTGTGTTAAGCAGGACCTTTAATAAGGTCATTACAAAGTTAATACACACTTCCTGTTTCGTTAAAAGGCCTGAATTACTTTTTGATCTATGTTATAATACTGTTTCGTCATCAAAAAATCTCAACAATACATGCAACTTTTCTGCCTGTGAGATGTTCTGCTTGTCTCCGTGGAGATAGATGGAGATAGATTTAATGCCATACTGTGAAACATTCCAGGAAACGTAAAAACATCTCCAGGGAAAGATACAAGGTGTCAGTGAACATTTGAGTTGTTAAAGTGTAAAGTGGAGCAATGGGGAAACAGAAACTTGATAGATTTTTTCTCATTTTAAGTCAACATGAGTCAGGCTCCAGAGTAAACAAAGGTAATCTGAAGTGCACACAGGTTTCAGTGACATTTCCTCTACGCTGAGTTCAAAAAGAGTTGGAGGTTTGCAGTTTGGACCAGGGCTGGAATCAAAATGGCAATGAAGAAATGACTTTAAGAGAAACAATGTCCTCTAAACAACAAAATACTCTGCCAAATAATATCTAAAAGCTGCTAACCCTGTAGTTTAGACTTCTACAAACATGTTCTGAAATGTCCCAGTGAGTCAGACGCCCTCCCTGTGTTACATACAGTTTATTTAAAGGTCCCATATTACACAAAATTGACTCTTGTGAGCTTTATGTCGCGTTATAATGTTGTTACCTCGTCAAAAACATAACTGGAGTAGTGTTTTGTTTCATTCACACATGTGTGAGTAATTTATTATTAGTCTGTTTACATCTCCAAAGCTCAAAATGCTCTGTTCCACCTTGTGATGTCATGAAGTGGTAGTTTTTGAGTTAACAGCTCCTTTTACCTTTAGGTCAGTAGACATTGGACAATTCTAGGGCTGAAATGATCCAAATGATTCTAGTGAAGGTGCGTGGGGTTTAAAAACACAGTGGAGCACTTCCTGTATCACTGCATGACATCACAAGGTGGAACAGTGTTTTCTGTCTGGGGGAAGAACTCAGCCTGAATATGCAGGGTTTGTGTGTTAAACATGAGTGAATGAAACAAAACATAACTCCAGGTATGATTGCGATTAAGAAATTACATTATAACATACAGTAGCCATTTATGGAAACAGGAAGTGTCTGTTATCTTTGTAGTGATTCATGGGACTCTAAAAATAGATTAGTACTTTCTAATTTGAACCTGCGTTTGTGGTGTGACTAATAATAACTGACTTCAGAGAAAATATTTCGCGCAGCTGGTTACACTACAGTTAAAGTCCTCTGTGTACTGTCTGCATCTAAACACAAAGTGATTTATAGCCAGAGTATCAGGGAGTGCACGTTAACTTGCTACTTGCTCTTAGCTTTACCGTTATTACAAACAAAAAGTACTTCTAAACTCATCTCTGTAAATAATGAGGATGCTCTGAATAATTTTGGACCACTGCAAACTGTTCCAAATAAACTTTTTTTTTTTTTTTTTTTTTTAAATGTTTTTAAGACAGAAATAATCAAGTACAGCTCCTTTAACTTTAAAGGATAAATGATATGTTTCGTACATATAGTTACTCTTATTGAGTCGTAGTAATATTAGCTGTTGTAGCAGTAATACAGTAGTAGCAGTAATGGTAGTAGTTGTAGCAATAGTACCAGTTGCATTAGTAGTAGTAACAGTAGTAGCTGTAGCAATAATAGTAGCAACAGTAGCAACAGCAGTAGTAGTAGTAGCAGTTGCAGCAGTAGTAGTAGTAGTAACAGTAGTTGCAGCAGCAGTAGTAGTAGTAGCAGCAGTAGCAGCAGCAGAAGTAGTAGTAGTAGTAGAAGCAGCAGCAGCAGAAGTAGTAGTAGAAGCAGCAGCAGCAGTAGTAGCAGTAGAAGCAGTAGTAGTAGTAGAAGCAGTAGTAGTAGTAGAAGCAGTAGTAGTAGAAGTAGTAGTAGTAGTAGTAGTAGTAGTAGAAGCAGTAGTAGTAGAAGTAGTAGTAGTAGAAGCAGTAGTAGTAGAAGCAGTAGTAGTAGTAGTAGTAGTAGAAGCAGTAGTAGTAGTAGTAGTAGTAGTAGTAGTAGTAGTAGTAGTCGTAGTAGTAGTAGTAGTAGTAGAAGAAGCCGTAGTAGTAGTCATAGTAATAATAATAATAATAAACCATCAGTTTTATATAGCGCTTTTCAGGACACTCAAAGACGCTTTACAGTTCATTATTCATTCACTCCAGACTCGGTGGTGGTAAACTACTATTGTAGCCACAGCTGCCCTGGGGCAGACTGACGGAAGTGAGGCTGCCAATCTGTGCCATCGGCCCCTCCGACCACCACCACCATTCACGCACACACCACTTTCATACTAGGCAATGTGGGTGCTGTGCCTTGCCTAAGGACACAACAACAGTTTTTGCCACTGGCGCCCCCCTGTGGCACCTGGAATTCCCAGTGGTCTCCCATCCAAGTACTAACCAGGCCCGGACCTGCTTAGCTTCTGAGATCTGACGGGATCAGGCTTTGACAAGCCGGTATGGCCACAAAGTAGTAGTAGTAATAGTAGTAGTAGTAGCAGCAGCAGTAGTAGTAGTAGAAGCAGTAGCAGCAGTAATAGTAGAAGCAGTAGTAGTAGTAGTAGAAGCAGTAGTAGTAGTAGTAGTAGAAGCAGTAGTAGTAGTAGTAGTAGTAGTAGTAGTAGCAGTAGTAGTAGTAGAAGCAGTAGAAGCAGTAGTAGTAGTAGTAGAAGCAGTAGTAGTAGAAGCAGTAGTAGTAGTAGTAGTAGTAGTAGTAGTAGTAGTAGTAGAAGTGGTAGTGGTAATGAAGCAGTGGTAGTGGTAGTAGTGAAACGGTAGTGGTAGTGAAGCAGTGGTGATAGTGGTAGTGGTGAAGCAGTGGTAGTAGTAGTGAGTGGTCGAGCGGTGATGAAGCGGTAGTAGTGGTGATGAAGCAGTGGTAGTGGTAGTGGTGAGTGGTAGTGGTGAGCAGTGGTAGTGATGATGAAGCAGTGGTATGATGATGATGGTAGTGGCGGTGGTGATGGTAGTGGTAGTGGTAGTAGAGTGGTAGAGCAGTGGTGGTAGTAGTGATGGTAGTAGTAGTGATGGTAGTAGAGCAGTGGTAGTGGTAGTGATGAGAAGCAGTGGTGGTAGTGAAAGCAGTGGTAGTAGTGGTAGTAGTGGTGATGGTGAAGCAGTGAGTAGTAGTGAGTGCAGTGGTAGTGGTGAAGCGGTAGTAGTAGTGGTGAGTGGTAGCAGTAGTGGTAGTAGTGGTGAAGCGGTGGTAGTGGTGAAGCGGTAGTGGTAGTAGTGCAGTGGTGGTAGTGATGAAGCGTAGTGAGTAGTGGTAGTGGTAGTGGTAGTGCAGTGGTAGTAGTGAAGCAGTAGTGGTGATGATGAAGCAGTGAAGCAGTGGTAGTGGTGGTGGTGAAGCAGTGGTAGTAGTGATGAAGCAGTGGTAGTAGTAGTGATGCAGTGGTAGTAGTGAAGCAGTAGTAGTGGTAGTAGTAGAGCAGTGAAGCAGTGGTAGTGATGATGAGTGAAGCGGTAGTAGTGATGTAGTGCAGTAGTAGTGGTGTAGTAGTGATGATGGTAGTGGTAGTAGTGGTGAAAGCAGTGAAGCAGTGGTGGTGGTAGTGGTGAGTAGTGGTAGTGGGTGGTGGTGATGTAGTGAAGCAGTGGTAGTGAGAGCAGTGGTAGTAGTGGTGAAGCGGTGGTAGTGATAAAGCAGCAGTAGTGGTAGTGGTAGTAGTAGTGGTAGCAGTGGTAGTGGTGAAGCAGTGATGATGGTGAAGCAGTAGTAGTGATGGTGAAAGCAGTGGTGATGGTAGCGGTGGTAGTGATGATGATGGTGGTAGTGATAGTGATGGTAGTGGTAGTGAGTGAAGCAGTGAAGCTAGTGGTAGTAGTGGTAGTGGATGATGAAGCAGTGAAGTAGTGAAACGGTGAGTAGTGGTGATGGTAGTAGAGCAGTGAAGCGGTAGTAGTGAGTGGTAGTGGTAGAAGCAGTGAAAGCAGTGGTAGTGATGATGGTAGTAGTGATGATAGTGATAGTGAAACGCAGTGGTAGTAGTAGTGGTGATGGTAGTGTAGTGATGGTGATGATGAAACGGTCGTAGAAGCAGTGAAGCAGTGTAGTAGTAGTGGTGAGTAGAGAGCAGTGAAGCAGTGGTGATGATGGTAGAGCAGTAGAGAAACGGTGGTAGTGGTAGAGCAGTGATGGTAGTGGTAGAGCGGTGGTAGTAGTGGTGGTAGAAGCGGTGGTAGTAGTGAGAGCGGTGGTAGTGGTAGAAGCAGTGGTGGTAGTGGTGGTGGTAGTAGTGGTAGTGAGCAGTGAAGCGGTGGTGGTAGTGGTAGTGGTGGTGGTAGTGATGATGAGTGAAAGCAGTGGTGAAGCGGTGGTAGTGAAGCAGTGAAAGCAGTAGTAGTGATGGTAGAAGCGGTGAAGCAGTAGTAGTAGTAGTGGTAAGCGGTGAAAGCAGTAGTAGTAGTAGTAGTAGTAGTAGTAGTAGTAGTAGTAGTAGTAGAAGCAGTAGTAGAAGCAGTAGAAGCAGTAGTAGTAGTAGTAGTAGAAGCAGTAGAAGCAGTAGTAGTAGTAGTAGTAGAAGCAGTAGTAGTAGTAGAAGCAGTAGTAGTAGTAGTAGTCGTAGTAGTCGTAGTAGTCACAGTAGAAACAACAATGGTGAATCATTTACAAATCAAAGTGTGGTTTTGCATCCAGCTCAGACGCCTCCTCTATGAATCAACCACAGTTTTGCATCAGACCATTTTGTTTAATTTTTGTGTCTGTACTTTGAAAATACCTGATTCAGTTTTGTACTTCAAATTAATTTTACATTTTGTACTTCAAATTAATTTTACGTTTTGTACTTCAAATTAATTTTACGTTTTGTACTTCAAATCACATTCACTTCAAATTACAAATCAGATCTTACTCTTTAAGTTACTCTTACTTAAGCAGTAGTTTTCCAAAATACTTTTTAACTCTTACATGAGAAATTTTATGGGCCACTACTTTGTATGGCATTAAACCTTTCTATCTCCATGGAGACCAGGTCAGATCTGCGGAGAGGCGACCCCGCTCACAGTCCAAATGTTTGGGGTTTTTTTTAGGTATTTTTGCTCACCTGTAACTTAATAAATGTTAAGTAGAGCTGTTTGAAGTCATAGTGTGGAACATTCCAGGTAGAGCAACGGCGTATCCATGGAAACAAGCAGGTGACGGACAACTAACCAAAAAGTTTCATAGTGCAACATTAAGTTACTTGAGTAGTAGTTTTCCCCAATGCGTTTTTACTTTTACTTAAGAAATTTCACGGACTTCTACTTCAGTAATATTATTTTGTAGTACTTGAGAAAACTTTTGAATACTCCACCACTACTGCAATTTTCTTCTCTTCCAGATGAGATACTAACCTCGGAATTGGGGCTCGCCGGCTGGTCTTCGAGGTGAAGTTTGTCCAGGTGATCTTCATGACTTAACTTCGCCGAACTCAAATCGTCTCTCGTCTCATCCCCGCTTTCAAACCCCAAAAACAGCGGCGCGATGCAACACGCGCTCGCTTTACACAACGCCGACATGGCCCTCACAGCAACGGGGTCCCTCACAAACACGTCACAGTAAACCAAACCAGCTCCTTTTTAATTCCACTTTCTCAAAATCCATTTCGTTTCGTTCTTGAGTCGAGAATTCTGTCGGAAAACTTCTGCCGTCTCCCTCTGTACCCACCACACCTTGGCCCCGGCCCGGCAGCAGTTCCTCAAACAATGATATCCCACTTCCTGCTCCAGGCTGTATGTTGCAGGTAGCTCCGCCCCCTCCACACAGGTAGTCCTGCCCCCTCCAGGTGAGTGAAGCTGCATTCTTAAAGGGCCGGCGAGCGTTTTTTCTTCAATGAAAAGGAGCACTCGGGGCTATTTTTAGACTGGACACGCTGGTTTGACTGGAAATGACAACACCGGGATCAGGTATCTCCGGGTCGATAGCGCGGCGGAGATTGGCAGGACAGAACAATTACGACGATGACTTGCTAATACGGTTGGTAAGGTTTTTTTAAAGAGTCCAGACTACACTATTTCCTGATCTATGTCATAATGTTGTTTCCTCATCACAAACAGACCTGGAGTTCCGTTTTTTTTTTGTTGCATTCACACAAGTTTAACACACAAACTCTGCATGTTTAGGCTGAGTTATTCTCTCATTGTGGTATGTGGTAATACAGGAAGTGCTCCACTGTGTTTTTAAACTCCATACACTTTCATTATAGAATCCTTTGCATCATTTCAGATCTGAAAATGCCATTCTCTACTGAACAAAAGATAAAAGGTAGATGGTAACTTATATAGAGATATATGTTTTTGAGGAGGTAACATTAAACATTATAACATTTCTTAAAGCTCACGAGTCAATTTTGCGTAATATAGTACCATATTTTCCGGACTATAAGCCGCTACTTTTTTTCCAGGCTTTGAACCGTGCGGCTTTTATAAAGGAGCGGCTATTCTGTGGATTTTTCTTCCACGGCTAGGGGCGCTCTAACCAGAATTTCAAAAACAAGATAGATGGAAAATTAATGTAAAGAAGAATACACTACTTTTTATTTAGCAGATATAACACGCACGACAAATTACTAACTGGTAATTATTTTCAAATCCTCACCCCTTCATCATGAAAAGCACACGAAGGAGTTTGTATGATGCAAGTTTTAAGTTGAAGGCATCGATCTTGCTCCAGGAAGGAAACCGCTGTAGAGCCCTGCACCCGCGAGACCCGCGGGACCCAACACAAAACAGTGCGGCGCGGGACCATGGATGTATAAGAACATTCTGAAAGAACATTCTGAAAGCTTATTGCGGGCGCGGGCGGGAGCGCAACCGCACGGGAGCAGGACTGAAAATTGTGTCCCACGGAGACCTCTGCCGTGCTGCTGCACGTAAGCTTGTGTCAGTGGTTTCAGCGGAGATGATTAAAGTGACTTGTGGTTTCACTGCACAGGAGAAATGAAGGTAATCAAGAACTGGTTCTTTTCTGTTTTTGACCTCATTTTAATCAGCACAGTTGCTGCCGTGTTAAAAGCCACTGTTCAGAAAGAATCTGTTCAGGTACATAAATGTACATTTACAGTACAAAATCGTTCTGTATATACAGTAAATATTTCATTTTTCAACATGGATATCAGCAGCTTATAGCTCGGTTGCGGCTTGTATATACTTTTTTTTTTTTTTTTAATTTAAAATAGAGTGGATGCGGCTTATATACCGGTGCGCTTTATAGTCCGGAAAATATGGTACTATAGTAATATAATACTTTTGTTTAATGTTTTTTTTCTATTAAATTTCCATTCCATTAAATATAGAATCATCTCAAACATAGTACAATAAACTGTTTTACATCCAAATCCCAGAACAAACCCACCCTGCTGCACCAAAAAACAAACAAAAAACCATTACATTATATAACATTTTTCACTGAATAAACTGTTACTCCCGTGAAATACGTGAGGGATCAACATCTTTGGTCATACTCAAAACCTGTTGCCAAGTACTGTAAAACTTATCGGCGCAGCCCTTTACAGAAAATCAGATTTTTTCCTAATATAGCACCTTTAACTTACAAAGCTCATAGGTTAACGTTAAAGGCACACTCTGTAACTTTTCTAGAGAAGGGTCTGCCACCTGCTTGTCTCCATGGCAATGAAGTTACTTTGATCAGAATGCTCCAGAGTATGGTGTTAAACGCATCTATCTTGCATTGATTGTATTACACCTGATTTTGTTTCTCAAATATAATACTTTAAAGTACACTGTCCTATAAAGGCAAAAAGACTTTAACTCTCGAGAGTGTGAAACTGGAAACTTTTGTCCAGACAAACGTATAATAGGCAGGGCTCCCAAAATGTGACTATAAAACTAGTGGCTATAATGAAGAAATATTGATGAAAATAATGATGAAATATAATGTCTGTGAATAATATTGAGCTCAAAATTGCCCTTTGGCCCTTATTTGGCAGTTACTGTACTTTGCACGACGATACAAAGGCACAGCACAGGAACTGCCAAATAAGGGCCAAAGGTCAATTTTGAGCTCAATATTTTTCACAATATTTATTCACATGATAAATGAGGTCTTAAATAACCCCGAAATTACATAAACTCATTTTGACCAAGTTGCAGTTTTTATGCATAATATTTATTTCTCTCTATATTTATTTGTAATGAGTTGAAAAATGTATGTGAAAAATGTGTGTTCTCTGTCTGCAGGTTAAGGCACAGGTTCAGCTGTGACTGTAGCACCGTTTTAAAACAGTAGGAGGCAGGATACAAACAGCTCCTTTCAAAACATCTTCATTTCAGACTCCTCGCTCTAACACTTTGCCCTGTGACTTGCGTGTTTTAAGTGTTCTCCACACTGCTCTGTGGCTCCCCCTGGTGGAACATCTTCTGTGCTTTGTCTGTCCTCTCTACACTCACTCTCTTGCTCTCTCTCTCTGTCTGTCCTCTCTAAATTCACTCTCTTGCTCTCTCTCTCTCTGTCCTCTCTAAATTCACTTTCTCTCACTCTTTCTCTCTGTCTGTCCTCTCTAAATTCACTCTCTTTCTCTCTCTCTTTCTCTTTGTCTGTCCTCTCTACACTCTTTCTCTCTCTCTGTCTGTCCTCTCTACATTCACTCTTTCTCTTTGTCTGTCCTCTCTACACGCACTCTCTTTGTCTGTCCTCTCTACATTCACTCCTTCTCTTTGTCTGTCCTCTCTACACTCACTCTTTCTCTCTTTATCCTCTCTACATTCACTCTTTCTCTCTCTCTTTGTCTCTCCTCTCTACACTCACTCTCTCTTTGTCTGTCCTCTCTACACTCACTCACTCTCTCTCTCTTTCTCTGTCCTCTCTACACTCACTCTTTCTCTCTCTATCCTCTCTACATTCACTCTTTCTCTCTCTCTTTGTCTCTCCTCTCTACACTCACTCTCTTTCTCTTTGTCTGTCCTCTCTACATTCACTCTCTTTCTCTGTCCTCCCTACACTCTCTATCTCTCTTTCTCTCTCTCTTTGCCTGTCCTCTCTACACACTCTCTCTCTCCTCTCTACATTCTCTCGCTTTCTCTTTGTCCTCTCTACAGTCTCTCTCTCTCTGTCCTCTCTACACACTCTCTGTCTTCTCTACACTCTTTCGCTTTTTCTCTTTGTCCTCTCTACAGTCTCTCTCTCTCTTTCTCTCTGTCCTCTCTACACTCTCTCACTTTGTCTCTTTCTGTCTCTCTTTCTCTTTGTCTGTCCTCTCTACACACTCTCTTCTTTATTAAAGGAATTCTTTTTTTGACCCCACAAAACCCAAATCTTTACATCAATAATATCAATATCAATAACAGCTGGTTAAAAAGTATGAATGAAATTAAAAAGGAAGGTTTGAATAGGACTCAAGAGAGATCACTAAGTGATTCAAACATGCATGGATGACATTTAAAACCACATTTTTTTTGTTTTTGTTGAGGGAATAACGCTATAAAATTGTAGAAATAAAAAAAAAGACAATTTCGTATATTACCTCTTTAAAACAATATATTTCAGGTACAGCGCTTCATTAGCAATAAAATAAAACAAGTGGGAGTGTAATTATCAATGTTTTTTCTCTGCTAACACGAGCGTAATACAACCTGACCGAAAGTGGATTCTGTGAGGCCGCATTTAATCACATTTAATCACAATCAAATCACAACTGAAATAGAAATGATCGCAATGAGTAAAATCAATAAGGCAGGAGTTAATTAGGAAGTCTATTCTGCAAACAAAAAAATATGCTCTGTTCATGTGCGAAAGCTGCTAACCCAGTGTGTCAGATGCCCTCCCTGTGTATCAGATGCCCTCCCTGCACTGCAAATTTCTCAGATCTTGCCAAGATTGAAAGTTTGTATCAGGTTATACATCTTATTTTATAACCAAAATCGTGATATCGTATCGTCAAAGGTCTCTCAATAATATCGTGGACCATCACAATATATCGAATCACAAGTCAGAGGGAACTACATAGACCATGATCCTTTGCTCCATTTCAGTGCAGATTACATGAAGAAATAACTGTTCTAAGCACTTTGAAATCTTCATTTTTTGGATTAAGTCTTGTGAAGCATTTTTAGAGGAAAAAGTAGCAGATTCAGAGTTTTGTAAATATCGTACCGTGAGATGTTTATGGTGAAAATATCATACAGAGAGATTTGGATTTCGTTCCATTCCTAATGACAATAAATATTGTACGAAATGACTAGTCAAAGCATTTTAGAATGTCACTCTTGTTAATATGAATATCATAATATTGTGAGCCTCTCCACCATATCATGAGCTTTCCCACGATATCGTAATAAATGTCGTACCATGAGGTTCATACCGTGATGAGATCTTATCTAGTCTAGAGGTAGTTTATTTTAAGATAACTTGTCAAGTAAAATTTCCTTGCTGCATGAACAGATAATTTCACTCCTTTTAAGTAATTTTCTGATCAATTTAAGTGTTTACATATTAAATTTTGGCCAGGCTTTTTTGTGGTGTCTGTGTCAGATGCCCTCCCCTGTATTTCCGTGGGGTCTTATTCTGCGTAAAAGCTGCTATAACCCTCTAGTTTACACCTCTGCAAACATGCTCTGAAATTTTTCTTTGTGTCAGATGCCCTCCCTGTGTCTCCATGGCATCTCTACAAACATGTTCTGAAATACACGTGAGTGTTGGATTAGTTTAACGTTCAGATTTCAGTCTTCTCTCAGATGTGAATTCTCTCCTGGGCAGGTTTAAAAACTGAGATTGAACCCTGAGCCATCTGGTTATGGGGCATGGGACTTCACCGCCGCACCACCGTATGCAGATTATGATGTTTATCGGCCCGACGCAGCAGCTGTGTACTTAGGATTTTTATGTAAATTTTCCAGAACAAATTCCGCACCACTCTGACACGTTTCGACCTCAGACCTTTGCAGATCCACAGGCATGTTTTTCTAATCGTCTCCGTGTCTGCCGCTGCATACGGAATGAGTCCCTGAGCAATGTCACATAAGCCGCAGTACTGGACTAGTCCAGGAGATGGCGCCACAGGTAAGAGGTGTATGTGTGGGGGAGGTTTAAAGGAACTGTATGTTGCCAGTTATACAGTATATAAAATAAATAAATAAATCTACACTCACAACTGAAGCTGTGTTGCCAGTGCCTCAAAGGTGCAATGTGTAACTTTTCCGTAACCATGGCGATAGTGCTTCGTTTAAAGGTGCATTGTGTAATTTTCTTTTGGAGGGTCTGTCAAATGCTTTTCTTCATGGAGATGTTATTGCTTTGCTCTGGAATGTTTCACAGTATGGTGTTAAACCTTTCTATCTTCATGGAGACCAAACCAGACCATGTTACAGGTCAGATCTGTGGAGAGGCGACCCCGCTCACAGTCAGAATGTCTGTTTTTCTAGGTATTTCTAGGCAATAAAACCACCTGTAATTGAATAAATGTAATCTAGAGATATTTAATGTCATACTGTAGAACATTCCAGGCAGAGTAATGACATATCCATAGAAACAAGCAGATGATAGAGAAACATCTAAAAGGTTACACAGAGCACCTTTAAATTGTCCACGGTATGGTATCAAATTAGTCTGTCTTGTATTTATACAACTACAAGTGTGTTTTACAGCTCAAAAAAATCTTAAAAAACATCCATTATTCCTGTGAGTGGGGTCGCCTCTCCACAAATCTGACCTGTAATTTGGCTTTTAAGTCTGGAGATGACTACGTTTGTGGTCATACTGTGGAACATTCTAGGCACATATCCATAGAAACAAGCCGGTGATGGAGTCTCCAACAGACAAATTACAAAGTGCACGTTTAACCTACAGATAGACAACACGTGTGTCTGTCTCATTCTCAGTATTTGGACATGTGAAAGCTCAGATCCTCCAGAATTCCCTCCCTGAGCTGCAGAGGCTGCATTAGCACTGATTCATAATTTGCTGCAGGAGCTGGGGTTTAGGCAGAGACCATTCAGATCAGAGAGACATTTTAGGTTTAAACACACTGGATTTCACCACTGAAACTGGCAAACCAAATGAGACACTCGTGAGGCTCATTCTGCTTTTTGACTGGAGAACTGTCTTGAACAAAAGACCAAATTATAACATAAATAAATAGGAGCTCATATAATTTTTTGTTAGTAATTAAGAATAAATCAGCATTAGTACAGTCATCAGTAAAAGCTGTATTTGATTTGAGCATGATATCTGGGTACGCAAATATATATCAGCTTAATACAATTTAAAATAAAAAGCTTACACACAGTTTGTTTTAAAGCAGTGTTAATAAAAAGAGCGATATTTGGAGAGAGAGATAAACCCAAGGACGAAGACGACAAAGAGGAAGTGGTCGGCAGTTGTTCATACGCTGTCGGCTGTGAGCTATATTTAGACACAAGAAATGAGCCTGTACTATACGCATTATATTAGATACAGCGTCTTTAACTTTGTGACAGTTTAAAGAGCCTGTATTATATTATTTTTAAAGGGCCAGTATTATGTTATTTTTAAAGGGCCCGTATTATGTTATTCTTGGTTATAATGTTGTTTCCTCATCACAAACAGACCTGGGGTTGTGTTTTGTTTCATTCACACATTTAACACACAAACTCTGCATATTTAGACTTAGAGTTCTTCTCAAAAACAAAAAAACACTGTTGTGGTAGTACAGGAAGTGCTCCACTGTGTTTTAAATTCCACACACGTTCACTAGAATCATTTGGATCAGCCCTGGAATCGCCAATCTCTACTGAACTAAAGGTAAAACGTAGTTGTTCACTTGAAAACTACCACTGCATGACATCACAAGTTGGAACAGAGCATTTGGAGCTTTGGAGATGAAACAAAATGCAACTCCAGGTATGTTTTTGAGGAGGTAACAACATTATAACACGGTTTAAAGCTCACAAGAGTAAATTTTGTGTAATAGGGACGAGATTCGAGATTTGATGTTTATTTTTTAATAATAGTCTTTTTTTTTTCTTTTTTTTTAAATGCATCCGGAAGTATTGACAAAAAGTCTTGAAATCCGAATTAACAAACCAATACAAGAATCACATTTCAGAACAATCTTACCTTTTTTTTAATGCAGAATATGACAGAAGATTTTGCCGTTTATGGAGGAAATGATGGTACCTCAGACACTGCAGCCTTTGCAATTTACCATTTGCAATTTTGTGATTTTGATGTGATTTTGATGAATTTTGCAGGCCCGATGTGAACTCAAACCTATGACAAACCTGCCTACAACATCTGGAGGTTGTCTTTCTCTTAACATGAGGCACACAAGCGCACTACCTTTTAACCAGGATGGCTTTGTGTGGGCAGCTGGGCACCATGGCAACCGATCCTGCAGCATTTAATAATAGAACGGATAAAATGCACAGAAAATATAAAAAGTGTATGAGGATTTAAAGGCGTACAGTGTCACTTTTCTGGCGGTGGCGACATGCGCGACCGACTTGTCTCCATCGCTTTGTCTGAAATGTTCCATACTTGGGCATTTTAAGCATATCTAGCTAAAGAATTACTGAATTACAGGTGTTTTTTAGCTTGCCAATAACTTATCTTACTGTGAATAAGCTCTCCTTTACGCAGATCTGACCCGTAACTTGGCCTGATGGTGCCACCTGTTTGGAATATTCCAGGCAAAGCTAACTTTCATTAAAATGTAACAACAAAATGTAATAAAATAGTAGAAAATATGGTCAGTTTATTTGTAGGTGTAGATTATTTCAGTCTGTGGTGTTATTTAAATATTTATTAGGCTACAAAATTAGCATTAGGCTTAGCATAGAGATACAAAGGTTGGTTATATCTTTTGTAAACACAAGAGTCCTCCAGTGAAGTGTTCTCCTCATTTGCAAAGTGTTTTCACTACAGACTGTATAAAGAAGTGGACTAAGGGAGCGTGACGTCACCCATGGTATTCGGCGCCAGTCAAATGAAGCTCATTGAGGCTGGCCCGGATGGTCGTTTTGAATCAGGATTAAAAGGAGTCTTATTTGTGAAGACTTGTGATCTGAGAGGTGCATGTACGGGTACTAGTAGTAGTTTATTCGGTCATTTTGCAGCACTACAAAACAAAACAAAACAAAACAAAACTTAGACTACAGCCCCACAGATCATGACCGAAAGGGTTTAGGCTAAGGTTAAAGTGCTTCTAACGCCAAACCTTATCAAAGAATGACAGAATTTCAAGAAAGAAAAGCAGTGTATGAGCAGCAAGTTTACATTTACAATTTCACTTGCAAATTAAGGCCACCACATACTAGAGGATGTTTCGGTCTTAAACGATTTTTAAACTTGCAACAAAAAGTGCACACCACAGATACGAGGAGAATCTTATGAGACTAAAAATCTTCAATCGCAAAGACTGCAGCGGGATCTGTCTGCAGACCACAGGATATAAAGCTATGAGCGCGATTGCTGTCTACAGTAAGACCAGTCGGTTTGAGACTTTTAAGTGTTCAAAAGATCAGAGCTCTGCACTTCTAGTTTAGATACAAGTCATAGACTGTATAAAAGAAGTGGACGAAGTGAGTGTGACGTCACCCATAGCGTTTAGCGCCGCTCAAATGAGGCTCCCGATGCTCATGGTTACAGGAGTGAATTTGGAGCCAGGCTCTATGTTATGAATAGGGTTTTATTTTGACAGACAAAATCACGAAAAAAAAAAATTCAGGGTTCATACGAACATTTTAAGACCAAAATGACGAGGCCACAGCAACAGGTACAGAGAGAGGAGCGATAAGATCTCAATGTAAGTCAATGGGAAATAAGGAGAGAAGGAGCCGGAAGAGCCTCCTGGGCACTTCCTGTCTGGCACACGACGGCTAACGGGTTAGCTATGTCCACTCATATATACGGTCTATGGATACAAGTCAAAACTGTGTTATTATTTGTGAAATGTAGGGCAATACTTCAGATACAGGATTTTTAAAGCAAAAGATTGGAGATAAAATCCACAGGAAATAAAGTCAATATCGCTAATCTGCAGCTTCACCACAAGCTGTGTGGGTGTAAACAGACACACATGGGAACTTTTATTTTTAAAGACCGCTGCAAAATGGATCACTAGTGCGGTTTTGTGGACTGGTTGTCATTATTTGCCATCACTCCTCTGCCCATTTATTTATTTATTTATTTATAAGGGACAGTGCATATTAAGGAACACATGAGACATATGTAAATATGCCAGATTTTAGCCACAGGCTAGTTTTCATCTGTAGTCCCTGGACAGGTTGTTCGTACCTTTAAGGCCACACGTAACATAACATAAAGTACAATAAAAAACAAACAAAATAAAATAAATACACACAGAGCAAAATAGAAGCCAAGTCAAAAACATAAACTCAGAAGGGTTTCAACAATATTATAGGAAATTTTATATAAAGTGCAATGAATAAAATGCACATATTGATACATTTATCCTAAAGTGCAGAGTGTATTGCACAAGTTCTAAAGTGCAGTGTGTATTTGCACACGTTTTAAAGTGCAGTGTGTGTTGCACGAGTTCTAAAGTGCAGAGTGTATTTCACGAGTTCTAAAGTGCAATGTGTATTGCACAAGTTCTAAAGTGCAATGTGTATTGCACAAGTTCTAAAGTGCAGTGTGTATTGCACGAGCTCTAAAGTGCAGAGTGTATTGCACGAGTTCTATAGTGCAGAGTGTATTGCACGAGTTCTATAGTGCAGTGTGTATTGCACAAGTTCTATAGTGCAGAGTGTATTGCACGAGTTCTATAGTGCAGTGTGTATTCACAAGTTCTAAAGTGCTGTGTATTGCATAAATCCTAAAGTGCAAAGTGTATTGTGCAAGTCCTGAATTTTATATAATGGTATAAAAAAATAAAAAAGTAGTCCTATGAATTGTGTTCACATGTTTGTGTTGATCTGACAAACACTCCTTTAAGTACCTTTTAAATGTAGTAAAAGTGGGTGCCTCCCTCACGAAAGTGGACAGACTATTCCACTGTACACAGCCTTTGTATGATAGAACATTTTGACCGAAAGTAGTTTTTCTCACAGGAACCTCACAGTCACACCTACTTGTGGCTCTGTTGGTTCGTGATGCAGTTTTGTATTTCATGTGTTCTTTTAAAGGTGGTGGTGCCAACCCATGTAAGCTCTTGTATATTATACAGGCATTTTTAAATTTAATAAAGTTTTCAAAGCTCAACAAATTATATTTTGAGAGGATATTACAATGATGATAGGTGAAAGGTTTTTTGTCTAAAATTTTCAAAGCTTTTTTATATAAGGCTTCTATTGGTTTTAGGATTGTCACACCTGTAAGAGACCAGCTTGTTATGCAATAGCTGACATTGGAAAAGATCATACAGTGCAAGAACATCATTGCAGTTTCATCAGTCAGAGCTCTTCTTATTTGATTAAAATTAGAAATATTAAAATTAATTATACGAGAGATCATTTTAACATGTTTTTTGAAGGACAGTGTGGAGTCCAAAAGCACACCCAAATATTTAAATTCAGTTACTAGTTGAAGTTCATGATCTCCAAAAAACACATTAGAACGACTGATGTTCATAACTCTTTTGGAAAAGATCATACAGACTGTTTTCTGCATATTTAGGAGAAGGCACGATCTAGTAAGACAACTTTGAATATGTCTTAATGCTGATGAGATAATTTGAGCTGCTTCTTCTGGTGTTTTTGCACTTGTATAGATCACCGCATCATCGGCATATAGCTGTATGTCCACATCCATACAAACATCAGGCAAGTCATTAATGAAAAGAGAAAATAAATGGGCCCCAGAATCGATCCCTGGGGGACCCTAGTGGACAGTCTAGAAAAGGTGATTTCACCCCACTGACCACAGTACACTGTTTTCTGTTGGATAAGTATGAAGCCATCCATTGTAAGGCTTGGTCAGAAAAATTAAAATTATGCAACTTTGACAGAAGTACAGTATGATTCACAACATCGAATGCTTTTCTCAAGTCTAAAAATACTGCTCCTACATACGTATTTTTATCCAATTTACTTTTGACTTTTTCCTGAAACATTGTTATTGCAGATTCAGTAGAATAATGTTGACGAAAGCCAAATTGCATGGGATGCAAAGGAGTCAGACCACTATTGAGATGTTCAATTAACTGCTTTGCAACCCATTTCTCAAGTACTTTGGAAAACACTGGCAATATGCTGATTGGTCTATAGTTATTCATATTATTTTTATTGCCAGCTTTAAAAATTGGCGTTACAATAGCCATCTTCCAGGTCTGTGGTTCAATGGAGTGTTTCACAGATAAATTAATTAGATGTGTGACTGGACTTGCTAGAGCCATTTTGTGTGTTTTTAGGAATCCAGCATCAAAACCCATGTGCTCCTTTGCTTTAGAATTTTTCATAGTGCTAATAATATTCATAACTTCAGCCTCTGATATTTGTTTTAATTGAAAGATTTGTTGATTTATTGTATTAAGTGATAAATCAGGTGTGGAAAAACACATCGCTACTTCTTCCACAGACCGTATAAAGAAAGAGTTAAGTTCTTCTGCTAATAAAGCAGGATCTTTAACAAGCTCATCCCCAATCTTCAGTTCTAAATCACCATCTTTCCCTTTCTGCTTTACTAGAAGTTTATTAATATTCTGCCAGATTAGTGTTCCATTATCATTAGCATTTGCCATAATTGTAATAAAAAAATTTGCTTTTGCCCTTCTCATTTCTATTATTACCCTATTTCTCAAGGTTGTGTAGTTTAACCTATCTGTGGTTAATCTGGATTGGATAAACTTTTTTAACATTTGGTCTCTGCTCTTCATAAGCTTTAGGCAATTTGTATTTAACCATGGGACAGATTGAGATTTTTTCCCTCTGTGATTTAGTATTTTTTGAAAATGACTCATAAACAACCTGTAATTCTTTGAGAAAAACCTCAGAACACATTTCAGTATCATCACATGATATTAGGTTTTCCCAGTTTAAATTATTTAGAGCATTTTGTAAATTTTGTTGTTGGTTTTTTGGGATTCCCCTTACTGTTGGCCGTTTGTCCTTTTGATTAGAGAAGGCATTATTAAATCGTTGCTTGGTTAGTTTTCTTGTACAAAAGATGGCATTGTGGTCTGAGAGACCTGTCAGCAAATTATGTGTTTTTGTAATTCTCTCAGGTTTATTAGAGAAGAGCAAGTCGATTGTGGATGCAGAATGATTCGTAATTCTGGTCGGCTTCACAATTAACTGAGTAAAATTATACTGATCAGTTAATAGTTTTAGATTTTTCCTGTCCTTTTTGTCATTCCAATTTATGTTGAAATCTCCAAATAATATTATTTCTTTTTTATGATTGCACATTTTAAGATCTTTAAATTGGTCATAAAAATCACATTTAGTTGAAGGTTTACAATAAAGACAAATTACAGTTAGGGACATTTCCAAAGAAAGAGAAACATTTACACCAACACATTCTAATGTGTTACTGGGCCATATAATAGGATTACATTTGTATTTGTCTCTGACATATAACAATACACCCCCTCCTTTTCCATGAACTCTATCTAGAGCTGGGCGGTATGACCAAAAATTGTTATCACGGTATTTTTTAAAATTATCACGGTATCACGGTATTTAACGGTATTTTTGTCTTTGGCTAAGTGGAGTGTGATAGAGTTGGTAATATCATTCCAACGTTTGCTTTTCTTGTCATAGACGGTCCCTTTAGACGGAGTGCGCGGCTCCGGCGCTTTCCAGCGCTCGCCCGTGTCACAAAACACTACACAGACGGTCCCTTTTAGCAAACGCGCCTAACACTACACAGACGGTCCCTTTTAGCAAACGCGCCTAACACTACACAGACGGTCCCTTTTAGCAAACGCGCCTAACACTACACAGACGGTCCCTTTTAGCAAACGCGCCTAACACTACACAGACGGTCCCTTTTAGCAAACGCGCCTAACACTACACAGACGGTCCCTTTTAGCAAACGCGCCTAACACTACACAGACGGTCCCTTTTAGCAAACGCGCCTACCAGGGACGTCTGTGTAGTGTTTTGTGCTGCAGTGCCAACGTTACGCAGAGATTGGGGAGAAGATGCAGATTTTACTTTCTACTCAACTCGCTATCCTTACCTGGCTTGTTGGCTTGTTTGGTGTAACACTGAAAAACAGCCCCCGCTCAATCTACCGCTGTGCGACGTTCCGCCGCTCTGTGTTGCCGACATATGCGCGCACACACGGTATGGCGGTAAATAAAAAATTCATATCATAAAAATAAAAATTACCGGTATACCGGTTCAAACGGTATACCGCCCAGCCCTAACTCTATCCTTTCTAAAAACATTAAAACCTGGTAGGGCTATTGCCGATTCGGGGGAGGCACTGGTTAACCACGTCTCGGACAGCCCAAAAAAATCTATATTTGAATTACTGATCAAGTGTTCCAATTGTTCTCGTTTTGATATCATACTACGAATATTTAGGTGCCCCCCAAGTAACCCTTTCTTCTTGTAAATTGGGTCCCAAATTATTTTAGCATGGTTAAGCGTGTTAAATATTCTCAGGCGCCTATGCTTTGGATTTTTGCACTTTTTTGCTTTTATAACTGGGTGGGTATTTGTGTCTGTGCTGTGAGAAAGTTCGTTCACTTGCCCGCTATTTGGACCTGTGGACCATGACGCTCTGTTTTATTGGCTGCTATTGTAGCGTTGTTGATGTTTGGTGTTTGCGATCTGACACTGACATCAAAATCGCACATGGAGACAAAAAGCCTTCCCAAATTCGGGAAAAAGAAATCGCAGCCAAAATCAGGCAACTTCTCCTGTAGTGTGTGGCAGCCTTTACTGTATATATCAGAGACAAAATGTAAATTAAAACAAACAAAATGTAACGCATAATTCAATCATTTCAGAGCTCTTTATACTCTTTTTTTCAAGGCTTCTACAATGTTACTTTTAAAAAAAAAAAAAATCATCACTCAGATCGTTCCATACACTAACCCCTCTGACAGAAACACAATACTTTTTCTCTTTCTCTTACGTTGGCCTACTGTAAAGTGACTATAGAGGCTGTACACATGTTACTGGGCCTGCACTGATTTGTAAATAAGGTGTGAATAGAGGTGTGAATATTCCACATTTATGACTATGATTATTTTCTGCGGTTACATTTATGATAACCGCTTGAAGCTAAGCGGTACTTTGTTTACAGGCCAGAATGTCATGCAAAAATGCCATTAGACCGACCTATTGTCTTTAAATATGACTGTAAAGAGGCAGAATAACTGTAAATGCAGACTACATTAACCCAATTTAAAATATAATAAAGCCAGACAGAAGTTTCATAACCAGCTGAAGATTTACAGTGAATTTTTACATCACTAAATATATCAGCTGTTAAATGGGTTATTGGCACCTTCAAAGTCAGTTTTATTGGTATCATCATCATATCGGTCGGGCCCTATTCCGGAGTACTATATTAGCAATTCTCACCGTGAGTATCATAGCAACCAAAGAGCCAATCAGGAGCGAGGCTGTTGAAGGTGAGGCAACTCTGTCAGTTAAACTTATTGCTAACGACAGCGGGAGTGACCCTGAGGAGCGAAGGCGCCTGATGTGTCTGTTATTAATGTTAAAAAAAAAAAAAACCATCATGTAGAGCGGCTTAATACGCACATTTTAAGACCAAAATCAGTAGTTACAGAGAGAGAGGCAACGTTTTTCAATATAAAGTGAATTGGAGCCAGGGTAGATGGTAGAGATGTCCCGTTCAAGATTTTTTGGTTTCTGATACCAATCTGATTCTGATCTGATCCAGTAGCACCGTCTCTGTAATGTAGTGTCGTGAAGGAAGTTCGCTCCTTGGCTCCAAAAAGTCCATTAGACGACGAAAGCCTATGTTTTCCATGACAGCGGTTGATCGTCTAAAGCGATGAATTACAAAATCCTCTGCGTTATTTTTTTTGGACTTGTCGCCATTTTGAAGCTTTTCTCTACTTTGAAATACCTCCGCCAGTGTTTGCTGCTGTGGCTTTGCCAGTTTGCGCTTGTAAATCTAGATGAGTCTTCTGTAAGTGACAAATCAAATATGTAGTGTTAAAGTGGCTCTGCTGGTTCCTCCACGAGAAACTGCTTGGTTACAGCTATTGCATATCACTGTTTGACTCTCGTTTTGTTGTAATGAAATGTCCCATACAGTGGACATGGTGGAGTTTTGATTTACGGCTGCTGTAAAGTGCGGCAATGCCGCAAAAAACATGTGAAACTGGATCGTGATCGGATCACGTGAATCCAATACTGTGTCCAGTACTCATAAAAGAGCCCGATCAGGAGCTGATACTGATACTGAATATCGGATCGGGACATCCCTAGTAGATGAAGCCAGAAACACAGCCATACTCACTTCCTATTTGGAAAACTGATCTGTCTGCATTTATTGATTTTAGCGTGACTCTGCACAAACCTCATACACATTACATTACATTACAGAGGAAATGAGCCAATTATTATTACATCTTTATGGTCCACAAACAAGAAAACAAAGCTGGTGCACTGATAGCATGCTAGTTGCTGACAGCATTGCTATTCTGGGAGCTGAAATAGCGCTTTTCTCATCTGGATCGACACATCTGCTCAGTATCATGCCCGGGTTGTACAGTCAGAATAATTCTTCCCATAGACAATACTGGGTCTTCGTTTTAAGCATAAATCCAATCTTACTCCCTACACATTCACTAAAATCATTTGGATAATTTCAACCCTGGAATTGCCCATTTCTACTGAACTAAATGTAAGTAAAATGTCGCTATTAACTTGAAAACTACCACTTCATGACATCACAAGGTGGAATAGAGCATTTTGAGCTTTGGAGATGTAAACAGACAAGGTTACTCAAACATGTGAAACAAAACACAGGCATACAACATTCAAACAAGGCTCCAAGCTCAAAAAAGTACTACCATTTAAGGTTGAAAATGCGTTGACACAAAGAATGAAATATAAACTACGATTTGCTAATTTTGTCTATTCAAATTTCGATTTTCAACATTAAATAATTTCTTTTCTGTTCCTATGTGGTCTTATATCTGTGTAATCCCTCAGTGGTTGTGCTCTTATACTTGTTCTGAAACAGCTCAAAATCATTCTAAAACTATTCAACAAAGGTCCATTTCTGTCCTGGGAATGTCATTTTTTAGTATCAATACAAGCTCAAATCAGTATCTAGTTTCGATATCAGTTTTAGTATCGATTAGTGTCTGATTTTCGATACTTTTGACAGCCCTACACAGCAACAAGAGCGACGTCATTGTTCTAAATCCGACTATATCACCCCGACCATTGTCTGGATCTAAAATTTTCCACATGGTGTCAGATGAAACCCGATACCGCCGCCCTAGTGTCGTACAAAAGTTCTGCGGTCACATTTCTGGGTCAGGAATCCTGGGTCAGTTTTCAGGTTTTGTTTCTTTGTAAAAAAAAAAAAAAGGTATGAAGCATGACAACTATAGGCCACATTATAGATCTATGGAGAGGCAACCCTAGAGAGAATTATTGTATTTTTGAGCAATAGAAACACCTGTAATAAATAGATGTTTAAGGTCATAGCATGGAACATTCCAGGGAAAGTAATAACATCTCCATGGAAACAAGCAGGTAGCAGACCCTCCAGAAAAGAGTCACAATGCATCTTTAAAGGGACAGTTCGGAAATTTGGACATAGGACCTCATTTCTTAGTGAGCCAGAGTGTTGGAGACGTGTGAAGACACTTTTTAAACTATTCCATCCAGTCCTTGTATTTGGAGAGGTTGCTGGTGCTAGGCTAGTGCATGTCAATGGCCATAGTTGACAGTCTTACCCACTCCACAGTGCACCCGAGGCAAAACTATTATTATTATGGCAGACTGTCCATGTGAATGTTTGTGTCGATAGAATAATGTGTTAAATAAAACTAACCTTGCAGTGCATGAATCGTCGCAAGTTGAGGGACTATTTTCTCATATATCAGTCCGCCGCTACCAAACTCTCTATCAAGAAGTACAGCTCACTGCTGCTGCTCAGTCATAAATTCTTCAAATGCAAGGTTGGTTTTACTTCTAAAATGATTCTATCAACACAGACATTCATATCAACAGTCTGGTGTTATAATTGTTTGGCCTCGGGTGCACTGTGGAGTGGGTAAGACAGCAAACTCTCCAAATACAAGGACTGGAAGGAATATTTTTTTAAAAGTGTCTCCACACGTCTCCAACACTCTGGCTCACTAGGAAATGAGGCCCTATGTCCAAAATTCCAAACTGTCCCTTTAACTTGAAAACTACCACTTCATAACATCACAAGGTAGAACAAAGTTGCTGTTGATGAATTGTATTTTGGAGGATAATTATACTGATGAATTTGGTAAATGTACATTTTAGAGGATATCAACGATGAATTTGATTATTTTTAATGTGTAAATAGTTTTCTTAATGTATTGTGTACCTGCTCAAGGACTGCAGATGAAAAGCTAAATGTGACACAGAGCATCTTTTCTCTATGAGTAAATGTTTTCTGTGCACTGTTGTTGTTTAAATAAATAAATAAATAAAAGACTAATAAAAAAGGGTTATTCAGGTGTGTGAATGAAACAAAACGCAACTCCAGGTCTGTTTTTGAGGAGATAACATTATAATACGGCTTAAATCTCCCAAAAGTCAATTTTTCTGCCACAAAATTCATTCTTGTTTGACCAAATTCAGCCTAAATATGCAGGATTTGTGCGTTAAACGTGTGAATGAAACAAAACACAACTCCAGGTCTATTTTTGATGAGGAAACAGCATTAAAAAAGATCAGAAAATACCATAATGTGAGCACTTTAAGATTAAAATCAAACAAAAACATGCGGAAAATCTCACACTTTCTGGAAAATTAACCAACAAGTTTCTGTATATTCCTCTTTATCAGACGTGAACAGTGTAGTATTTTGCATGTCTCTTGAAAACAGCTGAAAACACTGCTCCAGGCCTGACCTTTTGAACTGTCTCCTCTCATCTCTCACTTCTGTTTTATTTTTAAACTCTGTCTCCTCCATTTCTCCTGATGCCTTCACTGTTTATATAAGGCTGGGAGAGTTGAAATAACCTTTACTTTGGGTGGGCGCTCAGATAAACCAGGCCCATAAACGCACCGCGGAGAGCTGTATTTGTTTAACCAAACGTGGAACTAAAATTAGATGAGGTTTCGCAGCGGGCGCTAAAAATGGACACGCCGGGTTTATTAGGGTTGTTTTATGATAAGTCCACACACTGAGCATGTATTTTGGTCGCCGTGGTTTCCCAGGGATTTTAAAGTTCCTGCACCTGATTTTTTTTATTGTCTTAAAGGTGCACTGAGTAACGTTTTGGTCTGAATGTTCCAAACAGTTCTACCTTACACGTTTTTGATTACCGGTGGTTTTATAGCTCAAAAAGACCTAGAAAAACTGGGATTCTGACTACGAGCGGGTCGCCTCTCCACGGATCTGACCTGTAACTTGGTCTGGTTTGGTCTCCGTGGCAATAGAAAGGTTCAGAAATATCAGTTTAATGTTGTTTCCTCATCACAAACAGACCTGGAGTTGTGTTTTGTTTCATTCACACCTGTTTTAACACAAAAATCCTGCATATTTAGGTATTTAGAAGTTCTTCTTTGCAAACAGAAACACCCCGTTCCACCTTGTGATGTCATGTGGTGATACAGGAAGAGTGTTTTGAAACTCCATACACCCCCACTACAGTCAATTGGATCATTTATTTATTTATTTTCTTTGTTTATTTCATTCGTAAAGTATATAAAGACATTAACAGTGTCACAATATCAAACATACAAGAAATTAATGAAAAGGAGCAGAAAGAAGAAGTCATTTTATGTTATCTGCTTCCTTTTTCTAGACACATTAACACCAATAATAGCTGTGAAACCTTTCAAATAAGCCACAATTATGGATCAAATGCAAACAGAAATCTTCCCTTTTATGCACTTACTTTTCTTTTTCATACATACACACAGCACTGGATTTGATGAGGTTTTTAAATGCCGTCATTGTACTTGATTCTTTGATTTCTTTTTCAAGACTGTTCCATAACCGAACTCCTTTCACGCTTTAACGTTTCGCTCCATAACTTTGGTTCTGAATCTGGGTTTTTTTAAACATGTAGGTTCCTTTTAAATTGTAGTGGCTTGTTCTCATCTCAAACAGTACAAATACAAATAATTTTAGCTATGAAATTGACCATATCTTCCGAGCTAAAAGGAGCTGTTAACTTGAAAACTACCACTTCATGACATCACAAGTTGGAACGGAGCATTTTGAGCTTTGGAGATGTAGCCAGACTAATAATAAAATTTTACTCAAACACGTGTGAATGAAACAAAACAACTCTTGGTCCGTTTGTGATAAGGAAACAACATAATAACAGATCAGAAAAAGAAATGATCGCATAATCTCCCAAACAATGGATATAAAGTGATATTTCTGAACCTTTCTATTGTCATGGAGACCAAACCAGACCAAGTTACAGGTCAGATCTGCGGAGAGGCAACCCCGCTCAGTCAGAATGCCTAAGTAGGAGGTTTCAACGTTATAACAAGAATCCATTTTGAGCTTTGACTTTAGCTGTATTTGTTTGCGTTTTTACATCCAGTATCTTCCTGTGATATCGTGTAGAGTCATTTGTAAAGCTCAGCACAGCAGAGCGCTGGGTGTTTGTGGTCAGTGTCAGACAAATGCCAGCTGCTCGTGATAACATTATGTAAATATGTTCTGTTCAATGACGCTATTCTTACACCGGGAACGACTATGGGCCCTTTAAGGCTCTCACTACTGCACTGGACTGGTGACATAAACATGGCATAAAACTCAAGATATGAAACTGTTTATCTGATTTAAGTGCTGTTGGATGAGATATTTTTGCTGTCTTTTTGACTTTTCGCAACTGGGAGGTATGAAGCTAACTGTATCTGTTGTCTGAAGCTCAAGTTAGACTTAAATCTGAGCTTTGTTTGAGCACAATCTGACCAGAAAGAACAGATTTAGTTGGAACCACAAAAGGGGAGATGATTCGTGCTGTTAAACAAGTCTCCTTCACATAAAACTACAGTCAGAAGCAGAAAGCAGAACCAGAAGCAGTTTTTTAGTTAGTCACTTTCAGTTTTTAAATTTTTTTTTTAAATGTGCTGTTTATATAATTTTTTTCTTGAGTTAAAACTTTTTTGGGAGTGTTTTTGCATTGTGTCACCATGGAAACGGAACATTCTGCCATAGAGATACATGTCCCGTAGAACACCTCCAGCATGATGCCACTGCAAAGTATCAATTACCATATTTTTCAGACTATAAGTCGCACTTTTTTCAGGCTTTGGGTGGTCTGATGGTGGTTGATTTATATATCACATTTTTCACACTGACCAAATAGACCAAATATATGAACCGTATATAGACAAATAGTAAAGAAAAGAGTTGTTTTTTCATTTTCTTATTTTTGGTTCTATATTGAAAAACGAATGAACGAATGATACACAGATTTAGTGCTGAAACATTTCATCGAGTAAATCGATTAGAAAAATTATTTTTTGCCTCGATGCTTCGTTTTATTTTTATACGCTCGACGATGGCCGGAACCTTCTGCGGTAGAGTTAAAGTTTCCGCACGACCACTGCACTTCACTGTACACAAAACTGCGCGGCGCCCATGGATGTATAATAAAAGCGCACCTCTCATCTCCTCTGGTACGCCGCGCACCCCTCATCTCCTCTGGTACGCCGCGCACCCCTCATCTCCTCTGGTACGCCGTGCACCCCTCATCTCCTCCCGTACGCCGAGCACCCCTCATCTCCTCCCGTACACCGCGCACCCCTCATCTCCTCCCTACGCCGCGCACCCCTCATCTCCTCCATTACGCCACGCACCCCTCATCTCCTCCGTTATGCCGTGCACCCCTCATCTCCTCCCGTACGCTGCACCCCTCATCTCCTCCCGTACGCCGCGCACCCCTCATCTCCTCCCGTACGCCGTGCACCCCTCATCTCCTCCCGTACGCCACACCCCTCATCTCCTCCCATACACCGCGCACCCCTCATCTCCTCCGATACGCCGCACTCCTCATCTCCTCCCGTATGCCTCTCCCCTCATCTCCTCCCGTACGCTGCACCCCTCATCTCCTCCTGTACGCCGCGCACCCCTCATCTCCTCCGATACGCCGCACTCCTCATCTCCTCCCATACGCCTCTCCCCTCATCTCCTCCCGTACACTGCACCCCTCATCTCCTCCTGTACGCCGCACTCCTCATCTCCTCCCGTACGCCTCTCCCCTCATCTCCTCTCGTACGCTGCACCCCTCATCTCCTCCTGTACGCCGCACTCCTCATCTCCTCCCGTACGCCTCTCCCCTCATCTCCTCTCGTACGCCTCTCCCCTCATCTCCTCCCGTACGCCGCACACCTCATCTCCTCCCGTACGCTGCGCACACCTCATCTCCCCCCGTACGCTGCACCCCTCATCTCCTCCCGTACACCGCGCACCCCTCATCTCCTCCCATACGCCTCTCCCCTCATCTCCTCCCATACGCCGCGCACCCCTCATCTCCTCCCATACGCCGCGCACCCCTCATCTCCTCCCGTAGGCCGCGCACCCCTCATCTCCTCCTGTACGCCGCACCCCTCATCTCCTCCTGTACGCCGCACCCCTCATCTCCTGTACACCGTGCACCCCTCATCTCCTCCCGTACGCCTCTCCCCTCATCTCCTCCCGTACGCCTCTCCCCTCATCTCCTCCTGTACGCCGCACCCCTCATCTCCTGTACACCGCGCACCCCTCATCTCCTCCCGTACGCCTCTCCCCTCATCTCCTCCCGTACGCCGCGCACACCTCATCTCCTCCCGTACGCTGCGCACACCTCATCTCCTCCCGTACACCGCGCACCCCTCATCTCCTCCCGTACACCGCGCACCCCTCATCTCCTCCCGTACACCGCGCACCCCTCATCTCCTCCGATACGCCACGCACCCCTCATCTCCTCCTGTACGCCGCACCCCTCATCTCCTGTACACCGCGCACCCCTCATCTCCTCCCGTACGCCTCTCCCCTCATCTCCTCCCGTACGCCGCGCACACCTCATCTCCTCCCGTACACCGCGCACCCCTCATCTCCTCCCGTACACCGCGCACCCCTCATCTCCTCCGTTACGCCTCGCACCCCTCATCTCCTCCCGTACGCCGCACCCCTCATCTCCTCCCGTACGCTGCACCCCTCATCTCCTCCCGTACGCTGCACCCCTCATCTCCTCCCGTACGCCGCACCCCTCATCTCCTCCCATACACCGCACCCCTCATCTCCTCCCGTACGCTGCACCCCTCATCTCCTCCCATACGCTGCACCCCTCATCTCCTAATTTAATAGATTACGTTACAAACTACATTTTGGGGTCTGTAATCTGTAGGGGATTATATTTTAAAAGTCACCTTCTCAACACTGATGCTACAACATCTAAACAGAAAGCACCGTACATTACATCAAATGGAAAAGAAACCGCGAGGTAAATCAGCCTTAGTCTAGCGATAATTACGTTTTTCATGTCCAAAACACGTGTATCTGTCAATGCACGTGGTGTGTACTTAACGCGTGCAAAGTAGACGCGACATTAACAAACAATTACTCGATTATTCGAACAACATAATCGACAGAATAATCGATTACTGTAATAATCGATAGCTGCAGCCCTACACAGATTGTTCTCTATTGGGTTGTTTTTATTACTATAACTTCTATAACTTTCCTTTCAAGATGAAATGTCGGTTCTTGGTCTCTGATCTTATAAAATAAATTTCCCTCTTATAGTCCAGTGTGATGTTTTTTTCTTCTTCATTATGCATTTTTTGGCTAGTAGGACTTATACTCCGGTGCGACTTATAGTCCGAACTATAAAAAGCTGTTATGGTCTTTGGTTAGTTAGTATAGTAGAGGTACACTGGAAAAAAACACTATCTAGCTATTTAAATTACTTAAATAAGAACATTTCACTTTATTTGAGCAGATTCAATTTAACAAGTAAAATTATATGCCAATGGAATAAGTGCATTTTTCGTAATTCAAGCAACATTCAATTTTGTTTCTTATTTTAAGTGTAAAAAGTTGTTGTTTTTCTTATTTTAAGTGTAGCAAGATGTATTTTCACATTTTAAGTAGAAAAAGTCTTGTTCCACTGGCAGATATTTTTACTTTACAAGTGAAATTGACTCAAATCATGATAAAACTTTCTTAATTCAAGTCATTTTAACTTGACTAGATTATGTTTTTTGCAGTGCAGTTTACATGATCATAAAATAAAGGTGCAGTGTGTAACTTTTCTAAAGGAGGATCAACCGGTGGCTCGTTTCTATGGAGATACTGTATTACTGTTTTGCCTGGAATGGTTAGAATAGATTTCAAACATTTTATGAAAATCAACACGTTTCTACTGTCATCCAAAAGTCAGAATGAAGGATTACACGTACAATAGTTCTCCAGGTAAGATAAGATCTATGGAGAGGCAAGCACACTCAGTAATAATGCATGTTTAGTCCAATAAAGTTCATTTGGTCTTCCGACATTTCTGTCTCTCCCTCTTTTTTCAGACCAAGAGTTTGTTTTTCATACCTGACAGTTTCAACTTCCTCAGTGTGGTCATGTCATCAGATTTTTACAGGTTTTGTCTTCTTACCGGTGGAGGCAGGACAGCGGCGCCACCTGCAGTCCGACTTCCTCAGGACAGTATCCCAGGTGTGTGAGAGTGAAAAAGCCCCCTCGTCCCGGTTTATTGTCCCGTTTGCACATTTACATATTTCGATTGCCTCTTTAATCCAGCGACGTGTGTGTAAAATCGAACTGGAGCGTAAATGTAATGTCATATACGAAATACCCCGCATGTCCTGCAGTAAAACGTACATCGGAGGGTGTTCAGTTGACGAAAAAACGAACACGGGACAGAAAGCGAGAAGGAAACAGCGAAGGCAACATGACGCAAAGCAGAACAGGAAGAACTCAAATCATTTCTAACCACTAAAAAAGAGAAAACCACATTATGGATTGGGACAGAGGACAAAAAACATCGTTGCTGGATTAAAGAAGGAATTGAAATACGTCGTCCTGCCTCCATCGGTAGGACGACATCGCCAAAACCTAAGCGGTCGAAACTGTCAGGTATGAAAACAAACTCTGGGTCTGAAAAAAGAACCTAATAACATATACTGCATGTTTTGTTGTTGGATTCACAAACGTCTCTATATCAGTGCTTCATAGAGACAATGGTTTTCTCGGGGCTTTCTGCAGCAGTGCATCCTGGGAAACCATTGACGGCTTAAGAACTGTAGTAACGTTAATGAGGCTATTTTTACAGCTCCTTCACAAAAACAATCCTGTTATTTTTACACCTCTGCCTCCTCTCTCTGCCTCTCTTTCTCTCTCTATTTCTCTCACTGTCTTTCTCTCTCTCTCTTCTCATTCCCCCTTTCTCCCTTCTCCATCTCTGTCTGTCTCTTTCTTTCTCTCCATCTCACTTTTTCTCTCCTATTCTTTCTCTGACCCTTTCTTTCTTTCTGTCTCTCTCTCCCCCTCTTTCACCTTTTCTCATTCCGCCTTTCGCCCTTCCTCTCCCTCTTTCTCTCTCCCCTTCTTTCTCTCTCTCCCTCTCTCTCTTTGTTTCTCTCATCCTTTATCTCTGCTTTTAACTCTCTCCCCTTCTTTCTTTGTCTCTTTCTGTTTCTCTCTCTCCCTCCCGTTCTCATTTCCCCTTTCTCCGTCCCTCTTTCTCTGTCTCTCTTTCTGTCTCCATCTCTCTCACACCTTCTTTCTCCCTTTCTATCTCTCTCTCATCCTCTCTCCCTCTCTGTTTCCCTCTTTCTGATTCTCTCCATCCCTCCCTCTCCATTTCTCTCCTTGTCTCTCTCTCTCTCCCTTTCTTATTATGCCTTTCTCCCATCCTCTCCCTCTCTTTCTCTCCATCTATCTCGCTTTTTCTCTCTCCCCGTCTTTCTGTCTCTTTCTGTCCCCCCCTCTCCTTTTCCCTTCCTCTCCCTCTCTTTCTTTCTATCTCTCTCTCATTCTCTCTTTCCCTCGTTCTCATTCTCTCTCTCCCTCTCCATTTCTCTCCTTGTCTCTCTCTCTCATTCTGCCTTTCTCCCTTCATCTCCCTCTCTCTCTCTCTCTCCCTTTCTCTTCTTCTTCTTTTTCTCTCTTGTTCTTGGTGTAATGTGGTCATGTTTGGTGCTCGAGCTCAGAGTGTTTCTCGTGGTATTTCCTTCACAAAAACACGATTCTGTAGAATCTGTTTAGAGCCCCGGAGCCGGAGGGGCCCCGAGCTCTTTTTCTATCGATCACACCGAGCTCAATATTCACTTTAACCTCCTCCCGTCTCTATTCATTCTTATCGGCTTATTGAGAGTTCGCGGCCGATATCAGCAACGTTCCCTACGGGGGTGATGCTAACTGGAGGCACTGCTCTGTTAGACTTTAATCTGAGCCTTGTTTTAACCAAAAAAGAACAGATTTACTACGAACTACAAAAGGTGAGCTGACTTGTGCGAACAGTTTTTCAGTTAGTCACTCTCATTATTTTTTGGCAAAGGACAGAATTCAATTTGTCAACTGGACAAAGGTTTATCTAGTCGAAAACATTTCACAGATTTAAGGCGGAGTCCTCCAGCATTTAGACCCATTCAGAACTGAAGAAGCAGCTTGGATGAGATGCGAAACGTACTTGACTAAATAAACTTTTGTCTAGTTGACAAATTGAACTCTGTCATTTTGGCCTTAAAATGTTCGCATGAACCCGCTCTACAAGTTCCTGAATTTTTCATTTCGGTATTTTGTTCCTAAATCAAGATATGAACATAAATAATGGACCAATCAGACGCCTTCATTCCCTGAGGTCGCTGCTGCCTAGCGTTAGCAACAGGTTTGACTCACAGCTAGTTGTTGTTCTTACATAACAGAACATAGAACATAAATCAATGACTTAAACTTACTATTTAAAGTTTGATGATATAAGCTAAAAGTTTCCTTATTATTTTCAAGAATCATTGAAATACAGTTCGTGCAGAATGGTGCAGAGTATCGCCGCTCTGCCATGAGTCGGGTGGGCACTTTTAACCACCTCAATCATGATTGGCTCTTGTGGTTGCTATGATACTTGTGGTCGGATTTCCAAATATGGAGCCTGGTGCTAGATTCGCTCCTGTAACCGTGGCATCAGGAGCCTCATTTGAGCGGCGCTGAACGCTGTAGGTGATGTCACACTCACTTAGTCCACTCATATATACGATCTATGTGTAGAACAGTCCTGGGCATTGTACAGCTCCCAGACCACATACGGTCCTTCGGTTGACTCTGACTGGCCAAATAACTCAGCCAAATAACCAAATAAACTCTTGTCCAGTTGACAAATTAAACTCTCTCCTTTGCCATGATTCTACCTGGATGACTGAGGGATTTTACACACATCTGACTGGCCCGTTTAAGCTCATTTGGAATTACAAAATAAACATTTTATCATTTTACCTCATGCATAAACTAAAGCTGCACTGCTTTTATTTTAGAGGCGTTTTTTAATGACATTGTTTGAAAGCCAACCTCACTTTTTCATTGCTTAGTCATAACATAAATTCTTACCAGTCTTGCCAGCGTGTCAAAACAATACTATTTACTGCTTTTATAAAGAAATACAATTCATATTAAGCAGAATTTAAGCCTTTTGGCATGGCCCTCCACAATATTTTCTGTTTCTCATGTCTCAAAAAATAATTCCCCACCGCTGATGTAGAACATCCTGAGCGTGAAGTCACTGCATCAATAGAATGTTGTGATGTAATCTCAAACCGAGCATTACAGGTCAGATCTGTGGAAAGGTGAGCCCGCTCACAGTAAGAATGCATGTTTTTCCAGGGAATTTTGATAAATAAATCTCAAAAAGACAAATATAATGCCAGACTGTGGGACAATCCTGAAAAAGCTATAACCGCTCTATGGACATAAGCACATGGTGGAGCCTTCAGAAAAGTTACACAGTGCATCTTTAATGTTTTATGTGAAATTTCAAGGCCTTTCTGATCCTTTTCTGATGTTGCCCTAATCCGATCTAGAGGAGGGGTTGCCTGGTCCTGACGCGTTGCCAGTTCAGCAGAGTATGATTCAGCGTTTGGGTCTGACTGCGCAGGATGACTCAGGGATGGAGGGAGGCAGACGGAGAGACAGAGTGAGAAAAGAGAGGAAAAAAGAGGGAAAAAAGAGAGGAAGGAGAGAGGAGCTAAGAACTGAACACGGGGAGGATTAAATGTATTCAGGGTTTGCCATTCCCCAATTTGAGCCATATATATATGTCAAATTTGGGCTTGATTTTTCAGTATTTTACTAACACGAAAATGATTAAAAATGTTCTCTGTCAGTTGAAACCTTAGATCATGACTTATTTAAGTTAAATAGAGCTTGCAAATAAAGTTGCATAATGTATATTTTTACAAAAACACTTACCGTAATCACCAGCACATGAAATAATACACTACTCTGTCCTTGTTTCTATGCAGGTTTAGAGGTATTTACACAAATGTTGGGCTCAGATTTAACTTAAAATTAACATATTTAAGAAATGAAAACTCAGATTACGTTGTAGTTTGTCCATTTGGTGTTGCCGTAATAACTATTTGTGCAAAAGCATCTGAACATGTGCAGAAGTAATTCTTTGACGCAGATTCAGCTCTGACTCAAACTGGGAAATGTCACAATACAGGATGTTATTCTAAAAGAAGCACTGTGTAACTTTTTGGTTGTTATTTATTTATTTTTTTTCAGTTTTCCGTCACCTGCTTGTTTCGCTGGAGATGTCATTGTTCTGCCTGGAATGTCCCACAGTATTAAAAACAGCTCTACTTTACATTTATTAAATTACAGGTGGTTTTATCCAAGCGTTTAACGGACCCTCCACCAGAAAAGTTACACAATGCAGCTTTAAAAGATTCTTGAGCTCTTAACCAAACACCAGAGAGCTCTTCCTTCACTTTCATGTCGCCCGGTTTGGCTGTAATTGAATAAATGTGAGATAGTTCACACTCAGCTCCATCAGCCTCCGGAGGATCAGGAGCCAAATGCTAAAAGCCTGGAAGCAGAATCAGCACAAGTGTGAATGGAGACGTCACTAAGCACTTTACAGCTCTGTGTTTAAAGCCGCACCACATCCTGTACAAACAAGTGGACTGAGGACACTGGACGTTCAGCTCCAGGCAAATGAAGCTCAGCGAGGCAAACAATGCAAACAATGAACCATATTTGGGAAATCTGAGCAGGAAACAAAAGAGGCAATCAGGAGTGAGCCGGATTGGTCTGTTTTTAATGTTCATATTTATATTTTTTAACACTGTGGATGAAGGGTTGAACACTGTAAGACCGAAATGACGAGGCGAACATCAGCAGTTACAGAGAGGGGGGTCACTGTTTTTCAATAGAAAGCAAACTGGAGTCAGAGTGGATGAAGCTGGAAGCACTCAAGTCTTGTCTCATTCAACACAGCAGCGTCACAACCAGCCCGGAGACAACAGAGCTTGTCTCAAAAAAACAGACAAATGGCTCTGTTATATACTCACTCCGTCGAACGAACTGCAGACAGATGTCTGCTGCCCTGAATGTCAAAAGTTGATGCCAACGAAAGCTTCTAGCACCATGAACCTTTTCCACAATTCACCTACTCACCATCAGCTGCACATCCTCTGTCACAGAAAGAGCACTCGTATTCAACTGAGTCATGTCCTTCAGTCTGACAGAAGATGACCACATCAGGGCACAAGGTGCAACCTGTTTTTTTCAGCATTTATAGTTTATGCAAATGAGCCATGTGGTTTGTTTCTGTTAAATGTAAACAAATGTGCACAACTTGTCATGGTTTGAGTGTGGTTGAGGACCCCAAAGCAGAGACATAGGCGCAGGTAGATGTTAAACAGGTTTATTGCCGGGATTGAAGGATGTGGTGATGGAAACAGGCTGGAGACATAGACAGAGGGAAGACACTGGGGTAGACTCACAGGTAGACAGACTGGACGACAAGGGCAGGCAGGACGACGTGGACAAGCAGGACGAGGACGTAGACAAGGAATAGAGGAGGAATGAACTGACAAAGAACAAAGGATGAGGACAGAACTAAATAGTGGGGCTGATTAGACAATTAGCTGCAGGTGAACCACCGAGCAGGTGATCCACACTGCAGCATTAGCCCAGCCACGCCCCCGAGAGGAGCAGACAGACACAGAAGGGAGGGGGAACACACAACAAACACCAAACCCTGACACAACTCTGCATTAAACATGTCACTATTTCAAATGGGCTGATGTGGCTCTATAGTAGTTCTGGTTTATCTGTTGTAAAGTTGAGTTTATTTATGCAGCAGAATAATCTGCTGTAGTGTGTAACTTGTACTATAGTGTTTGGAAGCATTCAGTTTGATCTGTGCAGTGGATTGTGGGATACCTCAGAGCTCCTTACGCTGGGGAGGAACATGGGTCTGTTAAAATAAGGAATCTTCCTTGGCTGAAGGAGCTCAGGGTTCTGGTTATCGTTTGGTTCATAGAGTTGATGCAAACAGGAGCTTGAGCTGAGTTGTTTTATTTTTGAATGAAAAGATGTATTATTATATGTATTATATATGTATTATTTCTTCCTTTATTTTTGCTTAAAATTATTACTTTGCAGAAGCAGTTTGTTCCTACATGAACTGCCTCTTTGCATTTCAATAAAAAAAGACATGTGGAATTTGGCATATTTGTTTTAGCATTAGTTTTTGGGGGGTTATTTTTCCTGTACAGATATCGAGCTATATATCGTTCATCAACATATAGCAAAATATATCAAGAAATATTTTTTGCTCCATATTGCCCAGCCCTAATACAGTCTGTGAAGTACACTGTGACACTTTTCTGAGGTTATTGCTTTATCTGGAGTGCACCACAATATGCCTTTCCTGTTCTCCATCTTGTATTCAATTAAAGCTGTTCATACCTCTCAGAAATCCGAGTGGAGTTCTGCTGTTACTCACAACAAGATAACAACAACTACCATGTTATCGCGCACTTCCTGATTATCAGATAATAAAACTAGCTAACTGTGGGGTTGTACAAAATATATATAATATAAACTTATTAAAAATCATGTTACCAAAATTGGGAATTGAGAAATTATTTCAAAATCTCATCTCATCAAAATTCTGTTTTGTCCCGGGCACTGAAGAACGTGTCAAATGGACAAAATTCCCCACATGGACCATAAAGCGAAACCTTTAACCGTTCAAACAGAATTAATTTGTGCTCCATTTACTCTTGTGCTCTGTGTTTCACCTCTCTGCGTCTGTATCTGTCGTTACTTTGAAGGGTCTAAAAATAGCCGCTCAAGTCGGTTTCTCTTTCGAAAACTCTTAAACAGGAAGTGATTGCCTTCACCACAAAACGCAAAGACTCAGAGAGCGGCACAATCACAGGCTCGCTGCACACTCTGCGCTCAGGCAACAACTGCACCAGAATCAAAACATGGCTCAGTGAGATATGAAATTTTTTAAAGAGCCCAGATAACACTATTTTCTCTATTTTCTGTTAGAATGCTGTTTCCTCATCACAAACAGACCTGGAGTTGTGTTTTGGTTTATTCACACATGCTTAACACACACAAAGTTCTCCACACACCTTCACTAGAATCACTTGGATGAGTTCAGACCTGGAAAGGCCCATCTCTACTGAACAATATTGAAAAAGTAGCTGTTAACTTGAAAACTAACACTACATGACATTAGAGTTGGGTGGTAATATGGTAATACGGTATAACAGAAGTATCAAAAGTAGCAATGGTATCAGTTAGGGTTGGATGGTATCCAAATTTTGATACCGTTAAACCTCAGTATTTTACCAGGGTATACAGTATTATTGTAACTAATTAAGAATTAGTTTGTTGCTTGCACCTAAACCATTCACAAACAGAAGAGCAGCGTTATATTTGAAGGTGAGGCACAGGTTCTGATCAAACCAAACTCTGACAGTGCGTTTGATCGCATCAGCATCATCAGCGCATGAGCTGTTTTTATCAGTACTTATACTGTATGCAAATTGTATGCAATTAAGTTTTGTTTCTGTAAAACGTAAACAAATGTGCACAAACCTGCATTAAACACATTCTTACTCAAAGTATATAATGAGCAGAGAACCGGAAGTGTAGAGCGGTGGTTGAGAGGAGGCTATTATTGTCTTCCCCTTGCTGTCTGTGTCATTTTGACACATAGTAAGGTGGTCGAGAGGACCAATCACAGGCCTTACTGTCTGCGTCGCTTCCCCTCACTGTCTACATCCTTTTGACGAAAGTTTCAGAGGTGCAAAGTGGTTGATGTGGATGCTGTGCATACCAGTGCATGCGCGCAAATGCAGAACCATAAATTGGGCTTTACTGTCTCCTCCTCTGTGAAAGTCTGACTTCGCCCTGAAGCAGGAACTTTCTCCTCTTCAGTGCGTCCCCTCTCGACTCTTGGCGTTCAATAAAACGTCTCCATCACAAAGTTTTCGGCTCAATATCACACACGAAGCGTCAGTCAGGTTTTTTCTTCTTCCTCGCTGTGTGTGGATAGATATCTCTGAGCGTAACAACATTTAAAGAGGAGAGAGAGCGGAGGGGAGAAAGTCGGCAAGGAAGAAGACATTTTATTGAACGGCAAGAGTCAAGAGGGGACGCCAACGCTGATGAGGAGAAAGTTCCCGCTCGAGGGCGAAGTCAGACTTTCATGGAGGAGACGGTAACTTCTCTGAGTGCCGAGAGCGCAGGTCTGTCAGATACAACCTGCTGCAGTGGGAAATATCACACGCCGTGGACTGTCGCCTTTTACTTTTTATTCCAGAATCTGCCTCTTCTACGCTTTTCTTGTCTTGGCGTGTCCCAGATCATTAAATGGAGGGAGATACGCGCTGGTGAAGTTTGGTTTGATCAGAACTTGTGCCTCATCTTCAAATATAAAGCTGCTCTTCTGTTTCTGAATGGTTTAGGTGCAGCTACAAAATAATTCTTAATACCGTATACGCCGGTATATGCTGAGAAGGTTTAACGATATCAAAATTTGGATACCGCCCAACATTACGTGACATCACAAGGGGGAAAAGAGCATTTGGAGCTTTGGAGATGTAGACAGACTAATAATAATGTGTGAAAGAAACAAAACACATCTCCGGGTATGTTTTGAGAGCTAAACTACAGGGTTGTAGCAGGTTTTATGCAGAATAAGACGGGAGATTTTGTTGTTTGTGGATGAAATGATGGTACTTCAAAAATTGCAGCCTTTGTGATCTGCTAATTGTGCCCTACATAAGAATAACAACTGAAAAAGGGGAAGAGTAGAAAGAGAAGTGGAGATGATGGAGGGAGGAGGTGGGAGAAGGAAAAGAACAGAAAGACTGCAACAAAAGTAGAGGAGTGGAGAGCCAAATGCCTCCGCACACACATGATTGATAGCGACGTTAGCACATTAGCGGCGAGTTGAGAGAAACAGGGGCACAGGGCACCTGTCGCACCTGTCAAAACGTGTGAAACACCAAGAGAAGAGATGAGAGAGGGAGGGAGAGGGGAGAGCAGGAAAGAGGAGGAGAGAGAATGGGAAAGAAGGAAGAGAGAGAGAAGAGAGCAGGAGAGAGGGGAGGAAGAAAGGAGAGGAGTGGGGAGAGAATGGGAGAGAGAGGGGAGAGAGATTAGAAGAGAGGAGGAGAGAGAAGAGGAAGAGGAGGAAGGAGAGAGAAGTAGAGAGAGAAGAGAGAGGAGGAATAGAGGAGAAGAGAGGAGGAGGAGAGGAGAGGAAGGAGGAGTAGAGAAGTAGAGAGAAGAGTAGAGAGAAAGAGTAGAGAAGAGGGGGGAAAGGAGGAGCGCGAGAGGAGGAGAAAGAGGAGGAATGAAAGGAACAGAGAAGAGAAGAAAGAAGGAAAAGAGGAGAAAGGAGTAGAGAGAGGAGAGGAGGAGAGAAGAGGGGAGGAGGAGAGAAAAGAAGACAGGAGGAAAGGAGGGGAGAGGAGAGAGATGAGTAGAGAGAGTAGAGGAAGAAAGAGGAGGAGAGAGGAGAGAATGGGAGAGATGAAAGAGACATTAGAAGAGAGGAGGAAGGAGGAAGGAGAGAGGAGTAGAAAAAGGAGAAGAGAGGGAGTAGAGAAGAGAAGAGAGGAGGAAAGAAGGCGAGATGAGAGAGAGGAGAGGAAGAAAGAGGAGGAGAGAGAATGAGAGAGAAGAGAGAGAGATTAGAAGAGAGGAGGAGGAGAGAAAAGAGGAGGAGAGAGAGGAGCAGAGAGAGAAGAAGAAAGAGGAGTAGAGAAGCAAAAAGAGGAGGAAATGAAGAGAGAGAAGAAGAAAGAAGGAAAAGAGGAGAAAGGAGTAGAGAAAGGAGAGGAAGAAAGAGGGGGAGAGGAGAGAGAATGGGAGAGGAAAGAGAGAACAAAAGAGAGGAGGAGTAGAGATAGAAGATGAAAGGAGGAGAGATGAGAAGAAGAGAGCAGAAAAAGAGGAGGAGGAGGAGAGAGTAGGAGGGGCAGGGAAGAGGAGAGGAGAGAGCGGTGAAGAGAGGAGAAGAGGAGGAGAGGATAGAGCGATAAGGAGAGAAGAGGAAAGGGAAGAAAGAAGGACAGAGACGAGAGGAGAGATAAGGAGCTAAGTGATGATCAGTGACGATTCGAGACGACTGGATCTCCATGAATATTTGATGGGTTTGGGTGAACGGTCGCTCCTGTCAGGAAAAGAATGCGGCTCGGAGTTACAGGTCAGATCTGTGGAGAGGCGACCCCCGGCTCCAAATCACCCCCATGTAATCCAGCCCAACCACCTGTCACATTTCAAACATCAGAACATGACAAAAAAGATGAAAGGATGGAAGAACAAATGGAAGATGAAAGAGGAGAGAGACAAAAAGAGACAGAGAGAGAGTGGGAGAGAAAGGGGAGGATGATGAAAGAGGGGAGAGAGAGAGGCAGAAAGAAAGAGAGGGAGCATAAAAAGAGACAGTGCAGCTGCAGAGGAATATTGATTACCTATATCTTTTTGTGTATCTTTTGATCCATCCATCATCCTCTCTCCCTCTTTCTTCCTTTCTCTTTCCCTCTCTCTCTTCCCTATTTCGGAGGGAGAAATGAGAGAGGGAGTAGAGGAGAGAGAAATAGGAGGATGGAGAGGAGAAAGAGAGGGAGGAGAGAGAGAGAAGAAGGGGAGGAACAAGGGCAAGAGAAGAGAGGGGTGAGAGGTGGAGGAGGAGAGAGGGAGAAAGGGGAGGACGAGAGAAAAGAGACAGAGTGGAGAGAAGAGAAGGTGGGGTAGAAGAGGAAGAAAGAGGAAAGAGGAGAGAACGGAGAGAGGAAAAGAGAGAGAGAAGAGGAGGTGAGGTAGAAAAGAGGAGAGAAAAGGAGAAAAGAGGAGAGAGAAAAAGAGAGAGAGTGGAGAGAAGAGGGGGAGGAAAGAGAAGAAAGTGGAGAGAGGAAAAGAGAGTGGGTGGAGAAAAGGAGGAGAGAAGAGGAGGAAGAAAGAGGAGAGAGGAAAAGAGAGAGAGTGGAGAGGAGAGGAGGAGAGAAAAGGAGGAGGAAAGAGAAGAGAGAGGGTGGTAAGAAGAGGAGGAGAGAAGAGGAGGAGGAAAGAGGAGAGAGGAGAGAGGAAAAGAGAGGGAGTGGAGAGAAGAGGAGGAAAGAAAAGGAGGAGGAAAGGGAAGGAGAAGCCTGTGCCAGAGGAACACCGTCTGTATCTTTGATTATCTTTTGATCCTTCCATCATCCTCTTTCTTTCTCTTTCCCTCTCTCCTGTTGTCTCGACACCAACACAACATCTCCATGGAGACGGAGATGGAGAAAAGCTCCATGATGCGCCTTTATGCACTTAGCAGCACTTATGGACTCTCTGGAGCACAATCCCTCAGGTCTGCAGGGAATAACGTTATTCGCACACTTCCTGGTTTCCTGGCAGTGATGCCATCCCGTTGGTCGATATGGCGTCTGCGCTTCACGGGTCAGATCAATGGAAAGTGGGTTAGTCGCCCAGGGGACCCTCTCGCTGTGAGGGGAGGTGCATGATTTAAGGCCTGTCGGATTTCATTACGCTGATCGATAGCGCGCAGACAGGAGCTAGTTAGCCACGGCGCTTACGGATTTCCAATACACAAGCTATCAATAGCAATCAGAGAAGAAATATGGAGGAAATGTCAAAGGAATACTCTAATGGGCTGTTTACATACATAAACTAGTGCTGGAAATCCATTCAAATATTTAATCACAATTAAGCTCATGAATGTCAGTTAACTCATGATTAATGGGAAATTAATCTCACATTTTTGTTCCTTGAATCATCATTTTAATCCTCTTAACATCGAAAAGTGGAGAGACTTTATATGTGTAAATATGTGAAAAACCATAACAATAGTCAGTGAAACACCTTTGTGTTGGATGTTCCACTCTCATGTTCTACTTTCCTGAAGAGCAAGTGTGGGCGAAGAGCCTCTTCTGACTTCAGAACAGTCACAGTCAAAGCCACTGAAGTTCCCACTGTGGGTAATGTAAATGTGAAGGTAATGTAAATGTGACCTGAGGTAGTTCTCATCACTGAGGGACATCCAGTGATCTCCATTTAGCACCACTGTGTTTGTCGCCCCAACGCTGCTGTACTGAGGGTGATGACGTCATCATATGTTGCTGTTTGTTTACATGTCGCAGCAGAGCAGTGGAGAAAATAAGTCCAGAGGCAGAGGTCTCTATTAAATACTGAGACCGATACAAGTCCTGTTAAGGCTGTTAAAATTGTTTTGCGTTAACTGGTTGAAAATATCATGTGATATCGTTATGCAATATGTTTGACAGCACCCTAAAAAACATAAAAAAGGCAAATTTTCATGAAAAACTGATGTTCATGTTCTGAGAAAAATATGTGTAGACAGCATCGAAATAAGTTTCAAAGCCTAAACATAATTTTATTGCACACAACTGCTTTAGGTTAGGTTAGGTGCTTTCCACATTTATCTACCTCAATTCCAGTGACCTTTTTTTTTCAGAATTGTTTGCATGATGTCAGATCTGGAATTACCCATCTCCACTAAAAATGAAGCTGTTCACTTGAAAGTGATCTATCTATCTATCTATCTATCTATCTATCTATCTATCTATCTATCTATCTATCTATCATCCATCCATCTATCTGTCCATCTATCTATCATCCATCTATCTATCGATCTATCTATCCATCCATCCATCCATCCATCCATCTGTCCTTTCTTATCCCACCTACAATCTTGCACTCTTTCTATCTCTTTCTCTCCTCTCACTGTTTTCTTTAATTTCTCCTCTCCCTCCTCTATCCCTCTCTCCTTTCTCTATCTGCCCTCTCTCCTCCCCTCCTCCTTTCACTCTCCTATCTCCTCCTCTCTCCCTCCTCTCCGTCTCCTATTCCTTCTTACCTCTCATCCCTCTCTCCTCTTTCCTCCTCTCTTCCTTTCTACTCCTGCTCCCACTCTTCCTTCTCCCTTCTCTCCTCCTCCCTCTCTTCTCTTCCTATCTCCTCTCCCTCTTTCACCTGTAGCTCCTCTAAACAAACCCGTGTTATTGCGCTCATTACATAACACTGCTGCCTGCGTCGTGTTCATTCCTTTTCTGCTCCGTCTACCTTTCTCTTTCTCTCCCTCCCTCGCTCTCCTCTTTTCCTCCCCTCACTCCATCTCCCTGTCAATGCCGCCCGCACATATTCTGCTATTTCTAATATTCCCTCGCTCTCCATCTCTGATCCTCTCTCCTCCCATCGCCCCTCCTTTCTCTCTCTCCTCCTCTTCTCCTTCCGTCCTCCCCCTCTTCTCTCGCTTAAACGCACCTATGCAAAGTATGATAGCTGTCGCCCTCTTCCTCTTCATTTCTGACCCTCTCATCCCTCGCTTTTTTCTTTCAGACTGAACACAGTGCATTACAGCTCTCTCCCCTCCTCTTCTCTCTCCTCCTCTCCTCATCCCTCTCTTAATGGACCTATGCAAAGTCCATTACAGCTCTCTCCCTCACTCCTAAACTGACCACGGTAAATCACAGCTCTCTTCTCTCCTCCCTCATCCCTCTCTCTTTCAAAGTGACCAGTACATTACAGCGTTATGGCATCAGATTCAGAGTCGCAAATGAAATCTTCGTCCCACACGTCCTCCTCCTCCTCTCTGTCCGCCTCTTTCTCTCCCTTTCCTCTCCTCGTCTCTCCTCCCTCCTCCTCTCCTCTCTCTGTCTCTCTCTTTCTCCTCCTCTTCCTTTAAGCTCCGCCCTCCGCCTCTTTCTATCTCTTTCTCTTCTCTCACTGTTTTCTTTCATTTCTCCTCTTCCTCCTCTATCCCTCCCTTCTTCCTTTATCTCCCCTCTCTCCTCCCCTCCTCCTTTCACTCTCCTATCCACTCCTCCTCCTCTCTCTCCCTTCTCTATCCTCATCCCTCTCTCCTCTTTCCTCCTGTCTCTTCCTTCTCTACTCCTGCTCCCACTCTTCCTTCTCCCTTCTCTCTCTTCTCTTCCTATCTCTCTCTCCTCTTCCTCATTCTTTCTCTCCTTTCCCTCTTTCACCTGTAGCTCCTCTAAACAAACATGTGTTATTGTCCTCCTCTTTCTCTCCCTTTTCCTCTCCTAGTCTTTTCAGCTTCCTCCTCTCCTCTCTCTGTCTCTCTCTTCCTCCTCCTCCTCTCTCTTTCTCCTCCTCCTCCCTGTTCTCCTCTTTCTCTCCCTTTTCCTCTCCTCATCTCTTCAGCCTCCTCCTCTCCTCTCTGTCTCTCTCTTCCTCCTCCTCTCCTTTCTGTCTCTCTCTTCCTCCTCCTCCTCTCCTCTCTGTCTTCCTCCTCCTCCTCCTCTCCGTCCTCCTCTTTCTCTCCCTTGTCCTCTCCTCATCTCTTCAGCCTCATCCTCCTCTCCTCCGTTCCTCCTCCTCTCCTCTCTGTCTCTCTCTTCCTCCTGCTCTCTGTCTCTCTCTTCCTCCTCCGCCTCTCTGTCTCTCTCTTCCTCCTTCTCCTCTCCCTATTTCTCTCTTCTTCCTTCTCCTCTCCTCTCCCTGTCTCTCTCCTCCTTCTCCTCCTCCTCTCCTTTCTGTCTCTCTCTTCCTTCTCCTCCTCTCCCTGTCTCTCTCTTCCTCCTCCTCCTCTCCTCTCTCTGTCTCTTTCTTCCTCCTCCTCCTCTTCCTCTAAGCTCCGCCCCCTCAGATCCCACTCGTGTTTGAGCACCGCGAGCGACGGCTTCCTCCCACGAAACACCCATAAAAATACACGAGCGTCCAATCGCTTAACACAAATATATCATTATGTAATCGAGACACTTCTATTTTTACAGCGGGGAAGACTTTGGATGGCAACAAATGAGAAACAAATGAGTCTAATCGTTTTCTCCATTCAAAATATTAACCTGATATTATGACAACGAGGAGATAATAATAAAAAGCAAGAGAAAAAGAAAAAGAAAGAGCACATTAGCAAAAACTGTCAGTGTCGCCATTTTGATGAAGCTTTCTAAACGAATTCATTTGTTTAGAAACCGTTTGTATTTTATTAGTATTTAGTAATGTATTAGACATTATTTAATTGATTCAATATATTTAGTATTGTATTTTATTAGTATTTAGTATTTAGTAATGCACTAAGACAATATTTGAATTGATTGTACTTAACACGCACATATTAAGACACACAAAATAAAAATATTAACACTTGGGTTCTAAGAAGAAACAAGTTAACAAAATGTCATTTAAAATAATAATTGAATGCCTTTTACCATATTCTTCCCATGTATACTCAATAAAAATATAAACGCAACACTTTTGTTTTTGCTCCCATTTGTCATAAGATGGACTCAAAGATCTAAAATTCATTCCAGATACACAATATTACCATTTCCCTCAATGCTTGCGCCATCTGTGGCATTTTGCTGTGAGACAAAACTGCACATTTCAGAGTGGCCTTTTATTGTGGACAGTCTAAGGTACACCTATGCGCTAATCATGGTGTCTGATGAGCATCTTGATGTGGCACACCTGTGAGGGGGGATGGATTATCTCAGCAAAGCAAAAGTGCTCACTATCACACATTTAGACAGATTTGTGAACAATGTTTGAGAGAAATGGTAATATTGTGTATCTGGAATGAATTTTAGATCTTTGAGTCCATCTCATGACAAATGGGAGCAAAAACAAAAGTGTTGTGTTTATATTTTTGTTGAGTGTATTTGAGCAGTTAGTGGCCATACCGGCTCGTCAAAGCCTGATCCCGTCAGATCTCAGAAGCTCAGCAGTGCCGGGCCTGGTTAGTACTTGGATGGGAGACCACTGGGAATTCCAGGTGCCACAGGGGGGGCGCCAGTGTCAAAAGCTGTTGTTGTGTCCGTAGGCAAGACACATCACCCACATTGCCTAGTATGAAAGTGGTGTGTGCGTGGCAGGACTCCACTGAGATTAGTAATCTCAATGGGACTTTCCTGGGTAAATAAAGGTTTAAAAAAAAGTTACCATTTAATGCAACCATTGCCTCTAATACTCAACAGTAGTGGTGTAATGATATCCAAGTCTGTTTATAAGATTTATCCTCTTCCTGTTCCTTTTGTTCATGCAGCAAAGACAAAGCAAGTAATGACTGGAATATGTACTTATGCTAATTGCCAGATTTTTTGTTATTGTTGTTATTCTGTTTGAGTCGATGCATGAGCATTAAATAAATAAATAAATAAAGTCTCACAATACGATATGGTCACGGTACGATATGTATTGCGATATCTCATGGGAAAGCTCACATTACGATATTCTACATAATAACAATTGTGATATTCTAAAATGCTTTGACCAGTCATTTGGTACAACATTTATTGTCTTTAGGGATGGAACAAAATCCAAATCTCTCTGTACGATATTTTCACCATAAACATCTCACGGAACCAGATTTACAAAACTGTGAATCTGCTACTTTTTCCTCTAAAAATGACTTCACAAGACTTAATCAAAAGAATGAAGATTTCAAAGTGCTTAGAACAGTTATTTCTTCATGTCGTCTGCACTGAAACGGAGCAAAGGATCATGGTCTATGTAGTTCCCTCAGTTTTTTTTAGCTATTTCTGCATCAGAACTATTGATTTAAGCAAAGAGACTTGTGATTCACTATATTGTGATGGTCCATGATGTTATTGTGAGACCTTTGACGATACGATATCACCATATTGCGGTTAATGTTACACCCCTTGTCAACACTGGGGATGTAATTATACTGTGTAATGATTATCTGTAGAGGACCCCAGGAAGCTCATACAGGCAGCTAATACAGTAAAACAACAACAACTGAACTAACCATTCAAAATTAGCTATTTCTGTTTTTCACATTCTGAGGCAGTAAAAATCAGATGCAGCGTCTGTAAATAGTGACTTTACAAGAGCCATTAGCGCTGCAGTTTTCCTCCGAGCTGAAGTGAGTGTGAGTCTGAGGAGGCACCAGGATATCGACCCAGAGCACGACTGGAGTAATGTCTCTGTACAACCGAGAACCACACTGATCATTAACGTGATGATCTGAGGGATTAAATGGAGAGAGAGGAAGGGAAAGAGGAAGGGAGAGAAGGGAGGAAGAGAGAGTGGATAGAAGAGAAAGAAGACAGGAAGAAAGGAGGGAGAGAGAATTGCCTATCTCTACTGAACTAAAGGTAAAAGGTAGACGTTAACTTGAAAACTACTGCCATAAGCTCACAAGAGTCCATTTTGTGTTATATCAGACCTTTAAACGTACAAAAAAACACTGAAACACCATAGAAACATCTCAGATCAGAGTTCACATCTGGATTTTCTCGTATCAAACAACAGACCGGCAAAGATCTGACCCACTCCAACTACAGATAATCACAAATGCTGAAATCCTCATTGTAGCAGCGACATACTGTATCAGAGACCTTATAGACTTGCATTATCACAGCGCAAGATAAAACCATACATTCAACAGAGCAATATCCACTAATAATTCCCCTGAAGATAGCAACAACTAGCCTGCAAACAGCGCACCACAGCATATATCCTTTCAACCCTAAGAGCTCCTTTTAAAATATATCTACAATACATTAGACAAAGCGTACAAAGAGTGTAACCACATTAAAACAACGTATGCACGTTTTATAAGTTTCATATCTGACTTCCTGAGTTTCTTCTCGCTTTGCTCTCCACGCTAAGGCTGAATCCCATTCCACCCCTTGGCCGTACCCCTTACCCCTCTGTTTGCGCGTTCATGTGTAGGGGTAGGAGTGTCCCATTTACCGTTATGGCAGAGGGGTAGGGTAAAAGGGGCAGGACTATATACTCCAAACGAAGATTTTTTCAGAGGCACACTCCAAATGAAGGGGTATGAGCAATTTCTCAGAATGCCTCCTGAATCACTGGCAAGATCGCTGCTGGCACAACCAAAGAGACCAGACCAAAGAGATAAAGAAGTTCACAAATGTATTTTCTCCATTATTTATGGTTTAAAATGTGTGACAACAGCTGTATTGTCTTAAGATTAACGTTGTTCCAATGCGTAATGGTCATTTTCTTCATAAAATGCACACGAAATAATTGCTAGGACTGTGTTGAGTAGTGTCACATTATTTGTGACTTGAGTGATCGTTGATGCATGGAAATAAAGTTGTGAACGAATTGCGAGCGTCCGTGCTACACCTTTGTTATTTGGATATTGTAACCCAAGTAGATGAAAGCGATATCATTGGTTTAACCCTTAGAGAAGCTCAGGTTGTGTTCTTTTCAATGGGCTGCGTGTCATTCCACTTACGCTTACGTAAAAGCTGGCGGAGACTTCTGACGGCATATGTGATTGATGAAGGGGTGTCCCAGTTCGTAGGGGTTGGGGAGGGATAGAAATTAGAAATGGAATTGGCCCCAAGTCACTCCCGCTTCAGAGCACTACCACAATCAGCGTGTATCCCGATAATGAAACTGCTGCACATCGCTTCAGGTTTGCGAAGTTGCTGTGTACAGTTTTGTATCACGTTTTTGTATATTTATGGAGAATTGTTGTGTGGGAGCGTGGGGGACGTAGGGTTGCGGGCGGAGCTTTGCACAGAATCTTACTTAGTTAAACGTGAGAAGTGTTCAAATAAATTACTCAAACATGTCTGGATAACATCTAAAACTACTTCAGGCATGTTTCTAATGAGCAAACAGCGTTATAACACGGTAGAAAGGTCAAAGAATCGATTTGGCGTAATACCCCCTCTTTAAAACCCTCTATTTCAGTGAGGAGGCCACAGACTATAAACAAACGGCTTTTTTGGCAGCTGGAAAGACTCAATACATTTCCCGATCAATACCGCGTCCTAACGAACTCTAATGAACTCTGTCTAATCCATACGGGACCACCCCAGACCACTAACACAAAAACATCTGTAAATATATGGAGCTTTATTGATGGTTTGAAGTGACGTCAGGCTGGGGGTGTTCTACATGTATGTCTATGGTGGAAAGTTTAGGAGATACCGTGGTGACACAATGCACACATTAGGAAACAAAAAGGTTTTAAGATGGTGTGAAAACTCAAAGGTGCACAGTGTAACTTTTTGGTGGAGGGTCCGTCACCTTCTTGCTTCTATGGAGATGTCATTGCTCTGCCTGGAATGTTCCACAGTAACATTAAACAGCTTTACCTTATATTTATTCATTTGCAGGTGGTATATTCTGCACCTTTAACAGCACAAATCAGATCACATGTTGTAGTTAAATCAGCTTTTTCTGGGCAGATTGTGTTAAAACAAAGCTCACGTTAAAGTCTAAAGGCCGCCACACGCTACAGGAGGATTTGCCCGATTTTGGCGCCAACTTTGCGTCGTCGTGTGCGATTTTGAAGCCGTTGTGCTCCTCGTGTGTGTCAGTGTTACATCGTAAGCACCAAACATCAGTGACGCTACGGTAACAGCCTATAAAACAGAGTGTCAGGGGCAGAGACGCAAGATACAAACTCAGGAAATAGGGGAAAATAATGAGGCGACTTTACTTTTCACCTCTTGTAAAGGCCGCTACACACTACAGGATTTGTCGGTCTTAAACGATTTTTAAACGTGCGACAAAATGCGCACACCACAGACATGAGGAGAGACTAAAGATCTCAATCAAAAAGACTGCAGCAGGATCTGTCTGTATAAAGCAGGCTGCAAAGCTGTGAGCGCGATCACGTCAAAGATCAGAGCTCTGCACTTTGAGTTTAGATACAAGTCAAAACTGTGCTATTATTATTTGTGAAATGTGGTGCAATACTTCAGATACAGGAGTTTTAAAGCATAAAAGATTGGAGATAAAGTCCACAGGAAGTAGAATCACTATCGCTAATCTGCAGCTTTACGCTCTGTGGACGTAGCACATGCGAGGAACAACTTTCCCCTTTTTACTTTCAAAGAACGCCTCAAACTGGGTTAATAGTGCAGTTTTATAGACTGGATGTCAGTTTTTGCGGAAGACAATTTCTATGGATAATGTGGATGAGATGCTGCACTTAATTTACCACTTTATGGGAGGTGAGTAATAAAGTCTTTATTTTCACGAGTTTGTATGTTGCGTCTCTGTGTCCGTCACTCCTCTGCCCCTGATGCTGTTTTATCGGCTGTTACCATAGCGTTGTTGATGTTTGGTGGTTCTGATCTGACACTGACACCACACACTTGAGGAGCAGCGGCTTCAAAATCGCACACGAAGACAAAAAGTCGGGTCACGCCTCCCCGAACTCGAGGAGAAGAAATCGCAGTTAAAATCGGGCAAATTCTCCTGTAGTGTGTAGTGGCAGAGCTTCAGACAGAGCAGAGCGTAGTTAGTGTCACACCCCAGGGATCAATAACATGTGCAAGTAATTCAACACCTTTAATCCGGGCGTTGATGAGTCTAGCGGGTGGGTAAAGGGCATGGCCTCTTCATCGCTCCATCACTGTAATTATTTCCGGACTTTTGGGAGAAGAACTCAGCAATCTGATGATGTTAAAAGGGTGAAATCACTTAGCACCTTTAATATGAGCGTTTAATGAGAGAGAGAGCAGAGAGGACTGAGTAAGTGGGATTCTGTGAGACTATGTTTAAAAATGTGGAGTGTAAAAAGGTGAAATACTATGTGATTAATAAGATTCCACATGGTAGGCTCAAATGGCTCAGTAAAAAAACAAAAACAAACACTGTCCAGATGACTAATTAATAATAAAAGACGGATAATGAGATCAAGTTAAAAATCTAGGGGTGAAAATGGCCTTAGACTTGAACTTTAACAGGAGCATGAGATTTAGAACATCTGCAGATTTTACCATCTTAAAATAAAGCGAAAATGAACGGGATACTGTGTAAAGTTAAATCATAAAACCTGTCATATGCATTTTAAAAGTCTTATATTACGGCAAATGGACTCCTGCAGGGTTTTAGTCATGTTATAAGGTTGTTACCTCCTCAAAAACATACCTGGAGTTGTGTTTTCTTTCATTCACACATATTTGAGCAATCCTTTATTATGTGTCTGTTTACATCTCCAAAGCTCAAAATGCTCTGTTCCACCTTGTGATGTCATGAAGTGGTAGTTTTTAAGTTAGCATTTACCTTTTATATTTAGTTTGGTAGAAATGGGAAATTCCAGGATGAAATTAGCCAGATTCTAGTAAAAGTGTATGGAGCATTGAACTATAATAAAATCTGGAAGGTGAATCCAAGATGGCGTCGTATTGTTGGAGTGGCCCCTAGTCGGTCTCGAGCCAGGACAAAGGTGGGACGCCTTATGGTCACATCTTTATATAGCGCTTTTCCACCTTCAAGGCATTCAAAGCTCTTTACATCAAGGAACCACTCACCCATTCACACACACACACATTCATACACCAGTGTACGCAGACTTGCCCAAAGACACAACGACAGCATTCATCTGTGGGAGCTGGAATCACACCAATCAACCTGTGGGTCAGTGGATCTGACCGCTCTACCGATGATGTTTTTTATGTCGAGAGTGGGATTCACACCGCCAACCTTCGGATCAGTGGACAAACGCTCTTAACAACTGAGCTACTGCCGCCCCCTGAGGCTTATCCAGGTTTTATTGTAGCTCCATGATATGGAGTTTAAAAACACACTTCCTGTATTACCACATGACATCACAAGGTGGAACGGAGTGTTTTCTGTTTGAGAGAAGAACTCAGTGTGATTGTTTTGTTGTGTCCAGGTATGTTTGTGATGAGGAAACAACACTCATCCTCATCATCACCCTCTCCGTTGGCTCTCTGAAGCTCTCATCAGGTTTTTTGTGGATGTGGATGTTTCCCGATCAATACTACGCTGATATCTGACGCCTTTATCTACGACAGGAACAAATATGGGGCATTATGGGATGCCGTCTCCATGGCGACAGGGGTTGCCCGGATCCCTGTGAGTTCATTGATCAAGGCTTCATTTACAGACGCTCAGAGAATGGGAGTCACACATAAAATTACAGTCATTAGCTAGCTAGCATTAGTCAACAGTTTTTCAGTTTGTCACGTTCACCTTTTTGTTGAAAATCAAGTCCTAAACAGAACCATGAACACTCGGACTGATCACAGGCTCCTGAAAATATGCTGTTTAAACCCATTTTGTATTTTTCCTTGAGTTTTCTGATGATCTTAAAACCTTCTTGATTGTGTTTGTGCACAGTGTGTGCACTGTGTCTCCATGGTACAATGTAATCAATAGAAACATCTGATAGACAGTTGCCCCGTTTACATGAGAGCTTTATTTCCGAATAAAAATAAGTTCTGCTTTAAAAAAGACCATGTAAACATTTAATTCCTAATGAAAATGATTTTTCAGAATTAAAGTAAGTGGGTGGTTTATTACAATTTTAAAGTCAAATTAATTTATTCCTCGATCATGTAAATGTTAAAAATAATCCCGGTGGTTCATGCTCGTTGGGTCGTCCTTCTGACGTGATCTGGACGATCGGACTTTCCTCCACGTCTCTTTGGATTTGTGAGCGGGATGTGGGAGTGGGCTGAGGTGTGGCAGCCTCAGACTCAGTTTGTCTTCTTCCTCCTTCTCCGACACTTTTCCCTTCTCCTCCTCAGCTCACAGACGTAAATCTTGAGGAGAGAATTCTCCAGCTGCTGCTTCATTATCATCAGAACGACCGCGCGAAAAGTTTGGATCGTGTTTGTGTCGGCGGCGTAACGACAAACCGAGATGACAGAAAAGCCGGGAGCAGCTGAAGTGTGTGTTTTCTTCCGGTCGACGTAAATACGTTTGTGTCGCTGTCCAATCAGAACCCTTCCCCACCCCCAGACGTTGAGCAGATTTAAATAAAGACGTCTTTTTCATGTAAACCTCAATTCAGATTTATTATTTCCATGTAAACTCAAAGGGAAATATTTTAATTCCCAATTATTTAATTCAGAACAGTTAAAAACATCATGTAAACGTGGCCACTGTTTGCTAAAGTGTGCATTGTGTCTCCATGGTAACTCCTGAAGATCCCGCCAATAGAGACACATGTAGCACACCCCCAGCGTGAGGTCACTGCAAAAAATCAAGCTAAATTTTTCACTCTTTTCTAAATCCACCCACCAGATGTCAAATGTCAGTGTATCGACCAGACCAAAGTAACACAACAAAATAGTAGAAAAGATGGAATAAAATAAAAAAGAATAGAAAAAGCCCCAGCGTGTTTTAAAGTGGAGGTGTGGCGGTACCTTGGCTCGGATCTGTCCTGACGTGGACACTTTGCGGATGAGTTTGTGAGACGTCTCCTCCTGTTCTCCGTCGCTGTCTGAAGATTCCTCCGCTCCTTCTCCACCCTCGAACAGAGAAGAATCACTTTAACATGTGGAATTTACAGACCAAGTGATGAAAACTTTACATAGTGTTGTCATGGCAATTATCCATGCAAAAACAATTATTAACGATTAACGATTATTTAGAATCCGAAGCAACCGATAATCGATAAGCTCTGATGATATTTTTTGGAAAATGCGTAAAGGCGATTTTGATTATTTTCCCTAAATTATGTAATTTCAATTGGCTACAAGTCTTTAAAGGTGCATTGTGTAACTTTTCTGGTGAAGGCTTTTCTTTTCTCTTCTCGGAGACAAGCAGGTGATACCAACAAGGCCAAGTTAAAGTTTAGATCTGCGGAGAGGCGAGCCAGTTTACCGTAAGAATGTACAGTATGTTTTTCGAGGTATTTTTTCCCAACAAAACACAGTTGATTTACAATACAGATAGATTTAATGCCATACTGTGGAACATTTTTATTGATTAGTGTATTTCAGTCAGGTGCATTCTGACATTATGCGGAAACAGTCACATTTAAATGCAGGAAGAGTGGAAAGGCGTAGGTGTAGCATCATTCTTAATCATAAAGCTCGCCCAAGGAAACAAACCAAACAGTAACAGAGCGTCAAAGTGTGGAGCTCAACTGGGACCGGCCACTCCGCACTTCCCGATTTAAATTTCTCACTTTTTTCCCATAGACTTTCCGAAAATAATAAATATATAAATACATTGAAAGTTTGAAAGCTTGCTCAATGATGATCAGCTACGTGTTAAAATTGAACTACGTAAATTCTAAAGGGTTTGTTACTTGTTTGTCTCTGTGGAGATGTTATTTCTTTGGTTGGTTCCACAGTAGGGCATTAAACATACAGTATCTCCCTTGTATTTGTTCAATTACAAATGTTTTATAGCTCAAAAATACCTTAAAACTTTTAAAACCACGGGAATCTCTGGTGACACCGCAGCGTATGATTATAATTGACAGTTTTTACGACACGGAGTTGGCGTCACCGTTATACGATGGCCCGGTGACTACTTTGCCTTTACCTTGTCGGCAAGATTCCTGCCGCCTCATCCCCGGCCTTTTCTCGCCTCTTTGCCGCAATTTTTCTCTTTCGCCACAGCAGCTACGATGACGTCGCTGCTTCCTTCGAATTGCCAAACTGAAGTAATGTTCTCCCGAGTTTTCCTCTGCTATTTTACCACAGAAAGGTAAAGTTTTAAGTCGTATTGGTTATTTTTTCGCTGCACAGGAACCATGACGATCAGCAATGTGGTCAAAGACTGACTGAAAGAAAGCACGATGGGCGACGTAAAAACAAAGCAAAACAAATCAGGCAAAGAAGAAAAACGTGCAGCGTCAGTGATCACGTCTTCTTCCTTGATTTGTCTTAGACTGAGCGTTTATTTGGAACCGGTGGTTATTTATCAAAATATACACCTGCACCTGACGTTTAAAGAGTTAAAAAAACTTAATTCTTTCATGTGCAGGCTCGCTTCTCCATAGATCTGACCATTAACCTGTCTTCATTGTGATTACCAAGTTTATTTCCATACTGCAGAATAATCAAGGCAAAACAGTGATGGAGACAAGCAGCTATAGGACCCTCCACTAGAAAACTAATGACGTATAATTTTTTAACATCCGTTTCTGAAACTTTATAAATAGCTGAGTTATTAAAGAATTTTGCTGTATCCTGTTTTTAAAGGTGCACTGTGTAACTTTTCTGGCGGAGGGTCCATCAAACGCTTTTCTCCATGAAGATATGGTTGCTTTGTCTGGAATGTTTCACAGTATGGCATTAAACCTTTCTATCTTCACATTGACCAAACCAGACCAAGTTACAGGTCAGATCTGTGGAGAGGCGACCCAGCTCACAGTCAGAATGCCTGTTTTTCTAGATATTTTCTAGCTATAAAACCACCTGTAATTGAATACATGTAAAGAAGAGCTGTTTAATGTCATACTGTGGAACATTTTAAGCAGAGGAATGACATATCCATAGAAACCAGCAGGTGATGGACCCCAAATCAAAAACTAGGAAGATGAAAAATCTATGGGAACATGAATGAAAATGAATAATTATAATTCATGTATCTGCTCAGAGTTAAACATTTAAACTTCTTTTTAAAGTGGAAGAGAGTGGTGCACAATTTAAGTTCTTCTGGAGAATAATTCCTTAGGTCCACCCCTTTAACTGATACACCAAATTTCATAATGTTTGTTCTAATTTTCCTTTTTTTTAATAAACATTTCAGATGTTAAAGGTCCTATATTACGCAAAATTGACTCTTGTGAGTTTTAAGCCATGTTATCCTCAAAAACATAACGAACTGTGTTTTGTTTCATTTACACATGTTTGAGTAACTCTTCATCTCCAAAGCTCAAAATGTTTTGTTCCACCTTGTGATGTCATGTTGTGATCAAGTTAACTTCTTTTTACCTTTAGTTCGGTAGAAATGGGCAATTTTAAGGCTGACAAAATGATCCTGATGATTCTAGGGAAGGTGTTTGGAGTTAAAAAACACAGTGGAGCACTTCTTGTATTACCACGTGAAAACACAAGGTGGAACAGAGTGTTTTCAGTTTGTGTGTTAAACTTGTGTGAATGAAACAAAACACAGCTCCAGGTCTGTTTGTGATGAGGAAACAACATTAAAACAAAGATCAGAAAATAGAATGAACATCACCATGGAGACAAGTATATGCCAGACGCCCTCCACTAGAAAAGTTACATATTGCACCTTTATTGTGGTACAAAAGTGAGAAACAAACAGTTTCTGCTTATTGCTGAAGTGATAGTAGAGCTTGATAGCTTTATCAGTTATGTTCTGGTAATGCTGCAATGGCACTTCCTGTGTGACAGAAACCTCTACCGAGCGCGCTCAGTACAGTCTCTGAGCTCAGAATAGCCAGGGTTCTGTGCGGTGTAGACTCGTGTGGTAAAACCAGATCAACCCTGTGTCTGCTTGACTTATTTTTTTCTCAGAAGTGAAACCTGCACTTCATAATCGGCTCTTATTTTAGCAATATCCGGTTACATTTGAAACTCCCAGCTCTATTATTGGCTCCAGTCACACTCATTCATTTCATTTTTACACAAATTAATAAAGTGGAGTGATGACAGTAGTAGTTACAAGTATAAAAACGGATGTTGCTCTTACAGTTAGAAAAACGTTACTAGAATCCAAGCTGAATGTGTGTTGCCAGATCTTTAATCTGCAGACAGAGACACATACAGGTTTGACTCATTCTCAGTATAAGGACAGGCTCATGTGAAAACTCCAGAACAGTTATTCCTCCAGAATTACCTCCCTGAGCTGCAAAGCAGCTGCATTAGCACTGATTTATGACTTGTTGCATGCGCTGGGGTTTAGGAAGTGACCATTCAAAAAAGAGAAAGACATTTTAGGTTTAAACACACTGGATTTCATCATCGAAACTGGCAACACAAATGAGAAACTCGCGTGAGGCTCATTCTGCTTTCTGATTGGATAATCGTCTGGAACCAAAATACAAAGTTATAACATAAATAAATTTGTTCATTAGTTTTTCAAAATAAAACCAAAAATAAGAAAACGAAAACATTTTTTCTTCATTATTTAACTTTTAACTGTATGTTTTAATCATATTTAATTTGTTTATGTTGTTGTAAGACGACCTTGAGTGTCCAGAAATGCGCCTAATAAATAAAATGTATTATTATTATTATTATTATTATTATTATTATTATTATTATTATTAGTCTCCAAAACCAAAATGAAAAAAACAATTAATGATTTGTTTTTTTCAGGTTTTGATTTTGTGTTTAAATGAATGGAAATGAAAGGAAAAAACAGATAATGCTAATAACACAGCGTATGCAGACACACACTCCACATTGGATATTAGGACCAGGAGTTTGGTTCGGGAAACGGAAAAAGGCAGTTTTGTTTTCTTATTTTTGGTTTTATTTTGAAAAAACAAATGAATGAATAATACACAGATTCATCAGGTCTAATATTTTTGTAATTAAGAATAAATCTGCATTAGAATAGTTAGTAAATCTATAATTATGTATAGAGTAAATTCTATATTTGATTTGAACATGTTTAACTCATATCCAGGGACACAGATAAGCCAGATTTATGGAATTTAAAGATGTACTATGTAACTTTTTGGTTGGGGGAATGTTCCATAGTCTGACATTGAACAGCTCTACTTTCCATTTATTCAATTACAGGTGGTTTTATAGCTCAAAAATACCAAGAAAAACAGGCATTCTGACTGAGCGGGGTCGCCTCTCCACAGATCTGACCTGTAACTTGGTCTGGGTCGTTCTCCATGAAGATAGTAAAGTTTAATATCATACTGTCAAACATTCCAGACAAAGCAGTAACATCTCCAAAATCATTTGACTGACCCTTCACCAGAAAAGGTACGCAATAAACCTTTAAAATCTACATCTTAAAGTGTGTACTTACGATATGAGTGCGCTCGGATTCAGCCTGAGGAGACCCCAAAGACTCGCCCGGTCCTTCCACGTACAGGACGTTTGGGTTCAGCTTGGACGCCATTTTTGGGTCAGAGGACACAGGCGAGGAGACGAGTGAGGAGAAAGGACTCGAGTGAGGAGACAGGAGGTGAGTGAGGAGGTAGGAAAGGTCGCCGCGGCCTCGGTCTTTGGAGGAGCAGATGTCTTCACACAGACTCCGCCCTTCAGCTCCTGTGGAAAAGACGAGAGTGAATTATAGATGTAGAATTTGGTCAAAACAAAAACAAACATCTGTATCCAACGCTCGTTTTTTTTGGAATTTTTAAGGATTTATTCTTTATTTAAAAAGAAAATTCCCACTACAAGAACTTTCCTGCTGTAAGCTTGAAGTCTTAACCTTTGTGCCAATAAATCAATGTAATTTGATGAATTTACTGCTCATTGTTCTAGAAAGTCTCTGAATGTTTGAACTTTTATTAATACAAAATTTTTCTGTATGCACTTCTGGATTAAACACCACATATCACATTAGGATCAGTTTTGTCTCATTTTATTTTTGTTTTACAGAAATAATGCTGTCGATAGCAGATACTGGCAATACTTAAAGCTATTAGGATCAAAATGAGTAGAAATGAAAACGCTTAAAAAAGTCACTAAAAATAACATGAAAACACTATTAAGATTTTCTGCTGTATTTCTGGGTGATCCCTCAGTCCAGGTAGGATCCATAGCAAAACAAAAGTTCAAGTCTGGACAAAAGTTTTAAAGTAAATAAAGTTTTTGTTCACTTTAAATAATTTTTTGGTTGCGATTTCCTGTTTATTCCTCGCAAAACTTCTAAAATAATGTAGAAAATCTTGCCAAATGCCCAAACTGTCGCAAGAAATAAAAAAAGAAGAAATTCAAATACACAAAAGCAAATTTTGAAGTTTAACATACTAGAATTTGTAGAAATAACCGAAATATTGTACCGTTTCAGTCCAATCTACATGATGAAATAACTGTTATTAAGCACTTTTGAATCTTAATTATTTTGGATTGGATTACAACAAAAAAAAAGTAGCACATTCACAATTTTGTCAGCCTCCTCCACAAAATACAGCAATAAATATCATACTGTGAGATGCATATTGTGAAAATATCGTATCGAGAGCATCCCGGAGTATTTGCTAAAGTAAATAGAAGTATTCTAAATCTACAATATTGTTAAAAAAAACTCACAAGCTGCTAAAAATAAACAGCAGAATATGAGTCATAGAAGAAGTTCATTCAAAGTTTTATCACATTGGGGGAAAAAAACTCCAAAATTTTCCAGTAATACAAAGAAAAAAATACACAAAATAGCCTAAAAACTGACCCCAAAAATAACATTCCATCTTTCATATACTGAACGAGAAGTCAATATAGTAATTATTAGTAATTATTGTTTGTATGTATTTTTCAGGTAGTATTTGAGTTTCAGTTCTTGTACCAAAAAGCCTGATCTGTCCCGGTGCCTCTGCCGCTTCTGTAATTTCACGTCCTCTTTTATTCTTCCTGTATTTGCCTGAGAAACACCCGACTTCCTGTTTGTATTTGATCTTTCTTTCTTTTTTACTGCTGCACTGTAAAAACTGCATTTATAATTCCATTTGGTTTGATTTTGTACAATCTATGAGTGATTTAGACTAAACTACACCGTGTTTTCACTCTGTGTGAAAGCTGCTGTTTAGACGTCTACAAGCATGTTCTGAAATGCCCCTGTGTGTCAGATGCCCTAATATCTAATAGCTTTTCTTGAAATATTCCACAGTATAGCTTTAAACTCGTCTTGTCTGGCGTCTATTCAATTCCGGGTGTTTTTAATTGAGCTTTCCCACATTATCGCAGTAAATATCGTATCGTGAGGTTCATACAGTGACCATATCGTATCGTGAGACTTGATGTCGTTCCACTCCTACTGATGACGATACCACAATGAAGATAAAAATATTTTAGTCACTGAATGTAATTTTCAAATAATAATACAATTTCACATAATATACATAAAATAATACTTTCTTTATCTTAGCGTGAGGTCATGTATTCGTTCTGACAAAGCTCAAAATCATACCAAAACCAAAAGCTCACGTTTTTCCTGTGAATGTGACTTTTTTAGTACCGATAGTAGTAGTTTTGATATTAGTTTTAGTATTGATGAGTATCTGATTTTCGATCCTTTTTTATGCTTTTGACTCAACATAAATCTGGCCTGTAACTTGGCTCGGTGGAGATATAAATAAGTTTAAGGCTTTACCGTGGAACATTCTAGACGAAGCAATAACATCTCCATGGAGAAAAGCAAAGAGAAAGGTTACAAAGTGCAGCTTTAATGCTCTTACTTATTTCCAACATGTTTCACACCTACATAACCAGTCAAAAGTTTGGAAACACCTTCTCGTTCAATATTTTCTGGGTTATTTTTTACTGCTTTCTACATTTGAGATACTGTGTTGCACAAAATTGACTCTTGTGAGCTTTAAGTCGTGTTAGAACGTTGTTACCTCCTAAAAATATACCTGGAGTTGGTTTTGTTTTATTCACACATATTTGCATCGCTTTTTATTTTTAGTCTGTCTTCATTTCTAAAGCTCAGAATGAAGCGGCGGTTTTCAAGTTTCAAGCTGCCTTTTACCTTTTGTTTGGCAATTCCAGGTCTGAAATCATCCAAATTATTCTATAGTGAAGGTGTATGGAGTTTAAAAACACAGTGGAGCAGAGAAGCAGAGAAGAACTTAGCAGAAAATATGCAGGATTAGTTCGTTTAACATGTGTGAATGAAACAAAAACACAACTCCAGGTCTGTTTGTGGTGAGGAAACAACATTAGAATATACTGTAGACCAGAAAATAGCGTAATATCTTGCTTCATATATATCAAATACAGAAAGTAGTAAAAAAATAAAGCCTAAACAAGACCGAATAAGAGGGTGAGACTAAACTTTGGACTGGTAGTACATGTCTCTGTCTCTGTATATGCAATAGTCCAGACCCAAACAAGTGACTGTAGTCCATTGTCCATTCAAAACAATGGAGCAGAGTCATCTTAATAAAACAGACCCTCATTCACTCATAATCAGGGACATTCTCCAGCGCATGGTTCTCACACTGGGGACGAGACGTGCGACGCTAACAGATTCTGAAGCACCAAATATGGACGAAGACAATAAAAGATGAGAAATTAGAATACTGAAATGAACTGACAAACAACGATAACCGAAATATCGTGTAATCGTATCGTCAAAGGTCTCACAATAATATCGTGGACCATCACCATATATCGAATCCCAAGTCTCTTTGCTTAAATGAAGAGTTCTGATGTAGAAATAGCTAAAAAAAAACAGAGGGAACTACATAGACCATGATCCTTTGCTCCGTTTCAGTGCAGACGACATGAAGAAATAACTGTTCTAAGCACTTTTACATCTTCATTCTTTGGATTAAGTCTTGTGAAGCATTTTTAGAGGAAAAAGTAGCAGATTCACAGTTTTGTAAATATCGGTGAGATGTATAAGGTGAAAATATCGTACAGAGAGATTTGGATATCGTTACATCTCTAATGATAATAAATGTTGTACCAAATGACTGGTCAAAGCATTTTAGAATGTCACTCTTGTTATTATGTAGAATATCGTAATAAAAATCGTGAGCTTTCCCACGATATCGCAATAAATATCGTAGCGTGAGGTTCATAGAGTGGTGATATCGTATCGTGAGGCTTGGATATCGTTACTATCGCTATCCCTAAATCAGGATTATCTCAAAAAAAAAATACTGTGCACTGTGTAACTTGTCTGCTGGAGGGTCCATCACCTGCTTGTTGCCATGGAGATGTGCCTAGAATGTCCCACAGTATGACCATAAACTTGCGAATCTCCACAGAGACTCACAAGGCAAATAACAGGTTAGATCTGTGGAGAGGCGACCCCACTCACGGTAAGAATTTATGTTTTTTTTTAAAGATGTTAGAGCCTGTACCTGGATAAACGTAAGAAACATTCTTTTAATGCTATACTGTGGAACATTCTAGTCAATAACACGCAATAACATCGTGGAAACAAGCAGGTGACGGGCCCTCTTCCAGAAACATTACAATAGAGGGTTAAATAAAAGTACAATGCGTCATGCTCCAAAATATCCTATACAGTGGTCGTCGTTCAGTCTGTAACCATAGCGATTTGAAATACAATTAGTCACAGGGCTGGATTTTTATGTTTTAATAATACGATACCGGCCAATGTTCACATTTTAAACACGTCCAGAAGACTTTGGTGTTTGTGGAAGAAATTATATACTTAAAAATGTTCAGACTTTGTGATTTTTGTTCATTGTGTTAATTCAAATTGCAATTATGATTTGAAAGTGAATTTGCGATTTTTCTTGCTAACCCCAATTTATTGTTTTATAAAAAGATGCGGCTACTGCAAAACAGTAAATATATTGATGTAATATATTGACGTAAATATAATGACGTAAAGTAACAGTACTGCATTTAAGTATACATTTTAGGTATCTGTACTTTACTTTACTTCAGTACATTGGAGAGCAGGTATCTGTACTTTCTACTCCACAATATTTTTTGAACTGGACTAAAATGTAAAAGTATTTTTATGATAGTTTGAGACCTGCTGGAAAGGCCGAGGGTTTATTTTTAACACATTTGCAGTTTGAGGGGAAAAAAAAGTATACAAATAAAAACGGCAAAGAAAAGTTACTACATTTGAAGCTTTACAAGGTCTCAAAATCTGTGTGAAATTCTTTGACTTTTTCCTCTTGAAGTACATTTTAAACAGGTACTTTCACAGATTCTTCATGTGATAAATTTGCGGTTTTTGGTTTTTTTTGCTCCGGTATCTATACATAAGCAACAACATTCTTCCACTACTACCACTACTACTACTACTACCACTACTACTACTACTACTACTACTACTACTACTTCTGCTTACCCTTATGTACTGTCTTTGTCAATCACCATTTCATCTGCACTTTCTTTCTCTTTACGATTTTGTGTCTATAACTACAACTGAGATACACGCTATTTATATTTTCATTTTTACTTCAATGTTCAAGGTTCTTTATTTGTCCTTCAAACGTGCGAGGGAAACATGACAGAACGAAATTTGTTCCTTGAGACCCAGTGATAAAAAGAGATAAAAACAATACTAATAATAAATAAGCAATATTTTTTAAAAAGTACATTAAGACCATTTAGCAGTTCCAGCTTGTACATACATATCCTTGTATGTTTATATAATTATGCCGTATCTGGCACCAGTTTTATTTTGAATTTATTACTATTTCCTATTACATTTTGGTGTGTTACTATAATATTGTGATACGTGAGCCAAGTGATGTCTCTTGTGGAGCAATAACGTTTGTCTAAGTCTACTACTACTATTACTACTACTTCAAAATATGTCTACTACTATCCTACAAGGTGATTACGCTGCTACTGAACATAACATGCACAGTGTAAAGAGATTTTTAATGCAATAATAGGCCTGTCTTAAAGATATGAAATGTTTTAGGGCTATTTCACACTTAAATGTTCAGATATTTCTCATTTTTGTTATGAATTTCACTATAAACTTTAAGCTATGAGCAAAACTATCATATTTTTCGATGTATTTACTCCATATTTTAGCTGTAAAACCACTGTCATTTAATATAATACCAGATCTAAACCGTTACAATGTGAAAAGTGTACGCTGTGTCCGTGCGTGTGGACGTTTCCTTGATTACGGTACGGTTTTGGTTATTTAAAAAAAAAAAGCGTTAAATTCCAATCATATCACTTCATCCACGTATGACAACAAACTTAGGCACGTATTTCGTAATTTACACGTCGCTAATTCCGAGTGGATTTTGAAATTTGGGGGAAATTTTCCGGTTTCATTTCAGAATTAAAGCGGGTTCACGCACAACAGGCTGCCGATCCGTCCTCCTCCGCGCCCGCTCGCAAATTCACCATTCACTCCCCGCGTATCGATGTACATTGGCTCAAACCATCAATATTATCCATCCAACTATTGCAAATTGCTTTAAATTAGAGTCAGAGGGACCGTGGCATTCACTATATAGATCCGGGAGTCGCGAACAAGCTTCCCTGCGTGATAAATGTCTGCGCGTAATGGAGAAATCTAAAATAATTCACCTCGTTATAAAATGTAGTCCCCCGGAGAGCGCAGGACGAGCAGCGGACACTGACGCTGCTGTGGCCGGCCCGGAGCGCTCGTCAGCCGGCTCGGCGAGTGCGTGGGCTCGGGGTTGCAGGCAGCAGCTGACGGTGGCGGCGGTGGAGGTGGCGGTGGTGGAGGGAGCGGTGGTCGGCGCGTTGGACAGCCGCGGTCCAGTGCGCATAGCTCGGGTCCGGGAGAGGCGGCGAGGCGAGGCGAGGAGGGAGGAGGAGGAGGAGGGTGGAGGAGGAAGAGGAGGAGGTCGGAGGAGAAAAGACGAGATTTGGAGAGCGGACGCGGAGCCAGTAGCGGTGCGCGCACGCTGCTTCGCTCGCCTCCCTCCACGATGCCGCTGCTGCCGCACCCGGGACAGGCGCTGGGGGGCGGGAGTGAGCACGTTACGCCCGGGCTGGTGTATCATGAACACGAGCAAAACAATTAAACATCCAATTAACACGTGACCAGCGGAGGAGAGGAGAGAGCGCGGCTGGTAATTACAATTAAAGGTCCGATATTACACAAAATGGACTCTTATGAGCTTTAAGGCATCAAAAACAGACCTGGAGTTGCGTTTTGTTTCATTCACACGTTTGAGTTACTCTTTATTATTAGTCTGTTTACATCCCCGAAGCTAAAAATGCTCTGTTCCACCTTCTGATGTCATGTAGTGATAGTTCAGTTCAGTAAAGATTAACACTTTAAAAACACATAAAGCCTAAATTTGCAGGGTTTGTGTTAAACATGTGTAAATGAAACAAAACACAACTCCAGGTCTGTTTGTGATGAGGAAAGTACATTATAACATATACAGTGCTTAACAAATATTAGCCCACCTGTCATGAAAACAAGAAAACTTAACTCCATAGTCTATCAAAAACGTGTTTAAAATTAACATTTCATTGTTATTCATTAAGAAAATGACCAATTGGAATAACAAAAAAAAAGTCCTTGTTGACAAATAATAACCAAAAATGTGAATATTTAGTGTGAGCACCTTTGGCACAGATAACAGCTGCATTCTTACCGCATTGTTTTTATGTATTTTTGCTGTGGGACCCTGGCTCCAGATGCACGAGTTTGAAGTAGATGGGTGCTACAGCCAGAGTTAAAATGTGGAGATTTCCCTTCAAATCGTGCCCCGTCTTATGCTGTATAGGTACGGTGTACAGTGATATAAATATCTATTTTTCTTTTATAAGGAAGCATTTTATGGAGCTAAATTATTCCCTGATTGTGGGAAAGATGGACTGACGTGGGTAGTGTTGTGTTTTAGTTTTAGTTTTTCCTGGAGTGATGTAGAAAGACGGAGCCAATGTCTGTGTGAATAATACCTACGTCTTTTGTTACTGAATTCCAAATAGTTTGAGCCGTTCCCAGAGACTTGCTTTGGAGACTTTGGTGTTATTTTTGGAAAACATAAAAAGTAAGGACAGAAACAATAGTTCTATTTTAGCATTAAAGACATGGTTTTGATAAAAAGATGTTGGCAGAATAACTATTATAGAAACAAAGATATTTTGGTGAACAGAAATACTGTTCAGTTAAATTATGGCAGCAACAAACACCTTATACTGGTGGGGGTCTAATACATTTGTTAAGCTCTGTATATAGTATCATATGGGCCCTTTACCCAGAGCACATGATGCATATCTGGCAACTAAACACTACTGATGACTACTGTGACAGTGACATCTCACTGGGGGTGTTGTTCTACATGTATTTCTATGGGGAAGTGTTCAGCAGATATGGTGACACAATGGACACAAACACGGGCAAAAAAGCTTTAAGATTTCTGAAAACTCCAGAAAACTACAAAATGGATTTCCACAACATATATTCAGGAGCCTGTGATCAATACAAGTGTTCATGGTTCTGTTTAGGAGTTTGATTTTCAACAAAAAAGTGAAAGTGACAAACTGAAAAACTGTTTAAAAAAAAAAACTGCTAATACTACATAGATTTGAGGTGCGATGTTAGCTGAGAGAGACTTGTTTAACAGCACAAATCAGCTCACATGCTAAATCATCTCTTTCTGGTCAGATGGTCAGAGTTCAGATTAAAGTCTATTTCTTCAGACAGAGCAGTGTCTACAGTTAGCATCACGTGCCCAGGGAACGAGCTCAGTTCCAAAGTATCAATAAGTTCATGTGTAGATCATTATCACAGGGAGCATTTAAATAGCCAGTCAAAATCAGATTACTAATAATAGTTAACCCAATAGTTTGTTCTGACCTTGCAGTGTGAGAAGTCTGCTCATGGAAACCACCCGGTGACACGTATCAGTGAATCTATGGAATTTTGGATTTCTGTCAAATGGAGTTTTGTTCCTTGTCAAAACCTGCACACGTATGAAGCATCAGAAAGAAACCAGATCGCTCACATTAGGGTTGTCAGAAGTATTGAAAATCAGATACTAAATGATACTAAAACTAGATACTCATTTGAGCAAGTATCGATACTAAAAACGTCCCATTCACAGGACAGAAATGAATCTTTCCTGAATGTCTTTGCACTCATATAAGACACATGGGAATAGAAAAGAGAAAAGGAAAGAGAAAGAGAGTTTATTTTATTCTCAACGTGGTATCAGAATCAGTTTTGAGTACAGTCTATTTCTTATATCCAAATCCAGGTTGTATTTTTAGTATTGTGACACTACACGACTCCTCATTAATCTGGACTAGACCAGGACTGAACCAGGATCAGACCAGGTCCCAACCAAGACAGTGCTTCACTTTACCACAAATGCTGACTTCCCTTCCTCCCCACTTCGCTTTCACCTTCCCTTCTCTCTTTTCTTTCCCACTCTCTCGCTCCCCCATCTGACCTTTTTTTCTCACTTTATCCTCTCTCCTTCTCCCCTTTCTCTTTCCTTTTCCACTCTCTTGCTCCTCCTTTCTCTCCCTTCTCTCTACCTCTTCTTTCTCTCTCCTTTCCCACTCTCTCCTCCCTCTTTCTCTCTCCTTTCTCTTCCTCCATCCTCTCTCATTCTCCCTCTTTCTCTCTCCTTTCTCTTCCTCTATCCTCTGACCGTCTCCCTCTTTCTCTCTCCTTTTTCTCCCTCCATCCTCTCTCCTTTCTCTCCCTCCATCCTCTCTCCTTCTTTCTCTCTCCTTTCTCTCCCTCCATCCTCTCTCCTCCCCCTTTCTCTTCATCCTCTCTCTGTCTCCTTCTCCCTCCATCCTCTCTCCTTCTCCTTCTTTCTTTCTCCTTTCTCTCCCTCATCCTCTCTCCTTCTCCCTCTTTCTCTCTCCTTTCTCTCCCTCCATCCTCTCTCCTTCTCCCTCTCTTTTCCTCCATCCTCTCTCCTCCCTCTTTCTCTCTCCTTTTTCTCCCTCCATCCTCTCTCCTCCCTCTTTTTCTGCCTCCATCCTCTCTCCTTCTCCCTCGTTCTCTTCCTCCATTCTCTCTCCTTCTCACTTTTCTCTCTCCTTTCTCTCCCTCATCCTCTCTCCTTCTCCCAATCGCTCTCCTTTTTCTCCCTCCATCCTATCTCCTCCCTCTTTCTCTTCCTCCATCCTCTCTCCTTCTCCCTCTTTCTCTATCCTTTTTCTCCCTCCATCCTCTCTCCTTCTCCCTCTTTCTCCCTCCATCCTCTCACCTTCTCCTTCTTTCTCTCTCCTTTCTCTCCCTCATCCTCTCACCTTCTCCCTCTTTCTCTCTTCTTTCTCTTCCTCCATCCTCTCTCCTTCTCCCAGTTTCTCTCTTCCTTCTTACTCTCACGCCCCCCTCTCTCCCTCTCCCCTTTCTCTCTCCTTTCCCTCTCTCTCTCTGTCCCTCCTCTTGCTCTCTCTCTCACACCTTCCCTCCCCTCTTCCCCTCTTTCACCCCTCTCTCCCTCCTCTCTCATTAGTTTTCCGCCTCACCAGCGTTCTAAAGCCCTGGTGCCAGTACAAACATTTCACCCGCGGTATCTGTGTGTGCATATGTGTGAGCGTGTGCGTGCCTCCCTCGGGTGGGGGTGGGGGGCTGCTGCTGCTGGTGGTGTCTCCCTCGGGTGGGGGTGGGTGGGTGACAGGATGGGTGGTCACAGTTGGTGGAGTTTTTGAAGTAACAACTGTTTGGTGTTTGGAGCACAGCTGTTCTGAGCTCTGAGTCACCAAAGAAACATGTGAGGAGCTCAGCCACTGCGTGAAAAATGTCACAAAATGCTTTAATCTAAATTTGTATTCGTCAACTAATTATTTTATTTAGATTATTAGGATTTATATATAAGTGCACTTTGGGGATGCCCAAAAAGGTGTAGATATATTATTATTTCTTGTTATTATCTCTCTTTTTACTTGTTTTAATGGTTCCACATTTAAGCGACTGCAACTGGTACAAAACGCAGCTGCAAGATTTTCTAATCCTCACCGCGCTGGACGACCTGTGAAGTTCCGTATTGATTTTAAAATAACGGTTATAGAGCATATAGAGCTCTGAATGGACAGGCACCGCAGTACAATAGGGACTTACTGCGTCCCGATACTTCAGGCCACGGGTCAGGGCCTCTTGATGGTCCCAAAGACTCGCTTCAAAACACGGGGGGACCTGTGCTTTCAGGCAGTGGCCCCGAAATGATAGAATGTCGGCCCCTGACCCTCCATGTGGCAGACTTCTTAGACTCTTTTAAAAACAGCTTAAGACATTACTTTTTAGACAGGCTTTTAGTTAACGGTGTATTCTCTTGTTCTAGTTTTTTCATCTGTTCTAGTTTGTTGAATGAAAGGTGCTGTATAAATAAAGACTTACTTACTTATTATTATTGTTATTTAATGAATGAATTAAAACAGACAACAATATATAAGGGAACAGAAAATATGAAGATTTGATTTGACAGCCATAAAAGGTAAATACAATCACGCACTGTGTTGAGAAATGCTGTACTACACACATCCTCACATCCCTTCACTTTAATTTTTCCATTGTTTTTTTAATTATTTTTACATCTGTATTAGTTGTATATTTTATTATGTTTTATGTTTACTTTGTGATTACAGAAAAATAGAAAAAAGAGGATTTATATATGGAACAGCAGCAGAAAAGAGGAGTGAGTGAGTTACAAGTCATATATATATTACACAAAATTGCCTCTTTTGAGCTTTCAGTCATGTTATAATGTTTTTAAGTGATCAAAAACATACCCAGAGTTGTGTTTTGTTTCATTCACATGTTTGAGTAATCCTTTATTGTTAGTCTGTCTACATCTCCAAAGCTCAAATGCTCTGTTCCACCTTGTGATGTCATGTAGTGTTAGTTTTCAAGTGAACAGCTATATCTTTTATCCTTTAGTTCACTAAAAATCGGCAATTCCAGGGCTGAAATTATCCAAATGATTCCAGTGAAGGTGTATGGTGTTTAAAAACACAGTGGAGCACTTCTTGTATTACCACATGACATCACAAAGTGGAACAGAGTGTTTCAGTTTGAGACGAGAGCCTAAACATGCAGGGTTTGTGTATTAAACATGTGGGACTGAAACAAAACACAACTCCAGGTTTGTTTTTTTATGAGGAAACATTATAACAAAGATCTGAAAATAGCGTAAAATGGGCCCTTTTTTTTGTATATTTATCTCTAAAAAAAGCAGATTAAACTCAAGGTCCACAAGCTAAATCTGTCTTTATATAACTACACTGTTTCCTGATACTTTTTGTACATCAACAGTAGTTTTTGCATGAACTCCCCCTGCAGGTCTAGTCTTGTCAGTGCAGCGCATGACTTGAATTAAGAAAGTTTTATCATGATTTGTGTGAATTTTACTTGACAAGTAAAATGATCTGCCAGTGGAACAAGACTTTTTGTACTTAAAATATGAAAATGCATCTTATTTCAATTAAAATAAGAAAAACTTTTTGCACTTAAGACACAAATAAGACACAAAATGGAATGTTGCTTGAATGAATAAAAAACACTTATTCCACTGGCAGATCATTTTACTTGTCAGGCTGAATCTACTCAAATAATGTCAAATGTTCTTAATTTACGTTATTTTAATTTACCCAAATATTGTTTTTTTCCAGTGCAATCAGCAGAACATGTCTTTAGTCCACTAATATATATATTTTATTTGCTACAACTCATACTGGTTTAAAAGTGATGGTAGAATAGTTGAAAATGTACTCAACTAAGAGTAAAATCACTTCAAAATGACTATGACTTTTGGATGAAGTGGTTTGAAGACCTGGCAACTCAAAGTAAGGAGCTCATTCTGCTCTCTGATTGGCTTCAGAATAACATTCCAAAACTATGTCTGTAGAGGTCTAAACTATAGGGTTACAGCTGTTTTTTCACACAAAATAAGACCCCATGGAGACACAGGGAGGGCATCTGACACACTGCACTGCAAAAATACCCCTCCTTAAAACTAGAAAAATACACTGGTTTTAAGTTAAAATGCCCCAGAAATGAGTGAAATGATCTCCCAGTGCAGGAAGTGAAATTTACTTATCAAGAAATCTTGGCCTTCATAAATCTCAAAATAAGATAAAATCACTTCAATTCTAAGCAATAATCTAAGTTTTATGTGATCTAAAATAAAGTATAAAAGACTAATTTAAGAATAAATTAAGATGAAGAATAAATTAAGTTGATTAAATTAATTTAAGTTGTTATTGAGTGTTTTATTCTTAATTTTTGCTCATGAATCTTAATGAAATTTGTTATTTCTTTATTTTAAGACTAATTTCCACTTGGTAACACTTTGACACTTGCCTAAAACTTTTAAATCTTTTAATTTTTCCATCTCACAAACAGAAGGTTCAGAGATGATGCTGGACAATTTCAGTCCAAGATTGATTTACATGAACAAACGTGTCCTAAACTCCATCTTGACACTTGTTTTGTGCATATTCTAACTAGTTTATAGATACACCTAAATAAGAAAAAAATAAGCTTGAAATAAGCTTAATAGTCTTATATTTAGCAGTCATTTAGTAAATATCCCTTAAAACAAGATAAATAAGTTTTTTGTCTAGATTTAAGAGAAAAAATCTTGGTTAGTTTTATGAAATATGCAGTGTGAAAGGGCATGACACACACAGGAAGAGCAGGTTGTGGCAGCGCTCTTTCTATAACAACAGACTTTCAAGTAAACTTTCCTTTTCGTTTCTTTCTGTAGTAAACAAACCTCAACCAATTTCATACTGTAAAGAATTAAGCTACAGTGTAAACACAGCTCTTAAGGTCCAAATGAGGACGCTGTGTGCTGTCTGTATCTCATTATAAAGTGTTTTTTATCGCTTGCGAACCAGGAAGTCACTCTGATGGGCTGTTTTGTGCTAGTTGGGATTTGCATTCCTGTGTCAACAAAACTCAGAGCTGTGAAAGTTGTGAAAAGCTCTCAGAACGCAGAAGATAGCAGGAATAACTTTGGACAACCGCAAACACTTTGTGGTTGAGGGTCCGTCACCTGCTTGTTTCCATGGAGATGTCATCCTCAGCCTGGAATGTCCCACAGTATGACATTAAACAGCTCTAGTTTACATTTATTCAAACAAAGGTGGATTTATAGCTCAAAAATACCTAAAAAACAGGTATTCTGATAGACCCTCCACTAGAAAAGTTACGCAATGCACCTTTAAGACCGTAATAATCAGGTCCAGCTCCTTAAACCCTGTGTTTTAGTGTGAATACGATGGATTCTGGTGAGAAAGAGTTCATCTCAGGGGCAAAAATGCATCATGCTTTTTGTCCAGACATGTTTTAGTATTGGTTTTAAAGCCCCTTCTTTCCCTCCTTCTTCCTTTACTGTATCTCTCCCTTCCCTGTCTCTTTTTCCTTCTCTCCCTCTATTTATCGATCTATATACTGTATCTATCTCTCCTCCATTACATAAGTCTCTACGCAGGTTTGAAGAAAATGTATTCCATTGCTGTAATTTAAAGGCTTTGTCACTGTAAATAAGGCAAAGTTCAACCCCCCAAAACATTAAAGTTGTCAGTTAAAACTTTGAGCCAATAACTAAATCCTAATCCTAAACTGTATAATAATAAGGTTCAACGTTTAAAGGTGTGTAACTTTTCTTATGGAGTGTCTTTTACCTGCTGGAGATGTCACTGTCTGGAATTAAACTTAGTAATATAGGGTGACCAGATGTCCCAGGGGTGTCCAAACTCTTGTCATCAAATGAAAACACAGATGAAGTGGAGGGCCGATTGAGGGCCACAGACCGATGATCAGTGCAGACGGTAATTCATATTCGCTCATTTGTAAGTGGATGGAATGAGCCACAAGACCTTTATTCACGCTTAGAACTTCACAAAGTTTGGTATTTTTGCATTACCATGATAGATTTTCAAAAACATGTGGTCGCATCTGGTCCCTGAGACAGAGTTTGGACATGCCTGCTCTAGACCCTTTTAGTGTCAGTAAACTGTGATGATGTAGGGTCGGTTGCGCACGCATTTTGGCAACAGAAGTGAAGCAGAACTCAGCGGCTTGTCGAGCTCTGCGACAGGATTATCGTCTAAAGATCGTAATATTTCCTCAATGAGCCAACTTTGACAAATGGTGTCTGACTGCCAGATCCTTGTGCGATCAGTGAGTAAAACTTTAACACTTCAGTCCACCGGTAGAAAATCGATTCTGACAAACACACACATAAAAAACAGATATTTTGGGGCTGGAAATATTTTTATCTCCGTCTTCTTCTGTGCGTGTTCAGTCTGAATGGGGAACAATGCCACTTCTGTTGCCAAAATGCGTAAGCAGCTTTATTTAATCACTTCTGCCCTAAAAGGGTTTATTTCCCCCGGGACAGTCCCATTTTTGATCCTTGTGTCCCCTGTCCCAGCAGATTTATCCAAAACCAGTGATTTGTCCCAGTTTTATACAAGAAATGTCCTAGATGTCTCTATTTTTGACCAATCTGATCCCTGCAAACAGTAAAGAGAGGCATAAAATGTCATTTGTTTAAGTAAAATATAAAAAAGCCGCTTAAAAATGATCAAAATACAAAGAAAATGTGACTATATTGACTCATGTTAGTGCTGAACAATTTTACACATTCATTTCACAGTTTTATTATTACCAACCAACCCAAACCAGGGATGTCCCAGTTTTTTATTTTGAAAATCTGGTCACCCTAGGTTAATAGTCAGATCTATGGAGAAACAAGCCTGCATGTGGTAAGACTCGAGTTGATGTTTTTAAGGTATTTTTGAGCTTTAAAACCTCTGTAAATGAACAAACGCGCGGGGATGTGTTTAATGTTCTACTGTGGAAAAATTCAGGCAAAACATTACATCTAGAAGTTACATAGTGGCTTTAAGCATCATAAATTTGGAGATTTCACTGCAAATTTCAAAACTTACATCATAGGGTGCCCAGAATTTCAAAATAAAACACTCTCGGTTTGGGTTGGTTGGTAATAATAAAATTGTGAAGCGCGTGATTAAAGAAAATTGTTCTGCACTCGGCCCATTCATGACGAACATGGGTCAGTACAGTCACATTTTCTTTGTGTTTTGGTAATTTTTAAGCAGCTTTTCTGTATTTTATTGTATTATTCTGGGACAGGGGACACGGGACTCAAAACTGGGACTGTCCTGGGTGAATAAGGACGTCTGGTGACCCTATTATATCAGGTTATTCATCTGGTTTCTGATTTATTATCTACTTACTAAACCAGAGATTGCTTCATTCTAGTCTAAAGGTCATTTATTTGAAGATAACTTGTCCAGTAAAATGATCTTGCTGCATGGACAGATCATTTCAGTACTTTTAAATCATTTTCGGATAGATTTAAGTGTTTATATTTTAAATTATGGCCACGCTTTTTGCAGTATTCTTTCAAAAACAATGAATGCCCCATAGAGACAATGTTCCCTCAGCTCTATGTTCCCTCAGCTCTATGTTCCCTCAGCTCTATGTTCCCTCAGCCCTATGTTCACCAGCTACATAAACTTCTGTGTGGACTCAGTTGTCCCAACAAAGACTGTGAGTTGTTATCCAAACAACAAGCCATGGATAACCAAGGACATTAAAGCCACACTCACTGGGAAGAGGAAGGCCTGCAGCTCGGGAAACAAGGAGGAGGCCCGGGCTGCTCAGAAGAAACTGAAGGTGCAGCTGAGCCAGGCCAGACAGAGACATGGGAGGAAGCTGGAGTGGAAACTTCAGCAGAACAACATGCGGGAAGTGTGGAGCGGCATGAGGACCATCACGGGACACAAGCCGACCCGAGGGGGGAGCGTTGAGGGAGACGTGAACACAGCTAATGAATTCAACATCTTCTTCAATCGCTTTGACACTGCAGGAACTGTCCACCTCCAGCCAGCAGCAGTCACCCCCCTACCCCTCCCTCCCCCGTCTCCTGTGGAAGACCCAGTTCACACCTCAGATGACACCACCCCTCCCCCTCCTGACACCTCCACACTGACTGTCACTGAGGAGCAGGTGAGGTGTCAACTGCAGAGACTGAAGGCCGGGAAAGCACCAGGACCTGATGAAGTGAGCTCCAGAGTCTTGAAGGGCTGTGCTCCCCAGCTCAGTGGTGTCCTGCACCAGATCTTCAGCCTGAGCCTGAGTCTTCAGAGAGTCCCCCTGCTATGGAAGACATCGTGCCTCGTCCCTGTCCCGAAGACGCCGCGCCCCAGCGACCCTAAGGACTACAGGCCCGTGGCACTGACCTCCCACATCATGAAGACTCTGGAACGACTCGTCCTGCAGCAGCTGAGGCCTATGGTCCAACATCTGCAAGACCCTCTCCAGTTTGCCTACCAGCCCCACCTTGGAGTAGATGACGCCATCCTGACCCTGCTCCACAGAGTCTACTCCCACCTGGACAAGCCGGCTGCCACTGTGAGGATCATGTTTTTTGACTTCTCCAGTGCGTTCAACACCATCAGGCCGGCTCTGCTGGCTGAGAAGCTGGCAGTGATGCAGGTGGATGCCTCCTTGGTGTCCTGGATTGTGGATTACCTCACTGGAAGACCACAGTATGTGCGTTTGCAGAGCTGTGTGTCGGACAGAGTGGTCAGCAACACCGGGGCTCCACAGGGGACAGTCCTGTCTCCCTTCCTCTTCACCCTCTACACCACAGACTTCAACTACTGCAGCCAGTCTTGCCACCTTCAGAAGTTTTCTGACGACTCTGCAGTGGTGGGATGCATCAGCGGTGGTGACGAGGAGGAGTACAGGACTGTAGTGGACAACTTTGTCACTTGGAGTGAGGAGAACCACCTCCAGCTCAACGTGATGAAGACAAAGGAACTGGTGGTGGACCTGAGGAGGATCAAAGCTGCTGTGACCCCCATCTCCATCCAGGGGGTCAATGTGGACGTGGTGGAGGAGTACAAGTACCTGGGGGTGTACTTGGACAATAAACTGGACTGGAGCAGGAACGTGGACGCGGTTTACAAGAAGGGCCTGAGCCGCCTCTATTTCCTGAGGAGGCTGAGGTCCTTTGACATCTGCAGGAAAATGCTCAGGATGTTCTACGAGTCTATGGTGGCCAGTGCCATCATGTACGCTGTAGTCTGCTGGGGCAGCAGTCTGCGCGTGAGGGACACTAATAGACTCGAGAAGATCATTAGGAAGGCTGGACATGTTGTGGGGGAGGAGCTGGACTCCCTGGCGGTGGTGTTGGACAGGAGAATGCTGGACAAAATCTGGACTATTCTGGACTCTCCCTCCCACCCCCTCCACAAGGTGCTGGCCAATCAGAGGAGCTCTTTCAGCCATAGACTGCGGCTGCCGCGCTGCTCCACTGAGAGACACAGGAAATCTTTCCTGCCTGTCGCCATCAAACTGTTGAATGCTGCACTTTAACTCACAAACTACTCAATCCTTTTCATCCTATTCCCGGCTCACACATGTATATAGTCATAAATATGTCACTGATGTAAATAATTACCAGAGAGAGCTATTTTATCTTTTATCTTATTGTATTTAGCTTATTTTGTAACTTGTTCGATGTACATGCTCTTGGTCGGTTGCATCTGTAACGAAGAAAATTTCCCCTCGGGGATGAATAAAAGTAATTCTGATTCTGATTCTCTATGTTCCCTCAGCCCTATGTTCCCTCAGCTCTATGTTCCCTCAGCCCTATGTTCCCTCAGCTCTATGTTCCCTCAGCTCTATGTTCCCTCAGCCCTATGTTCCCTCAGCCCTATGTTCCCTCAGCTCTATGTTCCCTCAGCTCTATGTTCCCTCAGCCCCATGTTCCCTCAGCCCTATGTTCCCTCATTTCTAAGGTTTTTTCTTTCTTTCCAAAATTATGTTCCCACATTTCCTTTATCTTTATTTTATCCCCATTTCTCCCACTTTGGTCATCAATTACAGCCAACCTATTATCCAGCAGCAGTTTACTACAGATGGAATGTGGAACATAGGGCAGATCCCTTTCCACACCGCTACTCCAACATAGGGTTGAGTGATGAACTCTTACACGGAAATTAAACTCACTTTCATGAGTTAGTGCAGTTTAGACACAGCACATAATTACCTTTCTGGAATTCTGTAATGAACAGTACACATTCAAGTAATCTAAATAAGCAAAATGTTGATTCACTTCACTTAAAAATAGAAAGGCCTCTAGTACTTTTCAACCTTTTATGTGCTAGGAACAACATCTGTTACTGTTACTGAGGGAACATAGAGCTGAGGGAACATAGAGCTGAGGGAACATAGGTCTGAGGGAACATAGAGCTGAGGGAACATAAGGCTGAGGGAACATAAGGCTGAGGGAACATAGGGCTGAGGGAACATAAGGTTGAGGGAACATAGGACAGAGGGAACATAAGGTTGAGGGAACATAGAGCTGAGGGAACATAGAGCTGAGGGAACATAGGGCTGAGGGAACATAGAGCTGAGGGAACATAGGACAGAGGGAACATAGGGTTGAGGGAACATAGGGTTGAGGGAACATAGGCCTGAGGGAACATAGAGCTGAGGGAACATAGAGCTGAGGGAACATAAGGTTGATGGAACATAGGGCTGAGGGAACATAGAGCTGAAGGAACATAAGGTTGATGGAACATAGGGCTGAGGGAACATAGAGCTGAGGGAACATAGGGCTGAGGGAACATAGAGCTGAGGGAACAGGACTGACCTCTTCAGACAAGCGCTGGTAATACTTATTTATTTACAGTCACATAATATGCACTCTGGATTAGTATTTAGCCCGCGCACATCCCTCCTCCTGCTTGTGTTCATTTGCATGGGCGACCACATTAAAGTAAGCTAGCAGGTCGCTCTACATGCTAATTACCTACATTACAAAGTGTAGCGGCGCATGCTAACTCAGGCGGTAATAAAACACAAGCTGTCACAGACCTGCTTAAACGTCCATTTAGCTAATTGCTACATGAGCTAACACGCAGTTAGGTGCATAAGTGTGTATTTAATGGAACATATGTGCTCTGTGCTCTTATTCTTTTAAAAAGAGACTAGAGTTTGAGTCCCCTATCCCAGCAGATTTGTCCAAAACCAGTGATTTGTCCCAGTTTTATACAAGAAATGTCCCAGGTGTCCCTATTTGTGATCAATTTGTTACCTGCCAACAGTAAAAAGAGAAATAAATTGTCATTTGTTTTGGTAAAAAACAAAAAAGCTGCTTAAAAATGACTAAAACACAAAGAAAATGTGACTATACTGACACCAAAACCAAGGGATGTTCCAGTTTTTTATTTTGAAATTCTGGTCACTCTAATCAAATCTCTCTGTACAATATTTTCACCATATACAGCTCACGGTACGATATTTATTGCGATATTTAGTGGAGGCTCACAAATCTGTGAATCTGCTACTTTTTCCTCTAAAAATGTCTTCACAATGAAGATGTAAAAGTGCTTAGAACAGTTATTTCTTCATGTCGTCTGCACTGAAACGGAGCAAAGGATCATGGTCTATGTAGTTCCCTCTGTTTTTTTTTTTTTTTAGCTATTTCTGCATCAGAACTATTCATTTAAGCAAAGAGACTTGTGATTTGATATACTGTGACAATAGTATGTCCACGATATTATTGTGAAAACTTTGACAATACAATATCACAAAATTGCAGTTATTGTTACATCGCTAGTTGCCAGAGCTTTAACCTGCAGATAGAGACACATCCAAGTTTGTCTCATTCTCAGTGTATGGACAGGTCTCATGTGAAAGCTCAGAACCTCCAGAATTCCCTCCCTGAGCTGCAGAGGCTGCAATAGCACTGACTCATGTTTGGCTGCAGGTTCTGGGGTTTAGGTAGTGACCAGATCAGAGGGACATTTTAGGTTAGGTGGGACATCAACGCTTTCAGTTCGATTAATTAATTAGAAAGAAATTAATGCATTAAAAATATTCACGTATTTTATCACAGTTTGCACGTTGCACTATGTCGTGGTACGCCAATTATACTGACGCACATAGTTCTGACTACAACATGCTCTGGTTCTGCTGGACGGTGAATTACTATTCAGAAAACGACCTGATAGAAGTACTGACAAAGGCTTTGTTTATTGCAAACTGCAGAGAAGAGTTTGCATATCACAGAAGCACCTCCACCCTACGACACCATTTAAATGCAAAATGTGACAGCAGCACAGAACCTGCTGAAACTGTTGACGGGAGAAGTTCTGCTCCGAGTACAAACAAGAGGTGTCAGCGCCCAAACTTCAACACATGACGGGCTTCAGGAAGAAAATGAGTCCGGTAAAATGCATTTATGTAAAATAAATGCTGCTTTTGGGGCAAATACTGTTAAGAGATTCATTAAGATTAATTAATCACAGACTAAATTGAGATTTGTTTTCTTTTTTATCAAGTCCCGCCTCTCATTTGAACACACTGGATTTCACCATTGAACCTGGCAACCCAAAGGAGAAACACATTTAAAACAAGTTAATGCGTTCTTTTTGGTGACTATAGCATTTTCAAAACAATAAAAGGTAACGTGGTGATCTAAATATGTGTTTGCAAGAACCCACAGAAGTAAAATACCCCTTGTTAATGATCCCGTTTGTGATTGTGATGGAAAAGCTGCAGGTCTCGTGTCTGAACCTCTCTCCCGCTGTTCTTCAGGTGGTCACGTGGCTCGGACGGACTCACGGACACAGGAGCCGCCGGACTTTTCTCCTCATTAGAAACTGTCTTTCCTCCAGTCGCCCCTGACAACCGCAGCTAGGCACCGCTGGAGGAGAGAAACAACGCGTTTGGATGAAAATCACACACACACACACTCACACGCACACACACGCACACACACGCACACGCACGCACACACACACACACTCACACGCACACACACGCACACACACACACACACTCACACTCACACACACACACACTCAAACACAGGTTTCTATTCTTTTGGGACCATTCCATTGACTTACATTTATGAGACTGATACTAGCTCACATTAAGTAAATGATCTTTAAATGCTGTTATAATGACGTTCTCTCAATAATTTGCAGTGACATTATGCTTGGGGGTGTCCTACATGTATGTCTATGGCAGAACGGTCATCAGTTACCATGGTGATACAGTGCGTAAATTAGTACACACTGCCAAAAAGTTTCAAAACTAGACTTAAGGAAAATACAAGCGTTCACGGTCCTGTTTACGCACTTGCTATTGCTGCGTTGCGGCGCCATAGTAACTGCAGAACATCTTACCATAGAGATACACGTAGCACACCCCAAGCACGATGTCACTGCAAAGTATAGTAGCTGATTGTCATGGAATAAGATCACAAACCAGTGATAAATCTTACAGTTTTACATTAAACCAGTCTCTGCCTCATTGAGATTAAAAACCACCTGAGTCAGTCTTTTCATTTTTACGTGCCACGGAGGAGCTGGTGATGTCTGCCTGTTACTAAGGCCCTTGCTTACTAAGGGCCCCCCGGCCATACACACCCCAGGTCTCCTCCCCCTGCTTCTCCAGCACGTCCCTTTATTTCCTCTCATCAAATCAATCATGTCAGTACAAAGCATAGTCAGAGAATACATAGTTTACAACATAGTGAATACATAGGTTACAACATAGTGAAGTATATCATGGCTTTGTTTTACATTTGCTGAGATAAGCCATAAGTTACGACCTGTGAATTGTCTGCAAGGAGGGAAAAGGTCATAAGAGGTCAGGCATCTGGTCTCTCAAAGCATTCCTTTTTAACAAAGAACTCTTTTAACCACATGTACATTTTTAATAACTCCATTATAAGCATTTTATTCTAACATTTTACCCCCTGTTTATAAAAATTACATCATATAAGATCAGAACATGAGCCTTCTATATCAATAACTTTAGCACATGTCGCCATAAAAATGTGTAAAATCGTACACTCGGGGATAATGTTGGCTCTTAGTCATTTTACCTGTGTTTCAGTTTGTCTATTTGTGTTCAAAATTTAGGTCTGGGCTGTCCTTGTCAGAGTCAAAAGTTAAGGTATCTGTTAAGAGAAGTTGAAACTCCTCATTGTTTAAGGTCATTGTACTCTGAATAGACTTTTGCATTAGTGTTTTGAAGATTGGAATACAACAACATCCACACACTAGAAGCAAAAAAGTGCACACATTATTAAGGAGGTTAATATAGTTGCTGCCAATTTCCTGTATCGGCCAAATATATCAAACCAACTGTACCATGAATCAAAATTTCCTCCCTGATCTTTAGCTTGTGCCAATTCCTCTTTGAGGTGGAAACTCTGTCATGTATTTCAGACCAATTTCCAGCAGAGTCTGGAATAAAAGGTACAACAGTGTTCAGAACCAAATTTAGTACAGATTCCTCCATCTGATGCAAACAGGAAATCTAGAGAGAGCTGGTGTAACATCAGCATTTCTCTCATAGCTTTGCGCCTGGATCATCACGGAGTTGAGTAGTAATATCATCTAGTATACCAGTTATGTTTTCTAACGCCCACCATCGTCGTTCATTCTTTTTCCGAGATACAGCTGTTCCGTAATTTGGCAAGAGTGTCATAAAAACTCCTCTTGTGCCACTTATCAGTGGGGTATGGGTGTTAGATTGCTTTGGTGGTGTGTATGCCCTTTACCTTGTTGTAGTGCGGGTTTTGGTCAGTTGAGACTAACTGGAAAACTGTTGGTTGGAAGAAGCTAAATAACAGCCTCCACACCAGTCTGGTGGCAGGATGAGGTGAGCAGTTTTCCCACACATCCATACCGCTTCCTACAGGAGCTGGAATGGCCCAGATGGGTACATTAAGTCTAGTCCAGTCGGCTGGCAGCCCAACTAGGTTTAGGTCTTTAGCTACCTCGTCAAATTAAATGTGAATATGCCTATTGTGGGTCCAACTGTTTCACCTCTGTGAGTAAGAGGCAGTGCATACCATGGCCCCCTTATAGGCTGTGGTTCTCCATCCGAGGACTGGGAGCTCTTTACGACCTTGAGTGTTCCCCACCCACTGGAAACCCCTGTCACATTCTCTGGTCACTGTCAGTCCGGGAACTCAGGCCCCTTTCTAACCTGGACACCTTTCCATATGGTCTGGTTAGTGTTGTCAGTCCACTTAGCTGGATCCCTCCAGTCTGAGGCATTTGTCAAATAACCATCACATAGAGGCAGTTTAACACTCGTCGCATCGACCAGTACCCTGCCAGTGCACAAAACATGTCTTTAGCTGAAAGAGGGACAGGTGTAAACACCGGTACCTCATTGGCATGGTGAGGATAAGGAACAGATATAACAGTCCTTTGTGATGTTAAGGTGTTGTGCTGTTATGTTCATGAGGTTAAACCATTTATTATTTAGTATGTGATGTACTTGATGTGGATTTATCACTTCTCTCTGAGTAAGTATATATCGTTTATGCATCAATACTTGGGTCAATTCTGTCTTGTCTTTTTTTGTCATTTCAGTCGTAGGATGTGTCACAGTCTCAGAGACAGTGGAGTCGTTGTATTTGGTTTTTGTGACCTGTGTACTCACTACCAAGTCAGTGTGTGTATGTTTGATATATATCAAAAACATTATTGCTATGTACACCATGAATAAAATTATGACAAATAACACCTTATTTAACCATTTTAACTGGGTGTTTTGTGGTTGTTTTACTTCTCTTTTCTCAGACAGTTGCTTCTCCCTTGGGATGAATGGAGCTGTCATCTTTTTCAGTGCCCGAGGGTCAACTTCCTCGTAAGAACACCGTTGGAGTGAACAGTTGTTTACCTACTGCTCACTCTTGTTGTGGAGTCCTGGTCTAGGAGTAGTCTAGGCGTTCTCTGAAGGCCTGAGTCAGAGATGTCCTGAGTCTAGGAGGTCTTGGAGATCTCTGAAGGCCTGAGTCAGAGATGTCCTGAGTCTAGGAGGTCTTGGAGATCTCAAGGCGTCCTGCGTCTGGGAGGTCTTGGAGGCTGGGTCTGGATCTGTCAGGTCCAACTGGTTCCTCAACTTACAGTGTGATTGATGAATCCAGGTGGCTTTGCCCTCGACCTTTACTGCAGTGGGTGTAGCCAAGATGACTCGGTACGGTCCCTCCCACCTTGGACTGGTCCAATTCTTCCCTCTTTAGAGTCTTTATGAACACGCATTGGTCTCCTGGTTTTGCCCGTGTTGCCCTGTAGAGAAATAGTTCCTTCTGGCAGTTTATTGCTGTTTACAACATCTCTTGTTAACAGGGTTTTTCTCATATAGTCAATAAGATCTTGATCAGAGTCTGGTTGATCTATTGTCTTTAATTGTAAATCAGAATAGTATATGGTCTTCCATATAATATTTCAAATGGGCTCAACGTATGCCCTTCTGCTGGCAAAATATGCATGTTTAGTTTAACTAGTTCAATGCAATCAGGCCATGGTCTGTTGGTTTCCTTCATTGTCTTGACCAACTTGTTTTTTATTGTCCCGCTCGTCCTCTCCACTAGGCCTGCTGACTGTGGGTGATATACACAGTGTCTCTTCAGATCTATGTTAAATCTCTCCCTATCTTTGTGATGACTTCATTAACAAATGGGTTCCGTTATCTGATCTTATAACTTTTGGAATGCCAAATGTGGGAATTATGCTCTTGCATATTGCTTTCGCCACCGTTAGTGCATCCGGTTTAGCTGTTGGGAATATTTCCACCCATTTGGAGAATGCGTCTATAATCACTAGACAATACTCTACACCTTTAGATTTCGTTAATTGAATGAAATCCATGTGTAGTGTATGGAAAGGATGTTCTGGATTAGGGGAAAGCTCCTCTTTTAGGTCTCAGCTGTCCCTGTGCATTATTTTTAATACAGATTAGGCATTGTTTACAAAATTTTTTGAATATGTATTAAAGCCTATTGTATTATAATGCTTTTCCACCATATCAATCATACCCCTGTTGACACATGACATAGTCCATGCGTCAATCTAGCTGCCCAATTAAATAATGATTTTGGTAGCCATGGTTTATCAGCAGGGCCTACATATAGGTTATTTTTTTATTGTAGCTCCTTTCCCTATCCAGGCATCTCTCTCAGATTTGGGAGCATTTGTTGATAATTTAACAACAAATTTTAGTATTGATTCGTTATTTCTTCTGAATGTAACATCTGTGTGCTTTGTGCCACAGCTTTAGCTGCGGTATCTGCTAATCTGTTGCCTACCGAGATAGGATCTGTGTTTGATTTGTGTGCTTCACATTTGCAGATGGCTAGCCTGTTAGGTAATTTTATGGCTTCTAATAGATTTTCTATTAGGACTTTATGTGCCACTGTTTTGGCGCTGGATGTTTTAAAAACTCTTCTGGCCCATTGTGTACAGAAGTGATGTGTTGATCCATAAGTATATTGACTATCTGTCCATATGGTCAACTCTTCATCTTTGAACAATTTACAAGCTTCCGTGATCTGCTAATTCTGCAGCCTGTGCTGATAAGTTTGAAGGTAGTTTCATTTGTTTTAAAAATTTTATCCATAGTAGTAATGGCATATCCTACTTGATTTGGCCTATCTTGTTCTTACTTGCTGAGCCATCTACAAATACTATTGCACCTGCATTCAGTGGAGTATCTTGTAAGTCAGGTCGGGGTTTGTGTATTATTTCAGTTTCTTTTATGCAATCGTGTTTCTGCCCATCCTCCGGCAGGGGAGGAGTGTGGCAGGGTTTAACGCACTGCACCTCTCTATGGTTAAGTGTGGTTGTGATAATAGCACTGTCATGCACATTAAATGTCGTGCAGGTGACAAAAATGCCATATTCGTTTGCATTAAAAGCGCTGATACGGTATGTGAAACCTTAAGGGTCAGCGGGTGAAACAGAACCACTTCTGCTGACTCCTGTATGGCCATTGCAGCAGCTATCACTGCCTGTACACAAGGTGGTGTGGCTCTAGCTACAGGATCTAATTGTTTTGAGTAATAGGCTACTGGTCTTAGTTTTGAGCCATATTTTTGCATTAACACTGAAGTCATAAACCCATTTTGATTATCACTTGTTTGCATGAAAGGTTTTGTGTAATCAGGAAGTGCCAGAACAGTGGTAGTTGCCAATGACTGTTTCAATTTACTGAAGGCAGTTTCTGCCTCTGCTGTCCAATGTATATGATCTGTCATTGTCATTGGAGTCTCATAAATTAGATTTTGTAAGGGTCGACCATTTCTCGTAATCTACAACCCATGCTCTGCAATAATTACAGAGGCCTAAAAAGCGACATCATCTGTTTTTTGTGAGTGGTTTTGGGGCAGCTAAAATGGTTGCTTTTCTGGATTCACAGATGGTTCTGCCCTCTGAAGTGAGATTGTGGCCTAAATATTTCACTTCTTTTCTCCATAGTTGTAATTTATCACGGCTCACTTTATTGCCTGTTTGGCCTAGGTATTCAAGTAAGGCTAATGTATCTTGCTTGCATTTTTCCTGATCTGCATTAAGTCACTAAGATGTCATCTACATAGACAATAATTTGGCTATCATTTTTGGGTTAAAACCACTTAGGCAATTTGCAATGTTTGAGAAAACACTGTGGGAGAAATAGCCAATCCTTGTGGGAGTCGAGCAAAGGTATATTTCTGGCCTTTATAAGTGAATCCAAACCAATCTTGACTCTCTTTTGCAACTGGAATGCTGAAAAAGCGTTTGCTAAGTCTATAACTGAGAAGAATTTGCTTTCTGGGTTAATAGAATTTAATAAAGCAAAGTGGATTAGGCACATTTGGCGTAGTCTGTTGCATTGCATCATTTACTGCACGTAGATCTTGAATCATTCTCCACGAAGTGGAGGGTGGAAACTTTTTTATTGGAAAATTGGTGTATTGCATTTAGCCTCTGGGCATGGAATTATTACACCTGCCTTTTTTAAATCTTCTATTACTGGTTCTATCCCTTTTCTGCATCTGGCTTTAGGGATATTGTTTAATTCTTGGCCTAAACTCAGTTTTGCCTGTGATTTTTACAGGTTGGGCACCATGCATTAGACCTACATCTGCTGGGCCTGTGCTCCACACTTTTGTGAGATCTGTTCTAAAGCTTCATTCTCTTCTGGAGTTAGCACGAATGTTTCTGCATCTACATGTCATATTTCACAGTCTATTCCTCCTCTGTCAAATGTGTCTGTGGTTTTGTTGTCACTCTATAATGTAGTTTTTCCTTTTCCATCTAGTACTCAGGCTTTTTCTACACTAGGATCTTCAGTTTCAGTCCAGTCTGTAATTGAACGTACATGTCTCATATTTATTGCATTGTCTCTCCATTACGTCATTTTTCCTTTTGTCAGTGACACGTGTCTTGTGTATGGGGACTGCATTAGTCTAGTCACAGTTTCAGTTACATTTATGTCACAGAAGGAACACCCATCTTTGGCATAAATGTAAGGTAAGGTCACGCTTTGGGGACCTAATTTGTGCACTTTGTCATTATAGGGTTGGTCTGGTCCTGTGGGTGCGTTTGTACCTAAGTGTACAATGTAATTCATCTCTTTCTTTTCTGTCATACTCCCCTGTATCATCCCTTCTGCTATCTCTATAAGTGATTTAGCAGTTTGTTGTAGATCCTTCTCTGGGAGATCTAAACTCCACCAATAGTGGAGGGCCCCTGTGCTCTCAGCAGGGTGGACCCTGTGTAATTCAGGGCATCTGCTTTGATTATCATTAGACGTCCCTCTGGCGTGAAGCAATGCTAAACCTAACATTAATATTAGATCTCTGCCTAGGAGGTTATGTGGACATCTTGGTGATAATACTACTTCTAACTGTAGTCTCGGCTCTGCTGCTGTCAAACTAAACCCTATTGGGGTACTTATTTTTGGGATTGTATATTGCCATTTGCTGAAATAATTCTTATAGTTTTATTTGAGGGCGTAAATGACTTTGTGTCTCTCATAACAGTTCTTTCTGCACCTGTGTCTACTGCAAGAACAACATAGGTTGTCCATTCACATAAATCGTCATTTCTGGTTTAGTCCTGTAATCTATCTCATTAAATGACAGATACATTTCTGCACTTTGGGGATCTTCTTCCTCTCCTGTGTTATTTTGAATCTGTATTTCTGTAGGCATATAGGTCTTTCAGCCACGTGTATTTCTTTTTGGTTTATTACTTTCCCTCTTCTGTCTTCCTGACATTTATCCTTGTATTTCTTATCTAGTCATGCTCTACTGGGCTTCTGTCTTTGATTCTCTCTTTCATTCTCTTCCTCTCCTTCACTGCTACTATCTTCTCTCAGCCTACAGTTTTTAGCAAAATGTCCTCTCTTGTGGCATATAAAACATTTGCCCTCCTCCTTATCTCTTTCCTGCTTATCATTTCTTTTGTATCTTTGTTCAGCTTTTTTATATTGTTTTTTTCTTCTTTTTTCTAAGACATACGTCTCTATTCCCGATTCAGAAATAAGCACTTTGTTTGCTTGCTGAATTTTCTTTTCTGCACCACACCCTCAGCGTGTATTGCATATGTCATAAAATCTGTCAATGTTGCTGTAGGAGGAAAGCCCATTGCACGTCTTTTGGAGCCAGTTTTTAATTGGTTCTTTAAGTCCTCCTAATATAGCCATTTTTAGTTGTTGTTGATAAGGCCCATTAACATCTGCATTCTCTGTGATGCCACTGTTTGCTTTAAACACTTCTGTCATTCGGACCTGAAATTCCTGCACCGTTTCCCCATCTTTCTGTTTGGTGTTTTGGATTTTATTATAATCTGCTCTCGCTGAAACTGTGTACGCATCCTAGCGAACACTCCATTTGCATGGTCTAGAACAGGTACTATTTCTGCTACTTGCGGAATCACACGTCTTCCATTTCCATGCGCTTGAGTTGGGTCAAAATCTCTCTCTAACTAAAGCCCATTTATGTCCTAAATGCAACATTAGAACTCGTTGACACTCCATCGCGTCAAGGCCATAAGAATTTATCAGATCTTTTAAGTCTGAAATGCACGTCTCTATGTCAGCTTCAGCTCTAGTAACGCCTTCCAATGCTTTTTTTATGTCTGCTACAGCCCATGGTCTGTAAACCTGTATCGTTGCCCCCTGTGTGTGCGGGTCTGGAAGCGAAATTAAAGGATACCCTTCAGCTATTTCTTCTTCTTTCGTAGGACAATCTATTTGAACCCATGTCTGGTCTGTGGTATATTCAACTAGACCTGGCATCTCTGTCTTACTTCTGGTACGGTTTGATATAGGAGATGGGAGCTGCCAGGGGGGAGGAGTTTTAGGAGATGGAGCTGCCAGGGGGTGGAGTTTTTGTATCATATGCGGGTGGAGGCTCTGCTGGGCCTCTGGGGCAGTGGGAGGAGCCCAAAATGGGTTTTGGCTGGCTTGTTTTTCGTACTACTCCTATTTCTGGAAGGTTTGGATAAAGGCCCAAGGTCCTAAACTCCTCCTTCTTTTATTACTCACCCCATTCATCATTATCACCTTCGTCCTCACCACCATCTGCCTGCTCTGCCTGGAGTGGGCGCCTTTGCACTCCTGTGCCATCCTCGACCTCCGGACGAGACACAGTTAATGCAGATATTTTTAGGGTTCACATTTTTACGTTTTACTTTCTGCTATCCATAGTCTAGCTGTAGTTACCTGTTTACCAGGTGTATATTTTGTCTTTCCTTTAAATTGATCATGAATTGATAAGTTCAACATTAACTGACTTAATTTAATTTCATCAAGAGTTCCATCAAAATTATATTTTACTTTCCATTTTTTTAGGAATTTGCAACTTTCTGGATAAATTCGCTTCATATATTCCGAATCTGTTTCTATTTTTACTGTTTTTTCTGCCATGTTGTACTATGTGTCTAGGTCTGCCTACTGTTGATCTTCTGGAATCTTCTCTGTGTTTTATGACAAGCTTCTACCACGATGGGCGGTCATAAACTTGGTGTTAATTCACACACGAGAAGGACACTGGATCAATTTTCAGCACACCATCAACCTATGTCTAATGAGATTCAACCTTGATACACCTTAACAGTGTTCAATTTGAATCCCCATTCAACAGCTCATTCAACAGTTCATTCATACTCTATACTAGATTCATCTCTAGTTCTGCTTAACTTCACTCTTTAGAAGTTAAATTTCTGACCTCAGGTGCTATAACTGGCTCTGGTCGTCCGGGTCCTTCCACGAAGAGGATGCCCAACAGGGGTTGCCGTCGAGAAAAGACGGATTTCTCAGCTGAATGCTGGGTGCGCGCACACTTCCAATCTCTGTTGTTCACCCTCCAGCAGAAGCACACGGATCCGGCTCGAAGGACCATTTACTGTCATGGAATAAGATCACAAACCAGTGATAAATCTTACAGTTTTACATTAAACCAGTCTCTGCCTCATTGAGATTAAAAACCACCTGAGTCAGTCTTTTCATTTTTACGTGCCACGGAGGAGCTGGTGATGTCTGCCTGTTACTAAGGCCCTTGCTTACTAAGGGCCCCCCGGCCATACACACCCCAGGTCTCCTCCCCCTGCTTCTCCAGCACGTCCCTTTATTTCCTCTCATCAAATCAATCATGTCAGTACAAAGCATAGTCAGAGAATACATAGTTTACAACATAGTGAATACATAGGTTACAACATAGTGAAGTATATCATGGCTTTGTTTTACATTTGCTGAGATAAGCCATAAGTTACGACCTGTGAATTGTCTGCAAGGAGGGAAAAGGTCATAAGAGGTCAGGCATCTGGTCTCTCAAAGCATTCCTTTTTAACAAAGAACTCTTTTAACCACATGTACATTTTTAATAACTCCATTATAAGCATTTTATTCTAACACTGATAAAACATAAAACATTCTTAAACGTCCTTAAAACAGTCAGTACTTACCTGATTTTCACCTATTTCAACCCATATTTGAACTTTAAAGATGCATTGTGAAACTTTTCTGGTAGTCCTGAAGAGGTTTTTGAAATCTCCATGGAGACAAGCAGGTGATGTCGTCAGGTCAAGTCACGGGTCAGATTTGCGAAGAGGTTTTTCAAGGTGTTTTTGTAACTGAACGAAGGCAAAATAAATCATTTAACCGTTCCAGGAAAAGCAATAAGATCTCCATAGCAACAAGAAGGTGGCGCCGTCTTGCAGTAAAGTTCCATACAGCTACGTATAGTGCACCTTTCAGCCATGCCATTGATCTAATATTTAAGGATTTGCGTCATGGCATGGGGGCCTGGTTTTTGTCCTGACTCAAAGGTCTATAGTGCTAAAAATATTGCAACACACAGACACAATTTAACGACGTTCTCCATAGATGGATGTAAGAGAAGCAGGTCCTCGTGAGTGTGAGATGTGAGTGTGTATGAAACGGACTCTCCACAATGTGACAAATACTCACCCACACGGGATCAGGCTGCATCAGGTGAAACTACAGCTCTGATCAAACTGAATAACATACCATCAGCCATCTTTGTAACGGCATTTCACCTTTTAGAGCTGCAAACTTTCATCATGTTATAGTTGTTTCCTTTCTTATTTGCTCACCCGAAGTTGTATTTAAAGCGATTTGGTCCGTGTACCATTCGTTCTTTTGAATTTCAATTAAGAACTAAAACAATAACATGGTAAAACAGTTTGTTATTTCATTATTCTGTTTTAGTGTCAAACAAAAAAACTGATTTCTACCTATTCATATCTGATATTTTATTCTCTCTGGTTGATTTGCCCAGATGTTTTGCTGCTGTGAAGTCAGCGTCAACCATGGAGCTATAATAAAAACTATTCTGATTATAGTTCTGTGGTGTCAGTTGAACAAAGGAGAGTTTCTCGCTGCTTCCTGTTTCTCGTCATGGAGTTCAACAATCACTTTCTAAGACGTGAAAGGAAACGCGTCGCTATAAAAGAAGAGGACTTTTCAGGTAAGTCCAGGCAACTTCTGAGGCCAATAAACCAGAAAGAATAGATATCAAAATTAAAATAGGCACGATGACAGGTTTTTGAGTGGTGTTTTTTGCATTAAACTTTAAATTAAATATTGTAAATAGGGGTCGTAATCTGTTTTTTGTTTGACACTAAAAAAGAATAATGAAATCATAAACTGTTTTCCTATTTGATTGTTTTTCGTTCTTAATTGAAATTCAAAAGAACAAATGGTACACGGACCTGATTTGCACAAGCTTGAGTAATCTTTAATCACTTATTTTCTTTCTGTTTTTCCAACGCCGCCGGTACACGCCAACTGCTCTGTACTTCATTCTTGAATTTTATTTTTTTCAGCATATTTTCAGTCATTTTGGTATGTAATCCATAGCAAGTACATGACTCTTTGTTGTGATGACATTTGCAGCGATGTCAGCTCCCACTGTACGCCACAATTTTCTAAAGCAGAAATCAGGATGTATCTCTTTCATCAAGTTGTTTTAGATGAAAACTGAGATTTAAAGGTGCATTGTGTAGCTTTTCTAACGGAGACTCCGTGAAAAGCTTTTTTCCCATAGAGATGTGATTGCTTTGTCTGGAATGTTTCACAGTATGGCATTAAATAATAATGGACTCCATAACTCAGACTTGAACTTTAACAGCCACATCAAATCAATTACATCTGCACCTTTTTACCATCTAAAAACAGCAAAAATCAAAGGTCGACTGTCTAAATCAGACCTGGAGAGACTTCTCCATGTGTCTGTCTCCAGTAGGTTAGATACTGTAACGGCCTCTCACTGTGAGAGCTGCAGAACATCCAGAACACTGCAGCTCGGGTCCTGACTCCAACTAAAAAATATGTGCTCATACGTCCTGGTCTCAGATCTCTGCACTGCCCCCTGTGGCTCAGTTCTGCTTGTGCACAAGTCTCTCCATGGCCGAGCACCAAAGTCCATCTGTGACATGTTAGTTCCACATGAACCATCTGCACTGTGAGGAGCTCAGGGACCGGCCTCCTGCTGGTGCCTGAGTCAGGACTAAACTCGGGGAGTCAGAGTTTCACATTCATGCAGCTAAAACCTGGAACAGTCTGAACATGTGAGACAGACTCTACTCTGACTGTTTAAATCCAGGCTCAAAACGGTTCTGTTCAGCTGTGCACATGACTGAAAGGTTTTCATTTCTCATTCCGCACTCTTCTCTCTAATTTAATGTCTCTCTTTTTTTTTATTTTATGATGATTATTTAGTTTTAATTTGTTTGTATTGTGATTTTAATGTATTTCTTATTCTGTAAAGCACTTTGACTTACATTGTGTATGAATTGTGCTATAGAAATAAACTTGCCTTGCCTTAAACCTTTCCTTCTCTGTGGAGACCAAACGAAACCATATTACAGGTCAGATCTGTGGAGAGGCGACCCCGCTCTCAGTCAGTTTGAGTGTTTTTCAATTTATTTTTAGCTTTTTTGAGTTATAAAACCACCAATTGTTTAATGTCATACTGTGGAACATTTAGGGCAGAGGAATGTCATCGCCATAGAAACAAGCAGGTGACGGACCCTCAACCAAAAAGTTACATAGTGCACCTGTAAAATGTGCATATTGCAATACATATCAAAGTCAAAGATTAGAACTGTATGGCAGAAACAATACACAATTATTATAATCTGATTTCTCTCTGACTGTTTCTATCTGTGCAGGTTTTGACGAGGAAAATTACGCAAAACGACCAAACGCACCTGTAAATCACGGCCCTATGAACTCTGGGAGATCCACCGGTGACCAGACTCACATCTTCAGAAAGTCCTGAAACAAAATAAAACAAAATTCATTCTTGTTTGGCTTAGTTTTCAGTCGTTTTTCGCACCCTGGATCTCCCGCGGCGATGCTGACTGATTGCCGCTGGTTGTCCAATTTCCCACTTGACTCGAAAGCAGCGGGAGAGCCAATCAGAGCGCCGCTGCGAAGAGATAACGAGGACATAATAATTAGAAGACGACAGTGTTGCATAACAAATAGAGCGATAGTTTAATCTGAGCTGGAGGACAGGTCAGAGCTGGATGGTGGAATTTGCCGTGTAAATGTCAGATTGCAGATGTGTGGACCTGGTTTATCATATCTGTGTAATTACTGCGGCTCTCCACGTGAAACAAAAACAGGCTCAAAGTTCAGCACCTTCTCTTTTCAGTATAAACAAACAAAAGTGAATTTATTTTTCACAAAAGCTTCAGAAAGCGGTGCCATTATTCAACCCCAAAGACGTTCTAAGAGTGCTGTATTACGCATAACTGACTCTTGTGACACTACAGGAGAATTTGCACGATTTTGGCTGCGATTTCTTCTTCCCGAGTTTGGGAAGGCGTGACCCGACTTTGTGTCTTTGTTCGCGATTTTGAAGCCGCTGCTCTTCGTGTGTGTGGTGTCAGTGTCAGATCGTAACCACCAAACTTCAACAACGCTACGATAACAGCCGATAAAACAGAGCGTCAGGGGCAGAGGAGTGACGGACACAGAGATGCAAGATACAAACTCGGGATATAGTGAAAATAAAGACTTTATTCCTCACATCTCTTGTATTGTAAAGTAGTGAATTTAAACTGCAGCATCTCACCCACATTATCCATAGAAATTGTCCTCTGCAAATGACGACATCCAGTCCACAAAACCGTGCTATTAATCCAGTTTGAGGCGTTCTTTAAAAGTAAAAAGGCGAGATAGTTCCTCACGTGTGTATGTTTACATCCACAAAGCGCACAGATCGAAAAGAAGCTGAAGATTAGCAATAGTGACTCTACTTCCTGTGGGCTTTATCTCCAATTTTTTATGCTTTAAAAATCCTGTATCTGAAGTATTGCACCACATTTCACAAATAATAATAACACAGTTCTCACTTCTAAACTAGAAGTGCAGAGCTCTGATCTTTTGAGTCTCAGAGCGAGTGGCTTTACTGTAGACAGGAAACAGCTGACATGATCGCGCTCACAGCTTTATATCCTGTGGTCCGCAGACAGATCCCGCTGCAGTCTTTGAGATCAGAGATTTTAAGTCTCATAAGGTTTTCCTCGTGTCTGTTGTGTGTGCTTTTTGTCACACGTTTAAAAATAATTTTTCGGTCTTAAACGATTTCTAAACGATTTTTAAATGCTGTTTTTCCTGTCGACAGTAAAACCACTTGCTTTGAGACTCTGAAGTGTTCAAAGATCAGAGCTCTGCACTTCTAGTTTAGATACAAGTTATTCTGTCCTCACTATGGTGTTGATACTAGGGCTAGTCAGATAGCGAACAAAGAAAAGAGAGTCCACACGTAATGTAAAAAAGACTTGTCTTTACTAATGTTTTTTCTCCACACTTGTCTCTGTGTAAATTATTTTTGTCTCTTTGTCTTTTGTCACTTTTATCTCTTTGTCTGTAAAACTGTAACAAAATGTGTATTAACAAATTGTACAGGCAACATGTAAATACATGGGTACAAAACAGTTGTACATAAACCTTACGTAGATACTGCTGGATAATTATTTTAACCTTATTAAATGAAGTTTTGAATATGCTACACAATCAAAAGCCAGCAAAATAAAAGTCCGCATTCATTGCCTAGCTTAAAATAGGATGGAGCTAATAACAGAAGCTAGCAACAGCTAACATTTGTAACGTGTCAAATTATTATTTAGTTTTTACCATATGTATTACATTGAAAGAAAACAACATTACAACACACAACAAGTTGAACTTACGGACAAAGATGCTTCAAGGCTGAAAACTGGGATATATATTGTCTGGAACTGCACTGTGCTTGAAATGACCGAATGCGGCAAAAAACAAACTTAAACCAAAGATGTCCACTAGAGGGCGGTAATCGACTTCAACACTTCAACAACAAACAAAGCATTTTTTAGAGTCAACATTAAATATGTTAACAGTACACAAGTCAAAACTGTGTTATTATTATTTGTGAAATATGGTGCAATACTTCAGATACAGGATTTTTAAAGCATAAAAGTTTGGAGATAAAGTCCACAGGAAGTAGAGTCACTATCACTAATCTGCAGCTTTACAATCCGTGAGCTCGGTGGACGTAAACAAACACACAAGTCCGTTTTTATGTGAGGGACCTGGCCTGCAAATTAGCCTTTGGCTAGACGGCTTATGGATATGGCATCGGTCACTGTTTAAAATGTGGCAATGCTCTCTGTTCTGTCCCTTTTAAATAAACATGATGATGATGATGATGAACAACTTTCACCTTTTTACTTTCAAAGAGCGCTTCAAAATGGATTCATAGCACAGCTTTGTGGATTGGGATCTTATTTGCAGAGGACAATTTCTATGGATAATGTGGGTGAGATGCTGCACTTAAATTTACCAGATAAGGGACATTAAAGATAAGGGACATTATGTTTAGTAGGTGAACTGCAGCTTTTGTCATTTGCTCTTTACTGCCATAATAATTCAAATTCAAATCTGATTATAATATATTTTCGGTTTATTATCATTTTTGTCCACCCAAAACCAAACGACCTTCCCACTCGCTGTGATCTGTTCAGTTAAAATAAGCGGTGAGTCACTGGAGCTATTCCTGAAGCAGTGCTGTATTTAAGCCCGTATTTATGTAATCATCTTCTGGCCTACTGATTGGAAGATATGCGACGATCCGGCCTCCCGATTGGACGACACGGACAAGAAGTGGATGGAATAAAATCAGAGCTGTCCAAAACACCTCTTCGTTTGAGTATTTTTTACCAATCCTTTCCGTAATTATACTCCAGGCTGGAAATGATTGTGACATTCTTGGCAGTTCAAATGCAAGGAGAAGGTCAGAAAGGTATTAGAGCACTCTGGAACAACACCTGCTCATCTCCATGGAGATGTTATTGTTTTGCCTTGAGTCTTTTTTAAATCTTTTTTTATCTCCAGGCCAGGAAAAGGTCAGATCTGCGGAGAAGTGCTTTTTCAAGCCACAGCTGCCATACCGTGGACTGGATTTCTGGAAACAAGAAAGATCGTCTTCGTGGAGTTACCAAAAAAGTCACTCAGTGCACCTTTAATGAAAAAACAATAGGACCTAAGAGTCGCCAAAGATCGTTTTATAGCACGCAAAAATATGAAACTCCTTCCTCACCTACATAACCACTCAAAAGTTCGGACACGCTTTATTTTCATGATTATTTACGCCGTAGATTCTAACTTAAGCATCAAAATCATAGAAGAATGAACAAAATGGAATGTAGCAAACAAAAACCACAAATACCTCAAAACCAAATATCCAGGGTTTGCTCTGATCACTGCTTTGCACTTTTGGTATTTCTTCACCCTGACAAACCATTTCAAGAGACGTCATCAAGAAGATCGCTGAGAGAAGGTTAAAGGTTTGCAGAGTTGTCGACAAAGCAGAGGATGAATACATTGAAATAAAATATTTTAAAAAATCATTTTTTCTTTACTGCAGAATTCTGTATTGCCCCATATATTTGGTGTCTTCTGTATGTGCATAAAATGTAAAGATAAAAAGTGAGTAGGTGTGTCCAAATTGTTGTAACGTGTATCTCCATGACATTGTTTTTTCCTTTGTCCATTGTGAAGTGAGGTCCCTTCATAGGAGCACCTGCTGTTTGTGTTAAACCTTTAAACCTCGATCAAGAGTCGAAACATATCAGCATCTCATTTGTAATAAAGGACTTTTATTTTTACAATCAGAATACTACAGATGTTTAATTCAAACCCTGGATGATGTAGACTACCAGCTACTTGATGAAAAAAGTTCGGACACCCCAATATCGGACCTTTAAAATAATACAAATAAAACCTGCTTATTTCCAGTACATTATAGCCTATTATTGTGCCTGTAGGCCTACACCATGTGCTCTCATGCTGCCATCTAGTGCTCTACCTCCCATTAAAACACATACAGCTAAAACTAACCTGTGGAAAATATTATAATGTGCTTTTTGTTTAAGAATTTGAGACTAAATCTGCAGGGTTACTGAAATATGTGAATGAAACAAAACACAACTCCAGGGAACAGGGTTAAAGCCCCACAATTACATCACATTAATACAGTGCGGAACATTACATTCCACTATTAGAACAGGGTTAGTCAGATCTTTAGGTAATTTAAGATTAAGATTAATGCTAAAGCCTTATTAGCATTGAGATATAGACTCAGGAAAGACGGTGTGTGAACGCACATTTGCCTGCAGTGGTTTCCATGAGAACGCAGGAGAGAAAAGAAGGAAAGAAGGAAAAAAAAGGAAAGAGAAAGGAGGGAGGAGAGGGAAAGAAAGCGAGAAAGAAAGAGAAAGGGCCTGAAAGAGTGAGGGTGAAGAAAAGATAGATTACACTACTACTGTAAATACTAAAACAATAAATACTAAAAATGAATAAAATGCAATACTAAATACAATCAATCACTTAAATACTGTCCCACTTTAACTGTCGGCTTTTAACTGCATGTTTTTAGTCGTATTTAGTTTGTTTATGTTGTTGTAAGGCGACCTTAAGTGTCCAGAAAGGCGCCTAATAAATAAAATGTATTATGAGAAAGAGACAGAAATAGCGAAAGACAGGAGGAGGGAGAAGAGGAGAGGATAAAGAGCGAGAAATCAGAGAGCGCAGAGTGTATATATAAAAGAGAATCTTCATACCTTGACAGTTTGCGCAACACTCTGCTTCTTCCTCTTCAGTGTTTTGTGATGTGCCTGCTCAGCTCTTTTATATCAAACCTGGTAACATTTTAAAACATGAAACATATAAAACACAGCGCTCAGTTGATTTAAACAGGTTTTTTGAGCTGTCTCACATGAAGCAGTAGAACAAAAGCGCCATCTGCAGTCCCGTTTCGGAACTGGATCCCAGGCACGAGGGAGTCGGCGTGCCCCCTCATCCCGATTTACAGTCCTTTCTCATACATAAGAAACTAAAGTACACCTTTGTTCTTTGTAGGTTCAAAGATCTGGTGTTTTTGATTAGTCGTAGGGATGTAACGATACCCAAGTGTCACAATACGATATCGTCATGGTATGAACTTCACAGTACGATACTTATTGCGATATTGTGGGAAAGCTCACGATATGGTGGGGAGGCTCATGATATTACGATTATCTACATAACAACAAGACTGACATTATAAAATACTTTCACCAGTCATTTAGTACAACATTTATTATCATTAGGGATGGAACAATATCCAAATCTCTGCAAGATATTTTCACCATAAACATCTCAGGGTACAATAACGGTACAAAAGAAAAGAATGAAGATGTAAAAGTGCTTAGAACAGTTATTTCTTCATGTAGTCTACACTGAAACGGAGCAAAGAATCATGGTCTATGTAGTTCCCACTGTTTTTTTTTAGCTATTGCTGCATCAGAACTATTCATTTAAGCAAAGACGCTTGTGATTCGATATATTGTGATGGTCCACAGTATTACTGTGAAACCTTTGACGATACTATATTATGATATTTCGGTTATTGTTACATCCCTAATTAGTCGTAGTAAAAAATTTAACTGTTTTTCATCCTAAACAAAACACAAAAACAGAAACGGTTCACTCATTTCACAGATGTAATTATTCAAACAGGAGCAACAGCAAACTTTAACAGTCTGGGTTCATGACAACAACAGAAATCCTCTAGTTTAAAGTGCATATGACAGGTTTTCATGTTTTTCTATGACTTGGTTTGGTGGAGAGCACCTGTGGTTTTACATCAGAAAAGTTGCAGTTTGTGGAAAAAAGGTGAGAAGAGAAGCACAAAAATACAGGTAGTAGCAGTGACAGAATGATTAGAAATTATAATTTAGAGAAAGATCATTTAAATAAATAGTGTAGCAGCAGTATATAGGTTTGGCAACTTAAAGGCACTGTACCTGATTTTGATGGCTTAAAGCAGACCAATTCTGCAAAATGGACTTACTTTAAGCATGTTATAGTTGTATTTGGAGTGATTCGGGCATGTTTTTCATCACTTATTTTCAAGCCGATCAACCCCCGATTCACCGCCCTCTTGTACACGGCCCCTGCTCTGTACTTACTTTGTTCTCCAATTTTATTTTTATTTTTCCGTGATATGTGTAGGATTCAGCAGCATTGCGTAGTCATTTTGGAATGAATGAAAACATAATCCACTACTCGTTAGTGTGATCTGCAGATATCCATCAGAGGTGCAGGCACTTTGTTGTGATGATGTTTACGGCGATGTGAGCTCCCATTGGATGTCAGAGTTTTCTAACACAGAAGTCAGTGAATTGTGTCTCTTTTATTAATTTGTTTTAGATGAATATTGTGATTTAAAATGTCCAAATTATAACAGAATGATCCACAGTTGTTAGAGAGTAGAACTACATAGCTACACTATGGTTCAAAAGTTTGGGGTCACCCAGATAATTTAGTGTTTTCCATGAAAAGTCATACTTTTATTTACCACCATGAGTTGTAAAATGAATAAACTATAGTCAAGACATTGACAAGGTTAGAAATAATGATTTGTATTTGAAATAATCATTTTTTCCTTCAAACTTTGCTTTTGTCGCCTCTTCACTGTAGATGTTGACACTGGCGTTTTGCAGGTATTATTTAATGAAGCTGCCAGTTGAGGACCTGTGAGGCGTCTATTTCTTAAACTATAGAGACTCTAATGTACGTATCTTCTTGCTCAGTTGTGCAGCGGGGCCTCCCACTTCTCTTTCTACTCTGGTTAGAGCCTGTTTGTGCTCTTCTCTGAAGGGAGTAGTACACACCGTTGTAGGAAATCTTCAGTTTCTTGCCAATTTCTTGCATGGAATAACCTTCATTTCTAAGAACAAGAATAGACTGTCGAGTTTCACATGAAAGTTCTCTTTTTCTGGCCATTTTGAGCGTTTAAACAACCCCACAAATGTGATGCTCCAGATACTCAACCTGCTCAAAGAAGGTGAGTTTTATAGCTTCTCTAACCAGCTGAACTGTTTTCATCTGTGCTAACATGACTGTACAAGGGTTTTCTAATCATCCATTAGCCTCTGACACAATGAGCAAACACATTGTACCATTAGAACACTGGAGTGATAGTTGCTGGAAATGGGCCTCTGTACACCTATGTAGATATTGCACTAAAAACCAGACATTTGCAGCTAGAATAGCCATTTACCACATTAGCAATGTATAAAGTGTATTTCTGATTAGTTTAAAGTGATCTTCATTGAAAAAAACTGCTTTTCTTTCAACAATAAGGACATTTCTAAGTGACCCCAAACTTTTGAACGGTAGTGTATATATATACAAGCACAATATGTCTTCTTTAAAAACGTGAAAACAGAACTAGTTCAGTTTAAACATTTTTGCAGTAGTCCAAAGTAGGGATGGGCATGATTAGTCGACTAATCGATAATTGATTGTTAAGAATGTCGTCAATCACATTCATTTTTAATCGACAAACTGAATGTAGGTTGCTGTGCGTTGCGTAGTGTAAGGTGGTGTAACAAGGCTGCATCTGAGCGCAAAGACTGGAGCCATGGCCCCACAGTCCCACACCTCCTTGGAGTTCACTATATCCTTCACTGACTGCGTTTACCTGCACATCAGTAGCCCGGTTATGATCAGGTTTTTGAGTATCCCGGTTTTGTCATGGTCCACGTATATGCAATATCCCGGTTACTGCAACATAAAGTTGAGTGTGCATGGGTCCAAAAGACAAACACTTTTCAGTCTTTTCATCACAACAGTAGCCAAAATAAATAGTGACCAACATAAATAAAGTGAAATGACTGTTAAATAAAGAACTGCTCTAAACCTGCACACGTATAATGTGCACTCGTATGACCTGCACACATACAATCTGCACTCATATAACCTGCACACATACAATCTGCACTCATATAACCTGCACACATACAATCTGCACTCGTATAACCTGCACTTGAACAATCTGCACTCGCAGAACCTGCACATGTATAATCTGCACTCGTATAACCTGCACTTGAACAATCTGCACTCGTAGAACCTGCACATGTATAATCTGCACTCGTAGAACCTGCACATGTATAATCTGCACTCGTAGAACCTGCACATGTATAATCTGCACTCGTATAACCTGCACTTGAACAATCTGCACACGTTTAACCTGCACATCTCTGATGTGCACATGTACGATCTGCACTCGTGTAACCTGGACACGTACGATCTCTGCTCATATAACCTGCACTCGTACAATCTGTACTCAAATAAACTGCACACATACAATCTGCACATGTATGACCAGCACACGTATGATCTCTGAAAACATGAACCATCTCCAACGCGATACACACAGAACAGACTCACCATCAGCAGCACATCCCTCTGTGACAGAAAGAACACTCAGATTCCACTGAGTCGTGTTCTTTAGTCCAACAGAAGATGACAGCATCAGTGCACAAGGAAAGAGCTGCTTTGTTCCAGTGTTTACAGTTAATGCAAAGGAGCCATTTGCTTTTAAGTTTTGTTTCTGTAAGACGTAAACAAATGTGCCAAAGCTGCATTAAACACATTCTAATCTCAAAGGGCTGATGTGGCTCAATGGTGATTATGGTTTCTATGTTGTAAAGTTGAGTTTCTTTATGCAGATTAGTAATAGTAATAATGGTGATAATTTTAATATAAAAACGATTAAATGATTAATCAATAATCGATTGTTGATTCTCCAGATGATCGATGCCCATTCCCAGTCCAAAGTTATTCCTCACTTACCTTATGTATTCCGAGCATCCTAATTATGTTTCTGAGCATTTTTCACAACTCTCCAAAGTGGAGTTTTGCTAACAACTTGCATGCTAACCGCGCACTTCCAGATTATCGGAAAATAAAACGCTTTATAAGATGCACACAGACAGTACACAATGGACTTACTTTGACCTCAAGAGCTGCTTATACAATATATGTGGACTGGGGCAAAACGCGTTTTGCTCAAATACATGAAATAAAATCAGGTACAGGGCCTTTAATATTCCCATGTTGGCTGAAGAATCACTAATAACGCAACACAGGCTCATAGCAGTACACCCAAATAGTTTGCCCTCTAAAGTGGCAAGGGAAAAAGCTTCAATATTAAACTTATAAAGTGCGAAAAATGTTCTTAAATAAAAACACTAAAACATAAATAATAAAACACAACACATTTAAATGATTCAATGTCCTGTCTCCGAGCCTGAGGTAAAGTGTGCGTCTTCTCCTTTAAGTGTTCTGTGGAAAAACAAAACAAAAGTTAAGGGGCCCATATTACGCTATTTTGTGATCTATGTTCTGGTGTTGTTTCCTCGTCACAAACAGACCTGGAGTTTTGTTTCATTCACACATGTTTAACACACAAACCCTACATATTTAGGCTGAGTTCTTCTCTCAAACTGAAAACACGCTGTTCCACCTTGTGATGTTATGTGGTAGTACAGGAAGTGCTCCACTGTGTTTTTAAACCCCATACACCTTCACTAGAATCATTTGAATGATTGCCAGTCTCTACTAAACTAAAGGTAAAAGGAGCCGTTAATTTGAAAACTACTGTTTCATGACATCACAAGGTGGAACAGAGTATTTTGGGCTTTGAAAATGTAGAAAGACTAATAAAAACATGGTTAATTTGAGCAGAATCGATGAGCAAAACTCTGTTCATCTGAGGTGAGACACTAAGGAGGGCCTGGGGACTAAGGTGAGTGTAAAAATGTGTGTAAAAATCCACAGATATCAGTCTGGACCTGCCAGGCACTCATATTCTACCCACTGTGGTCTAAGCACTCTATGTTTCTATGTGTAATGCAGTACTCTCCCTGTCCTGTACTTAACACTCTCTGGACTCACCATAGTGGTCGGGTCTGGGGCAAAAGTCACTCCTTTGACCCTCTCCTGAGATCCACTGCTGCCCATCACAGAGCCTTTCCTCATGATGCCTGTAACGACAAATAAACCAGTGACTAGGGCTGGGCGATATGGACCAAAAAATATATCTCAATATATTTTGCTCCCCCCAAACTACTGTAAAGACAAAAAAAAAAACTTATTTTATCTGATTAATATTCATTTAGTACTGCACTTAAACACTCTGCACCCGTTTGGACCCTCACCCACAGTTTAAAAACCTCTTCTTTAAGAGAACTTCCACTGGCACTTTACACAAAACTGCTTCAAAGTGAATAAAGTGTGTAGGATTTTTAAACCTGTATTTTCAAATTCCAAACTGGAGTTACATTCTCTTGTTTTAAAGTGGTTTTTAGCCTCTGCACATTTACCAAAGCAAACGCACATTGTGACAAACAGATTTATTTGGCATTTGGCACAGGCTGCAGAGAGAAGCCCCGCACGCTCCCGCACGCTCCCGCACGCTCCCGCACGCTCCCGCACGCTCCCGCACGCTCCCGCACGCCGGTATGAGTTTATTGGTGACAGCAGCGGCCTTAATGAAAAATGACCGCACTCAGTATTCAGACCTTGAGTCCATGACAAGACCGAGTCCAAATGCGCTCGAGTCCGAGACAAGACCAAGACAAAGCTCTCGCTTTAGTGGAGGAGGAAGTCCAGTGGTGTGGGCGTGTCTAATGAGTGGTGGGACAGGTGTGGGTCCTGCTGCGGGGCGCTCCTCGTTTAAGGGGGCGTGGGTGTGTTTTGAAGCTGAGTTTGTTCGTATGAGTGATATCGGCCACACACGAAGCTCATACGCTGGGGTCGTGCGCGGTCGGAGGTGTCATGTGGTTGCGCTCGCACTGGGAAACGTGCATTTAGAAAGTTTAACTCGTCACGTTACGTCTGTGCGCTGCTCCTTATTGTGGCTGCAGAAGCACTCGCACAGATGTGCCTGTTTTGTTTTCCACGTTCGCACGACGAAATATTTACTCGCAAATGCAAGTGAAATGGGTGCACTGTAGAGCCCTGGTCCTAGTCCCGGTTTAGTCCGTGACCGAGCCCCGGGCTCTGCGGCCGCGTTTAGTCCTGGTTTAGTCCTAGTCCTGGTTTAGTCCGCGGCCAGCTCCGGGCTCCGGGGAGGAGCTCAGGGGACAAAAGCAGGAGGCGGAGGTGAGCGCGGCACAGAGAAGGCAAAACAAGCGAAGCGGCGAAACCAGAAGTAAACGTGAGCATTATAGCGATATATCGATATGTCAGAGTTCATATCGAGTTTCAAAAATATCTCGATATATTTTAAATATCGAAATATCGCCCACCCCTACCAGTGATTACGGATATTACAGGGTCTTACCTGATTTAAATCATTATTTAGGAACATGTTTAAGTTTGAACTTTTAGCCGTGCTCACTTCGTTCTTTCTGTTGCTGTGATGTTAAACTGCTGTCTGGGGTAGTGTCAGGAAGTTGGTTTTCATGATTCTTAACAATGTGCCTGATTGGATGAAACGAGCTGACCCTATCAGTAGCTTCTATATTAATTAATACCAGAGCAAATGCTAAATTTAATACATTATATTTTATAGTTGTTTTCTTATTCAGCCTCTTTTACCAAGCGATGCATGATGTCAAAGTATGGGCCCTTTAAGGTGCAGTATCACTCCTCACCAGTAGGCAGAGCGTGCTCCAGGCGCTGCAGGCTGTTGTGTCTGCTGGAGTGCAGTCCTGATTTGGAGAGCCTTCTTGGGCGCTGGTGCAAAATGGCTGCCAGTGCCATGATGCCAGCAGGGGGCGTCTTCCCCATGCGCATGTACAGCTGCTCGATCTCTCTCTTCTGATTGGCCTGGAGCTCCTGTACCTGCGCCAGGTGTCTGAGCAGAGACAGGGGCAGTACGGTTACACTTTACTACTGTTAACCCTTAGTATGTTAGTACAGTTATGTTCTGCTTAAAGGACAGATATTCACTGTTGTAAGGTGACGCTTGAGGATAGACATGTGGGTTAATGGACTCTAAAGAGAGAAAGTTTATTTAGTTCCATATGATACTTGACCAATGAGCTCATGCGTCACTAAAATAAACAAATCTGATTGGACGATGATGTTTGGTTCTGGCTCGAGGCATGACAGGCATGAGGACCAGACTATATCAGACTGAATCTACCACACAAGTTTGAGCACCAGTAAATGAAGACATGTACCACAGTTTGAGAACCACTGCTGTGGAGTACAGCCCCATTTCCACCTCAGAGTCACCATACTCAGCTCTGTGTCACCAAACACACTAATGTGACTGGTCACTTGTGAAACATTCCAGGCAAAAAGAGCATCAGAAGAGCCTCACCACTGGAAAAGTCTAACAGCAGATCAGCTCTTCTGTGCATTTACTTTTTCATTCCTGTTTTACACAAAAAGACCTCAATATCACTGTACACTTCCCAAACTTGTCTAAACACTATATTTTGCTGCTCTAAAATCTTGTTGTTTTTTTCCTTCTGGGCGACAAAAAGACACAAAGCTAAAGTCAAATTCAACGTTCAATACTACTAATCAATAGTTCTGTTTTTGTGATGTTACGTGAACATCACCTGTATATAAAGAGCCCTAGTGCCCAGAGTCAGGACTAAGTATTTCACTTTGTGCAGCTAAAATCTGTAGGTCTTCCTGACGACATGAGAGGGGGTATTACCTGTATGTTTATGGTGGAATGTTCAGCAAACACCATGGTGACACAAGGCAAACGTACACAAAATGGATTTGAACAACACATTTCTGAGAGCCTGTGATCAGTACAAGTGTTCATGGTCTTGTTTCGCAGTTTGATTTTCACCAAAAAGGTGAGCGTGACTAACTGAAAAACTGTTGACTAATGTGTAATCTTGTGACTATCTTGTAATTTTATGTGTGTGAGACTTGTTTAACAGTAAAAACCAGCTCATCTGTTGTGGTTCCAGCTAAGTCAGTTCTTTAAGGTCAAATTGTAAAAATAAAAAAATAATACCAAAGATGAAGTCTAACTTGAGAGGTTCAGACAGAGCAGTGCTTCAGTTAGCCTCACACCCTCAGGGAATGCTGCAAAGTGTTAACATCCCTACCTGTCCTGTAGTTCCCGTAGCTCCGCCCACATGACGTCATCCTCTTTCTCGCTCTCTGATTCGTCGGAGCTCATGTCCGTCTGGTGTCTGCTGTAATGTGATAGGCTGTTTCCAGAATGCCCCGTCTCTGACTCCTCATCTCTGTCCTGATTGGCTCGTGTAGAGATGCCGACCTGTGAGTGACCACTGCTGCTGCTGCTGCTGGTCTCGGAGCTGCTCTCTGATTGGTTGAGACGCTGAGGGGGCGGGGAGTGGCGTGTGGGAGTGGGTTGGGTCAAAGATCGATTGTCTTTGACTTTAGAGGCAGAGACTTGGAAGCGCCCCACTTTAAACTCCGGCTTTTTGACTGTTAAAAATATCACAATGAAAATATGAAAAACTACATTTTTATAAGAAGCTGCATCTTGGGATAAGTTAAAGCTAAAGCTAAAAAGTCTTATCTGTTATATATTCTTTGAAAAGGGAGATTTTATTTCTATGGAGTATTAACTGCTCACACATAACCTTTAGACCAACATGGTACCTTTTATTGTTTTGAAAATGCTACTGTCTCCTAAAAGTACAAACTAAACTTTTTGATGCTCTGTGTCCCCCTTCCCTTTGCTCTCTGTGCTAAGTCATTCCCCTTTGAGAGCACTGTCACAACACAGTCAGAGTGCATCCTGCTAATGAACCTACAGCACATAGGGTGATCATTTGTCTGGCCGAAATTTAGACAATTTGTCCTCATTTTGAACCCTCGGCTGCCACCATTGCATCACCACAAATCCCCACCCATATTGCACCTGTGATGGCATTTCATTGCTATCGCAATCCTTGAAACTGTTTTCTGTTGAACAAAAGCAAATGCCAAAAAGGAAGAATCCTTCAAACATGCTTGGTGCTCAGAGCATCGTTTTGCCAGAGCACCAAAGGAGAATACTGTGCCTTCTGTGAGCTCTGCCGTATTCACACTGATGTGAGGAGCCGAGGTAAAGGTGCGTTAGAGCAACACACAGACACAGAACGCCATAAGGACAATACTGCAGTGCTGCCCAGTGTGCATTCTTGTTGAGTTATTACATTTACATTTTGTGGTCTATATTCTGTATTACAGAAAAACCTGTAGCGATGCTTGTATGTTACTTAAATAAATACATCACTCTAAAACTATGTTGTTTTCATCCTTGTCCTTGTCTCATCTTGTCCTCGGTTCCGGAAGTGTCCTCACTTTTGGGCCTTTGTCCTCACTCACTCGGGTCTAAGTGTCCTAATTTTCATGCCAGGTTTGTGAAGTTGTAGTTTATTGTTTTGTACAATTGAAAACAATTGTGTCCTGACTATAAAAATGTCTGTGTAGGTTGGTGCTTTGTGCATTTGTGGACAGGGAAGACGTGCTTTTCTCTCATTGGGATCTGACTAAAGTTTGATTATTTTTTTTTTGAGTTTTCCGATTTCTTTCAGTGAGAGCTGAGCCAGAGTGATAATGTGTACCAGGTTAATCATCTCTACGGACACAAGCCAGAAAGTTACTTAGTTCTGCTTTAACCTGTGACCTACCTTCTTGAATAGGAGCTAATCTGGGCGACAGTCTTTGTGAAGGAGATGGAGGAGGAGAAACAAACTACAGAAAAGAACAGGCAAATTATGCAACTGTGTTATTAATTGTGCAGACGAATTACATCCTTTTGCATAATTTTGCAGACGGAAGCCTTACAGGTTTGTTCATAGAAGATAAATGAGGTGACAGTCTTTGTGAAGGAGACGGAGGAGGAGAAACGAGCTACACAAAAGAACAGTCAAATTGAAATATAATGTCGCTAATTGTACAGAAAAATCATATTCTTTTCATATCAAAGTCTTACAGGTTTGTTCGTAAAAGAGGCGTCACTTCCAGAGTTTGAGCCTAAAATAAACAGTGAAAGAAAAATTTTAATTCTCATATTGCGCTATTTTCTGATCTGTTATAATCGTTTCCTCATCAAAAACATACCCAGAGTTGTGTTTTGTTTCATTTACACATGTTTAACACATATTTCGGTAAGAAATGCTGAGAATGGATTTGGTAATGATTTATGGACTTAAAAACTGCACATAATTTATACCTATGACGTCACAATTTAGGGAAAATTGAAATCGAGAAGAAGGAGAACACTTGGGACTTTCATTTATTACTATTTATTTATAAGCTTGAGAGTGAGAAACGCCATGTCGATTCTTCATGTTTTGTATGAAGATATGACAGTAAACTTTTTTGAACTTTTGAACTTTAAAGACAACTTTCAATTAAAGGTCCTAAACTACACAAAATGGACTGATGTGAGCTTTAAGCCACGCTCTAATCTTGTTACCTCCTCAAAAACATACCTGGACTTTTGTTTCAGTGACCCACATTTGAGTGATCCTTTATTATCAGTCTGTTTGCCTCTCTAGAGCTCAAAATCCTCTGTTCCACCTTGTGATGTCATGTAATGGTAGTTTACATTAACAGATACATTTTACTTTTTGTTCAGTAGAGATTGGCAATTGACATCACAAGAACTCAGCCTAAATATACAGGATTTGTGTTAAACATGTGTGTTGATGAAACAAAACACAACTCCAGGTATGTCTTTGATGAGGCGGTGACAAGCTGGTTAAATGTTCCAGAAAGTTAATTTAGCTTGATATGCACCATTTAAAACACAGTGGCGGTGCTTTTCCTAGAGCCCCGGTTACATTGTGAACTTGGAGTGTTTGTAGTGTAAAGCGTGACTCACCTGAGGAGGCTGGAGTGGAGGTAGAATTAGACTGGAGCACAGGGCTGGCAGGCTGCAAAGAACAACGGGGTACTGAGACTCTTATCTTTGTTATGTCACAATAAAACAGAAAAACAATGAGTAATGGGCCGATAATGTGTGTTTTAAAGCAGCGGGTCTCAAAGTGGGGTCCAGGGCTTGGGGTTTGATTGATAACTACTTGAATACTACAATTTCGTATGATTTTCACTCCTAAAGGTACATGTTGATGCAAATAATTACAAAACTGCAAATCCAAAACTGAACTTTCATCTATATTTGAATGTAAACATGGTTTAAACTTCTCAATTTGATTATGATGCTATCGTGGAGATTGATGGGTGGTTCCTGGGATATTTTCAAATCGATTAAGAGGTCCGTGGCCTCAAAAAGTTAGAGACGTTTCTTTTAAAGTATAGTAAAAATTACACATGATAAAATAATATTAACCTGGTAATGGCCTGGGTTAAACCTGAGTTGGAGCCAGGTCAGAGCTCTACAGTAGAATTTGCTGTGTAACTGTCAAACTGCAGATTTATTGATCTGGTTTATGTTTTTTTTCTCTGTAATTATTAGGCCTATCCATATGAAACAAAAACTGACACAAAGTTCATTGTCTTCTCTGTCAGAATAAATAGCTTCAGAAAGTGGTGCCAAAGAACTTATTGTTGTCAGCTGACAAGACTTTAAGACATAAAATGAATAAAGAATGAAAGCCAATTTCCCATTGACTCAGTGTTGACTATTACTTGATAGCAAAAACAAGCATGTCCCATGCGTGTCCCATGCCTTCGGAAAGGGTTGCTAGGATACTATAGTTAATGCATGGGGCGACTGAGAGACAAAGACAGTTGACAACACTGAGTGCATGGGATATGTCCTGTAGGGACTCGGGCCTAACAAATAATGGATCATAAGTTTGAAGCTTTACTTCAGAAACAGTGAATCTCCCAGAGTTACACAGGCCCCAGCTCTCCATAGAACGTCAACACTATTACCATGTTATTACTCTGGTTCAGAATAAAGCAAACATACATTTCTATAATGAGAGAGTTTTTACCTGTGGAGGTGGGGAGGGGGCGTGGCCTGATGCTGCAGGTGGAAGCACAGACGCCCCTGGTGGTAGCTGGCTGTATGACGGGTGTTGCTGTGGGGGCCTAGGGGGAGACATGGGGGGAGTGGGGGAAGAGGGGTATGTGGGAGGAGCTGGAGGGGGAGGAGGGGGCATCCAGTTCTGTGCCACACTCATGGCCAGAGACAGGACATTGGACAGGGAGAAGATGGGCTGGTCCAGATGAGGCCATTGGGAGGCTGCGGTTTGGGGCATGGGCGGAGCTTGTGCTTGAGGGGGGTACTGATAAGGATACGGAGAAGGAGGCGGTGTCTGGGGCTGAGGCTGAGGAGAAGACGCTGAAGAAGACAGAATAATAATGCGTGATTTACATATTTCAAGGTTAGCAATCTGACCCATCAAATGATTCTCTACAAATTCATTCATCTTTATCCAAGGAGATTAGACAGGATGCTTAAAGGAGCTGATTTAGTTACCTGAGGTGTTGTGAAAAGACTGAGATCTGAGCGACCTCACAGGGGGCGTGGCCTCTCTGTCCACATAGAAGTCTACACCCATCATGGCCGGACCAGTGTCAGCCATTTCTAGAAACACAATTTGTTTAGATTCATTAGTTAATGATAGTTTCCTAGGAGACAAGCAGGAGTTTATGAGTTTTTGTTAATATTATTAATGCAATAGTCTCATACAGAACTTTTCGAGGTATTTAAAGATTTGGTGCATTATTGATTCACTCCACACACTGGTAAGTTACTATTGTAGCCACAGCTGCCCTGGGGCAGACTGACAGACCTGAGGCTGCCATCCTGCACCATCGGCCCACCCGACCAACACCCACACTTGTACACCACTTTCATACTAGGCAATGTGGCTGTCAAGTGTCTTGCCTAAGTACACAGTAACGGCACTGGTGCTGCACTGTGGCACCTGGTATTTCCAACGGTCTCCCGCCCAAAAACTAACCAGGCCAAGCCCTGCTTAGCTTCAACACGATACAAGAATGAACCAGAAAATGGCATTAAGTGCATCTATCTTATATTTTTTGTGTTCACAGAATCTGTGCTTTCGTATGAGATATGAAAAGGAGCTTTAAAAACAAAATAATGAAATGTTACCCGGCAAAGAGGAGGACGAGTGGGACCTGGACAGAGTATGCACCGGGAGAGGCAGTGGTAGGGGTGGCTGCAACAAGAACAGATGATCAGAAAACACAAAACATTTATGGATGAACCAGGACATGTTTAAAATGTAAATCTTACCTGTGCTTTCTGTAGTGGGCTGGGCTGGTTCATAGACTCCGCCCTCTTGATGATGTCATACATACGGTCAATAAAGGCGTTTCGTTCTGGTTTCAGAATAAAGTCCCTATGGATCTAAAAAAACAGTATCACTGTAAAGAGTACAAACTGAAGTTTGTTTAGCCCTGAAAACAAGAAACTACGTCAACTTCTTAATGTGCACGATGGTGGTGGGTCTGGGCTTTGTACTAGAACTAGATAAGTCCTGTCCCCCTAAGAGAGTTATGGACAGTTCTGTACCATGACTGAAGCGATGTCCTCAGGGTTGTCTGCATCCAGGTCAAATTTGTAGGTGACAACTTTGTTATCGTGAGTGAACAGCTGACACTCCACCACCCGGTCCAACAGGGACGTGATCCGGAGACGAGCGCGCTTCTGAAACACCTTGGCCTCAGCACGGCGGGTCATCCGGATGCTGCGCTCTGATTGGCTCTCATCCCTGTCACTCATCCCGGACATCGCATCGGAGGCGGAGCTAAATATAGAGATTCAGGTTCAAGCCATAAAAAAGCTATATCTCATTTCTGTAGAAGTAGTCTTGCCCCAGTACAGATACGTTATAAAATCAGCTCGTAGGATTGATCTGAGACCACTATGTGCCATTAGCAAAAGCATTTTATCGTCGGGAACCAGGAAGTTAGCTTGGTGCAGTGTTAGCATGCTAGTTGTTAGGAGGTGAATAACTTTGGACTGCTGCCAACAGTTTAAAACATATGTTTTCTTTTAACTCAATTTGGGTTTTTTTTCACATTTCTAACACCGTAAAAAATGTGAAAAAATTTCAAAGCAGATAGTAGCTTTAAATCTACTATCTGCTTTAAAGCTGATCTGCCACTGTTTCATTCTCACATATCACCACTAGGTGTTATCTACATTACTGCTGTCTGACTGTGTGCCAACTTTGGCAGGAGAGGAGGGGCCAGGTAAGGGGAGGGAACAGGTGAGAGGAAAAGGGAACAGGTTTCACATCTGAAATACATACCTAAATCAAGTGACTATATTAGTGAATATTATATTAATTTATTAAATTATTTGCAGATTCAGCTATTTTTACAGCAATTATAGGAGCTTTTAAAGAATAATAAAATAATAATGAGTGTAGTGTCACATTGAATTGACTCTTAATATTGTTTACCCGTCCACAGGTGAGGAAAACCCACTCACAGAGCCTGGCACTCGCTCGGGATTCTGGGAAACGGCAATGCTCTGTACAAAAGTAAAATAGACTTCTGTAGAAATGACCAAATCACCAAATTATTAGTACACATGGATGACATCGGCTCACCTTTGGATATCGGAGCACAGGAAGAGGAGGAGGTTTGGAGGTGCGTTTGAACGGAGGAAAAAGGGCAGGAAACGGAGAGTAGGGGTTTGTGGCGGGAGGGGCGGAGTTTACAGCCTTAGGGGAGGAGTTTATTTGTGGCACTGGGCTCACCAACGGCAACGAAGGGGCAGTATTTGTCATTTGATTGGCAGGGTTATACGTCAAAGAGCTTCTAATGGGAGGAGGAGAGTTCATTTGAGGAGGGGCAGAGTTGGTCATTTGATTGGCAGGGTTGTATGCCAAAGAGGCGGAGCTTCTGATGGGAGGAGGAGAGTTCATTGGAGGAGGCACGGGGTTTGTGAGTTGATTGGCAGGGTTATATGACAGAGGGGCAGGGTTTGTCATTTGATTGGCAGAGTTGTATGCCAAAGAGGCGGAGCTTCTGATGGGAGGAGGAGAGTTCATTGGAGGAGGCACGGAGTTTGTGAGTTGATTGGCAGGGTTATATGACAGAGGGGCAGGATTTGTCATTTGATTGGCAGGAATATAAGACAAAGAGGCGGAGTTTCTGATGGGAGGAGGAGAGTTCATTGGAGAAGGGGCTGGGTTTGTCATTTGATTGGCAGGATTATAAGACAAAGAGGCGGAGCTTCTAATGGGAGGAGGAGAGTTCATTGGAGGAAGGACAGGGTTTGTCATTTGATTGGCGGGGTTGTATGTCAGAGAGGTGGAGCTTCTAATGGGCGGAGGAATATTGACTGGAGAAGGGGCGGGGATTTGGATTTGATTGGCAGGGTTATATGGAAGTGGGGCGGAGTTTGCCAGTTGACTGGCAGGGTTATATGACGGAGGGGTGGGGTTTGTGACTTGATTGGCAGGGTTATATGGAAGAGGGGTGGGGTTTGTGACTTGATTGGCAGGGTTATATGGAAGAGGGGTGGGGTTTGTGACTTGATTGGCAGGGTTATATGGAAGAGGGGTGGGGTTTGTGACTTGATTGGCAGGGTTATATGGAAGTGGGGTGGGGTTTGTGACTTGATTGGTGGGGTTATATGGAAGTGGGGTGGAGTTTGCCAGTTGACTGGCAGGGTTGTATGATGAAGGGACAGGGTTTGTGACTTGATTGGCGGGGTTATATGAAGGTGGGGCGGGGTTTGTGACTTGACTGGCAGGATTATAAACCAAAGTGGTGGAGCTTCTCATGGGAGGAGCTGTGTTGTTTGGAGGAACGGCGGGGTAAGCAATTTGATTGGCCAGGTTATATGGGAGAGGGGCGGGGCTTGTCATTTGATTGGCAGGATTATATATCAAAGAGGTGGTGTTTCGGAAGGGAGGGGCTGAGTTTAAGACTAAGACGGGGTCATAGGTAGGAGGGGCGGAGTTATACGACTGAACTGAGCTTCTGGTTGAAGGATTTGAAATAGAGGCGGGACTACTTTCTTGATTGGCGGGATTGTATGATAAAGACGTGGTATGTCTGGAAGGAGGGGACTGGTTTATAACCGGAGGAGGGGCAGAGTTTAAGGCAGGAGGAGCAGGGTTGACGCTTTGAGAGGCGGGGCTTCGTGATGGAGAGGTGGGGCTTGAGACTGGAGAGGGTGGGGCTTCTGCAACGCACGACATACCGGAAGAAACTGATGACCCACTTTCAACTGAAGAAAGAGATGGAAGTTATAATCTATGACATTTTACATTTTGCACATTATAAATCGCAATATTCTTAATAAAAGGAACAAGTCTGCTGATTTTCAAGTTGGAAAATTGCTAATTTTTTTTTTTTTTTTTTTTAGGGGACGTGTAGTGAAAAGTGCTTATAGACTCATTGCAGTGAATAATTAGGAAGTTCTGAATGCATACGGTAAGTGAGGAATAATTTTGGACCACTGCAAACTGTTTAAAATGAACTGGTGCTGTTTTGCACATTTTAAAAATCAGATATAACGCCTTTACCCTTTTTAATCTCTAGAAGTCTGGACTCTTACTTGAGGCTATAGATGCAGTGGAGGCTATGGAGCTTGGTTTCCTTTCTTCTTCCACATTTATTCTGCTGGAAAGACTACTAATCCCAGAATCCAGTGGGTTCAAGGTGGATCCTGTGGGCGTGGACTGGAACCAAGGATCTATAATCTGGAAATTCAAATGATTTAATTTGTATAAAAACATTCAATTCAACATTCAATTCATTGTTTGCACCAAAAAAGACATCTACTTGGCTTAATGAAGTTGATTCGAGAAGACTGGCATCATCGTCGGCCGATTGTTGCATCTTCTCTCGTTGACGTTTGATAGCGGACACTCTGTACCTGATCGTTTTAGCCACCACTCTGTAGTCTGCTTCACACACAAAGCCTAAGATGACCTGGAAACAAGAGAAGAGGCATTACATTGTCAGATAGGGTCAGTTTTCCTTCTCAAATTAAGAGTTTCATTTAAAGTGCGTATGGCAGGTCTTTTGGGATAGTACTTGTGGTAAATGTTTATCATAGTTTTGCATCACCTAACTAGCCATGCTGGTGCCATCTAGTGCCTCTGCTCAATTTCATTTCTCTCCCACAACTAAGTCAGGAATCGGAACACACTAGGCGTTTTTTAAGAACCCTGGAGTTGGTAGTCGGTCCACCGGCCAATTAGCAAAGTTGTGTGTTGGCCAACCCGAGGTGCGATAGCAGACTGCATACATTATCCTACTTTGGACTTTCTTTGTCAAATAATAACTTTGCATTTTTTATCTTATCTTTAATTCGCAAGTTCACCTCGCTGAAACGACAATGGTCTGACGGACATGTTCACTCTCTGCTCTGTTTGCTGTTGTGCCGGGAATTACTTGGACATCATTGAGCGTTCCGGCGCATTCCATATGTCACCACCAAATAGCTGCGATTGGTTAAATAAAAAAAGTACCCGCCTACCGTTGAGCAAACAAATCCTAATGCTGGGAGGTCCAACGGTTTCCACAAAGTGAAACCGGCTGATGAACCAGGCTATCACCTAACCGCAGCAAGATGGATTCTATTGATATTTGTGAATTCACAAACTCACGAGAATCTGTCTTACAGTGTGCCCGTGGTAAGGTTCAAATTCACCCAGCAGATGGCGGACCTATCACAGAGCAGCATTGCGACACCAGAGCTAAAGTGCCCAAACAAATGAAAACAACCAGGCCAACACTGACAGACTTCAGCCTGTTTTAGTAGAAATACATTTTTACTTACACAAGGAAGCGCTGGATTTAACTAAAGTCTGATTTTCGACCTGTTCAGCTGTGACATCTTCAGCCAATTTAATAGTTTCATTTGTATGAACTGGCCAAAAGCTCGAGGAAACTGATCAGTGCAGAGAAAAAAATCTGAGCCAGATCAGTTGAGTGTAATACTGTGTTTTGTAACTACGTCGATATGGTATTTTAAAAGTGTTTTTAAAAAATAAAATAAAAAATAAACGTCTTTGCAAAGTCCATTTAACATAAATGAATAGCAAACTAAGGTTCCAGCTGACAGATAACATATTTACTATTTCAGGTGAGTAAAATAATGAAAATAAAATCAAGCTAATGACTTCTGATGATTAGCGCAAATTCTGCAAATGACTGAAATTGGGTTATGATGTCGTACCATGTCCTGTGCCACCAGCTCGGGGCTGTCTTTAGACATGTCAAACAGGAACTCGATGGCTTTGTTGTCTTTGTACTTCCCGTGCAGCTTCCTATTTCCCTCCATCTTCAGCCACAGCTTTAGCGCCGCCTTCTGGCCATCGTCCTCCTCTGCAACCTCCACCTTCACCCCCAACTCCTCCTCGAAGAAAGGGTGTTCCATCAAGTCCTGCACCGTAAACCTGCCACAATAAATAGAATTATAAAGACAGTGAACTAAACATAAATGCAAAACAACGTTATTTCAGTCTGTCTCTATTTTGCTGACTAATATAATATTTCATCACTGTTTTCCTTAAAGGTACACTATGTCACTTTTATGGTAGAGGGTTGGCCATATGCTTGTCACAATTAGAATTTTAAAGCTTTGTCAGGAATGTTCCACAGCATGGCATTAAGTGTATGTGTCTTGTTTTTTTTTTCTTTTCAATTACTGGTGTTGCTCAAAATAACACACATTCTATCTGTGAGTGGGCTCAGCTTTCCACAGATCTGACTTGTAACTTGGCCCAGTGATGCTTGTCTCCATGCAGATATATAAGTGTAATGTCATACTGTGGAACATGCAGATATATAAGTGTAATCTCCATGGAGACAAGTAGATGGCAGGTCCTTCAACTGACTTACATAAAGCACCTTTAATAACTGGACATTTTGGGGTTTGGATCTTTGTCGATGTAATATTGTTACTCATAGTGTTCACCAAATCATGAAAATACATGTTTTGTTAATTATAAAGACAGATGGAAAATACACACACACACACAAACATACACACCGTATTTTCCGGACTATAAGCCGCTACTTTTTTCCCAGGCTTTGAACCATGCGGCTTTTAGTGCGGAGCGGCTAAATTTAGATTTTTTCTTCCACGGCTAGGGGCGCTCTAACCGCAATTTCAAAAATAAGATAGACGGAGAAGAATATGCTACTTTTTATTTAGCAGATTTAACACACACGACAAATTACTAACTGGTAATTATTTTCAAATCCTCATCCCTTCATCATGAAAAGCACACGAAGGAGTTTGTATGATGCAACTTTTAAGTTGAAGGCATCGATCTTGCTCCAGGAAGGAAACCGCTGTAGAACCCTGCACCCGCGGGACCTGCGGGACCCAACACAAAACAGTGCGGCGCGGGACCATGGATGTATAAGAACATTCTGAAAGAACATTCTGAAAGAATATTCTGAAAGCTTATTGCGGGCACGGGCAAGAGCACGGCCGCACGACACGGGCGGTAGCGGGACTGAAGACTGCAGAGCGGGAGCGGGACTGAAAATTGTGTCCCGCGCAGACCTCTACCGTGCTGCTGCACGTAAGCTCGGTGTCAGGGGAGATGATTAAAGTGACTTGTGGTTTCACTGCACAGGAGAAATGAAGGTAATCAATTACCGGGTCTTTTCTGTTTTTGACCCATTTTAATCAGCACAGTTGCTGCCGTGTTAAAAGGCACTGTTCAGAAAGAATCTGTTCAGGTACATAAATGTACATTTATAGTACAAAATCGATCTGTATATGCAGTAAATATCTAATTTTTCAACATAGATATCAGCGGCTTGTACAACTTTTTTCTTAATTTTTTTTAAAATAGCGTGGGTGCGGCTTATATATAGTCCGGAAAATACGGTATATATATATACATATATACATATACATATATACATATACATATACATATATATATATGTGTATATATATATATATATATATATATATATATATATATATATATATATATATATATATATATATATAGTTAATTTATTTTGTTTTACTGTAGTTAATTTTGGTTTACCTCTCAGCGCTGTCAGGTCGGATACATCCTTCAATGATCTCCTTCAGCTCTGGGACTGTCACTTTGTTGAAACTGTCTGGTTTGATTCCCTGAAAACACACAAGGCTGTCATGGCAACACATTTTGATACATAATGTTGCTTTAAAGCGACAATCTATACTTAGGCTGGTCGTCCAGCCCCTGTTGTATTCTCACATATCACCACTACATTTGAGATGCTACCATAGAGCGTATATATAAGTGGACTAAGTGAATGTGACGTCACCCACAGCGTTCAGCGCCGCTCAAATGAGGCTCCTGATGCTAATCGTTACAGGAGCGAATCTGGAGCCAGGATTTATGTTATGAATAGCATTTGTTTGATGGACAAAATAGCAAAATGAAAAATTCAGGATCATGTGTCGTGGGTTCTTACGAACATTTTAAGACCAAAATGACGAGGCTACAGCAGCAGTTACAGAGAGAGGAGCGATCAGATCTCAATGTAAGTCAATGGGAAAAAGGGAAAGAAGGAGCCGGAAGAGCCTCCTGGAGCACTTCCTATTTAGCAAGCGGCAGCTAACGGGTTAGCTTTGTCCACTCATATATACGGTCTATGGATGCTACAGGCTACACCACATGTGACGTAAATGTGGCAGAAAACCTTCCAGAGGAAATACTTTGGAGGAATAAACACAAGCGTTTAATTGCACTTGGACTGAGACACAAAGGCCACTGAGAAGCAGGGCGTAAATGTTGCTGCAGCAAAACCTGAATTGAGCAAGTGAGCATTGTTTTACCATGGTAACCTGTGATACTGATACTGAGACATAGCCATCTTAAGAATGTTACACAGTGTTGCTTTAATACAGAAGAATGCATTTGTCTTACACTTGTGACCTTCTTGTAGATCTGTCCTGCATTCTTACACTCGGAGTACGGATATTCAGAAGTGGCCATCTCCAGAATGCACATCCCAAAAGCATAAACATCCACCCCCTCGTCGTACTTCTCCTCGTACATCTCCGGAGCCATGAACTCGGGGGTCCCTGAACGCAGCACGGACAGAAACATTAGATCACACAAGGGTCAGTGAATGCAACATGTCCTGGAACAACATTATTATTAAGGCAGGATCTGATTTATAGCCATGTATTTGAACAAAATGTGTCTTTCCCCAGTAGAGAAATTGGATAACAAGCCTGAGGTCAAAATAAGTCCACTATCCACTGTCTGGATCTACTTTTCCTAAGAATTAGTAAATATGTGTTAACATGCTAGTTATTGTTAGCATAAACAGCATGGCCATATTTTGGTCATTTCAGTGCTTAGATTTCCTTCACAATGCAGCAGACCACCTACATGAGGAGCAACATTGTTTTTTGCCTAATTTAAACAGCTTTACTCCTCTATTTAAAACTTTTTATAATACTTAATATGTGGGGATTTTGACCAACTAAGACGTGCAGCTTGTGAAGTTAAGGACTATTGGATTGTGTGATTTGAGCAGTTTTTCCTTTATCCAAATCTGGCAGAAGATGTTCCAGACGAGACACTTTGAAGGAACGGCCTGTCTCATCACCGACAAGTGACGAGACAAGTGATTTTGATTTGAAAACATGTCTCACCGATGACACTCTTTGCGAATGAGTTCTTCTTGAGAGTGGCGAGCCCTAAGTCTCCGATCTTGATGGAGGCGGAGGGCCCCGTGATGAAGATGTTGTCACACTTGAGGTCTCGGTGGAGGATGGGAGGAGAGCGAGAGTGGAGGAACTGAAGACCCTTTAAGATCTCAAAGCTCCACCTCTGCAGCAGCTTTAGCTTCATCTGACGGAACCTACGCAGGTATCTACAAGGACAGGGGTGATGATGGTGAATAAAGGGGGACATGGTTTAGGATAAAGTATATGATCTGTTAAGTGTAGCTCCAAAAACTACTGCTAATACTCTTACGTGTCTAGTAAAAATACTCCACACTCACGTCTTGAGCGTCCCTGAGGTCATGAGCTCAGTCACCAGCACAGTGCATTTGGCTCCTGGAGCGCTGGATTTCCAGGAGTCGAAGAATCGTACAATGTTTGGATGCTGAAGCCCTTTGAGCATCTCCACCTCCTCCGTGAAGCGCTGCCTCTCTGCACGAGACAATCGCTGGGTCTGAAGGAACATGGGAGTGAGTGAGGCAGAGGTGAGGTGATTTTTACCATCATAAAAAAACCAAAAATCCAGAGCTAGTTCATTTTAAACAGTTTGCGGTAGGTCAAAGTTCCTCACTTACCCTATGCATTCAGAGCATCCTAATTATTCACCAGGATGAGTTCATAAACACTTTTCACAATTATTAGAGGCCAGAGTGACGTCACTGTGAGTCATGTTGATCAACTAGCATGCTAAGTGCTGCTTTTACAATATCTATAAACACATTTTATTGTATTATATGACAAAATGGGTGATTATCCAATCAGAAAGCAGAATGAGCTCCTCACTAAACCCAAAGGACTCTCTCTCTCTATGACAGGCATGTCCAAACTATGGCCCAGGAGCCAAATGTGGCCCTCAGACCAATTGTTTTGGCCCTCAGGCTTCCAGGTAAATTGGCCCATACTACTGCAGGGGTGTAAGAAAAAAATCAATTCAGTGATGTATCGTGATATTTCATTACACAATTCTCGAATCGATTCAAAATGCATCCGAATCAATTTTTAAAATAATACTTTTCACTAAAATTCATGAAGTTACATTCATTGTTCTCATGATTTTAAAAATATTAATATTACACTACCGTTCAAAAGTTTGGGGTCACCCAGACAATTTTGTGTTTTCCATGAAAAGTCACATTTTCATTTACCACCATGAGTTGTAAAATGAATAAACTATAGTCAAGACATTCACAAGCTTAGAAATAATGATTTGTATTTGAAATACTAATTTTTTTCCTTTAAAATTTGCTTTCGTCAAAGAATCCTCCATTTGCAGCAGTTGCAGCCCTGCAGACCTTTGGCCTCTAGCTGTTCATTTGTTGAAGGATCTGGAGAAATTTCACCCCACGCTTCTAGTAGCTTCTCCCACAAGTTGGATTGGCTGGATGGACACTTCTTGCGTATCAGACGGTCAAGCTGCTTCACAACAGCTCAGTGGGTCTGTCCATAACACTTCTTTCCAATCTTCCTCTGTCCAGTGTCTGTGTTCTTTTGCCCATATTAATATTTTTCTTTTATTGGCCAGTCTCAGATTTGGCTTTTCCTTTGCCACTCTGCCCTGAAGCTGCATCCCGGAGTCGCCTCTTCACTGTAGATGTTGACACTGGCATTTTGCAGGTACTATTTAATGAAGCTGCCAGTTGAGGACCTGTGAGACGTCTATTTCTTAAACTATAGAGACTCTAATGTACATATCTTCTTGCTCAGTTGTGCGGCGGGGCCTCCCACTTCTCTTTCTACTCTGGTTAGAGCCTGTTTGTGCTCTTCTCTGAAGGGAGTAGTACACACCGTTGTAGGAAATCTTCAGTTTTTTGGCAATTTCTTGCACAGAATAGCCTTCATTTCTAAGAACAAGAATAGACTAGTCGAGTTTCATGAAAGTTCTCTTTTTCTGGCCATTTTGAGCGTTTAATCGACCCCACAAATGTGATGCTCCAGATACTCAACCTGCTCAAAGAAAGTCAGTTTTATAGCTTCTCTAACCAGCTGAACTGTTTTCATCTGTGCTAACATGACTGTACAAGGGTTTTCTAACCATCCATTAGCCTCTGACACAATGAGCAAACACATTGTACCATCAGACACTGGAGTGATAGATGCTGGAAAAGGGCCTCTGTACACCTATGTAGATATTGCACCAAAAACCAGACATTTGCAGCTAGAATAGTCATTTACCACATTAGCAATGTATAGAGTGTATTTCTGATTAGTTTAAAGTTATCTTCACTGAAAAAAACTGTGCTTTTCTTTAAAAAATAAGGAAATTTCTAAGTGACCCCAAACTTTTGAACAGTAGTGTATATTTCATACAGTTTTGTTCTTGTGAAGGTGTAGTTGACTATATTATACGTCATTATTGATAAATGGCAACATATCATCCATTGTTTTAGTATTGGGATATATCGTGATATATCGAATCGTGACATGGATATCATGATATGTATCGTATCGTCAGACTCAAGGCAATGCACAGCCCTAACCGCAAGTAGTACTTTTTACTGCATGTTTTTGAAATCTACCTTGATCAAGGAAATTTCGTGTGTCTTTTTGAAGGTCTAAGCATGAACAAAGGTCTGGAGGGTCATTTAAACCTGTTATAAATGCACAGATTTGTATTACTCACTGTTTTGACAACCAGTCTATGACCCTCGATCGGCCCTCACACTGCTCTGTGTTTTAATATGTGGCCCTCCATGAGGGTCTATGATATGTGTCTGCAATAAGCAGCAAGAGTCAAAATCATAAGAATTTCCTCCACAAACACCAAAATCCTGTCTTATTCTGCTGTCTATAAAAACTGCTAACCCTGTAGTTTAGATTTGTACAAAGATGTTCTGAAATGCGATTCTTGTGATTACTGAACCTTATTAAAACATAAATCTCAACTCTAATCGCAATCACAATGTTTGTAAAAAAAAAAAAATCCCCATTTCGTCCACCCTTAGTCTTCAGTGTAAGACAGATAAAGGACAATGTAATAAAAACTCCCATTGCTTTGTTTATGTGTCTTGAGTCTTCTTCTAACAGCTTATGTAAACTTCTCCAGTGAAATGATGTTATAAACCACCAATATAAACCGCCCGTACTTTATGAGCTGTGACAGGACTGACACTAGATTTCACTGTTTGTTTTGCTTAAGGACAAAAGTGGACATGCTCCTGGTGACCCTAAATATCAGAACAGCTGAGAAAAGTGATGGCAAATTTGTGTTTTGTAACGTCTTAAAGGTTGGGCTCACTTTACACCACAACATTGCAGTCCCTGGAGTTTAAAAGGTCCATATTACACCATTTCCTGATCTATGTTATAATGTTCTTTCCTTAGCGCAAACGTAAAAACCAAGAGTTCTTCTCTCAAACCCAAAACACTCTCTTCGACCTTGTGATCATCTGGTAATACAGGAACTCCACACACCTTCACTAGAATCATTTGGATAATTTCATCTCTTTTAATTCCTCTGCTAATCTACAATCTCTACTAAACAAAAGGTAAAAAGGTGGCTGTTAACTTAAAAACTGCTGATTCATGCTATCACAAGAGGGAACAGAGCATTTTGAGCTTCGGAGATGTAGACAGACTAATAATAAAGTGTGTCGATGAAACAAACAGTGAACGTTGTGCCAATATTGTCTGCATTTTTGACAGACAGTTAAAGCATAAATTCTGCCATAGAATTCTCTCCTTCCCGTCGCCTCCATTTTGAGCTGTTCCTTTAGACCTGCCGTAGCTCGGGGCAGTGGTACCATCATGCACTGTGGGAGACTAATGTAAATATAGCGTTTTAAAGTTGACAAAACAAACTCAATGTCACAGAAGAAGCAAAGTCATTTTTCAGGAACAAGAATGGAAAGATACAAAAGGATGAAGGTTGGAAGGACTTTTGATATTCTGGTTTAATCCTGGTTTAGATTTGGTTTAGGCCTGGGTTAGTCCTGGTTTAGGCTATGTTGAGTCCTGGTTTATCCTTGGGTTAGGCCAGGTTTAGTTCTAGTTTAGTCCAGGTTTAGTCCTGGTTTATCCCTGCTTTAATGCTGGTTTAGTCCTGGTTTAGACCTGGTTTAGACTTGGTTTAGGCCTGGTTTATCCCTGGGTTTGTCCTGTTTTTAGTCTGTCTTAGCCCTGTTTTTAATCTAATTTAGCCTCTGTATAGCTCAGGTTTCTTCTGGTTTTAGTCTTGGGTTTAGCCTTGATATTATCCTTGTTTAGTCCTGGTCTAATCCTGGTCTAATCCTGTTCTAGTCCTGGTCTAGATCTGCTTTAACCTTGAATGAGTCCAGGTTCAGCCCCAGTTCAGTCCTGGTTTAGTCCAGGTTTAGTCCCGATTTGGACCTAGTTTGGTCCAAAGAAGTGGACTGAAGCAGTGTGACGTCACCCATAGCGTTCAGCTCCAGTTACATGAAGCTCATTGAGGCTTGTTATAGGAGCAAATTTGGAGCCAGTGCCATATTAGGAATAGGAACTTATTTACAGACCAAATATCAAAATAAAAACCAGGAGCAATACGATCAATGGGTTTGTATAAACATTTTAAGACCAAAATGATGAGGCTCACAGAAGCAGTGACAGAGTGAGGGGTGACCATTTTTCAATGTAAATTCAATTGGAGCCAAAATCAGTGGAGCCAGAAGTGCCCCCATGTAGCAGGTTAGCTATGTCTATTTATATATACAGCCTACAGGAAATGTGCAAGAGAATCTCAAGTAGCCACAAAATGGCACTGGGAAAGTAAAATATATTCTACAGTATTTTAATGTTGAAATCTGACTGTGTCTTATGACAGAAAGCAGATAAATGCTCTTGGCCCTGTTTTGATCTGGTTTAGCCCTGGTTTAGTCTTGTTTCAGCCCTAGGTCAGTCCTGGTTTAGTCCTGGTTTAGTCCTAGTTTAGTCCTGGTTTGACCCTGGGTTTGTCCTGGTTTAGTCCTGGTCTAGCCCTGGTTTAACCCCGGTTCAGACCTGGCTCAGACGTGGTTCAGAACCATGCTAGCTGCTCTGTTAACAATATGATCCTCTTTAGCTTGTGTGTTGTTATCATCACCAGCAGCTGCTCATCCAATCAGATTGTATGTACGAACCAAAAATGCTGACGCATGCTCACGCATTATCTCCATGTGTCAGTGAGTTCGTGCCAGGACTAAACCAGGACTAAACCAGAACTAACCAGGACTAAACCAGGGTTAAACCAGGGTTAAACCAGGGTTAAACCAGGACTAAACCAGGGCTAAACCAGGACTAAACCAGGACTAACCAGGACTAAACCAGGGTTAAACCAGGGTTAAACAAGGGTTAAACCAGGACTAAACCAGGGCTAAACCAGGACTAAACCAGGACTGAATCAGAGCTAAACCAGGGTTAAACCAGGACTGAATCAGGGCTAAACCAGGACTATACCAGAACTAAACTAGGACTAAACCAGGGTTAAACCAGGACTGAATCAGGGCTAAACCAGGGTTAAACCAGGACTAAACCAGGGCTAAACCAGGACTAAACCAGGACTAACCAGGACTAAACCAGGGTTAAACCAGAGTTAAACCAGGGCTAAACCAGGACTGAATCAGGGCTAAACCAGGGTTAAACCAGGACTAAACCAGGGCTAAACCAGGACTAAACCAGGACTAACCAGGACTAAACCAGGGTTAAACCAGGGTTAAACCAGGGCTAAACCAGGACTGAATCAGGGCTAAACCAGGACTATACCAGAACTAAACTAGGACTAAACCAGGGCTAAACCAGGACTATACCAGGGCTAAACAAGGACTGTTACCAGGACTAAACCAGGACAAACCCAGGACTAAATCAGGACTACACCAGGACTAAACCATGAACTAAACCAGGACTAAACCAGGGCTAAACCAGGACTAAACCAGGACTAACCAGGACTAAACCAGGGTTAAACCAGAACTAAACCAGGGCTAAACCAGGACTGAATCAGGGCTAAACCAGGACTATACCAGAACTAAACTAGGACTAAACCAGGGCTAAACCAGGACTATACCAGGGCTAAACAAGGACTGTTACCAGGACTAAACCAGGACAAACCCAGGACTAAATCAGGACTACACCAGGACTAAACCATGAACTAAACCAGGACTAAACCAGGACTAAAGCAGAGCTAAAGCAAGACTAAACCACAATAAAATCAGGGTTAAAACAGAGCTGAACCAAGGCTAAATGAGGACTTAATCGAGACTAAAAGAGGACTAAACCATGACTAAAGCCTACTAAGCCTGTAGGTTGATTTGAATGTATACAGAGAAATGTACAGACAAATAAACCAGGACTAAACTGAGCCTAAACCACGGCTAAACGAGAGCTAAACCAGGACAAAACCAGAACTGAACCAACACTGAACAATGACAAATCAAATCACAGAAAAGTCACGTTTAGATCTGATTCCCAAACCGTTCGACTCTAATGTGAGCGAAGTGGGAATGACTTCCTGAATAAATGAATGAAGCGAGGAGGAACTTTGAGTGTCTGGAAAAATGCACTAAAACTAATTTATAAATATGACCTCGTTCTCGTCATAAACTCATAACTGTTCAGATAAGACGCTCTCCTGGTGATTCTATAAACCTATTAACCCGCCGCAGTTTCCAGTGAACAAAATATAAACTAACCATCAATGTATGTTTTAAAAGTTGCATTTTGATTTAAGTATTGCAGTAAACTTGGTCATCACTATGGAGACAGGTTAACGGTCAGATCTGTGGAGAAGCGAGCCTGCACATGGTAAGAGTTCATGTTTTTAAGGTATTTTTGAGCTATAAAACACTTGTAATTGAACAAATGCAAGGGCGATATGTATAATGCCAAACTGCAGAACATTCCAAGCAAAGAAGTAACCATGGAAACAAGCAACCCTACACCACAGAAGTTACACAGTGCACCTTTATTAAGAAATACTGTCATAAAAGCATAATATGTGATCTTTAAAGAGGAAGTATTTTATTTCTATGGGGTATTAACTGTAAGACATAAAATATTTAGATCACTGTGTTATCTTTTCTGGTTTTGAAAATGCTATATTTACCGAAATTGACGTTTATTAAGTTTAAATTTTGTTTATTAAGCTCTGAATCCCACTCCCCCTTCAGAGCGCGACCACAAAACACAAACTACTACACATTGCATCAGGTTTGTGAAGTTGTAGTGTATTGTTTTGTATTATGCTTTTGTACTGTATATTTAAGGGTCTGGGAGAGAATGCTAGATTACTCAAACATGCATGGGCGACATCTAAAACTTCTTCAGGCGTGTTTTTTTTTTGATAAAGAAACAATGTTATAACACGGTAGAAAACTCCAAAACTTTTTGTGTAGAGGGTCCGTCAAATGCTTGTCTCCATGGAGGCGTTGTTGCTTTGTCTGGAATGTTTCACAGTATGGCATTAAAGCTTTCTATCTTTATGGAAACCAAGACCAAGTTACAGGTCAGATCTGTGGAGAGGCGACACAGCTCGCAGTCAGAGTGCCTGTTTTTCTTGGTATTTTTGAGCTATAAAACCACCTGTAACTGAATAAATGTGAGGTAGCGATGTTTAATGTCATACTATGGAACATTTCAGACAGAGCAATGACATCTCCATAGAAACAAGTAAGTGACGGACCCCCCCAGTTCATAAATTAATTTCTGAGTTTTGTTTTTACCTGCAGCTCGCACCAGGCCACCTCCACTGTGGTCTCCGTATCCAGACCTTTGAAAACCGTTTTGAAAGATCCTCGTCCGATCTCGATGTTAAACTTTAAGAATCGTCCGTCGGGAGAAGAGGCAACGGCCTGCAGCTCCGAGTCGTCGTCGACAACGCGCTTTCGCCATAGCAACTGAGGCACAGGCTCCGCCCCCTCCACCTCGGACTCCTCCTCCGTGCCTGGCTTCCTGTCCTCAACGTCGCTTGACAACATTTTACTAAGGAAAAGAAACGCAGTTATACTATTTTAGAGTTCAGAAATGTGTTCTAAAACCAGAATTAGTCCTGCTTTTAGTCCTAGCTCAGCTCTGGTTTAGGCCTGGTTTAGACGTGTTTTTATCCTGGTTTAGTCCTGGTTTAGTCCTGGTTTGTTATTGGTTGGTCCAGTTTTAGTTCTGGTTTAGTTCTGGTTTAGTCTTTGATTCAGACCTGGTTTGAGGTTTGGTTTAGTCCTCTTTTAGCTCTGGTTTAGTTCTAGTTTAGTCCTGGTTCAACCCTGGGCTAGTCCTGATCGAGTCCTGACTTAGTCCTGGTTTGGTCCTGTTTTTATACGCCCGTGATAAAACGGGACGTATTATGGTATGGCGCTGTCCATCCGTCCGTCCATCCATCTGTCCATCCGTCTGTGGACACTTCAAAGCTTTGTAGTGTCTTTAAGTTCTGTTGCTGCAATCTGATTGGTGGAATTCCGATTCTAGAATGTGATGATGTCATACTCATACTCCTACTGCAAGAGCCAGATTTCCCTATTGATTATCCGTCCGTCTGTCTGTCCGTCTGTCTGTCCGTCTGTCTGTGGACAATTTCTTGTCCGCGCTCTAACTCGACAACCGTCTCACCTAGGAATGTCAAACTTCCAAACTGCACCAACAATTCATCTTTAACTAGGTTTGACAAATTCTAACTTAATTCTATATACAATAATTCAAAGTACGGGCGTATTTTGCCCCGCTGGCGGAGCTCTTGTTAGTTTTGGTTTAGATCCAGTTTAGTCCTGGTTTGGCCCTAGTTTTGTCCTGGTTCAACCCTGGTTTAGTCCAGGTCAAGTCCTGACTTAGTCCTGGTTTAGTCCTGGTTTGGTCCTGTTTTAGCTCTGGTTTAGGTCTAGTTTAGTCCTGGTTTGGCCCTAGTTTAGTCCTGGTTCAACCCTGGTCTAGTCCTGATCGAGTCCTGACTTAGTCCTGTTTTGGTCCTGTTTTAGCTCTGGTTTAGGTCTAGTTTAGTCCTAGTTTGGCCCTAGTTTAGTCCTGGTTCAACCCTGGGCTAGTCCTGATCAAGTCCTGACTTAGTCCTGGTTTAGTCCTAGTTTGGTCCTGTTTTAGCTCTGGTTTAGTTCTAGTTTAGTCCTGGTTCAACCCTAGGCTAGTCCTGATCCGAGTCCTGACTTAGTCCTGATTTGGTCCTGTTTTTAGTTCTCATTTTGATCTAGTTTAGTCCTGGTTTGGCCCTAGTTTAGTCCTGGTTCAACCCTGGGCTAGTCCTGATCAAGTCCTGACTTAGTCCTGGTTTAGTCCTAGTTTGGTCCTGTTTTAGCTCTGGTTTAGTTCTAGTTTAGTCCTGGTTTGGCCCTAGTTTTGTCCTGGTTCAACCCTGGTCTAGTCCAGGTCGAGTCCTGACTTAGTCCTGGTTTAGTCCTGGTTTGGTCCTGTTTTAGCTCTGAAAACTGCTTTATCCATTGCTTAGTTTTGTTATGGTCCTGGTTTAGTCCTGTAAATAATAAAAAGTGACATGTTATGGCTTTATAACATATAAAGCCATAACAAATATTGTAGCCTAATCCCGATGGATGTGGGTTGAGTATTTATGCCGCACTAAACCACTGTGCACGCTCCGGTTAAATATTACATCTGTGTGGAGTTTATACTGTAACTGTGGTATTCTACTAACTTTGTTATTGATTACACTGGTCCAAGTTAAGTCCAAAGTTTAGTCTTGACTCTGTCCTGGTTCAGCCCTGGTTCAGGTTTATTTCATGCATGATTTAGTATTGGTTTAGTCCTGGTTTAATCCTGGTTTAGACCGGGTTTAGTCCTGGTTTAGTCCTGGTTTAGTCCTGGTTTAGTCTTGGCTTAGTTCACTTCTGGTTTAGACCTGGTTTAGTCCTGGTTTAGTCCTGGTTTAGTCCTGGTTTAGCCATAGCCCAGTCCTGCTTTAGGTTGAGTCCTGGTTTAGTCCTAGTTTGTAGTTTTGTTTTGTCCTGGTTTATTTCTGACTTAAGTCTTGCTTTAGCCCTGGCTCAGTTCGGTTCTGGTTTAGTCTTGGTTTAGTCCTGGTTTAGCTCTGCTTTAGTCCAGGTTTAGTTCTGGTTTAGCCCTAGCCTAGTCCTGTTTTAGGTTTAGTCCTGGTTTAGACCTGGTTTAGTCTTGGCTCAGTTCACTTCTGGTTTAGTCTTGGTTTAGTCCTGGTTTAGCTCTGTTTCAGTCCAGTTTTAGTCCAGGTTTAGACCTGGTTTAGCCCTAGCCCAGTCCTGCTTTAGCTTTAGTCCTGGTTTAGTTCTGGTTTAGACCTAGTTTAGTCCTGGTTTAGTCTCGGCTCAGTTCACTTCTGGTTTAGTTTTGGTTTAGCTCTGCTTTAGTCCAGGTTTAGTCCCGGTTTATTTCTGGTTTAGCCCTAGCCCTGTCCTGCTTGAGCTTTAGTCCTGAATTAGTTCTGGTTTAGACCTGGTTTAGTCCTGGTTTAATCTTGATTTAGCCCTGGCTCAGTTCAGTCCTGGTTTAGTACTTTTGTAGTCTCAGTTTAGCCCAAGCTCAGTCCTGGTTCAGTCCTGTTTTAGGTTTAGCAGTGGTTTAGTCCTGGTTCAGTCCTAGTTTCCCCAGGTTTGGCTCTAGTTTAGTCCTAGTTTAGTCCTGGTTTAATCTTGGTGTAGTCCACAAAGATCATACACATAAAATATAATCCTCAGTCATTTCTAAAGCAGTTTATTTTCTTAATTCTAATTGTCTTGTATAGTTTGTACAGTTCAAATTACTCACAGTGAATCTGCAGATCGGCTCTTAAACCATAAACAGCTCTCGGTTCAGCTTCTTGGACAGACTGAGACTTCCTAAAAACAATAACATATTTTTGCACATGTACATAATCCGGTTTAAATGAAGTATCATGGACATTTTAGTCCTTGTTGAAGTTTGTGCTTGATAGTGAGAGCTGCATCAGGCCTCTATCTGATACTGCAGACAGGCCACGCCCACTGAAACCACAAACCACCCCCCTTCTGCTACAGGCCCCGCCCCCTCTGCACCGGACACAAAACAAAGGAACCATGTGGGCGCTCTGATGTAAACAAACAATGAGTACTGGCTAAACAAAGTGACTACTGCTACTGACTACTGCTACTACTACTGCTACTGACTACTGCTACAGCTACTGCTACTACTACTGCTACTACTACTACTGCTACTGCTACTGCTACAGCTACAGCTACTGCTACTACTACTGCTACTGCTACTGCTACTACTACTGCTACTGCTACTGCTACTACTACTGCTACAGCTACTGCTCCTGACTACTGTTACTGCTACTGCTACTACTACTGCTACTGCTACTGCTACTCAGCGAGCCAGCGGCTACTGCTAGCCAACAGCAACCAGCAGCAGCGGCGCGGAACAGCAGCAACGCGAACAGCGGCTATAACAGCGGCAGCAGCCAGCAGCCAGCGGCGCGAACAGCGGCAACAGCGAAGCAGCAAGCGGCGAACAACAGGCAGCGCCAGCAGCGGCAGCAGCAGCGGCAGCAACAGCAGCGGCGGCGGCAGCGCGCGACAGCAGCAATGCGCGTTGCAGCAGCAGCGGCGTTTGCCGCGCGGAACAGCAGCAGCAGCAGCAAGCAGCAGGTGCGCAACGTAGCAACAGCAGCAGCCGGCAGCGGCGCGACAACTGGCAACAACAACAGCAGCGGCAGCAGCAGCGGCAGCGGCATTTGCTGCGGCAGCTAGCGCTGCAGCAGCTGCTGCTGGCAACCCAGCGGCGAAGCGGCAGCAGCAGCTGCTGCCAGCCAGCGGCAGCTTTTTATAAGCACCAGCACCTCTTAACCATGCCTTGCAGCAGCGCTTTAACCCAGCTAGCGTTCATAAAACCACGCGTTTAGCAACAGCTGAAACGAAGCTGCTGCTGCTGCAGCAGCGCGCGAACAGCAACATGCGATTTGCTGAACAGCAGCAGCGAGCGGCAGCAGCGCGATTCATTGCCAACGCGACAGCAACCTGCTGCTGCTAACAAAACCTTAGCAACAGCAACGCGCTTAACAAGCAGCACAGCAACGCGAGCAGCTTAACTGCGACAGCTGGAACTGTAGCCGAACAGCTGCAGCAGCGGCTGCTTAGCGCGGCTGGCTTAAGCCAGCCAGCAGCGGCTTTGTTTCTTAACCTTTCAGCGATTTATAACCAGCAACCAGCAGCAACGCTAGCTGCTGCAGCAGCAGCAAGCAACGAGCAACAACAGCGACTGTAGCGAACAGCAACTGCTGCTTACAGCTGAGCAGCAGCGCGCCTTATACTTAACCAGCAGCAGCGACAACAACTGACATGCGTATGCGAAGCAATAGCAACCTTAGCAACGACAGCAAGCGAACAGCTTGCGCGACAGCGGCCTTAACAGCAACTTGCGTTAGCGGCAGCATAGCGATATTAACAGAGCGCAGCAGCGGCCTTATTAGCGTTTTAGCAATATACGCTTGCAGCTGTAAGCAACTTAACTGCTGCTGTTTCTTGCGGTTAACCAAATGCTGCTTAGCAACCTGCGCGCGTTTAGCAACTGCTGCGAGCAGCAACAACTGCTTAACAGCAACCAGCTAACCAACAGCAACAACAGCGGCTTAACGCCTTACTCGACTTAACCTTAACAGCGATGCAGCTAACAGCAGCTGCTTAACACTGCTTAACTAGCAAACACTTAGCCCGACAACGCGCTTACTGCGCCTTAACTGCGATTTGCGGCCAACCTTGCTGCTGCTACTGCTATAACGATATAACCTATGCTTAACCAAGCTGCTATAAATACTTAACGCCTTAACCTTAGCAGCTGCTGCTTAACAACTGATTTGCCTTAGCTGCTGCTGTTTATTAAGCTGCTGCTGCGTTTCTTAACAGCTTACTGCAATTTATAACAGCTGCTGCTGCTGTTTGCCAACCTGCTGCAGCACTTGCTACACGGATTCTGCTGCAACAATGCTGCACCTATTACTACTACAGGCCTTTTCCTACTACAGGCCTTCTAATACTACTACTAGCATACTATTGGTACTGCTACTACAACTACAGCCAGAGGTAAATCTGTAAAAATATGTGTACTAAAAACATAAATATCAAACATATAAAAATCAAGATAAATTATTTATAAAAAATAATTAATAAAAATGTGATGTCATTTGGTTTGTGAATGGTGTGAGCAAACAGGATCTTGACTTTTAAATATCCATCCATTTTCTTCCGCTTATCCAGGACAAGGTCCCGGACGCAGCAGTCTAAGCAGGGACTCCCAGACTTCCTGCACCCCGGACACTTCCTCCAGCTCCACTGGAGGGACCCTGAGGTGTTCCCAGGCCAGCCCAGAGATATCGTCCCTCCAGTGTTTCCTGAGTCTTCCCTGGGGCCTCCTTCCGGTGGGACATGCCTGGAACACCTCCTGAGGGAGACGTCCAGGAGGCATTAGAACAGATGCCCGAGCCACCTCAGCTGGCTCCTGAACATGTGGTGGAGCAGTGGCTCTACTTTGGGTACAGGAGGAGATACTCCTCCATGTGAGCTCCTCACCCTATCTCTAAGGAGGAAACTCTTTTCGGCCGTTTGTATCTGCGATCTCATCCTTTCGGTCACTACCCGGAGCTCATGACCATAGGTGAGGGGAGGAACGTAGATTGACCAGTAAATCGAGAGCTTTGCCTGGCTCAGCTCCCTCTTCACCACAATGGTCCGATACAGTAGGCATGTCTAAACTAAGGCCCAGAGGCCAAATGTGGCCCTCAGACCAAATGTGGCCTTCAGACCAAATATTTTGGCCCTCGGGTTTCCAGGTGAATTGGCCCATACTACCGCAAGAAATACTTTTTACTGCATGTTTTGAAATCTATCTTGATCAAGCAAATTTAGTGTGTCCTTTTGAGGGTCTAAGTATGAACAAAGGTCTCATTCAAAAGGGCCATTCAAACCTGTTATAAATGCACAGATTTGAATTACTCACTGTTTTGCCCACCAGTTTATGACCCTCGATCAGCCCTCACACTGGTCTGTGTTTTAATATGTGGCTCTTGATGAAAAAAGTTTGGTGACCCCGTGATACAGCGACCACATCACGAGCCGCCTGTCCATCTCACGCTCCATCCTCCCCTCACTGTGAACAAGACCCCGAAATACTTGAACTCCTCCACTTGAGGCAGGGACTCTCCACCCACCTGCAGAGGGCAAGCCACCTTTTTCTGAACTTTTAAATATTTGTATGAAAAATTGATTTCAGTGATTTTCCTCAAATATGTAGCCACAGACTAGAGGAAGAGAGGGTCAGAGGAACAGAGGAGAGGGTCAGAGGAACAGAGGAGAGGGCCAGAGGAGCAGAGGAACAGAAGAAAAGATCAGATCAAGTAGAGGATGTAGAGGAGGGAGAAAGAGAATGATTCATAACAAAAGCTGTGTGTGGCATAAAAGACTTTTTACCACCTACGTTTGACAAATGGATCCTTCAAAACAGACTCTAATTATAGCCCAACAAAACCCGCTCTGTGTCCCTCTCTCTTCTAAATCTGCACTTTTTCTCGGAAATATTATCGTTTTTTCAAGGTCCTGTAATACACAAAATGGATTCTGAGCTTTGAGTCATGTTAGAATGTTGTTTCCTCCTCAAAAACAGACCTGGAGTTGAAGCGGTTTTCACGTAAACAGCTATCTGGACGGGAAAAACAAACAAACAAACAAACCAAAAAAAGGGAGGAGAGAGAAGGGAGGAGAAAGAGAGAGGGAGGAAGAGAGGGGAGTTGTCTCGGGGAGAGGGAGGGCGCTGCTGTTACTCATCCTCTTGAGCTGTGCAGTGCGTGGGGACTCTCTCTGATTAAACACCAGATTACACAGTTTACTGCAGTTTACTCCGCACGACTCTCCTCCTCTCTCCTCCCCTTCTCTCTCTTTCTTTTCTTTCCTCTCCCCACTGCTCGAACAGCTCCTTCCATTCTATTTTTGTCCTTTTCCTCTCTCCCTTCTTTCTACCCCTCTCTCTCCACTTTCACCTTTCTTTCTCTTCCTTTCTCTCTTCCATCTCCTCCCCCTTTTCTCTCTCCCTCTTTACTTTGACGCTCTACTAGTGTTTTTGTTCTTTTCCTCTCGCCTCCCCCCTCTTTCTCTCCTCTATAACACCTTCCTCCACTCTCGCTCCCTCTCCCCCTCTTTGTCTGCCTCTATGTCTCTTTCTCTCTCTGCCTGTCTCTCTCTCTGTCTCTTTCTTTCCCTCTTGTCTCTCTCTGTCTCTTTTTCACTCTCTGTCTCTCTCTCTCTCTGTGTGTCTGTCTCTCTCTCTTTCTCTGTCTGTCTCTTTCTCTCTCTGTCTGTCTCTCTCTCTTTCTCTGTCTGTCTCTTTCTCTCTCTCTCTTTCTTTCCCCTTGTCTCTCTCTCTTTCTCTGTCTCTCTCTCTCCCCCCTTTGTCCATCTCTCGCTCTGTCTTGCTCTCTCTTTCTCTCTGTCTCTGTTTTTCTCTCTGTCTTTCTCTCTCTGTCTTTCTCTCTCTCTCTCTCTGTCTTTCTCTCTCTCACCTCCTGACGCTCTACTGGTGTTTTTGTTCTTTTCCTCTCGCCTCCCCCCTCTTTCTCTCCTCTATAACCTTCATCCACTCACCCTCCCTCTCCCCCTCTTTGTCTGCCTCTCTCGCTCTTTCTCTCTCTGTCTCTCTGTCTTTTTCTTTCTCTCTTGTCTCTCTCTGTCTCTTTCTTTCCCTCATGTCTCTCTCTGTCTCTTTTTCACTCTCTCTGTCTCTCTCTCTTTCTCGGTCTCTCTCTTTCTCTGTCTGTCTGTCTCTCTCTGTCTCTTTCTTTCCCCTTGTCTCTCTCTCTCTCTCTGTCTTGCTTTCTCTCCCCCCTCAGTCTGTCTCTCTCTCTGTCTTGCTCTGTCTTTCTCTTTCTGTCTCTTTCTCTCTCTCTGTCTCTCTTTCTATGTCTCTATTTTTCTCTCTGTCTTTCTCTCTCTGTTGCTCTCTCCCCCCTCGCTGTCTCGCTCTCTCTCTGTCTCTTTTCCTCTCTCTCTTTCTTTCTCTGTTGCTCTCTCTCCCCCTCTCTGTCTATCTCTCTGTTTCTGTCTCTCTCTTACTGTCTCTCTCTTTTTCTTTCTGTTGCTCTCTCTCTCCCTCTCTGTCTGTCTCGCTATTTCTGTCTCTCTCTTACTGTCTCTCTCTCTCTCTTTCTATCCTCTACCACCTCCTGATATCCCCCTCTCTCTTTTTCTCTCTGTCTCACTCACTCTTTCTTTCTCTCTCTCTCTCTCTCTCCTCTACCACCTCCTGATACCCCCCTCTCTCTTTTTCTCTCTGTCTCTCTCACTCACTCTTTCTCTCTCTCTCTCTCTTCTGGTTCACACAGATGTAAAGGTCAGAGCTGAAAGTCCATTCACAGCACACCCTGTACCACCCTCACCCCTCCTCCTCTTTTCCTCTCCCTCTCTCTCCTTTTACTGCCATCCTCTTCTCCTCCCCCTCTATCCCACTATCATCCTCTCACTCCTTTGTCTCTATCTCCTTTTCACCCCTCTCCCTCTTTCTTTTAGGCTTTTTATCTATCTCTTCCCCACTCCCTCTTTATCTACCCTTTCTTTTTCCCTCTCTTCCCGTCTATCTCCTCCGCTGTCTCGCCTTCTCTTCCTCCCTTCTCTTTCTCTCGCTCCACCTCACCCTCTTTTTATTTCTCTTTTATTCTCTCCTCTTTTAACTGCCCCAAACCTCTCTCTTCCTCCTTTTTCTTGTTCTCTTTATCCCCACACCCCCTCTCTTCTTCATCCCTCTCTCCTCTCCTCCCTCTCTCCCTCCATTCTTCCCTCTCTCTATAAAACCAAACCAAATCATGTCACAGACTCACACTTCCTATATCGACGGGTGTGAAATTATAAAGCCAGACTCTGCTCCGGGGACAAAGCCGAGAATCGATACGAATAAAAAAAATAACAATAAACTATGAAAAATCTCTCGTCGACGTCTGCGGAATGAAAATGCGTTTGTTTAGGCCGGCTCAAGGGGGCGCCATTTGGGTTTTCCAATATTAAACTGTAATGTGTGTCGACATCATGTTTTTATATGTGAAATTACAGGAGGTTCTATTACAACTGCGAGGTCTTATTCTGTGTAAAAGCCGCTATAGCCCTGAAGTTTAGACCTGTACAAACATGTTCTGAAATGTGCGTTTGTGTCAGATGCCCTCCCTGTGTGTCAGATGCCCTCCCTGTGTGTCAGATGCCCTCCCCATGTGTCAGATGCCCTCCCTGTATTGCGCTATTTATAATGTACTGTATGTTATAATGTTTCCTCATCACTAACATACCTGGAGTTGTGTTTTGCTCTTAGGCTGAGTTCTTCTCTCAAACAGAAAACAGTTCCACCTTGTGATGTCATGTGGTAATACAGGAAGTGCTCTAATGTGTTTTTAAACTCACTAGAATCATTTGGTTCATTTCAGTCCTGGAATTGCCGATCTTTACTGAGTTATAGGTTAACAAAAAGGAGCTGTTAACATGAAAACTGCCGCTTCATGACATCACAAGGTGGAACAGAGCATTTTCAGGTTTTGAGGTGTAGACAGACTAATTAAAAATGATTATTCAAACATGTTGAGAAGGTAACTGCATTATAACATGGCTCAAAGTTCACAAAAGTGCGACAAACAAAGTACAGGGATATTGTAAACTTGATTATTCTTTTGGGGAAAACATTTATTTTTAATGCAGAAAATGCTGGATCCATAAATATTGTTGTTTGTTTGCAGCTTGTAGGGCATTGTTATATTTTGGAGGAGCAATGTGTTTAATCTGAAAAGGATAAAAAATGTAATCAGAAACCCTGGGCACAAATACCCCTTTTTCATAATAGAGGGGAGAAATTCATAAATCTTTTGATAAAAATTCATAAATCTTTTGCCAAGTATGCTGCCATAACTTTTGTGTATTTAAATGTACATATATTTACTGCATATGTATGTACATGTACGTGTATATGGATATGCAATGTAGGTGTATGTTAATATATGCTAAAAGATGTCAGTGAGTATGTAAGTATGTGTATGCATATGTGTAATGTGTACGTGTGTGCAGGCATATGTATACGGCACAGTGGCTGAGTGGCTAGCACACGCCTCACAGCAAGAAGGTTTTTTTTTTTTTAACTTCTTTTTTTTTCTTTTTTTCACCCAGTGACAGAGCAGATATATACAATATTTACAATTTACAGCAGGGGCATGGCGTGGTGGTGGTGTTAACATTGTACCGTTATCGCATATAACATTGTAAGATATAGTACATGCCTGTTCAGTCTTGTTTTTAGTTTTTTTTGTGTGTGTGAGTGTGTGTGCATTGAGTTAAATGTAGGAAAAGGGGAAAATAATACCAATAATAATAATAATAAAAATAATAACAAGTTTTATTATTGCCATCACACATTATGTCATCACCCACTATCTTTTTTTTTTTCCAAATAAATTCTATGTATTGTTATTGTATGAGTTATGTTAGCAAGAAGGTTTTGAGTTTGGTCCCTGGGTCGCCCGGGGCCTTTCTATGTGCATGTTCTTCCCCTGTCTGGATGGGTTTCCTCCGGGTACTCTGGTTTCCCCCATCGACCCCAAACATGCACTCCAGGTGGTGTGTGTAAAGTGTGTTTGTGAAAAGCACTATGTAAACTATTTACCGGTATATAGTGAAAAGCACTATATAAATACAGTTTACCTATGTACATCTGCACACTAGGGATGTAACAATAACTGAAATACGGTGATATCGTATCGTCAAAGGTCTCACAATAATATCGTGGACCATCACAATATATCGAATCACAAGTCTCTTTGCTTAAATGAACAGTTATGATGCAGAAATAGTTTTAAAAAAACACAGAGGGAACTACATAGACCATGATCCTTTGCTCCATTTCAGTGCAGACGACATGAAGAAATAACTGTTCTAAGCACTTTTACATCTTCATTCTTTGGATTAAATCTTGTGAAGCATTTTTAGAGGAAAAAGCAGCAGATTCACAGTTTTGTAAACATGGTACCGTGAGATGTTTATGGTGAAAATATCGAACAGAGATTTGGATTTCGTTCCATCCCTAATGACAATAAATGTTGTACCAAATGACTGGTCAAAGCATTTTAGAATGTCAGTCTTATTATTATGTAGAATATTGTAATATCATGAGCCTTTCCACCATATCATGAGCTTTCCCACGATATCACAATAAATGTATATGTATATGTGTATATGCATGTGTGAATGTATATGTATTGTAATTGTAATGTATTGTTATTGTCATGATTATACTGTCCCACTTTTTGTTTTTTGTCTTTTTTGCCTATTGTCTTTACATGTAGGTAAAATAAAAAAGCGCTCACAAGAGTCCATTTTGTATAATATCCCTTAAGTGCACTCCCCCTCCTCCTCCGTCTCTTCATAGTTCTTTATGATGGATCATACAGAGGAAATGACCCATAGCCAACACGATGCATTAGAGCTGCATATTTAGCCTACATACACTGCCTTGTATTGACTTGTATTCAATTACCCAGTGTGTAATAAAGTGTGGATGTATCTCTCACACTGCAAAAACAAATCTCTAGAGGAGAAAACATGTACTGCATTCACAATTTTCACCAGTTAAGATCATTTTTATGTGTTTATTAGTTTTGCTTGCTTCAAAATATGTCTGACTTATTTCAGTAAGAAAATGTAACTTCCACCATTGGTCAATTTATGTTCTTATTGGAAAATTTACTCTAATGTTGAGCTGTGTTTTGTTTCATTCGTGTTTGAGTGCTTTGTGGTAAGAATTTGCAGCAGTTATTGGTCAAAGTAACTACTGAATTGGGTAAACTACAAAAATGATCACTCCATCTAAAAAAAAAAACCTAAATTAATGATATTTGGGAATAAAAAGATAAAAAAAAATACTGAAGTTCAGATTAAATTAGACGATGTAGACGATATATAAAATTTTCTTGGAGTTATACTGGACCATAAACTGTCGTGGAAATCTCTAAATTCTTATATTAAAATGAAGATTGCCAAATGCATTTCAGTCATGGGCAAATCAAGGTACTTTCTGAAGGTCTGGGGAAATACTTACAAGACCAATTTACAGAGTTTAATTCCACTGCAGAAAAGAGCCATACGTACTGTACATAATTCTGCGTATAGGGACCACACAAACTCTTTTGTTTTTAAAATAAAAAACCTTGAACCCGGAAGACGTAATAATATTCAAGTCACTACAAGTAATGTACAAAGCAAGGCACAATATGCTTCCGAAAAATAATCAGCAGATTCTCAGTGACAAAGACGTCAACTATAATCTTCGAGGTCAAATTCCACCTTGTGATGTCATGTAGTGGTAGTTTTCAAGTTCACAGCTACTTTTTAGAGATTTGCATTTCCAGGGCTGATTCTAGTGAAGGTGTGTGACGTTTAAAAATAAAATGGAGGATTCCCTGTATTATTACCACATGACATCACAACGTGGAACAGTGTTTTCTGTTTGAGAGAAGAACTCAGTCTAAATATGCAGGATTTGTGTGTTAAACGTGTGTTAATGTGGCGAGGAAACAACATTATAACACAGATCATCAGAAAATAGCGTAATATAGGCCCTAAAATAAAATAAAAAATTATCCTTTCACAAATTTCTTAAAATAGTGAAATATTGTGCCCCACATGAGCAATGAAAATCACTCAAATCCTGATTAAAATTCTGATTCAAGTGATTTTAAAAGGGGCTGGTACCTGATTTCAATTCCGATCACTCATTATTATCAGAGAAAACGCAGTAAAATGAATAGATGATCATATATTTCATCTATCTTTTCTTACTTTGCAGTGATTACCATACGTACAACGCATTTATCTCGACCGGAACGTCTTCAAATCAGGTCCAGGCCCTTTAAGCGAGACTGGACGCTGTATTTTTTGCAGTGCAGGGAGAAGGCGCGCGTGACCCCGCCCCCTCCTTCATGCATGGACTCACATCGGGACGCAGGGTGGGGCCGGACGGTTGCATAACGTCCGATGTACACAGGCTCCTATACTGTACGCAGACAGCAGAGGGCCGGCGTCCTACAGGCAGCGAAGGCAACACCACAGTATTCAGAGCGGACAACAGGGGGATTCATCACGGAGATATTTATTCAAATGCGCGTTTAAAGGTCTTTTATGGCGCAAAATGACTCTTGTGAGCTTTAAGGTATGTTATAATGTTGTTACCTCCTCAAAAACAGACCTGGAGCACATTTCTTGACCTAGTTTATGGTTCATTTGTCTAATTACTGGGCCTATCCATATGAAACAAAAACTGGCACAAAGTTCAACCTCTTCTCTGTCGAAGTAAATACACAAAAGTCAATCTATCTGTCTGTCTATCTATCTATCTATCTATCTGTCTGTCTATCTATCTATCTATCAAGGAAAAGAAATGAAATTGACACCAAATTTTAACAATAATTTTCCAATGATACGATGATAAAAAATCGGTCTCTCTCCACCTCTATCTCTCTCTGTCTCTCTCGCTGCCTCTGTCTCTCTTTCCATCTTGATTTCTCTCTCCACTTCTATCTCTCTCTCCACCTCGGTTTCTCTCTCCATCTCTCTCTCCACCTCTATCTCTCTTTCTGCCTCTGTCTCTCTCTCTCCACCTGTCTCTCTTTCCATCTCTAGCTCTCTCCACCTCTGTTTCTCTCTTCACCTCTGTCTCTCTCTCCGTCCCTGTCTCTCTCTCTTCACCTCTGTCTCTCTCTCATCCCTGTCTCTACCTCTATCTCTCTTTGTGCCTCAATTTCTCTCTTCACCTCTGTCTCTCTCTCTGCCTCTGTCTCTCTCTGCCTCTCTCTCTCCGTTCTCTGTCTCTCTCTCCATCCTCTGTCTCTCTCTACATCCTGTCTCTCCCTCTATCTCTCTTTCCGCCTCAATTTCTCTCTTCACCTCTGTCTCTCTCTCTGCCTCTCTCTCTCCATCCTCTGTCTCTCTCTCCATCCTCTGCCTCTCTCTACGTCCTGTCTCTCTCTCCGTCCTATGTCTCTCTTTCTGCCTCAATTTCTCTCTTCACCTCTGTCTCTCTCTCTCTGCCTCTGTCTCTCTCTCTCTGTCCTCTGTCTCTCTCTCATCCTCTGTCTCTCTCACCGTCCTATGTCTCTCTGTCCTCTGTCTCTCTCTCTGTGTCTCTCTCCGTCTATGTCTCTCTCTGTCTCAGTCTTTCTTTCTCCTTCACATCTTTCTCTCCCGTCTCTCTTGCACTGTCTGTCTGTCTCTCTCTCTCTCCATCTCTGCCTCTCCCTGTCACTCTCTCTGTCACTCTCCCTGTCTCTCTCTCTGTCTATATCTGTCTCCATCTCTCTTTCTCCATGTCTTCGTCTCTCTCTCCCTCCCTGTCTTTCTTTCTCGCTCTCTCTCTCTCTCTCTCTGTGCCTCCCTCTCTGTTTCTCTCCCTCTCTCTGTGTGATCAAACATGGCACAGATTTGCAGTCTCACTTCCCAGCTGTGGCGACAATAGTAGCGAACACCACCGACTGTGGAGCGAATGAATAATGCACCGTGAAGCACTTAAAGGTCCTTCCTATATTACACAAGATGGACCCATGTTAGGATATTGTTTCCTCCTCCAAAACATCCCTGGAGTCGTGTTTTGTTTCATTCACACGTTTCAGTAACTCTAAAATTGACCATAAACTGATCCGGACTACGAGCTACAGCCAAAGAGATGAGCCCACAGGAGAGATAGAGAGATATAAGAAAAAAAAGAAGAACGTTGTTATTCAGAGAAATCTTTCAGTCTATTATCAGTTCATGTAACGGTGTATTTTCACTTGAAGGTAACTAAACTCAGCTTGCCAGGGCACCAGAACACACACTTATCCAATACTTTCTGAAGATGTGAGTCTGGTCACCGGAGGGGCATGATTGACAGGTGGATTAGCCAATCAGGGACATGCATGGTCCATCTGCATCACAAAAATATGATGGTTTATGAGAAAAAAGCGGAATTAAATGCCACAAAGCACGGAGAAACATGGCGTCTGAGAGATGTGAGTCTGTATTTGATAAGCCAAAAGTAAAACTGCTTCCTCGGTAAATTTTCTCTACACTGTGATTGGTTAAATCCACCTGTCACTCACTAAAGAGTCTTCTGAGGGTGACCGATGGGGAGTTTGAAATGACATATTACTGGTTAATACAGATATAAAATCATAAAGCAAGTCTATGTTATTAGGGTCTTTTTTTTCAGAGTTTGTTTTCTTACCTGACAGTTTCGACGGCTCACTCGCGGTCTTCCTGGGAGTGGTCACGTGATGTTGCTGTGACATGTCCGCTCAGCTGATTTAAACAAATTTTGGAGCTGTTTTGCTACCGGTGGAGGCGCCATCTGCAGTCCGACTTCCTCCGGACAATATCCCAAGTGTGTGAGAGTAAAAAAGCCCCCTCGTCCCGGTTTATCGTCCCGTGGGCACGTTTCTGTACTTCGATTGCCTCTTTAATCCAGCGACGATGTTTGTTGTCCTCTGTCCCAATGATGTTTGCTCCGTCCCAGCTGTATAAATCAGATGAGTGGACATGTCACAGCAGCATCACTGAGCACTCTGAGGAAGACCGCAGGGAGCAATCGAAAGAGTCAGATAAGAAAACAAATTCTCGGTCTAAAAAAAGAACCTAATAACATAAATTATGGACGACTAAATGAAAGTCACTGGACTATAAAACAGCTCCACAAAGTCAAACAACAAATGCCAGTCAAACAACAAATTCCGCCACAGAATCCTGACGTGTCTCCAACTCGGTGTAAACTCTGAACATTTACAATCTTATGATGCCATCTGAAGCTATGTGTAGTTTCTGAATAATTTTAAAACGTAACCATATTTCAAAGGGAGATTCACGTTCATCGGTGGAGTCACGGAGGAAGTGCGTTCTCCCGCGTGGACCCCGCGCGTGTGACGGGCCCTCGCCTCCTCACGGCCGCTCATTCACACGCACACGCGCACGCACGCCCCCTCACGCACACACGCGCACTACCCTATCGTGATGACGACCGCCGAGCACCCAAGACTTCTGACGTCAGGCGAGGAGAACGACCCGCTGCACCAATCAGGAGCCGAGTCCGGGCAGCGCGAGGACGGAGCCGCTGCCGACACACACAACCCGACGAGAACCATGCGAGCGGAGGGCTAGAGCGCAGCGCAGCCGACCCACCTGGCCCTCAACCCGGCAAGAGACGCGAGCAACTACGGCGCGGAGCAGCGGAGGCACCGCGGAGGACCGGCTTTGGAGACCCCAGGGAGGACACGTTCGCTGCGGGGAGGAGGGGGACAGAACACCGGAGCGGGTAACACCTCCGTACCCCCCTTTTCATCTTCCATCCACCCCTCCCCTCTACCAGACACCAGCCTCTGTCCGCATAGCTGCAGCCCCTCGCCCGTCCATGCACTTTGCCAGGACCGGACTCACTGTGTTGTACCGGGGAGGGGGGAGCGTTCGGGAAGCGTCGTGCGTATTCGGAAGCGTTCGGGAATGCCAGGTTACTGCAGCACTTTTGGCGCTCAGTGGTGGTGACCTTCCCGCGTGCGCTCAGTGAAAAGGTGCAAAATAAAGACGCAAAAACGCGAGAGGGACGCACGGGGGATGCGCGAAAGATGCGGGATAGCGCGTAAAAGCGTCAGGAATCGATTACGCGCATGGGGTTTTAATGGTTTAAGGTGGAAGACGAGTCATTTAAGATACCAAAAATGCAGAAATGTTCAAAAAGGTGACGCGAAAAGAAAGAAATGTGCGTTTGGAACAAGAGAAGGAGGAGAGGACTCGTGGGAAGGAGGGGAGGTGGGTTTTTTATGAATGAACATGGCTGAGCTAAAATTAGCCTCGTGTCAGATTTTCTTCCCTCGTCGCGCGCGCATCAGGCATATGTTGAATGAAAGAGCACGAGCAAACAGACGCACGCGCCGGACGTCACATGCACCATTTTTAGAGACGTTCCAAAAAAAACCCCTAAAAATAGAAATTGGATAATTCTTGGACGGTTCGGACTCGGCAGCTGGCGTCGTGCGTCGCGGTGAGATTTTTTGGGTTCATTGGGTTCGTTCGGGATCTGCAGGGGGAGAGTCGGTCTGTGGAGCCGTCCTGTAGTCCCGGATTAGTACGGATGTAGACTCGGTTTAGATCTGGTGTTGACTTTGGTCCTGACCTGGGTTGGTACTGCGTTAGTACTGGTTTAGTCCTGATCTAGACTTGGTGAGGTAATATTTTGGTCCTGGTTTGGTCCAAGATAAATCCTGATGTATTCTTCGTTTGCCCGTTCTAGTCCTGGTTTAATCCTTGTTTACTTCTAATGTAGACTTGGTTTGGTCCTGGTTTAGTTCTGGTTTAGTCCTGGTATTGACTTAGATCCCTGTTGGTCCTGAGCAAGTTTAGTCCAGGTTTGGTAATATTTTGGTTTTGGTTTAATCCTGGTTTAATCCTGATGTAGACTTGGTTTGGTCTTGGTTTGGTCCTGGTTTAGTCCTGGTATTAACTTTGATCCTTGTTGGTCCTGAACAGGTTCAGTCCTGATTTGGTGCTGCTTTAGTCCTGGTTTAGTTCTCGTGTAGACTTGGTTTGGTAATATTTTGGTTTTGCTTTAATCCTGGTTTAGTCCTGATGTAGACTTGGTTTGGTCCTGGTTTAGTCCTGGTATTGACTTTGATCCTTGTTGGTCCTGATTTGGTGCTGGTTTAGTCCTGATGTAGACTTGGTTTGGTCCTGGTTTAGTCCTGGTATTGACTTTGATCCTTGTTGGTCCTGATTTGGTGCTGCTTTAGTCCTGGTTTAGTCCTGATGTAGACTTTATTTGCCATTTCTAGTTCTGGTTTAATCCTGGTTCAGTTCTAAGGTAGTCCTGTTGTAGGCTTGTTCTAGTCCTGTTTGATCCTTCTCAGGTTCTGGTTTAGTAGTTGGGTCCTGTTTTTACAGACTTCGTTTAGTCCTGGTTCAGTTCTAGTGTAGTCCTGCTGTAGTCTGCTTCTAGACCTGTTTGGTCCTGTTTTTGCAGACTTGGTTTAGTCCTGGTTTAGTTCTGATTTAGTCCTGGTTTTGGGTCTGGCTGTCTGTTGTTTGTTCACTTAAAGTTGCACTATGTAAATTTACCAGTGGATGCTTTGCCACCTGCTTGTCTCCATGGAGATGTTTACTACTTTTCCAAAATGTTCTACAGTGTGGCATTACACTTATCCGTGGAGTTACAAGTCTTTGTATCAGTTTTTGAAGTTTTGCAAAACACCTGTAATTGAATAAATGCAGATCAGTCAGTCTAATTTTACTGTGTGGAAAATTCTGTGTCCGTGGAGACAAGCAGCTGGCAGATCAGAAAATTTCCACAGTGTTCCTTTAAAAGCTACGTCTTGAGCAGAATCTCTCTTTTCTGTCCAGGTTTTCCATGACTCATGTTGTTTTTATTTTCCGACCCAACACATCGTGTCACATCTCCTCCTTCTGCTCTCTCCTTTCTCACCCCCTCTCTCCTCTTCCATTCTTTTCTCTCATCATCCTATCCAACCCCCTCTTCTCTTTCCCTCTCCTCTTTCCCGTTTCCTCCTCTCTTTCCTCTCCCTTTCTTCCACTAAGTTTCCTCTCCCCCTTTTTTACCTAACCTCTCCTTCTTCCTCCTCTTCCCTGTCCTCTCCTTTCCGCACTACCTTTCTTCTCATCCCCTCTCCCCACTCCTCCTTCCCCTTCCTCTCTCTCTCCCTCTCCTCCTCCACCTCCTCTGTCCCCTTCTATCCCCCTTTCGCTTCTTCCTCTCTGCCTCTTCCACCTCATCTCTCCACATTCCTCTTTCGTTTCCTCCTCCTACTCTCGTCCTCTCCTCTTCTCCTCTGTCCTTTCCTCCTCTCCTCTCCCTCTCTCCTCCTCTCCTCCTCTCCTTCAGACGTAGTACTTTAGGTGATAGAGCTGATGATTCAAGTTGAGTTGTTTGTCGACAGTGGTCGTTTAGTGAATCACGGAGAGTGGATGACGTTAAATGGTTCAGAGCAAAACTAAGCGCAAGAAATCTGTTGTGTAAGTTCACTTGAAATATCAGGATTTGTGTTGTCACGATACTAACATTTCGATACTCAACACTGATTCTGATACCACGATGATAGACAACAGAATGTGATTTTCAACAGTAATTAGTAGTACTTTCTTTTCTATTCCCTTCATTCAGGAAAGCTTCATTTCTGTCCTGTGAACTTTTTAGTATCAATACCTGCTCAAATGCTATAGTTTGGATACTAGTTTTATTATTGATGAGTATCTGATTTTCGATACTTTTGGCAACATTAATCCTGGTACGGTTTTATTAAAGAGGGGATATTACACAAAATGGACCTTTTGGAGATTTGTATCATGTTATAACATCGTTCCCACATCAAAAAACATGCCTGAAGAGGTTTTAGATGTCACCCATGAATGTTTGAGTAATCTAGCGATCTCTTCAAGACAACAAGCATTATGTTTCATGTTTTAAAATCAAAAGTGAGTCACAAAGCACATTTAAAATCCCAGGAGAATGACAATTTGAGAGAAGACTGAAATCTACAAGGGCCAATATTATGATATTTATCTGTATCTATAGGCCAATGAGGTTCATTTGGTCTTTTGGTCCTTTGTTCAGACCAAGAGTTTGTTTTCATTCCTGACAGTTTCACTAGCGGCCTTCCTCAGAGCATGTGATGTTGCTGTAGAAAAGCGCTAGTGAGCAGACGAAACTGTGTGAAAACAAACTCTTGGTCTGAAAAAAGAACCTGATAACATAAATTATCTATGGCAATGTTAGAAAATATTTTAGAATGTTGTTACCTCATCAAAAACACATCAGAGTTTGTGTTTTGTTACATTCACACAAAACCTTGTTCTTCTCTTAAACAGAAAACACTCTGTTCCAGCTTGTGATGTCATGTGGTAATAGGAAGCGCTCCACTATGTTTTCAAACATTATACACCTTCACTAGAATCATGTAGATATTTTCAGCCCTGGAATTGTCAATCTCTGCTCAACAATAGATAAAAGGTAGCTATAAAAGGCTGTTAACTTGAAAACTACCACATCATGACATCACAAGGTGGAACAGAGCATTTTGAATTGAGTTGGAGCATTGACTAATAATAAGAGTTACTCAAAAATGTGTGAATGAAACAAGACAAGGAAATAGCATAATACAGGTGTAATACAGGCCCTATCAATTTTCCATAATATAGGACCATCCATCCATCTTCTCCCGCTTAATCCGGCTGGGTCGCGGGGGCAGTTTGCTGCCCAATCCTCACAGCACCTGACCCCCCCTATGAACCCCTCTGCAGGTGGTGAGCCCACAGGAGGGTGGACGTCATGGTCCTTGATGTTAGTTCATAGGGGTGCGGATAGGACCTTTAAGATAAAATATAATATTAACTCACTCCTGATCGCTTCCTGTTGTTTCTTACAGCTATGATCGTCTCCTTGGCGACGGTTGCTCTGAGCAGCGGCTTGAACTCCTCGGGCCTGGAACCCTTCGACGCGTCGTCATGGGGCGTTTCCGAGGACCCCACCAACTCCTCCACCGAGCCAATGGTGCGGACTGTCCCCTCGGACCTCGAACCAGACACCTCCTCGTCTCTGGGCGTGCAGGAGGTTAGCCCGTGGGACATCGCGCTCTGTGTCACTGGGACGCTAATTTCCTGCGAGAACGCTTTGGTCATCGCGGTTTTGTTCTACACGCCGACTTTGCGCGCGCCGATGTTCATCCTGATCGGATCGCTGGCTGTGGCGGATATGCTGGCGGGACTCGGACTCATTTTGAACTTCGTCTTCACGTATTTGGTGGACAGCTCCGTGGAATTCGTAACGTTGTTGTCCGTGGGATTGCTGATTTCGGCTTTTTCTGCTTCAGTTTTGAACATTTTAGCTATAACGGTGGACCGCTATCTGTCGCTGTACAACGCCCTCACCTACCACACGGAAAGAACAGTCACTTTCACGTACATCATGGTGGTTTTCATCTGGGTTTCGTGTCTGACACTCGGCCTGCTTCCCGTCCTGGGCTGGAATTGCTTCGAAGACGAATCGACGTGCAGCATTTGTCGCCCGGTAACCAAAAACAACGCCGTAGCTCTGGCAGTGACCTTCCTCCTCGTCTTCGCCCTGATGATGCAGCTCTACCTCCAGATCTGCAAAATCGCTTTCCGTCACGCGCAGCAAATCGCCGTGCAGCACCAGTTCATCGCCATCTCCACCACAAAGGGAGTGTCCACGCTGTCGGCCATCCTGTGTGCCTTCGGAGCGTGCTGGCTTCCCTTCGCCATGTACTCCATCGTGGCGGACTCCTCGTACCCGGCGGTCTACACGTACGTCACGGTGCTGCCGGCCACCTGCTGCTCCGTCATCAACCCCATCGTGTACGCTTTCCGAAACCCCGATATCCAGAAGTCGCTGTGGATGGCGTGCTGCGGGTGCGTTCCCAATTTTTCGCTCAGACCAAGGACTTCCAGTGACGTGTAGCAAACGGGAAAAAACGGTGTGGATATTTCTGAAGCTGAGCCAACGCCGCGAAAGAAGGATGCGGTGCCGACCAGTCCTCGCAAGTTTGTTCAAGGAGCTCACTGCAAACGGGACAGCACTCAGTTGGAAAGGGGAAGAAACGGAAGAAGGTAAAAGTGCGTTGTTTTTTGAGGGGGGAAGGGGGGAAGGGGGTGAAACTAACTGCAAAATGTGTTACACCATTAAGGCTGATTGTATGTGTAAGTTACGATCATAGACTGTACACAGAAGTGGACTAAGGGAGTGGCTCCAGTCAGATGAAGCTCATCAAGGCTCGCAGTTATAGTGGCTAATTTGAAGCAGAGTTCCGTGTTTGGAAATCCAAGCAAACAAAGAGCCAATTAGTATTGCGTTTTTTGAAAGTAATGATTCTTCCCGCTCACAAAACTGGTTTCGCAGCACTTCAGTGGGTCAATCCGAACGTTTTAAAGGTCGATAGAAAGTGAGTGAGCCAGAGTCAATCGCGCCGAATCACGCCCACGCTCACTTCCTATTCAGAAAGTGGCGGCCGGCGGGTTTAGCTCTGTCCATTTGTATATACAGTCTATGGTTGTGATGTAGAACGGCCTGGAGATGGATGGGGGTGTTCGTAAAGGTGACTTTGCTACCCGCCCTCCCGAAGGGTACTACAAACGTGCCCTACTTCTCAGAGCGTAGCATCGATAAAGGGGGGGGAGGGGCACCGGACCACATCTACACCGAAGGACGTAGAGCCGGTTCGCACGGTTATGCAATCGGAGGATATCAAAACGGTACGCGAAAAACGAACGGTTATTAATGAGCTAAAAATACACAACAAATGACCTTGAATATTCCCACGAGCTAACTCTCGACGAGCTAACTCTTTGCTGTCTTCTCTGGATAGTAGAGGCTAAGCTAATGTAGCTAGCATGGACCAATCAGCAGCGACCAGTATGGCTGTAGTTGATTCAAAACGACGACCAATTCTAAATTATTAAATTAAATTAAATTAAATTATTAAAACAACTAACTGATGCAATGTTATGGCTGGACTCATTTTGTTTTTGTCGGAATAAACAAACCAAACAAACAAAGTGAAAAATAACACATTTAAAGGCGCTGTACCTGATTTTTACAGTCGAAAACAGAACTAATTCAAGGTCTGAAGTGATTCAAAGTTATTCCTCACTTACCTTAGGCATTCAGAGCATCATAATTATACCAAAATGAGTTTATAAGAGCTTTTTGTAACTTTCAGAGACCGGAGGGGAGTTTACCGTTACGGCAAAGTGAACAACAATTAGCTATACTGTACACTTCCTGATTATCAGACTTTCTAATTAGACGCAGACTTAAACCTCAAGAGATGCTTATATGATATATCTGTGCTGGGGAAAGACACATTTTGCACAAATACATGGGAAAAAACTACATAGACAAAGAGAAAGCAGGTTAACAGCACAGAAACTAGTACCAAAATGCAAGTCATCATATTGGCATCTAAATCTAAATCTTCTGTTTTATTTGATTTTTATTTTGCAGAAACAACATATAAATGGCTTTCAGTATTGATTTCATGAACGCTTTTAGTAATTGTGATTAGAGATGGATATACGGTATATGTATATAGGGCCTGTTAGCTGAAAAGTGCACACAAAGCTTCATTTGAACACTTACACTTACACTTACTTGCATATAAATAACTGCTCAAAACTTGATTACATACAGTAAGTTTCCTGAAGGTTTGCAGTAAAAGAAGACTGTAGAGTGTGTGAGTTCGTCGTAAATAAAAATGACATAATTAGGCAAAAATAAGCAGTGCGTATCGGCAGAGTTAGATTTTAAAACCCATGTTATTTAATACAGATGGATGCAGCTAAAATTAATAGGGTTTAAAATACAGATTTGCCGTAATACAGTGAGTTCTTGGGCTTAGTCACTAACAGAAATGATCAGGTTCAACATTTGTGAATTAACCTTTTGGATATTTCATGGTAAAGTTCAATGTAATCAAGAGAAAAAACTCGCTCTTGCCCCCATCTGGGAGAATGACATTGTAAAATCTGGAAAGCACCAATAAGCAAAAGCAAAAAACAAACAAACAAATAAAAAACATATAGGTCAATCTCTAATTACCATTTAACAATAATATTCAAATTCTTCCTCCAAAGTTTTCCATCTTTTCTTTGTGGAAATGTCATTGCTTTGTCTAGAATGGCATAAATCTAAACAGTACAGCATTAAACCTTTCTATTTTCACGGAAACCAAACCAGACCAAGTGACACGTCAGATCTGTGGAGAGGCGACCCCGCTCACAGTCACATTTCTGAGCAATAAAACCACCTACAATTAAATAACTGCAAAGTAGAGCTGTTAAATAGTGTGGAACATTCCTGGCAGAGCGATGATATATCCCTAGAAACGAGCAGGTGACGGCCCCCCAACCAAAAAGCTACACAGTGCACCTTTAAAGGTTTAGTGCATTCGTTTTTCACTCTGAAGCGGGTGTGAGGGGGAGTTTTGTTGTGACTAAAACCGAGCGCTCCTCTCCTGCGAGTCTGAGGCAGCTGTTCTGTGTCGACTCGAGCACAAAGCGCAGATTTCAGCACCAAGGACAGCTCCACTGCAGAGGACAGCTCCCTGGAAACACAGAGCCAAAACTAGGCTACGCTCACTCCTCCCTTAAAGGGAGGGAGGGCGGGCCACGTATTTATATCCACAGACTATTTTAAGCATTCCTCATTATTCTGCTTTAAGAATATACACTAGGAGATTAAACAGATTTATGTGGGCAGCATTAAAGGAACTGTGCGTAGTCTGCTCTTACTGTTCTAAAAGGAACTATAGTCATAACTGAACGTGGGTTGCCAGTGCCTTAAAGGTGCATTGTGTAACTTTTCTGATGGAGGGTCCATCATATCCTTGTCTACATGGGATGGGATAAACAAATATACCTTGTATTTATTCAATTACGAGTTTTTCTCAAAACTACAGCAAAAACATGGATTATTACGGTGAATAGGGACACTCTTCCACAGATCTGACCTGTAACTTCATGGAGATTGTTAAAAATTAAATTAAGGTGACCAGATTTTCAAAATCAAAAACTGGGACTTCCCGTGTTTGGGTTGGTTGGTAAAAACGAGTGCGTAATTAAAGAAAATTGTTATGCACTTGGCACTAACATGAGTCAGTATAGTCACATTTTTTTGTGTTTTTGTCATTTTAAAGCAGCTTTTCTGTATTTTACCTAAACAGGGCAGTTTATGCCTCGCTTTACTGTTGGCAGGGATCAGGTTGGTCAAAATAGGGACACCTGGGACATTTCTGGTATAAAACTGGGACAAATCAGTGGTTTGGGATAAATCCGCTGGGACAGGGGACACAAGGTTCAAAACTGGGGCTGTCCTGGGTAAATAGGGACGTCTGGTCACCCTAAATTAAATGCCATTAGTGTAAAACATTCCAGAAAAAAACAACAATTTGGAGTCAAGCAAAAAAGCAAAAAAAAACAACAACATATGCAATGCACCTATAACCTGCAGATAGAGGACACATTCAAGTTTGTCTCATTCTCAGTATATGGACAATCAGATTTATGATTGGATGGAGGCGCTGGGGTTTAGGCAGTGACCATTCAGATCAGAGAGAGACATTTTAGGTTTAAACACACTGGATTTCACTATTGAAACTGGAAACCCTCATGAGAGACTCGTGTGAGGCTCATTCTGCTTTCTGACTGGATAATCGCCTTGAACCAAAACACCAAATTATAACATAAAAAACTTGGCCATAATGTCAAATGTTTTTGTAATTAAGAATAAATCAACATTACAGTCGTATTTGATTTGAACATGTTTACCTCGTATTTAGATAAGCCAACGTTATGACTTTATTACACAATTCCTTTAAGAGTGAAAACTGAAATCTGAGCTTTAAACTAATCCAAGAACCCCACACATTTCAGAACAGGTTTGTAGAGGTTTAAACTACAGGGTTATAGCAGCTTTTACTCAGAATAAAACTCCATGGAGACAAAGAGAGAGCATCTGACACACAGGTACATTTTGTCCTCACATTAAATCACCCAAATGAATGAATATTTTCTGTTCCTCGTTCTCAAAATCTCAAAATAGTCCCCTTCACCTCACCTGATCATCTGACAGAGGCCGCGTGGTGCCACTCTGAACGCATAGCTCTAAATTTAGCCGGCGCGCTAACTCCATTGTCACTATTGATTCTCCATTAGCGTGGCGCGAGCGACATACATATTCGATAGGTCATTTTTCATGTAGGCGCGGCGCTGACTGCTGCATATGCGTGCTACAGATGCGATTTGGCTAACGCAGGGGAAGGGACACAAGCAGAAATCCATACTGGCGTCGTCCGCACTAATGTGTCTCCATGTTTTTCCACGAGGCCAGTGAGGAGAGCATTTGAAGGTGCATTGTGTAACTTTTCTGGTGGAGGCTTTGTCAAAATGCTTTTCTCCATGGAGATGTTATCGCTTCGTCTAGAATGTTTCACTGTATGGTATTAAACCTTTCAATTGGCAACAGGGCTGGGTATCATTAAGACGTTGCTGATACGATATACATACTGCAATACATAGGCCACGATACGACACATAGCTCGACACAGTGAGCTTTCGATTCAATACGATACATTTCAAATCGATATGATACAGCTCAATAAAAAATAAAGGCTAAATCATGGCTGTGATACTAAAAGTTGTTGTTAAACCACAAAGTTCAGTCTAAACCCTTTCAGTCATGAAAGTCTGTATTGTTTTGTTTAGGGATGCACCGATTCTGATACTGGTATTGGATATCGGCCCAATACTTCCATAATATACTCATGCTTGTTAAACAATCGCTGATACCACGCACCGATACCACTACTACACGATCATTCCGCAGTATCAGGGTTTCAGTATCCTGAATAAGCCAGTATCCCGGTTATGAGAAACCAGCGCAACATAAATAAAGCGACTGTAGCGACATCAGTGAAAGAGCTGCTGCACTCGTACGATCTCTGAAAAGTTTAACATGAACCAGCTCCAACGCAACATGCGCACAGAACAGACTCACCATCAGCAGACCACATCAGGGCATGAGCTGTTTTTTTCAGCACTTACAGTTTATGCAAATGAGCCATGCGGATTTAAGTTTCTGTAAAATGTAACCAAATGTGCGCAAAGCTGCATTAAATCATTATAATCAAGATTCAAAAAGTCAAATTTTCATGTTCGCACATGAAAAAATGGAATTACGTTTCTCCTGCTCAATCAAAGCAAATTAAATAATAATGATAAAATGAAAGAAAAGTTCAACGCTGTTCTTAGGGAGACAGCCTGGTGTGAAGAGAGGAAATATCATGGTTGTTTGCATTTTTTTCCTGGTTTATTAAAGATATATTTTTGGCACTTGCACAAGAGTAAGATTGTAGAACAAGTAAGATTGGTAAAGTCTCGGCAAGTACAGAAATGATTGTACTTGTACTCGTAGCGGTTTTCAAAAAAGCGATACCGGTGCATCCCTAGTTTTGTTTTATTTTGTTTTGTAGTACTGCAAAATGACCGAATAATCTACTACTACCCTAAAGTTAACATGAAACGCACCCAGATTACTCATCAAAACAGTGAAAATGTCAAATGTGTCGCAAAAATACTGCTATATCTACAGAGCAGCTCACAGCCCGAATGCCTGTTTTTCTAGCTATTTTTGATCCACGAAACCACTTGTGATTGAATAAATGTAAGGTAGAGCTGTTTAATGTCACACTGTGGAACATTCCAGGCAGAGCAATGACATTAAAACAAGCATGTGACAGCTTCCTAACCAAAAAGATTCAACATTTGCGGATCATAAATTTGGAGATTTCACATAAAAACAACGTGAACTTCTCGTCCTCAGCCTGTTCTGGTACATCTCTTCTCCACTGCTTTCCCGTCTTGCTGCAGATATCGATTGGAGAGAAAATGACGGCGTTGGAATTGATGACGCTGTTCCCCATAGACATCCACGCTCTTATATTATCACATTATTGACATGAGCAGATCATATCTCGGCCGCTCTGTGCCCTCTGCCATACGCCCTGTGCATTAACATATAAATACAAAAATGACTGAAGCAGACGGAGGGTTTAGCGAGTTAGTTATAAGCTTTTTTTAACTCAAAATTCTATCACTACTGCTAGTACTACTGCTGTTGCCACTACTACTAGGGCTGGGTATCGCTAAGAAGTTGTTGATACGGTGCATACACCAATACATAGGCCATAATCCGATATATTTCAAATCGATTTGGTAAGTTTAACTAAAAAATAAAGGCTAAATCGTGGCTGTGATACTAAAAGTTTTTGTTAAACTGCTTCTTGTGCAAAGTGAATATGAAACACACACATTTTACTCATCAAAACAGTGAAAAAGTCAAATGATATATTCAATAATTTAGTAAAATATACCAAAAAATACTCTTGGCAATGTATCGATACAGCATCATCACATTAAACAATATGATATATATGGATATTTTGATATTTTTGCACACTCCTAACTACTACTACTCAAAATAACATGTAAAAACAGGCATTCTGACTGTGAGCGGGGTCGCCTCTCCACAGATCTGACCTGTAACTTGGTCTAGTTTGGTCTCGATGAAGATAGAAAGGTTTAATGCCATACTGTGGAACATTCCAGATAACATCTCCTTGTAGAAAAAGACTGTGTAAAGAAGTGGACTAAGGGAATGTGACATCACCCATAGCGTTCGGCTCCAGTCAAATGAAGGTCATCGAGGCCAGCAGTTATAGGAGCGAATCTGGAGCCAGGTCCATATTAGGAAAATAAATGTATTTACAGTTTTTATCTGAAAGTTAAACAGCGAATTACACCATAGAATTCTTTTACAGAGTTTACAGAGGATGAGTTGACCCAGATGCCCTCCCAACACTCATCTTTCCTCATATGAGTCTGGACCAAAATAATCATCTTTTTTTTTACATTTTGAGAAGAAATGCTGTAATTTTATATAATTTATGATTCGCTCTGTGCAATGAATCAAATTTAAATAGGAGTTTCAGTCAGTGTTCTGTGATCAGATTGGTTCTTCTTAAAAAACGTGATTTGGAGCAGATGCAAGACTTTAGAGGAAGAAACTGAAATGTATTTATGTTAAAAGTGCATTGTGTAACTTTTCTGATATAGAGGATCCATCAAATGCTTTTCTCTATGGAGATGTTATTGCTTTGTCTGGAATGTTTCACAGTATGGTGTTAAACCTTTCTATCGCTATGGAGACCAAACCAGACCAGTTACAGGTCAGATCTGTGGAGAGGCGACCCCACTCGCAGTCAGAATATGTTTTTCTAGGTATTTTTGAGTCATAAAACCACCTGGAATTGAATAACTGTAAAGTAGAGCTGTTTAAAGTCATACTATGGAACATTCCAGACAGAGAAATGACGGATCCATAGAAACAAGCGGATGATGGACCCTGTACCAGAAAAGTTACACAATGCATCTTGAAATTCCAATAAAACTAAACTTAAAAGACACATTCACTAATTTAATAATAGAGTTGAAGAAAATCAGTTGTACAATTTTAACTTAAACAACAAAAATTAAAACAAAATTCAGATTATCTATTTGGTTTTATCATTACCTGTGTTTCAGAGTCCGAAATAACTAACGTCCACAGACAGTTAAAACGTTTTCAGTTTTTTTCAATTTTTAATCAAAGTCTAAACATAACATTGTGAGCTACGAAAATAAAATAATAAATGGACAAATAAAACACACAAAAACATCCCAAATCAAATAATAATGATGCAATAATTTCCACTTTCAAATTTTTAAGTTACTCAACAAACAAAATGACATTCAAATTGTGGTTTTGCGTAGTAGATGTCAACTTAGAATATCAAATTTAGCGGCTATAATGAGAAAATTATCAAAAAAACTGCAAAAACAAATGATTATTTAAAAAAAAAAAACGAAAAGTTAAATGTGCACAAATTACTTTTGTATTGAGAGCGTCCTCATTATTCACCGCAATCAACACTTTTCGCAACTAAAGTGGCGTTTTGCTGTCACGGTAACAACTTGTAATGACAGATAGCATGCTAATTTGCACCTCCTGATTCTCAGACAACAAAACAGTCTTTATAATTAGATGCAGACAGTACAAAGCAGAGTTATTTTGCACTCAAAAACTGCTTATACAACAAATCTGCACAGAGGAAAGTTCAGATACATGGAAAAATCAGGTACAGAGTGTTTAATTTTACAAATAAAAGTACAATTTCTGATCGATCTCAAAAATTTACTGAAAAAATCCAGCAAAAATATGAGTCACTGCAGCCTACTGGTCACTTTCTTCCAAAATTCAGCTATTTTGAACCAAATAAAAACGGTGGACAGCAAAGAATCTCTGAAAATGGCGCAAAAGTGAAGCAGGTTTCGAATTTTTTTATATCGATGTAAATTCAGTGTTAGATCTAGAGTGTTTTTCTACTTTGGGACAGCAGCCGTTACAATCAGTGTGGTTTCAATGCAGATGATCCTAATGTTTTGTATGTTTTTTTATGTTTCCGGGCCTTAAGTTTGGACAAAAAAGTTGCAATAATTTGAATTCCACTGTGTAAAAATCAAACACTAAAGAACGGAGAGAGAAGGAGAGACGAGACGAATTTGAACACTTTTATCGTGTTTAAGACTGAAAACAGAATCAAAAGTATTGCAATGTTTGATTTTTGGCTTTCATTCACATATGAGAGGTTTTAAAATGGCCCAAAAAGTAAGATTTACCAAATATTCACAAACAAAAAAACTTATTAGTTAAAAAAATGTAAAAAAATTGAAAAGTTAATAAGAATACAAAGTAAAAACGCTCAATTACAGATGTTTTTAAGACAAGAAAGAAAAAAATTTGAAGCATTCTTACTGTGAGTGGACTCGCCTCTCCACAGATCTGACCTGTGACTTGCTCGTCTCCATGGAGATGAGTTCGATGTCACACCGCGGAACATTTTGGGCCACACTAGAAAAGTTAAACATTGCACATTTAAATTAAAAATGAAAACAAAAATGATTTATTTATTATCTATTTGGTTATAACATCATTTTCAAAATGTTCCACACAAAATCCACCTTGTGATGTCACATGGTGATACAGGAAGTGCTTCACTGTGTTTTTAAACTCCACGCACCTTCACTAGAATCATTTGGTTGTTTTCAGCCCTGGAATTGCCAATTTCTACTGAACTAAAGGTAAAAAGTAGATGAAAACTACCGCTTCATGACATCACAAGGTGGAACAGAGCGTTTTGAGCTTTGGAAATACACATAAACTGATAATAAAGGATTACTCAGACATGTGTGAATGAAACAAAACACAATTCTAGCTCTGTTTTCGAAGAGGGAACGGCATTATAACACGACTTAAAGCTCACAAGAGTCAATTCAAAATCTCTTCCGATTGTTCTGAGTTTGCGTCTGGCTCACCTCTCCTCCTCTCTCTTTGTCCGGCCACTGCAGTGTTATAATTGCCAAAATGAACCCGTATTCATTATAAACACCGGGAAATGACTAAATCAGTTAAAATGGCTCGAATTAAGATAATATTGTGAGTTGGAATCATTTGAGATAATCATTGTAAACATGCAAACTGGGACAAACACGGCGAAGTGCGTTTAGGATCAGCATCTGGGTCACGGCTTAGACAAATGAGAGGAACATTTGAATAAGGGACGAGGAAAATAAATATGAAATGACCCAGAATTTTAGAATCAGGTCATGAAAACTGTTGGAAACGATTTGCTTATGATGAATGACGTCTTTTTTTTTTACGTCATTTTGTTCGTATTACCAAAGACCCATTGAGCTTGTGTCATACAGTTAGAATCTATGACACCTGTGGATCATTTTAAATCGCAATATTGATTTTTATTTGGACCAAAACGAAAACACAACACTGCCAAATCCTGCCAAATATATTGAAGATTAAAAAAATAAAATTAAAGAACAAAGTAGGGTGATCTGAAAACTTGTCTTGAAAATAAAAGGGGTTAAAATTGCAGATAATGTAACTATAATGTCACACTTAGAAGTAAAAATGCTTAGATTAAAGCTATTCTGACTAACTTTTCTGGTTACATGTATTTATTTACAAGTGTTTTAAGGCTAAAAAGAAAACAAATGAAAATTGGTATCTTGAAAATAGGCGATTAAAGATGATTCAAGCTTGCACGGATCAATCCAAATACACCTACAAGATTTTAAATGAGAAGGAAACAACTATAACAACGGTAGATAAACGTTCTGAAAAGTCAATTTTGCGTAATATAGGTCTTCTAACTTGTAATGTTATGTGTAAAAGACTTGTTAAATAGTATGAAAGCAGGTCACCTATTGTAGTTCCAGCTAAATCAGCTCTTTCTGGTCAGATTAAGTCTAACTTGAGTAAAGGCCACTACACACTACAGGATTTTTTGGTCTTAAACGATTTTTAAAGGTGCGACAAAAAGAGCACATCACAGACACGAGGAGAAACTTATGAGACTCAAAATCTCAGATCGCAAAGACTGCAGCGGGATCTGTCTGCGGACCACAGGAAAGACAGCTGTGGACTCATGACTCTTATTTCCTCTCACCAAACTGTACAAGAATTTCCATTACAACCACAGGATATAAAGTTTCGAGCACACCTTGCGTCAGCTGTTTCCTGTCTACAGTAAAACCGCTCGCATTGAGAGTCTAAAGGACGCCACACACTAGAGGATTTTTTTGATCTTAAACGATTTTTAAACGTGCGACAAAATGCGCAAACCACCGACACGAGGAGAAACTGATGAGACTAAAAATCTCTGATCGCAAACACTGCAGCGGGATCTGTCTGCGGAAAACAGGCTGCAAAGCTGTGAGCGCGATGGCGTCTGCTGTTTCCTGTCGACAGTAAAACCACTCGCTTTAAGAGTCTGAAGTGTTCAAAGATCAGAGCTCTGCACTTCGAGTTTAGATACAAGTCAAAACTGTGTTATTATTATTTGTGAAATGTGGAGCAATACTTCAGATACATGATTTTTAAACCATAAAAGATTAAGATAAAGATAAGATTAAGGAAGTAGAGTCAGTATCGCTGATCTATGTGGATGTAAACAGACACGTAGGGAACTATCTCGCCTTTTTACTTGTAAAGAACGCCACAAATTGGATTAATAGTGCAGTTTTGTGGACCTAATGTGATTATTTGCAGAGGACAATTTCTATGGATAATGTGGATGAGATGCTGCAGTTTAAATTTATCTATCTACTTTGTGAGAGGTGAGTAATAAATTCGTCTAATTATTTTCGCTATATCCCGAGTTTGTATGTTGCGTCTGTGTCCGTCACTTCTCTACCCTGATGCTCTGTTTTATCGGCTGTTACCGTAGTGTTGCTGATGTTTGGTGGTTACGGTTTGAGGAGCTCAGCGGCTTCAAAATCGACACACGAAGACACAAAGTCGGGTCACGCCTCCCTGAACTCGGGAAGAAGAAATCGCAGCCAAAATCGTGCAAATTCTCCTGTAGTGTGTGACGGCCTTAACTGAGCTTCAGACAGAGCAGTGCGTTCAGTTAGCATCACACCCTCCAAGGAAACAAAATCAGCTGCAAAGTCTCAATTAGCCAACCAAAATGTGCAAAAACTGGTGATTCTTAAAAGTGATGCCCAGAAATCGGACGATATCCCATTATAATTCAGGTGAGCAGTGTATTTTTTGTACTTTGGTAGTTGTACAAACACAGATATTTGAATATTCAGCTCCAGATGTAACAGAAGCCAGTGTTGTGGTTCAGTTTGAGCCTGTTCCCCAGAATCGCTCCCTGAATATGGACGAAACGGAGAAACAAACATGACACCGACTTTCCATGTGTTTCTCTTTCAAAACATCCTGTACTGAGGAGTGAGGGGTACTGGTACTTCAAAATACTATTACACAAGTACAAGGGCAAAGTAGTGGGCCAAGAAATTACTCAAGGTACTCAAATATGTGGCAAAACTACTACTACTGCTGCTGCTACTACTACTACATTTACAACTACTGCTACTACTACCACCAGCGCCACTATGAAAACTACTGAAACTACTACAACTGATACAACAACTACTAAAACTACAACTATAACTACTACATCTACTACTAAAACTACTGCTACTACTACTACCACCACAACTACAACAACTATTGAAACTACTGCAACAACTGATACAACAACTACCACCACTACAACTACTACTACTACAACTATAACTACTACAAATACAACTAAAACTACTACTACTACCACCACTGCATTTACAACTACGGCTACTATTACCACCACCACTACTACAACTACTGAAACTACTACAGCTGCTACTGTTATTACACTACTACCACTACAACTACTACCACGACTACTACATTTATAACTACTGAAACTACTACAACCACTGAAACTACTACAACAACTGATACTACAACTACCACTACAAAAACTACAACTACTACAACAATTACTGAAACTACTACTACTACCAAAACTGATAAAACTACTACAACAACTACAACTAGTAACTACACCTACAACAATAACAACAATTATTCAAGTAGGAGTAAAAGTACTGTGTCTGAAAACTACTCCTGGAAGTACAATTTTATTAAAAAACTATTGTACTGTGTTTCAGCATTTAGTGACGCATTATTTAAATTCTAAATGCCGATCCAAACTATTCTGTGGGTCTTAATTGTAATAAAATATAGTTCATATTGTCACTTATTTCCTCTCATCTAAAGTGAATAAAGAGACATTTCTTTAGATTTAGAAAGAAAAACAAATTTGATCCTGTAGTTTCTCATGTGTTTGTCCCAGCTCACGTGTGATCTCTCATCTGTGAATACACCATTTCTGCACCCACCTGCCCCGGGGCAGGTGAGACAGGTGCAGCAGGTGCGACAGGTGCAGCAGGTGCGACAGGTGCCACCGCTCACTGTGCCGAATGAAAACTTAACACTAAAACTCATTATAACGCTGAAATGGTAGGTTGCTTTCACGGTGAAAAGTGGTCAGTATTATTCAATGGGCAGTTCACAATTGAAATAAAATCAAATAAAATAGAAAAATACAGAAATTATGTTATGTTTTTTACAATTCACCCAAAAAATAATCATCTCTTAAAGTGGAACTAAGCGTTAACTCAACTTTTTTTGCCTAACGCAGTCCTTTTTTTTGGCAATTTGAGTGCAAAATAGGCACATTTTAAATCAAAATCTACGTGTGTGCTGCCTCTAGTGGCCTCTGTGATTCCAAGTACTACGTGACAACACACAGCACTGCCCTGAGTACTGCAGGGGGCGGAGTTTGAACACGCGGATACCTGTTACACCAATCGCACAGTTTCTTATCGCTCTAGACTCCGCCCCTTCAGTCCTCCAGACCCCGCCCTCTTTAGCAGCTCTGTTTGAAATACGTTTGTGGGCAGAGCTTAAGCGTTTAGTCCCACTTTAATTGTATTTTATTGCAAATTCTTCGGATAATAATTGCGATATTTAGTTCGAATACGACGTACATTTTAGTTTCATGTGGATACGCCCAAGAATTGCAAAGATATGAACCATAAACTATAACACAAACCTGCAATCTGACAGTTAAATCGTAAATTCCACCGTAGAATTCTGCCCGAAAAAACAAAACGTGAACGCAACCTACTGTACAGCCAGTCAAAGCTGTCAAATCGCCATGACAACTATTCAATTCGGACAAAAAACAAAACAAATTTAAATTCCCACCACGATACTGTCCAAATGTGTGAGATTGTGCAGTTTCTTATGCAATGCTGTTCACAAATGTATATTTTTGTATAAGTCGTGATCAGGGCATGAGATTTCGCTTTGTGTGAAACGTGTCTAAATGTCCTCTTCTTTTTCTGTGCTTTTTAACGAAACGGAAATCAGAATATTTTTTTGTTTTTTGTGGAGAAAACGTGTCCGAAATGCAGATCTAGTGCCATATTTTTCACTGTTTTTAAGTGTCTTATGCTTGTTTGGGTTTGTGCACATCCATGTTAACCGGTAAGGGGCGAATTGGGAATGATTTTGTTGGCGAGTCCAAAGAAAAACGACAAAAAAGACGCCATTTTAAAGCTGCACTATGGAAATTTGCTTGAAATATCCCACAGTATGGCATTAAACGTGTCTATCATCTCTGTATTTATTCAATTACAAGTGTTTTTAACTTGGTCCTTTACTGTTGCCCGTTTGTCTCCATGGTGATGCATACAGAAGTTTAATGCCTTACTGTGGAATGTTTGATCCTACACAGGCTGTGAAATTTCCATGGTGACAAGCAGAAAAGTTGCATAGCGCAGCTTTAGACAACAGGTTATAAGGCAGAGGGAACGCAAATAAAGAAAATAATAATAATGATGTGTTTGACTGAATAGAAAAAGTGGAGGAGAGGAGGGAGAGGAAAAGAGGAGAGGGAGGAGGTGGAGAGGAAGAAGTAAGAGTGGAGAGAAAAGATGTGAGAGGAGGAAAGAAAAGAGGAGAGAGAGGAGGAAGAGGAGAGGGAGGAGGTGGAGAAGAGGAAGAAACAGAGGAGGAGAGAAAAGAAAAGAGAGAGGAGGAAGAGGAAAAGAGGAGACAGAGAGGTGGAGGAGAGAGGAAAAGAGGACAGAGAGGAGGTGGTGGAGGAAGAAAGAGAGGAGAAAAAAGAAAAGAGAGAGGAGGAAGAGGAAAAGAGGAGACAGAGGTGGAGGAGAGAGGGAAAGAGAGAGAAAAGGTGGTGGAGGGAGAAAGAGAGGAGGAGAGAAAAGAGGAGAGAGGAAGAAGAGGAAAAGAGGAGACAGAGGTGGAGGAGAGAGTGAAAGAGGAGAGGGAGGTGGTGGAGAGGAGGAAGAAAGAGGAGAGAGAAGAGGAAGAGGAATAGAGGAGAGGGAGGTGGTGGAGAGGAGGAAGAGAAAAAGAGGAGACAGGTGGTGGAGAGAGGAGGAGAGAGAAGAAGAGAGAGAGGAGGAAGAGGAAAAGAGGAGACAGAGGTGGAGAGAAAAGAGGAGAGGGAGGAGGTGGAGAAGAGGAGAGAAAGAGAGGAGAGGTGAGAGAAGAGAACTGAAGAAGAGGATAGAGAAAAGATCAGAGAAGAGGGGAAGGAAACGAGGAGAGAACAGAGGAAGGTAGCGGAAAGGAGAGAGAACAGAGGGGGGAGGAGGAGGATAGAGAGAAAGAACAGGTGAGAGGAGAGGAGGAGGAGTCGTGCGTAGTTCAGTGGCGTGTTGTGACTTCGTCAGGTTCCAGTGACGTCATCCATAAGTCTGAGTCGTGTCTGAGAAAGAACAGGTCGTCTCAAAGACATTTCCTCTCTCTCCTCCTCTTTTTAGCACTCTCTTCTTCCTCTCTCTTCCTCTGTCTCTTTTCTTCCGCCCACACCTCCGTCCTGTCATCAAACACTACTTTACTCCACTGGTCTATTGTTTTACACCGGCAAAAGTAAACCTGCTGTTTACATGAATTAACACTGGGTTCATAGCATTAGATTCGATCAGAAAAGTAAAAATATATTTGATAAGTACAACATTCTGCACTTAAAAATGACTAAACAAGTATTTTTCCAGGGAGTGACTACATGAGCAGAGTTTCTATTTTCCTATCAGTTTTTTTTTTCTGTACGAACCGCGGGAAATAGTCAATATTCCCGTATTCCCGTTTGCATTCACTTTATTTCAGTCTTATTAGAAAAAGAACTTTTAACTGTATTAATCTTAAGTGAATTCTTATTTTACATTTTTTTCATTATATGGGAATCTTTATTTTTAGGGTTAGGGTTAGTGTAAAAGTTAGGATTAGTGGCATAGGGGTCAGGTTAAGGTTAGGGGTAGGATTAGGGTTATAGGTTAGGGTTAGGCAGGGGGTAAGAGTCAGGTTAGGGTGAGGATTAGGGTCCGGTTAGGGGTGAAGGTTAGGTTGAGGGGTCAGGGTTTGGTTAGGGTTAGGCAAAGCTTCAGGAATCATGTGGAAAACGTTAAGTCACGGGAATCTGCGAGAATCCGTTTTTCTAGCTTTTGCATTAAAAAAACTAACTCCGTTTTTGTAGTCACAGCCATTTTTAAATCAAAATTCCGATTAAGATTGCTCATTTCCTTCTTATTTCCCCAGATATTTGCCTTTCCTCTCCTCTTTTGGCTCATTAACCGCAGTCAGTGTCTATAAACATCCCCAATGAAAAGCAACGGAAACAGAGAGAAAGCGTTAGCCTAGCCTAGCGTTAGCCTAGCATCTGTAGCATCTGCCTTGTTTTCAAAGCGGACACTCGTTCTATTTTTGTATTTGTTCGACCTCGGAGCACAAGTTTTTTATTTTTCGTTCCATGTAAAACGAAAGCAGGGTCAAAGGGCGCGTGCCTACAGCAAATAAACACGACGCTTCTCACTTGGCGTTTTCGTCAGTTAGCCACTAGTCGCGCTACGCTAACTCTCGCGAATAAACCATAAAGAGATTGTCAATCAAAATGAAACCATGACAGAGCTAACTTTTTATTGACGGAAAAATGATGTTTTTTTTATGCATTTGAAACAGCGCAGAGGTGGGAGGAGTGTTCGAAAATTGTACTTGAGGAAAAGTACTGTTATTTCAAAATGATATTACGATATTATTAAGTAAAAGAAAAAGTATTTGGTCTGAAAAGTACTCTGAGAAGTACAATTTTGTCCCTACCCACCCACCTCTGTAGCTCTGTAAGCTAACGTTTTGAGTGTCCATACTGTGACGTCAGAAGAGCTAAAATACGCCGTACTTGATTCATGTTTTTAATGATTTCTGGATGTATTTTGACTCATGGTTTCAGTTTATGTGAAATATAAAGTACAATGCACTTTATAAGATGGTTACACATTGCACTTGTAAATGTCGAATGTACAACTTTGAAAAGAAAGATTTATTTTTTATTACTGTAAATAAAGTGAAAAAAACCCAAAAAAGTGGAGAATAATTTGCCAAATAAAGCGATAAAATGATGTTGTTTTTAATGGTGGACTCTGGATCTTATTTTGAGCTTACACTGTATTTTGCATTTAGTATTTTATAGATTAGTTTGAACTAAATTGTGGAGGTTGTCATGTGAATTTAAAGCTTCAATACGTAACATGTTTGTCACAGTGATGATGTTATTGCTTTAAATGGGATGTCCCGCACTATGCATTAACGTACAGTATGTCTCTTGCATTTATTCAATTACAGGTGTTTTTGTTATTTAAAAACAAACTAAAAACAAGCTTGCCCCTCCACAGATCTGACCTGTAACTCAGCCTGGTTGTGCCACCTGCAGATACTGTGGAATATTCCAAGCAAGGCAAGAACATCACGATGGAGACAATGTTTAAACAGACATACACTATTGTTAGTCGACTATTGGTGGGTTTCAGATGATATCGCAGTATTCTATAGGCCAGTAATATTTAATACAGACGGGGGCAGCTAATAGTCGGATTCATCAGCTGGTTTCACTTCGTGGAAACCGTTGGACCTCGCAGCATTAGGATTTGTTTGCTCGACGGTAGGCGGGTACTTTTTTGATTTAACCAATCGCTGCTATTTGGTGGTATGTATGTAATGTGCCGGAACACTCTGTGGTGTCCAAGTAATCTACACAACAACAGCAAACAGAGCAGAGAGTGAACATGTCTGTTGAGCATTGTCGTTTCTGTGAGGTGAACCTGAGAATTAAAGGTACGATAAAAAAAAACCTATGTTATTATTTGACAAAGGAAGTCCAAAGGAGGATAGTGTATGCAGTCTGCTATCACAACTCAGCTCTTCGTCGGTGCGCCGACTACAACTTCCGGGGTTCTTACAAAGTGCTGAGTGTATTCTGATTCCTCCCCTAGTTCCTGGAAAGAAATGAAACTGAGCGGAGGCACTAGGTGGTGCCAGCCTGGCTAGGCAGCTAAATTAAATAGAGTTAAAATAGGTTTTTGTTGTAATATAGGAAGTTAATGGGTTTAGCAACCGGTAGAAAAATATTACATTAAAGATTTGTGAATAAACTTGTTGGATATTTCATGACAAAGTACATTGTAATCAATAGAAAAACTGTCCCTTGCCTCCATCTGAGAGTAGGAAACATCACATAGAATCTGAAAACCACCAATCGTCAAATGATTTTTCACCAAATTTAAACACAATTTAAGACAGATTCATGGAAAAAAGGCAACTGAAGACCTCTTGATAGAAACTATTTAAAAATTGGCGATTTTTTTGTATATCCATCCATCCATCCATCCATCCATCTTCTCCCGCTTAATCCGGCTGGGTCGCGGGGGCAGTTTTACTGCCCAATCCTCATAGCACCTGACCCCCCCTATGAACCCCTCTGTGGGTGGTGAGCCCACAGGAGGGTTTTTGTATAATTAATAATTTTTTTTTGTATAATCAAATTCAAAAAAAGTTTTTCCTTTGATTTCCTTTGATTTGTCTTAATGATCAAACTCTTTCCCAGCACACAGCAGGAGTATGTCAGTGGTCCAATTAACGGGTATTGATTCTTTGAAGTGACATCGCACTGGGGGTCTTCTACATGTATCTATGGTCAAATGTTCAGCAGTTACTATGGGGACACAATGCACACATTAGTAAACACTGTCAAGAGTTGGAGCGTTCATGGTTTACTAGAATTTGATCGAGGGACTAATTGAAAACTAGTTCCAGCTAAATCACTTCTTTCTGGTCAGATTGTGTTAAACTAAAGCTCAGATCAAAGTGTCACAAAGCCTCAGACAGACAGAAAACATTTGTGGGATTTTCAGTCCCAGGATCAGATGTGTCACATTATTGATTGTTTTTTCGGTTTATTAAAGGTGCCGTCTCCAGCTGTTTGTGGTGTCGCTAAGAAACAGGCTGGAGTTCAACAGGTTCAACAGCTCCTTTACAATCACCACAAACAGCAGAATCACGTGGAAGGGCATCAGGGCATTCTGGGGTTGTGTCTGATTTTACAGTCTAAAAAACGTGAAAAACAGACAGATTCAACGATTTGCAGTGGTCCCTACACTCCCCAAACCTTCACTAGAATCATTTGGATAGTTTCAGCCCCGGAATTGAGCTGTTAACTTGAAAACTTCATGACATCACAAGGTGGAACAGAGCATTTTGAGCTTTGGTGTGGACAGACTAACAGTAATAGAGAATTACTGAAACGTGTGAATGAAAGAACACAACTCAACATTTGAACATGATTTAAAGATCACGAAAGTACATTTGGAAAGGACTGGCCCTGTTAAAGAAAGTTTTTTATGGAGGAGAAGAGAGAGGGATGGAGGGATAGAGAGGCAGGAGGAGAGAGAGAGGAGGAGAGAGAGGGAGGGATAGAGAAGCAGGAGAAGAGAGAGAGGAGGAGAAAGAGGGAGGGATAGAGAGGCAGGAGAAGAAAGAGAGGAGGAGAGAGAGGGGGAGGGAGGGATAGAGAGGCAGGAGGAGAGAGAGATAGAGAAGCAGAAGGAGAAAGAGGGATAGCGAGGGAGGAGGAGAGAGAGGGATAGAGAGGCAGGAGGAGAGAGAGAGGAGGAGAAAGAGGGAGGGAGGGAAGGATAGAGAGGCAGGAGGAGAGAGGGAGGAGGAGAGAGAGAGGAGGAGAGAGGGAGGGAGGGATAGAGAGGCAGGAGAAGAGAGAGGAGGAGAGAGGGAAGGAGGGAGGGAAGAGAGAGAGGAGGAGAGAGGGAAGGAGGGAGGGGAAGAGAGAGAGGAGGAGAGAGAGAGGGAGGGAGCGATAGCGTGGGAGGAGGAAAGAGGGATAGAGAAGCAGGAGGAGAGAGAGGGATAGCGAGGGAGGAGGAGAGAGAGAGGAGGAGAGAGGGAGGGAGGGATAGAGAGGCAGGAGAAGAGAGAGAGGAGGAGAGAGGGAGGGAGGGATAGAGAGGCAGGAGGAGAGAGGGATAGAGAGGGAGCAGGAGAGGAAGGGAGGGATAGAGAGGGATAGAGAGGGAGGAGGAGAGAGAGGGATAGCGAGAGCGGGATAGAGAGAGGGAGGGAGAGAGAGAGATTGAGAGGGAGGAGGAGAGAGAGGGAGGGAGGGATAGCAAGAGCAGGAGAGAGGGAGGAGGAGAGAGAGGGATAGAGAGGAAGGGAGGGAGAGAAATAGAGAGGGAGGAGGAGAGAGGAAGAGGAGTGACGGAGAGAGAAAGTAGGCAGGAGAAAGGGTAAGGGATGGGATGGAGAGGGCTGAGTGATAGAGGAAAGATAGAGAAAGGAGAGGGGGAGAAGTAGGAAGGGGAGGAACGAGTGATGAGAGCAGAGAGAAATAAAGAAAGAGGGAGAGTAGGTGAGAGGCGAATGAAAGAGTGGGGGAAGAGAAGAGGGGAGAGGTGAATGGAGAGAGAGGGGCAGAGGAGAGAGAAGTGGAGAGAGGAGAGAAATGGAGGCGGAAACTACACCGGAAGTCGTCATCCACATTTTTCCAAACATTTTCAACAGATTTTTCTACTTTTCTTCCCAAACTGCTTCTTGATTTGTGCAAAACTTTCATTTATTTTTACAAGCGCAGGTATTATCCCACCAAATGAACTCAAAACAACAGAATCATGCTGTAAAATCATTTTGCGAGGTGCCGTAAGATGGTGCGATTGGTGGAGGTGAAAATGTGAAGGAAATAAAAACAGGGTGAGTTTGTGTCTCTGTGTTGTCGAGTCGGATACAAACTTTAACACCTCCAGTGTGGACGCACATGATGACATCACAGAAGAGGAGAGACGAGAAGAAACCACCTCCACACGCTGTGAGAGAGGGAGGAGGGAGGGAGGGAGGAGGGAGGGATAGAGAGGAGGGAGGGATAGAGATAGAGAGGCTAGAGATGGAGGAGGAGAGAAAGAGGGAGGGATACAGAGGGAGGAAGTGAGGGAGGGATGGAGAGGGGGAGAGAGGGAGAAAAGAAAAGAGAGGGAGGGAGGGAAAGAGAGGGGAGGAGAGGAAGGGAGGGAAGAGAAGGAGGAGCAGAGAGAGAGAGGAGAGAGGGAGAGAAGGAAAGAGAAGGAGGGAAAGAGAGGGAGGAGCAGAGAGAGAGGAGGGAGGGATACAGAGGGAGGGAGAGAAGGAAAGAGAGGGAGGAGGAGAGGGGGAGGGAGGTATAGAGAGGGATAGAAATGGAGGAGGATAGAGAGAAGGAGGGAGGGAGGGAGGGATGGAAAGAGAGGGGGAGGAGGAGAGGGAGGGAGGGACGGAGATGGAGGAGGAGAGAGAGAGGGAGGGGGGGATACAGAGGGAGGGGGAGAGAGGGAGGGAGGGAAAGAGAGGGGGAGGAGAGGGGGAGGGAGGTATAGAGAGGAAGGGATGGAGGGATACAGATGGAGGAGGAGAGAAAGAGGGAGGGATGCAGCAGGAGAGAGAGGGAGGGATAAAGAGGGAGGAGGAGAGAGGGAAAGAGAGGGAGGAGGAGAGAGAGGAGGAGGGAGGGATAGAGAAGGAGGGAGGAGGAAGACATGGAGGGTTGGAGAGGGAGGGGGAGAGAGGGACAGAGAGAGAGGAGAAAGGGAGGAAGAGAGAGGGAGGGAGAGAAAGAAGAATAGAGGGGAAGGGAGGGCAAGAGGGATAAAGAGGAGGGAGGAGGGAGGAGGATAAAGAGGAAGAGAGGGAGAGAGGAATAGAGAAGGAAGAGAAGAGAAAGAGGAGGACAGAGACAGGGGAGGGACAGAGTGATGGAGAGAGTAGGCAAGAGGTGGGAGAAAGGGTAAGGGATGGGATGGAGAGGGTTGAGTGATCGAGGAACGAGAGAAAGGAGAGGGGGAGAAGTAGAAAGGGGAGGAACGAGTGATGAGAGTAGAGAGAAATAAAGAAAGAGTGGAAGGAGAAGAGGAGAGAGTAGGATTAGGAACACGTAGAGGAAGAGTGAGGGAGAGAGAGAGAGCAGGTGAGAGGTGGAAGAAAGAGTAAGGGGGAGAGAGGGAGAGAGACAGAAGGAGGGAAGGAACGAGTAGAGAGGAGGGAGATAGAATGAAAGAGTGGGGAAAGAGAAAGTGAGGGAAAGAGGAGGAGAGAGAGGAGAGGCAGAAGGGTTGTGATGAAGGGAAAGAGAGTGAAATAAAGGAGAGGGAAGAGGAGAGGAATGGATGATTGAGAGGGGAGAGAGAATGAAAGAGTGGGGAGAAAAGAAGAGAGCGAGGGATTGGGAGGGAGAGAGTAGGTGAGAAGTGGGAGAAAGAAAGAAAGAAAGAGAGGGAAGGAAGGAAGGAACGATTAGAGAGGGGAGAAACAGAATAAAAGATGGAGAAAGGGGGCAGAGCAGAGGAGAGAGAAGTGCAGAGAGAAAAAGAGAGGGAGGAGGAGAGGAATGGACAATTGAGAGGGGAGAGAGAGAATGAAAGAGTGGGTGGAGAGGTGAAATGGAAGGGGAAGGGGAGAAGAGGAGACAGAAGAGAGAGGGATAAGGAAGAGAGGACGAGGGAGAGAGAGAAATACAAGGTGAGAGGAGGGAAAAAGAGGACAGAAGGGGGGATGGGGGCGGGAAGAGTGCAGGTCAGTGGAGTGCTGAGGGAAGCCTGTGCGAAAGGAGAGAGTGAATTATTCATCCATCCATTCCTCCTTTACATAACGCACTAGAACCAAGAGGTGTGGGACAGGAACGAGGGAGGAGAGAGGGAAAGAGGAGTGAGAGAGAGGGAGGAGAGGAGCACAGAAAAGGAGAGAGGGAGGAGAGAGAGAGATGGAGAGGAGATGAGATGGAGAGGAGAGAGGGAGGAGAGGAGCAGAGAAGAGATAAGAGGAGAGAGGGAAGAGATAAGGAGAGGAGAGAGGGAAGAGATAGGGAGAGGAGAGAGGGAGGAGAGAGAAGGAGAGGAGAGAGGGAGGAGAGGAGCAGAGAAGAGATAAGAAGAGGAGAGAGGAAAGAGAGGGAGAGGAGAGAGGGAAGAGATAGGGAGAGGAGAGAGGAGAGAGATAGGGAGAGGAGAGAGGGAGGAGATAGGGAGAGGAGAGAGGGAGGGGAGAGAGAAGGATAGGAGAGGAGCAGAGAAGAGATAAGAAGAGGAGAGAGGGAAGAGATAGGGAGAGGAGGGAGGGAGGAGAGAGAAGAAGAGGAGAGAGGGAGGAGAGGAGCAGAGAAGAGATAAGAAGAGGAGAGAGGGAAGAGAGGGAGAGGAGAGAGGGAAGAGATAGGGAGAGGAGAGAGGGAGGAGAGATAAGAAGAGGAGAGAGGGAAGAGAGGAGCAGAGAAGAGATAAGAAGAGGAGAGAGGGAAGAGTTAGGGAGAGGAGAGAGGGAGGAGAGATAAGAAGAGGAGAGAGGGAAGAGAGGGAGAGGAGAGAGGGAAGAGATAGGGAGAGGAGAGAGGAGAGATAAGGAAAGGAGAGAGGGATGGGAGAGAGGGAGGAGAGATAGGGAGGAGAGAGGGAGGAAAGAGAGGGAGGAGAGATAGGGAGGAGAGAGAGGAGAGGAGAGAGGGAGGAGAGGAGCAGAGACGAGATAGGGAGAGGAGAGAGGGAGGTAAGAGAGAGGAGAGGGAGGAAAGAGGAAAAAAAGAAATAGATGGAAGAAGGAAAGGGGGATATAAAAGTGAGAGAGGGAAGAGAGAGGGATGAGGAAAGGGAAAGGGCAGAGAGTGTTAGTGATCAAGGAAGGAAAGGATGATAGAGAGAGGAAAAGAAGGGATGAAGTAGAGAGAGATGACCAGTAGGGCCGAAAGAGAGAGAGAGAGAGAGAGAGAGAGGAGAATCCAAGAGCAGAGGATGGATGACATTCAAAGAAAGGCAGACACACGAGCGGATGGAAAGAGAGAGGGAGGGAGGAGAGGAAAAAGAGAAATAAGGAAGATGCATATGGAAAGAGGAGGAGAGAGAGAGGAGAAATGAGGGAGAGAGGGGAGAGGAACGAGATAAATGGCGTGCAGAAAGAAAGGAGGAGGAGAGACAAAGGAAAAAGAGAGAAAGAGAAGAGAGGGAGGGGAGCGAGAGATGAACAGAGGAGGAAGGAGGAGTGGAGGAGGAGGAGACGGTACAGCGTGTCCAGTGCAGGAACGTACAGGGAACTGCTGCATCATGCCTCCTTCATGTGCACTTAAAGGCACATTACGTAACTTTACTACCGCAGGGTCCGCCACCTCCTCGTCTCCATGGAGATGCGGTTGCTTTGAATGTTCCACAGTCTGGGATTAAGCTTGTATCTCGCATTAATTCAGTTAAAAGGAGTTTTATTGGTCAGAATTACCTGGAGAACGTGCACTGGGCTCTTGTGGTGTCACCTGCTTGTCTCCATGGAAATAGATGCGTTTAATGCCGAATTATGGAACATTCTGGACCAGGTGTCTCCAGTCTTTTTCCTCCAGTGAGCTACCTTAAAATAAAAATGCCAGAGAGCTCATTTTAGTTTTGGTTGCAAAAACTTAGTTGCTTTAGTTGAGGTTTGATGCCTAGAAAACATTTACACAATTATCTGTTTATTAATGCACAAAGATCAGCACCAAAACGATGCATTTACAATGAAAATCTGCATTTCATTAAATCAAATTTGAGTTATTCAGCAAAATACATTCTATAGGCCAGGAGTCTCCAACGTTTTTCCTCCACTGAGCTCCTTTTACAGAACGAGAATGGCACAGAGCTACTTATTTCAGCAGTGGCAGAGAAAATGAGTAAATAGAAGAGCCTCTGGGAACAGTTAGATTCCAATAAAACAAAACGCATCATCCATTTATCAGACACAGAGTTAGGCACTAAAATGATTCATGTACAATGGTAATGAATCACATTTTACTTCAGCACAATACACAGAATTCAGAAATCCCTCGACGAGCTGCTTGGAAGTGTGTGACTGTGTGAGACTGGTGGCTCCTGAGCTACAGGCTGGAGACTCCTGTGAGGCCACTTTTATTTTAAGGGCCCATATTACACAAATGTCATCATGTTGTTTCCTCATCACTTTCTGACAGACCTTTTTGGGTTATCAATACTTAAAGTTTGCTCCAAAATGTGTCACCAACCGGAAAGATCCCAGATTAGTCCTGGTTTAAGTCCTCAGTTAGTCCTGGTTTAGACCTGGTTAAATCCTGAATTAGTCCTGGTTTAGACCGGGTTAAATTGTGAAATAGTCCTGGTTTAAGGCCAGTTTAAGTCCTGAATTAGTCCTGGTTTAGACCTGGTGTAAGTCCTCAATTAGTCCTGGTTTAGACTTGGTTAAATCCTGAATTAGTCCTGGTTTTGACCTAGTTAAATCCTGAATTAGTCCTGGTTTTGACCTAGTTAAATCCTGAATTAGTCCTGGTTTTGACCTAGTTAAATCCTGAATTAGTCCTGGTTTAAGCCTGGTTTAAGTCCTGAATTAGTCCGGGTTTTGACCTGGTTACATCCTGAAATAGTCCTGGTTTAAATCCTGAATTAGTCCTGGTTTTGACCTGATTAAATTCTGAATTAGTCCTGGTTTAGACCTGGTTAAATCCTGAATTAGTCTTAAATAAAATTAAATCAAAATAAAACAAAATATTATCCAAAATGTATTCTTGTGAGCTTTAAGCCATGTTCTGTTTCCTTATCACAAACAGACCTGGAGTTGTGTTTGTTTCATTCACACATGTTTAAAAAACAAATCTTCTCTCAAACAGAAAACACTCCACGTTCCACCTTGTGATGTCATTTGATAGTACAGGAAGTGCTCCACTGTGTTTTAAACTCCATACACCTTCAGTAGAACCATTTGGATAATTTCAGCCCCGGAATTGCCCATGTCTGCTGAACAAAAAGTAAAAATTAGCTGTTAACTTGAAAACTACCACTTCATGACATCACAAGGTGAAACGCAGCATTTTGAGCTTTGGAGATGTAGACAGACTAATAATAAAGAGTTACTCAAACATGTGTGAATGAAACAAAACACAACTCCAGGTCTGTTTTTAATGAGGTAACCTTATAACATCTCACAAGAAAACATTTTGCGTAATATTTTGTTTTATTTTATTTTATTTAGGACGATATTTGCGGTCGGTGACACATTTTGGAGCAACCTTTAAAGTGTCAATAGCCCCAAAAGGTCGATCTGTAAGAAAGTCGACATTTCACAAAAGGTTTTACAAAAATAGTGTCTGACGCACTCGTTTAAATGTGGCTGTGATCTATCGCTCTTTTCTCTGGACACGAGCAGAGTGCCCCCAAGTGGACACACCGGGCAACTGCGACTACTGTAAGTCAATGGGGAAAGCCAGACACCACATCCACCCACACAGAGAAAAAAAAGGAGGAAAAAAAGAAAAAAAAGCAGAAAGGGTTTTACGTCACTGCTGCAGGGAAACATGTCCTACTCTTCTTTCTCCTTCTCTTCGTCCTACTCTCCTCCCCTCCTTTCTCCCTCTTTCTCTCTCCTCCTATCTTCTACTATCCATCCTTTCTCTCCCTCCTCTCTTTTTACCCTGCTTTCATTTTCTCCCTCTCTCCCTCTCACACCTTTTTCATCTCTCCATCATTACTATCACCTCTATTTTCAATGTCGCTGAATGTCAGAATAGAGGCTGTAGTAGTAGCGTAGTATCATAGTAGTAGTAGTAATTGCAGTAGTAGTAGTAATAGTAGTAGTAGGAGTTGTAGTAGAAGTATAGCACCAGCAATAGCAGCAGCAGTATTAGTATAAGCAGTAGTAGTATTGGTAATAGTAGTAGTAGTAGTAGTGGTCATAGTAATTGCAGCAGTAGTGGTAATTGTACTAGTAGTATTAAAAGTAGTAGCACTAGTAGCATTAGTATAGAAGTAGTAGTTGTAGTAGTAGTATTGGAAGTAGCAGTATTACTGATAGTAGTAGCAGTATTGGTAGTAGTTAGTAGTAGTAGTAATAGTAGTAGTAGTAGTAGTAGTAGTAGTAGTAGTAGTAGTAGTAGTAGTAGTAGTAGTAGTAGTTTTAGTACTCATCTTGTGTCTAAATCTCTGCATTTGGTTATAGTAGGTGTAACATTAAGAGTAGTAGTAGCTGTAGTAGTAGTAGTAGTAGTCACTGTAGTAGTGGTAGTTGTAACAGTAGCAGTAATTGTAGCAGTAGTAGTAGCTGTGGTAATAGTAGTAGAAGTAGTAGTAGCAATAACAGTAAAGGTAGCTGTAGTAGTCACTGTAATAGTGGCAGTAGTAGGAGTAGTCGTAGTAATATTAGCTGTAGCAGTAGCATTAGCAGTAGTAGTAGTAGTAGTAGTAGTAGCAGCAGCAGCTGTCGCAGCAGCAGCATTAGCAGCTGCAGCAGCAGCAGTAGCAGTAATTGCAATCAGCAGTCATTAACGTAGCAGCAGCAGCAGCAGCAGCAGCAGTAAGTAATAGCAGCAGCAGTAGCAGCAGCAGCAGTAGCTGCAGTGCAGCAGCAGCAGCAGTAATGTTAAGCAGCAGCAGTTATAGCAAGTAGTAGTAGCAGTAGTAGTAGTAGTAGCAGTAGTAGTAATAGTAGCAGTAGCATTAGCAGTAGTAGTAGTAGTAGTAGTAGCTGTAGTAGTAGCAGTAGCAGTAATTGTATCAGTAGTTGTTATCGTAGTAGTAGTAGTAGCTGTAGTAATAGTAGTAGCAGTAGCATTAGCAGTAGTAGTAGTAGTAGTAGTAGCAGTAGTAGTAGCAGTAGTAGTAGCAGTAGTAGTAGTAATAGTATCAGTGGACGTCTTGTTTTCTAAACGTGTACATTTGTTCACATTCACTTTAGCCTCATTTTAAATTCAGATTATCGAGTGGCCATTTTGAAAACAGTGGGAGGAAGTGGAGGAAGAGGAGGAAGAAGAGACTCAGGAGAGGACCTCAGTGATTGAAACATGATTATTATTCCAGTCCACAGTATTTCCTGAAGTACACCACCTACAACCTGTGACCTGATGCACAAGAGCTGCTCTGGTCCGACCCTGTTACCATAGAGACACGGTAAAACGGAATATACAGCAATGTAATGTGTGTAATACTGTGATTTTAAAGTCCATAGAATCATTAGGATCATTTCAGCCCTGGAACTGACGATCTCTACTCAACTAAAGGTAAAAACTGGCTGCTGGCTTTACTGTTACCGCTTCATGACATCACAAGGTGGAACAGCGCATTTTGAGCTTTGGAGATGTACAACACAATCATAAGAAAGCATTACTCAAACATGTAAAACAAAAACAGCTCCAGGTATGTTTTTGAGGAGGTAACAACATTTTAACATGACTTTTGTGCAATATATAACTTTTAAATGACCATTTACTCATACTTTTTCAATATTAAATTCAAAATGTTCGATAAGTTTAAGCTTTTTGTAGTTTTTAGTTACTTTTACGCTTCTTATAACAAGTATTTTTGTAGCTGTATTTCTTGGTTCCCTCCTCTTGCTCAGACTGGAGTCACGTGACGTTACAGTGACACGTGACATACCGCGAGTTTTGGCGCCATCTCCACGTGCACTGACGGGGAACAGCGCCGCCTGCAGGACGCCAGGAGAACTGCATTATATTATACTCTGTGTTAATTTAATAACAACAATATACAAGTTTGTCAGAAGTGAAAAATGAGCACCGTTGCCATAATAAAAATTCTGAACAAAACGTTACATGTTTCTGAACTCAAAATGGCACCTATGAACAGGAAACTCATGATTTTTATATTGTTTATTCTAGTGCTGCCACTAACGACTAATTTTCTAACGATTAATCTCTCGACTAATTTTTCGATTAGTCGACTAATCTAAACGACTAATAAAAAAAAAAGCGGTTCTAACACACACAAGTGTGTGTGTTAGATTTTACCTTGTGTGTGCTGTGCGTGCGAGTTGCAAAGGTTATTGCTGTTATGTCTGTTGTGTGTGCTCATTCAACAATGTTGAACAACGATATGCACACACAATTTAACGAGTTTGCACGAGCAGCATATGCAACGGTATGCTCAATACCTCATGCATCGTGGTCGTGGTCGAGAAAGAGAGAGACCAGCCAGCAGAGTGCGCACGGCAAATACTTCCTCAAGTTTGTTTTCTTTGGCGGTGCCATTATTTACCACTGCTGTTAGCCTTTGGTGAAGCCGAGGTTAGCCACCTCGGCGTCAACCCCGGATGTAGCCGCTGTCAGCAGCACCGGTGTCGGCCTCGGCGCAGTTGCTGCCCGCGCACCGTGTCCGCTTCGGTGTAGCCGCTGTTAGCCGCGCCGGTGTCCGCCTCGGTGTAGCCGCTGTTAGCTGCGCCGGTGTCCGCCTCGGGTGTAGCCACTGTTAGCTGCGCCGGTGTCCGCCTCGGGTGTAGCCGCTGCCTGCCGCACCGGTGTCGGCCTCGAGTGTAGTACGACTAGTGGTGTGGAGGGGAAATACCTGATCTCAGGCAAGCAAAAGGTCTCTGGACGAGCCGTTTGAGACCAAAAATAAATAAAGGCGAATATTCGACCAAAAAAATTGTAGTCGACTCATTTTCATAATCGATTACGTCGACAACGTCGAATAATCGCGGCAGCACTAGTTTATTCATGATACAACCATTTTCTCAGTATGTCATTTTCAGCAATATTTATTCACTCACAAACATGTAAAGTGCATTTAACATGTTTTCATGTTTTTCTAATTCTGACTTGGTTTGGTTTGGAATAGTAGCTGTGTAGGGTGACCGGACGTCCCATTTACCCGGGACAGTCCCAGTTTTGAGCCCTGTGTCCCCTGTCCCAGCAGATTTATCCAAAACCACTGATTTGTCCCAGTTTTATACAAGAAATGTCCCAGGTGTCCCTATTTTTTGACCAATTTACTCTAAACCAGGACTAAACTAAGACCAAAGTGACTAGATTTTCACATTTCTAAACTGGAACACATCCGGGTTGGGATGGTTGGTGTAAATAAAATAGTAAAAAAGCGTGTAAGATTGTGCGTTCTCATGTGTGGGTCAGTGTATAATGTGAGAAAAAGAATACACAAGTGCAGTTTTCTGCATTTTGGTTAAACAAATGGAATTTATGCTCCACTGGTTTAGATTTAATAGAGTCCTAATTTTAGCTCTAGTTTAGTCCTGGTTTAGACCTGGTTTAGACCTGGTTTAGACGTGGTTTAGACCTGGTTTAGACTTGGTTTAGACTTGGCTTAGTCATGGTTTAGACCTGAAATAGACCTGATATTGTTCTGATTTTTTTGAAACTATACCAGTTTAGTCCTGGTTTAGCCCTGGTTTAGACCTGATTTAGCCCTAGTTTAGAACTGATATAGTCCTAATTTTGGCTCTAGTTTAGTCCTAGTTTAGACCTGGTTTAGACTTGGTTTAGACTTGGCTTAGTCATGGTTTAGACCTGAAATAGACCTGATATTGTTCTGATTTAGTCCTAGTTTAGTCCTGGTTTAGCCCTGGTTTAGACCTGATTTAGCCCTAGTTTAGAACTGATATAGTCCTAATTTTGGCTCTAGTTTAGTCCTAGTTTAGACCTGGTTTAGACTTGGTTTAGACTTGGCTTAGTCATGGTTTAGACCTGAAATAGACCTGATATTGTTCTGATTTAGTCCTAGTTTAGTCCTGGTTTAGCCCTGGTTTAGACCTGATTTAGCCCTAGTTTAGAACTGATATAGTCCTAATTTTGGCTCTAGTTTAGTCCTAGTTTAGACCTGGTTTAGACTTGGTTTAGACTTGGCTTAGTCATGATTTAGACCTGAAATAGACCTGATATTGTTCTGATTTTTTTGAAACTATAGCAGTTTAGTCCTGGTTTAGCCCTGGTTTAGACCTGATTTAGCCCTAGTTTAGAACTGATATAGTCCTAATTTTGGCTCTAGTTTAGTCCTAGTTTAGACCTGGTTTAGACTTGGTTTAGCCCTGGTTTAGACCTGGTTTAGACCTGGTTTAGACTTGCTTTAGTCCTGGTTTAGCCCTGGTTTAGACCTGATTTAGCCCTAGTTTAGAACTGATATAGTCCTAATTTTGGCTCTAGTTTAGTCCTAGTTTAGACCTGGTTTAGACTTGGTTTAGACTTGGCTTAGTCATGGTTTAGACCTGAAATAGACCTGATATTGTTCTGATTTAGTCCTAGTTTAGTCCTGGTTTAGCCCTGGTTTAGACCTGATTTAGCCCTAGTTTAGAACTGATATAGTCCTAATTTTGGCTCTAGTTTAGTCCTAGTTTAGACCTGGTTTAGACTTGGTTTAGACTTGGCTTAGTCATGGTTTAGACCTGAAATAGACCTGATATTGTTCTGATTTAGTCCTAGTTTAGTCCTGGTTTAGCCCTGGTTTAGACCTGATTTAGCCCTAGTTTAGAACTGATATAGTCCTAATTTTGGCTCTAGTTTAGTCCTAGTTTAGACCTGGTTTAGACTTGGTTTAGACTTGGCTTAGTCATGGTTTAGACCTGAAATAGACCTGATATTGTTCTGATTTAGTCCTAGTTTAGTCCTGGTTTAGCCCTGGTTTAGACCTGGTTTAGACCTGATTTAGCCCTAGTCTAGAACTGGTACAGTCCTAATTTTGGCTCTAGTTTAGTCCTAGTTTAGACCTGTTTTAGACCTGATTTAGCCCTGGTTTAGACCTGGTTTAGACCTGGTTTAGACTTGCTTTAGTCCTGGTTTAGACCTGGTTTAGACTTGGTTTAGTCCTGGTTTAGACCTGATTTAGCCCTAGTTTAGAACTGATATAGTCCTAATTTTGGCTCTAGTTTAGTCCTAGTTTAGTCCTAGTTTAGACCTGGTTTAGACCTGGTTTAGACCTGGTTTAGACCTGGTTAAGCCCTGGTTTAGACTTGGTTTAGTCCTGGTTTAGCCCTGGTTCAAACAAATGCAGCGTCAGAAGTCCCTCAGATTATGACTAAGAATGCACCATGTTACACAGAGTTTTCATAATTTTATTTATACCAACCAACCCAAGGTCGCTCTATAGCTGTGGTCAATCTTTATTACAGCTTTACATCAGTTTAATGGAAGTTTGTGGGAATACAGTAAAAAAGTTGAAGAAAAGTACAAAAATACAGGAAGTCGAGACAGTTTACGTACAAGGAGTTTTTTTTCTGACACTTTAAACCTTCATTTAACCCTCGAAGACCTACGGTATTGTATACGATACCGAGGAATATGTTTTACATAACCGTGCATAACTTTCTAATCATAAAAGAAAGAAACTTACCTTTTTCCCCCTCTGAAAGTGCAGACATAGCTGTTTCCGTACATATCTGCGGCTTTATCCTACGTCACACTCACGCTGTGTGATGACGTGCGCAAAACAAATAGGAACTTTGTTTTCCACCAAACGCATGCGCTCCGTCCATTTTGATTGGCCAAAACTTTGCCAAAGAGTGAAGTGAGTCAAGATGGTCGACTCCTCTCGAGCGTTTATGTTTAGAACAATTGAAAAAGCTGCTCTAAGTGCAATTTTTTCTCAAATAAATGGCAAATTACGCATCTTGGTGTGTGTAATTGTGCATCCTTTGCGATTTTTATTTGAAAGGTTTATTTTACTCAAAATGAACAAATACTAACGCAATAAACACGATGGGAATGCAGAAGTGATGTGGCTCTGGCCCTGGACCTGACAGGAGCTGTTTCCATGACTGGACCAGAAAAGTAATGGAGCAATTACACTTTTTTTTGTTTTTAGGGCAATAAGGATATTTTTAGTTTACTTACAGACTTGATATTTTGCATTTCTGTAGCTAAGGCCCTAAATTAAGCATTTTTATGTCCAAAAAGCTGTTTATACATGTTTGCTGTGTGTTTTGTATAAAAGAGTGTGAATTTTCTTTTCTTTTCTTTTTTTCATCTCTATTTCTGGTCCTATAGTTTTTTATTACAGCCTCATGACACAACTACAGCAGGAGATTGTGAAATAACAGGTTGTATTGAACAAAAGGAGGTAGAACATTTCATTATAGGGTAAAAGGGGCAGTTTTAAAAGTTAATTTTCTTTTTAAATCCAGGCGACAAGAAATGTTTTAAAATTGCACTTAGGTCTTCAGGGGTTAACAAAATACATGTGTGTTTTCATTTATTTTTATTAATATAATCATAACTGTAGGCTCTATTCACGCTTACATCACAAACTGGGAAGACATTTGGAAACATGCGTTGACAACTTTCGACAGGCTCTGTTCGCAGTTGTAAGTCTGACAAAATCTTGGAAAAATTAGAAAATGTCCCAGTTTTCTTCATCTCCATGTCACTGTAGTGTTCTGTTATGTTCGGCTAATGAACAATTCCAGCCACACCTCAGTTTTCATCATTTCCCCACTGACGTACAACTGGGTGCACTGGGTACATGTGATTAGAAGAGACGAGGACGCCAAGTTCAAGATGATTCCAAACAGCACAAACGTATGCAGTCTTCAGCTTACCAACAATCACATTTATCACATTTACTTCAGTGGGTTTGATCACAGTCGGTCGAGCCCAGTGTCGGGAACTACACTGGAAGTCGTCATCGCATGTTTCCATTTTTCCACATTTTTCTGGTTTGTAACGTTCTCTGGTTTGTAACGTAAGTATGAATTGTCAAATTTATGTGAACGTTTTGGCCCTTAGTTCACTGCAAAAAAGACCTATCAAAAATAAAAATAAAAATACCAATTTTGAGGTAAAAATGCCCTATTTTAAGTGAAATTATCTGCCAGTGCGGTAAGAAATGTTCACTTACCAAGATTTCTTAAAACAAGACAAAATACAAATCTTGTTCTAAGCAGAAAACACGAATTTCAAGTATTTATGGCAAGATTTTTCACCTTATTGGTTTGAGAAGGAAGTTAAAGAGGCTTAACCTGGCTTGAGTTAATATAAAAAGTGCTTAGAATAAGTTGTAATATCGAGATAAGATAAATCAGGATGGAATATCTTGAAACAAGTAAAAAATCTCATCTTATTAAGTAAAAAAATCTTAAAATTGGTCTTTTAAGATGAATCTGCTTAATTCAATTCAGTTTAACTATGCTAGAAAATCCTTTTTTGCTGTGTTATGGAATTACCTCTGTGTATGTCACAGTATCACACCTACTGCCCAACCAGGAAGTCTCATTTTAAACTTTATAAACCAAAATAAAAAAAAAAGAAAATCTAAAATGTGAAAAATAATGTTGTTAACTTGGTTTGAGTCAGATGAGAAGTGGAACTCCTGAGTCCCTGTGGTTTTCTGTGACACTGAAGCTTCATGTCGGAGCCGTGAGTTTTCCACTGTCCTCACTGAGTCTCCATCTGTCCAAAAGCACTCGGTCCAAAATAGAAAAGACCCCGGTGAGAACGAGGGAGAGGGGAGGAGGAGAGAGGGAGGAGTGAAAGAGAGGGAGAGAGACAGAAGGAGAAGAGGAGGGAGGACTTGGAGGAGAGGGAGAGAGAGAGAAGAAGAAGAGGCGAGAGATGAGGAGGTAGGAAAACAGGAGAGAGATAGAAAGAAAAAAGGAGAAGAGGAGGGAGGAGAGGTTGCAAGGAGAGGGAGAGAGAGAGGGCAACGAGAGAGAGAGAGAGATGAGGGGGTGGAGATGAGAGAGGGATGAGGGAGAGAAAGAAAAAAGTAGAAGAGGAGGGAGAAAAAAGAAAGAGAGTGAGAGAGAGTGAGATACAGAGAGAAGGGTAGAGAATAGAAGCGAGAAATGGAGGGAGGTGAGAGAAAAGGAGAAGAGGAGAGAGGGAGAAGGGGGTAGGAAGACACAGGAGAAAAAGAAACGAAGAAGAGGAGGGAAGGAAGAGGGAGGGAGAGAAAAGTAAACAAGGAGAGGAAGAGTGGGCGGAGGAGGGAGGAAAAAGAAAGAGTGAGAGATATAGAGGGGAGGAGAGAGAGAGAAAGAAAGAGAAGAGGAGAGAGGGATGAGGGGGTAGGAAGACACAGGAGAGAGAGAGAGAAAAGGAGAAGAGGAGGGAGAGGGGAAAAAGAAAGAGTGAGAACTATAAAGAGGGTTAGAGGAGAGAAGAGAGACAAAAGAAGAGAGAGATGAGGGGGTGGAGAAGAAGAGAGAGAGATGAGGGGGTAGAAAGTCACAGGAGAGAGAGAGAAGGCGAAGAGGAGGGAGGGGGAAAGAAAGAGAGAGAGATGAGGGGGTGGAGAAAAGGAGAGAGGGATAAGGGGGTAGGAAGACACAGGAGAGAAAGAGAAAAGGAGAAGAGGAAAGAGGGAGGGAGAAGAAAGAAAGTGAGAGATATAGAGAGAGTAAGAGAAGGAGCGAGAAAAGAAGAGAGAAATGGAAGGAGGTGAGTGAGAGAGAGGAGAAGAGAGAGAGATGAGGGGGTGGAGAAGAGGAAAGAGGGAGGAGCGGGTAGGAAGACACAGGAGAGAGAGAGAGAGAAAAAAAGGAAAAAGCAGGGAAGAGGGAGGATGGAAAGAAAAGTAAACAAGGAGAGGTGGGATGGAAAGAGGAGGGAGGAAAAAGAAAAAGTGAGAGATATAAAAAGGGTTAGAGAAGAGAAGAGAAAGAAGGGAAGAGAAAAGAAGCGAGAAATGGAAGGAGGCGAGTGAGAGAAGGAGAAGAGAGAGAGATGAGGGTGTAGAGAAAAGGAGAGGGGGACGGAAGACACAGGAGAGAATGAAAGAGAAAAGAAGAAGAGGGAAGAGGGGGGAGAGAAAAGTAAACAAAAAGAGGTGGGGCGAAAGGAGGAGGGAGGAAAAAAGAGAATGAAAGATAAAGCGAGGGTTAGAGGAGAGAGAGAAGGGGAGAGAAAAGAAGCGAGAAATGGATGGAGGTGAGAGAGAGGAGAAGAGGAGGAAGGAGGGGTTGGGAGGACTTTGAGGAGAGGGAGAGAGAGAGAAAAAAAGAGGAGAGAGGGATGAAGGGGTAGGAAGACACAGGAGAGAGAGAGAAAGAGAAAAGGAGAAGAGGAGAGAGGGAGGAAAAGAAAGAAAGAGAGTGAGAGAAAGGGAGAGAAAAGAAGCGAGAAATGGAAGGTGAGGAGAGAAGTAGAAGAGCGAGAGATGAGGGGATGGAGAAGAAGAGAGAAGGATGAGGGGGTCGGAAGACACAGGAGAGAATGAAAGAGAAAAGAAGAGAGAAGAGGGGGGAGAGAAAAGTAAAGAAAAAGAGGTGGGGTGAAAGGAGGACTGAGGAAAAAGAGAATGAGAGATAAAGAGAGGGTTAGAGGAGAGAGAGAGAGAAGGGGAGAGAAAAGAAGCGAGAAATGGATGGAGTGAGAGAGAGAGGAGAAGAGGAGGAAGGAGGGGTTGGGAGGACTTTGAGGAGAGGGAGAGAGAAAAAAGAGGAGAGAGGGATGAAGGGGTAGGAAGACACAGGAGAGAGAGAGAGAAAGAGAAAAGGAGAAGAGGAGAGAGGGAGGAAAAGAAAGAAAGAGAGTGAGAGAAATAGAGAGAGTTAGAGAAGGGGAGAGAAAAGAAGCGAGAAATGGAAGGAGGTGAGAGAAGGAGAAGAGAGAGAGATGAGGGGTGGAGAAGAGGAGAGAGGAACGAGCGGGTCGGAAGACACAGGAGAGAGAGAGAAAGAGAAAAGAGCAGGGAAGAGGGGCGAGAGAAAAGTAAACAAAAAGAGGTGGGGCGAAAGGAGAAGGGAGGAAAAAAGAATGAGAGATAAAGAGAGGGTTAGAGGAGAGGAGAGAGAGAAGGGGAGAGAAAAGAAGCGAGAAATGGAGGGAGGTGAGAGAGAGAGAGAGAGGAGAAGAGGAGGAAGAGGGCGGGGGAGAGAGAGAAAAAAAGAGGAGAGAGAGGGTTGAAGGGGTAGAAAGACACAGGAGAGAGAAAGATAGAAAAAAAGGAGAAGAGGCGGGAGGAAAAAGAAAGCGAGTGAGAGATATAGAGTGTTAGAGGAGCGAAAGAGTTAGAGAAAGGGGAAGAAAAAGAGGGAAAAAAGGAAAAAAGAAAACAAGGAGAGAGAGATAGATGAGTGGTGGATGCAGGAGGAAGAGAAAGAATGGAGAGAGGAGAAAAAGAGAACACAACCATCAGATATTTGCGTTGAAATAAAGAGACAGAACCCTGGTCTCTTGTCGACATTTATTGTATTTTCATGCAGACTTGCGTACAGTTTAGTGTGCGGTACACAGTTATTTTCAGTATGTTTGTCTCAGATGGACTCTCCGGGCTTCCGTACCAAAATCTGTACATCATTTTTCTCATATTTCACATTTCAAACACGAGGGCGTTTTCATAAAAGCCAGTGCTTCAAACACAAGGAGCGCGAAGGGTTCACTTTGGGTCTACACGTTTTTGAAAACTGTTAAATCAGAAATGTCGTCATCACCGGTAAAACAATTTGAACGCGAAATTCTTGGGACAAAACGCGAATTTGCCTTTTTCAATAAACAACACATTTCACAACACACACTTTTAAATATTAAATTGTGCTTTTTGCTTCAAGTCTAAGCTAGTGTTTCGTCCGCGCGGGTCAGAGTTTTTGTAAATCCGTCTACACGATATTCACGATTTTCTAGTTCAAATTTGTGATGGAATTTTTTCGTCGTTAAAACTGTGGTTGTTTTTTCAAAATTTTCACAATTATTTTAAAACACATAATCAGACTTTAGAGTTTTCAGGCTGTGTTCACACTTCACACACGAACATCACACCAAAAACCAGAACTAAACCAGGACTAGACCAAGACTAAACCGAGACTAGACCTACAGTAGACTAAGACTAAAGCAGGACTAAACCAGAACTAAACCTGGACTAGGCTGAGACTAAACTGGGGCTAGACCAGAACTAGACCAGGCCTAAACCAAGACTATCCCATAATGTAAACCAAGGCTAAACCAGAACTAGACCTGGACTAGACCAAGACTAAACCAGGACTACACCAGGGCTACACTATTACTAAAGCTTGACTAAATCAGGACTAAAGCTGAACTAAACCTGGACTAGACCAGAACTAAAACAGGACTAAACTTGGACTAGACTAAGACTAAACCTTGACTAAAGCAGACTAAACCTGGACCAGAACTAAACCAGGACTAAACATTGACTAAACTAGACTAAACCTGGACCAGACCAAGACTAAACCTTGACTAAAGCAGACTAAACCTGGACTAAACCAAGACTAAACCTCGACTAAATCAGGACTAAAGCAGACTAAACCTGGACTAAACCAAGACTAAACCTTGACTAAATCAGGACTAAAGCAGAACTAAACCTGGACTAGACCAGGACTAGACCAGAACTAAACCTAGACTAGACCAAGACCAAGATGAGACTAAACCAGGGCTAAATCAGAAATAGACCAGGATGAAACCTTGTCTAAATCAGCACTAAACCAGGACTAAACCTAGACTAAACCAGAACTAAACCTGGACTAAACCTGGACCAAACCAGGACTAACCCAGGACTAAAGTGAGAACACAGCCTTCATTAAATCTGGACACAAACTCTAGTTTAAATAACTTGAGCCTACATGAAATAAACCACCTACTCACACTTTTTAAGTCTATGTAAACTATTGCATGTGATCATATTTGTAAACTATAGCCACGCTTCATCTTTTTAAAGCCCCACTGTGTCACTTTTCTGCTGGGGGATCGCCATGGTGATATTATTGCTTTGCCTGGAATGTTATAGTTACAGGTCAGGTCTGTGGGGAGGCGATCTCTCTCACAGTCACAATCCATATACTGTATTTCATGCTATTTTTGGCGGCAATATAGATTTGAATAAACATCTCCATGGAGACAAACCCTCCACCAGAAAAGTTACATAGTGCAGCTTTAACATTACTTATATAATTACAGAACAGGTACACTGAAAAACCCATTTAAGTGCAAACATTTTGATCATCATTGCAACAAGTTAAAAGTTTAAAGTGCATCTGACAGGTTTTTGTTGTTTTCTAATTATGACTTGGTGGTTTGAGGCAATTTTGGCCGTTTAAACCTTCATTTAACAAAATAAATGTGTCATTTATTTTCATTAGTCAAATTATAACTACTGTGTAATTTGGAGGTTTTGGCCCTGGTTTACTTTATAGTTGCTAGGTAACAGTTAGATCTGCTGCTCATGTCCAACAAGGAAATAAAATGATAAACTTGGCCAAAATGTACCAGAAATAAACCTGGACTAGTCCAAGACCAAACCAGGACTAATCCAGATCTAAACCTGGACTAGTCCAAGACCAAACCAGGACTAATCCAGAAATAAACCTGGACTAGTCCAAGACCAAACCAGGACTAATCCAGAGCTAAACCTGGACTAGACCAAGACCAAACCAGGACTAATCCAGAGCTAAACCTGGACTAGACCAAGACCAAACCAGGACTAAACCAGAGCTAAACCCGGACTAAACCAGGACTAGACCAAAACTAAACCAGAGCTAAATCTGGACTAGACCTGGACTAGACCAAAACTAAACCTGGATTAGACCTACTTGATTTTTAGTAACATCTTAAATATAATATTGTTAGCGAAATAAATTTTATAACCCGTCATATGCACTTTAAAGTCTTTAGTCACCGATAAAAAAAATCTGGTGATAAATAAATTCAATAAATACCCTTTATTACACATTTTGTATAATTTTATAATTCTTATTTTGGTCTGAAAAAATGAACGCACTACACGATTTCAACTCAAAACAGCAGAAAATGACCATTAAAAAGCTGCGAAAATTGTTTCTCTGCTAAAATCCGGCGCTGTCGAACTGGCTTGTATGAAAGTGTTATTCTGACGCATCTGTCCTGTTCTTTTTACTGTAGAAAAATCGAGAAATGAAACGAGAAGGTCACCGCAGAACATTTCAAAATAAAAGCACACGTTAAAAACACTACACAGTCTATTCAGAAGATCAAGTCCAGATATACGGGAGAATACTGCAGCTTATATTTATGTTATATTTAAAGACCAGAAGTCGCATTCAGAAAACCCATATTTTCTTATTTTGTTTTTGCTTTTTCAAAATACGAATAGTTAAATGTGGTGACGTTGTTATAAAGAGAGAGCACAGCACATAGTCATAGCGAGTCAGAGGTGAGTAGTACTTTTACTTGAGTAACTTTTGAAAAAACCTGTACTTTTCTAGCAGCGTACTTTTACTCCTACTTGAGTAATATTGTTATTGAAGTAACTCCTCTAAGTACTCTCACTTTAAGGAGCATTCTGGTCCGTCAAACGCTTTTCTCCGCGTCGTCTGGAAGGCTTCGCAGTATGGGATTAACGTTCTAGCTTTTCTATCGTCATGGAGACCAAACCGGACCAAGTTACAGGTCAGATCTGCGGAGAGGCGACGCCGCTCACAGTCAAAATCCCTGTTTTTCTAGGTGTTTTTGAGCTCTAAAACCACCTGTAATTGAATAAATGTAAAGTAGAGCGGTTTAATGTCATACTGTGGAACATTCCAGACAAAACAATGACGTATCCATAGAAACAAGCAAACCAAAAAGTTACATAGTGCACCTTTATGTTACGCTTACTTAAAGGTGCACTGCGCAACGTTTCTGGTGGAGAATTCGCTACCTGCTTGTCTCCATGGAAATGTTACTGCTTTGTCTGGAATGTTCCACAGTATGACATTAAACATTCCCAGAGAACATTCGAGAATTTATTCATTAAAGGTGTTTCTTTTCCAAAAAAAATACAATAATTCCTTCTGTGATTAGGGGCGACTCTCCGCAGATCTGATTTGTAATGCAGCGTCTCTTCTCCCTATACTGTGGAACATTCTAGACAAAGCAATAACATCTCCATGGAAACAAGCAGGTGGCAGACCCTCTACTAGAAATGTTACGCAGTGCATCTTTAAGTAGCCGTTTTCTCAAATACTTTTTTACTTTTCTTGTACTTCTACTTGACTAATATCATTTTGAAGTTGCAGTACAGTTTTTGGCTACTCTACCCACCTCCGCTGCTTTTTGTGAACGAAACTCGAAAATCTTCAAATGAACTTTCAAAATTTCACATTCTCTTTCGGATGATATGGTTTGTGCGATGAGAAAAGCTGGTGGCGTTTGATTTCCACACGGGGCGGAGCTGGGCCGTGGAGTCACAGTTTGAGCTATGATGTGTATTTATATTTATATATATCTATGTTACAAAGCGTTTACGTTTTTAGATTTTACGGACGTCCAGGAGACGAGGAGGAGCGACGACTTTAGACCAAATCTGAAAAATCTGGAGTTTCTTTTCTAACATGCAGCAGCACCCATTCAAACACAATCTATGTTATGTTTTAATATGAACGTGGAGTTGTTTGGTGGTGGGACGGGCTTTAAAAAGTACTTGCTAACTGGACGCACTGCTCTGTCTAAGGCTCTGTTACTCAAATCAAATGACGGAATGACAAACATCACACCAAAAACCAGAACTAAATCAGGACTAGACCAAGACTAAACCCAGACTAGACCTACACTAGACTAAAGCAGGACTAAATCAGAACTAAACCTGGACTAGGCCCGGACTAAACTGGGACTAAACCAGAACTAGACCCGGAACTACAACAGGAGAGATGTTATGCTGTTAAACAAGTCTCTCAAATTATAATATAGGCACAATTTTAAAAAGTTTAAATTTTTTGTCTGTGTTTGCCATTTTATTTTTGTGCGCTGCGTTGCCATAGTAACTGCTGAAGGTACATGTAGAACACCCCCGCCGTGATGTGACTGCAAAGTATCAGTTTCTTACCAATAATTTGCATATACTATTGTGTTTACATCATGCCCAGTTGAAAATTATTTGCAGCTAAAACTGGCACTGAAATGTTCATTAATGTGCACTTTAATTAAATTTACTGTCATTTAATTCGTATGATTTATTTTACCTTTTAAGATTTTTGCATTTGTAACTTGCATTGAGTTACCGTGTGTATGAAGTTCACAATATTCCTAAAAATTATGATATGAATGCATGAATATTACTACATTTTTTCACATAAATGACGCACTTAAATTTAATCGTGAAACTAATTATTAATTAATTATTATGACCCAAAACACGTAATTCTGGGTGTATGCATGACTTTAAAATACATCTGATTCAATGTATTTTGGGGTGCTCTTTTATATTATCGTACATAATATAGTTTCAACAAATATGATTATATAAGTGCAGATTGCATGCTACAATAGGTTATAAACAGTTAGCATGCTAGTTGTCTTCAGTTTCGTCTAAAGTCGCCGCCCCAGAGACGCGACGTCGTGATGAGATCTTAAAGAACACACATGGTGCTTTTTTGTGATTTAATTCTATTTTTTATTTGATTTTGGTCTCATTAGGATAATTATTTTACATTTTATAACTTAAAATTATGTCTGATTATGGAAAATATGTTTATAAACTTCATTCCAGTTTCCAATAGCTCCCCCTGCTGTCAGAAACAAGAATTAACATAAAGAAAGTAAACAGATGAGGTAATGTGATGCTAAAAATTTAAGCCCTTTTGGATTTTTTGCCTTAGATTTTTTTATTTAATGAACCTTTTAATTGTTGTATGTTATAGAAGAACAACCTACAATAAAATTAAATAATATAAAACAATAAATCAATAATAATTTGACCGTAGAATGAGTCCAGTGACAGTTTATAGACTTAAAAACGGCACTGGAGAAGTCTAGAGTTTTACCTATGACGTAACTAAACAGGCAAAATGCAAATAGAGCATTTTTGAGGCTCGGAGAAGATGGATTTGGATTAAAAGATAAATTAAATGAGCATGAGTGAAACAAAATACAACTCCAGGTATGTTTTTGACAAGAGGACTGAGTTATAACGACTAAAAGCTACAAGAAAAGTCCATTTTGCATCATATGTGTTCTTTAAGGTATTCTGAATGACATAAGCGTAATTTAGATGAAAAGTTTGGACATTTTATAAATGTAATTTCCTCATAACACGTCGTCTGCCTCTGCTCCTGGACTCATCATATTAAACAGCTAAATAACCTGATTCTAAGACTGGTTTACACAGCCCTCTCATTTGGCAGAAGAGTAAAGCTAAAGCTGCACGGTGTAACTTTTCGTTTAGGGTTCCCGTCATCTGCTTATCGCTCTGCCTGGAATGTTCCTCAGTATGACATTAAACAGCTCTACTTCACATTTATTCAATTACAGGTGGTTTTATAGCTCAAAAATACATAGAAAAACATATTCAGACTGTGAACGGGGTTGAATCTTCACAGATCTGACCTGTAAATTCGTCTAGTTTGGTCTCCATGGTGATAAAAAGGTTTAATATGATACTGTGAAACATTCCCGGCAAAGCAATAACATCTCCATGGAGAAAAGTACCAGAAAAGTTACACAATGCAGCTTTAAGATTGCACTAAGCTTTTTAGAATTGTGCTCTACCATGTGTCTCGTAAACACCGAATATTGCTAATCGTCGCTGTCGTCCGCAGTTAGCTCGGTTTTATTTATACAAAGTGTGGGCATGGTTCGAAATAGGCGTCGTCATAGGCAACAAGAGCGTCCGTGGTCTGTGAAAGAGTCGCAAGCGGCAATCGTGGGTCTGGAGCGCGTGAATGGCACTATGCACAGATGAGTGGTTCCACTTTACTCTTAAGAAGTATAATTGTTATAAAAACGATGAGAAATAACCGATCCCTACTTTTATTTTATTTTTTACGCCACAGTCACAGTAGCCCGTTTCACACAGATTGATTTTGATGATGCGTCCAATTTTGGTTAAAGATATTGAATTGTTCTAGTGGTATCCTTAAGTTCTCTGTGTAAAAGGGGTTAATGTTTCCTTTCCTCAGTCTCTCTTTCACTTTCTCCCATAGACTGTATATATAAATGGACATGGCTAACCCGCTAGCCGCCATGTTCCGAATAAGAAGTGTTCATGAGCGCACTTCCGGCTCCACCGACTCTGGTTCCAATTCATTTTATATTGAAAAAAACGTTACATCTGTTACTGTCAAACTCCTCATTTTGGTCTTAAAATGTTTGTTTTAACCAGCTCAACACGATCCTGGTGCTTTTATTTCGTCATTTCGTAAATCAATTCCTATTCCCGATATGGAATTGGCTCTAAATTGGCCTAATGCTGCATTCTATTGAAAGTCGGTAGTCGGTAAATCCGAGTCATTTCTCCCGACATCTGATGTAATTGCGTTCCATTGCAACAGTTGGGAAAATATGGACGCCTGAGAAAGTTTAATGTTTATTTTGTTAGCTTATGTGGTTAACGTCACGAACGCTAGCTCCTGCTAATAAATAGATTCTGTTAGCTAACGTTAGCTGTTGGCAGTTTGACTATTACATGTTCAGACCTCCATCTGACTCGGTCCACTCTAAACTAGCCCGAGTTTGTGTTTCAGAACTCCGAGTTGATTGGCTGTTCCTTTGCACTTTCCTGAGGTGGAGGTCAGTTTTCTCTCAGTAGAACGCAGCATTAGTCCACTTCTTTATACAGTCTATGCTCCCTTCCCTTCTCTCTCCCTCCTAGTCTCTTTTTCTCTGTCTCTTCACACCTCCCTCTATCTTTCCCTCCCAATCTCTTCCCCCTTTTCAATCGGACCACTCACTGTCGCCCATTTCCGAGTCCTTGTCTGATTCGCTGAGCTCTCCCCGTCGAGCTACTGTGAGCGCACCCCTACCTCCCTTTTCCTCTTTCTCCTAATCTCTCTCTCTTTCCCCCTTTCCTCTCCCTCTCCCTCCCCCTCTTCAGTCGGACCACTCGTTGTCATCCATTTCAGAGTCCTCGTCCGATTCGCTGTACTCGACGGCGATGCGGCGAGACAAAATGGTGGCCACGTCGTTCCCCACGGGCTCGCGTTTGGCCTCCTGCTCCCGCTGCTCCTGCACCTTCCTCAGCTGGATCCCTGCAAGGAAGGAACCCGGAAAACTCGGTGAGGAAAGAGACATCGGAATATTCTGACCTGAGCAGAGTTTAAAGTTTACGTGCTGTATCATACGGCACAAGTACTTCTGGTAACAGATAATCGCTGTTCTGGGTGTATTCTATATATACGCTGTGAGCATCACCATAGCAACAGGTAAACAAATGAACAAATGAGAGACAGAGAGAGAAAGAACGGGGGGAGGTAGTGAAAGATGTAAAGAGAGAGGGAGAGGAGAGACAGATAGAGAAAGAGGGGGAGGAGGATAGAGAGAGACAAAGGGGGAGAGAGAAACCATGAGGGGAGATAGTGAGAGATGCAAAAAGAGAGGGACAGGAGAGATAGATATAGAGAGGGAGGGGGAGAGAGAAAGAATGGGGTGAGATAGCAAAATATGTAAAGAGAGAGCGAGAGGAGAGACGTAGAAAGAGAGTGAGGGAGAAAGAGAAGGAATGGAGTGAGAAATGTAAAGATAGAGGGAGTGGAGAGACAGAGACAAAGGGAGGGAGAAAGAGAAAGTACGGGGTGAGATTGTGAGACATCTAAAGAGAGAGTGAGAGGAGAGACAGATAGAGAGAGAGAGGGGGGGAGGGAGAGAAAGAACGGGGGGAGACAGTGAGAGATGTAAAGAGAGTGAAAGGAGAGACAGATAGAGAGAGAGTGGGAGAGAGAAAGAATGGGGGAATATTTAGAGATGTAAAGAAAGAGGGGGAGGAGAAACAAATATAGAGAGAGAGGAGGAGGAGAGAGAAAGAACAGGGGGTGATACTGAGAGATATAAAGAGAGAGTGAGAGGAGAGACAGATAGAGGTAGAGGGAGGGAGAAAGAACTGGGGGAGATTGTGAGACATGTAAAGAGACAGGAAGAGGAGAGACATAGAAAGAGAGTGAGGGAGAGAGAGAAAGAACAGGGAGAGATAGTGAGAGATGTAAAGAGAGAGGGAAAGGAGAGTCAGATAGAGAGAGAGAGCGAGGGAGAAAGAGAAAGAAAGGGGGAGAAAGAGAGTGAGAGCTGTAATGAGAGAGAGAGAATGATAAAAGAGGGAGAGAGAAAGAAAATGAAGAGGGAGGGGGAGGGAGAGGACAGTTATAAAAAAGATAAAAATGGAAGAGATGAAGAGAGAGTGAGGAAGCAAGGGGAATGAAAAGAGAAAAGAGTAAAATAATGAAAGAAAAGAAAGAAGAAAGAGAAAGAGGAGAGACTGATATAAAAGTGCCTAAGTTGTGTACCTCTGCGTATGGCGGCGAGCAGGTCTGAACGGGCGTCGCTCATTGGGATCATGCCCAACATGGTGGACTTCCTCTGGGGGGCGGCGTCCGGCTGGGCGAGGGGCGGGGACGGGTGCACCGCGAGGCCGCCCGGCGGGGGAGGGGGCGGGGCCGCGGGGGGAGCGCCGGACGGGGGGTGGGCGGGCGACGGCACGTAGTTGACGGGAGGAGGGGGAGGGGAGGGGGAGTAGGGGCGGGACAGGGTGGAGGAAGTGGGCGGGACCGAGGCGGCGGCGGGCGGAGCTGCGGAGGAGTCGTACGGCGCCTGGGCGGAGGGCATGGACGGGGGAGGAGGGGGAGGAGCCGGGGGGATGTAGTACTCCGGGATGGTGGACGGTTGACCGCTAAAGGAGAGAGAACACAGAGGGGTTAAAACTGACCTTTTGGTTTTAAACTGTCCATATTACGCTATTTTATGATCTATGTTCTAATGTTTCCTCATCACAAACAGACCTGGAGTTGTGTTTTGTTTCATTCACACAGGTTTAACACCCAAACCCTGCAGATTTAGGCCAGGTTTTTCTCTTCTTATACTGAAAACACTCCACACATCTGCACTAGAAGCATTTGGATGATTCAAAGCCTGGAATTGCCATTTTCTACTGAATAAACGGTAAAAAGCAGCTGTTCACGTGGCCACACCAGCTTGTCAAAGCTTGATCCTGTCAGATCTCAGAAGCTCAACAGGGCCTGGTCAGTACTTGGATGGGAGACCACTGGGAATTCCAGGTGCCACAGGGGGGCGCCAGTTATAAAAACTGTTGTTGTGTCCTTAGGCAAAGCACATCACCCGGATGCCTAGTATGAAAGTGGTGTGTGTGTGTGAATGGTTGTGGTCAGAGGCCTCGCTTCTGTCAGTCTGCCCCAGGGCAGCTGTGGCTGCAATAGTAGCACAACCACCGGGTCTGGAGTGAATGAAGAATGCTCTGTAAAGCGTCTTTGAAAGTCCAAAAAAGCGCAATATAAAACTGACGCATTATTCATTATTATCATTATTATCATTATTAACTTGAAAAGTACTATATAACATCACAAGGTGGAACAGAGCATTTTGAGCTTTGGAGAAATAGACAGACTAATAATAATAAAGGATCAACATGTGTGAATGAAACAAAACATAACTCCAGGTTCTTTTTTGAGGAGGTAACAGCATTATAACACGGCTTAAAGCTCCCAAGAGTCAATTTTGCGTAATACAGGACCTTTAAACACAATTAAATTAAACTGTCACACTCAATAACTCCTCTTTAATCCAGATCCGACAACTGTACGACAACTCTCTCTAATGTAACTGATAACGCTGTTCTGTCAATAATCATATCATTGTTGCACTGTCTTTCTGTGACCTCTTTTATATAACTGAGATTTTATATTTTTGATTACTTATTATTTAATTTTTTTTACTTGTACATATACATAAACATAATTATGCCTATTTAACACCTATCTCTATCTTTTTGCTGCTTATTTAGAATTTATTATTACCATTTATGTTTTTGCTCTTTGTTATTATATTATATTGTGATGTGTGAGCTACTGTGTCCAAATCATTTCCCTTGTGGATCAATAAAATGTGTCAAAGTTCTAAGTCCTCAAATATAAAGAGACTCAATTAAATTAAATTTTATACAGACAGCACAGAACACCTGTTTTCCTGAACAAAATAGATCCCAGTAGATCATCTTTGTGTGTTAAATGTAAAGCAACAGATGGGACATATTTACACTGCCTGTGGACCTATCCAAAAATATCCAAATTCTGGTTATGTATAACCAACGAAAGAAGCAGTATAGTGACATTTAAACTGGTGAAGGATCCGGGCTGGTTTCTGTTGGGGCTGCCACCTCTAAACACAGTGGCAGATCTAAGTAAATTAAGACTGGTGCCTAAATTATTATTATTGGCACAAAAATGTGTACTATTTAACTGGATACAGGAGAAGCCACCGACTGTCACTCTGTGGTATGAGGAAAGTTTCATAGTTTTACCCATGGAAAGAGTTAATGCGAAACTGAAAGGTAATGACAGTTTCTTTATGTAGCTGTGGCAGCCTCTCCTTGACTACTTGCCCGGTGAGTATCACGATACAGAGAGGTACAGGCTCAGTGCCGTGGCGGGCTGTTGGTGTGCCTGTTTGACCAGGTCGGTGTGTTTTCTTAAATTTTTTTTATTGTTTATTTATGGGGAAAAGTCAAATATGAGCTCAGACTGCTCTGTGTTTGTGTGTTGTGTTAAAGTGTTGAAAAATTAATAAAATATGTTTAAAAAAAAGAACAAAGTTCTAAGTTCTCATATATCCTCTCACCCATGGGCCCTGTACTCTTTGACCGACTGCTGGCGAGGCCCGTTGACCATGTGATCGGGCTGCGTGCCGTGTGCAGAGGGCGTCCTCCCGAGCGACGCCGCGTGTCGCCCGGACGCCGCAGCGGACCCGGGCGCGGGCTGGGTCGGCCGCAGCACCCGGTCCAGGCTCTGGGTCTGTGGCGCCCCCAGGTGGTCACGGCTGTGGTCCTGAGGGTGAGCGGCCTGAGAGGACGAGTGACTGGGGCTGAAGAGAGGACAGGGAGGAGGAGGTTAGGCAGAGGTTTCATTAAAGAAAGCAGCTTATGTCTGCTATATAGGTATAATCTATGACACCCATGGATCATTATGTTAGAATTTTAAATCACAATATTCATCTAAAACGATTTAATAAAAGAAATGTCCGCTGAATTCTGCGTTAAAAAACACCATCACAACAAAGAGCTGTGTAGCTGTTCCTACGGATATGCAACGAGCCATGGATTTTGTTTCATTCATACCAAAATGATAATGCGACACTACCAAATCCTATGCATATTACAGATTAAGCAGATTAAGAAAACAAAACTGAAGAATGAGGTAAGTACAGCGATTAATCAATTGCTCAAATCAGTCCAACTTTGAGAAAATAAATAATAAGGGAAACAACTATAACATGTTTAAACGATTTTGCAGAATAGATCTCATTTAGCGGAACTAATCACTAAATCAATTACAATTTTAAATCAATGGTGTTTTAAAGGTCTGTACTATTCTTACTCCTTTTTGTCCATTTTTGTGCAAACCCCACTGATTTAAACTGCTGTTCTCAGTGGACAAACACTATATGTCTGGTGTCTCTGTGTCGATTTTGTCAAATTAATTTTGTCACTGTGTTTTTTGTTATGTTGATTAAACCCATTTAAAAAGCTATTCAAAAGATGTCCAGAAGAGGGCAGCATTCATCTTCTAGTAACGTCAAGGTCAGAATTCACATTAAAATGGAGAATAGTAATGGAAAAATATTTGAAAGAATAATGATAGTAACAAAAATTGTGTTATAATTAGAATAATCATTGATTTTTGTTTTATTATGATGTAGTAAAATGTATTAATGCCGTATTCATTTTGTAGATGAATGTCCATTAATGTGCTGTAGTTGGAGATAAGGGACGGCACAATAAGCTTCAGCTTCTGCCTACACCTGCTCAATGACTTACTTAGTGTTTGATTTGATTATTCTACAGACTGAATATGCTTTATTTTATGGACATCAGACTGAATGTATTGTATGTAGACTAATGAGTTAAACATTGACCAAATAAAAAACATGAACATGAACATGAACATTAGGCGAACCAAGACAAGGAGGCAGTGGGGTACAGTGGGGGTGTGGAGGGGGTGAGACGGGGTGAGAGAAGCTGAGTTGTACCTGTTGTCTGGACTCAGGGACCCCTCAGAGGACATCCCGTGGTAGGGGGACGGGGTGAGGCGAGCGTCTGGTCTGAACTCTTTGTCGTAGGCCAGAACGTTCCACTCCTGGCGACGGTTACGAGCCTTACGGACCTGAAAACACGTTTACAGTTAGTATAAGGAAGTAACAGGAAAAAAACATACACTGAACTACAGGCAAACAGATAAGTCAAAGAGGCAATATGGAGCTTTTCAGGTAGGGGTTTGTCACTTGAGGATTTTTGGCATTACTAGTGCTAAAAAAGTGTATCAAAACTGTCACCACTGCATTACAGTTACATAGTTAAAGTGAGTATTTTACTTCTGACAACACGTCACATATTTAGATCACCATGTCACCTTTTATTGTTTTTAAAATGCTATAAAACAACATATTGACATGTTTTAGTAGTTTCTCCTATTCCTTTGCTTCCTGTGTCACTCCTACTTCCATGTGCATCCCGCTTATGAAACTACGGCATCATGTTTGTCAAGTTCTAGTGTGTTTAAACGTATTATTCATGTTTTTAATCCACAAACAAATGTTTAAATTGAATAATTATTTGAAGTTGTATGATTGCACACACTGACCTTCTTGACCTCTCGTCCTGGCTCTTCAACTTGCTTCTGCTGCTCCTAAAAATAAGCAAATAAAATAAAAATAAGAATAAAGAGGAGAGTTTAGTGAGGAAGAAAAATGGTTTGGACCGATTCAGATCACCTACTCCTCACCACCACCAGAGGGCACTAGTCTACTCCACTCACTCACTACCATCATCACACATAAGTCTAAACACAGAAGAAGCAGCCCAGTCTGAATAAAACACTTTTAATTTCAGTTAAATTATTACGACACAGGTTCGAAATTGGTTTAATTTATTTGTAAAGTCTTGTAACTAAATGTGAATAATAGTTAGATTTTGAGTCAGGGAAGTAACTGTCTTTCTGTGAATGTCGTTTATACACAAGGAAAAAAGTAAGACGAGTTTAGTAAATAGTAATAAAAGTAATAATTCTAACTCCATTGGATTAAAATATAAAAACATAGCAACAATTGGGTCCATTCGTTTGCTGAAAAGTAATGAAAATCCAAAGAATAATTCCTAAATTAATCGATTATCAATCCTAATACAAAGACGTGTCATTTTCAGACTGGGCTGCACCATCACAGACCACACAAGCCCAGACTCGGGGTCCAGACTCGGGTTTAGACTGAGACTTTAGGTGAGACAAAGACTGGGGTGAGGTGCAACAAAACAAACAAACAAACAAACAAACATGGAGAACACAGGGCTGAGTGCAGAGCGGTGAGATCGGGGACAGGATTTAAAAGAGTTAAAAGGACTCACAGTATTAATAATCTACACATTTGAATTATTTTGAGCATTTTACTGGGCCTGTCCAACTGAAACAAAATCTGGCACAAACTTCAACATCATCTCTGCCAGTATAAATAAACAAAAGTCACATTATTTTTTCACAACAGCTCCAGAAAGCTCCATCTGAAATTCTAAAATATGAATGACATTAATATACAATAATATAAAGTCCTTTTAACTCATAAATATGGATCTGTATTCTGGGAGGAGAGTGCAGCAGACAGGAAAGAGGGGAGGAGGAAGGGAAGAGGAGGAGGAAAGGAGGAGAAGAAGAGGGGCTAAACTACAGGGAGCGATGCAGGCCACAGCAGAGAGGGGGCGCTCTTACGGAGAAGGGGCTCCGGGGTGGGGCCTGTCTGGACTGGGCTCTGCCGGGGTGGGCGGGGCAGCCCTGAGGAGACACAAGCTGCACAGTTAGACCAGGATCAGACCAGGACCAGGGACCAGGGACCAGGGACCAGGGACCAGGGACCAGGGACCAGGGACCAGGGACCAGGGACCAGGGATCAGGGACTAGGGACCAGGGACTAACCAGGACCAGGAATCAGGGAACTGGAATCAGGGGCAATTTGCCACATTTTTCGGAGTGGAATTTATTCACTATTTTTTGCGTATAGTAAGTAAAACCGTGGACAGGGACTGGAGAGCAACATCCAGGACGGGGAACTATAGAACCAGGGACTAGGACCAAGAATCAGTTGGACCGATAACCAGGATCAGAGACTAGAAACTTAGACCAGGATCTAGACCAGACGAGGCTCAAGGACTGGGACCTGGGACCTAAATAGTTGGACCAGGATCAGAACCAGGAACAGGGACCAGATAGACGATGCTAAAGGGGCTACGGTTCCCAGTACAAGCACTTTAAAGGTCCTATATTACGCGAAAATGACTCTTGTGAGCTTTAAAGCATGTTATGATGTTGTTACCTCCTCAAAAACAGACTTGGAGTTGTGTTTTGTTTCATTCACACTTTGAGTTCTCACATTGAGTAACTCTTTATTTATGTTTATCTGTCTACATCTCCAAAGCTCAAGATGCTCTGTTCTACTTTGTGATGTAGTTTTCAAGTTACCAGCTCCATTTTGGGTTTAGTTTAGTAGAGATCGGCGATTCCAGGGCTGAAATCATCCAAATTACCGTATTTTTCGGACCAAAAAAATGCATAATGAAGAAAAAAACATGTATAAGTCGCACTTTTTGGGGGAAATTTATTTTATAAAATCAGACCAAGAATCGACATTTCATCTTGAAAGGCGAGTTATAGAAGTTATAGTAATAAAAACAACCCAATAAAGAAGAATCCGTGTATCATTCATTCGTTTTTTCAATATAGATCCAAAAACAAGAAAACGAAAAAACAACTCTTTTCTTTATTATTCGTCTCTAAAACCAAAAAAACCCCCCCAAAAAAACAGTTAATGATCTGTTTTTTCATTTTTAATTCATTTATACAATTCATATATTTGGTCTATGGACTGTCAGTGTGAAAAATGTAATATATAAGTCGCCAAATCATGAAAAAAGTGTGACTTATAGTCCGAAAAATCCGGTAGGTGTACGGAGTGGAACGAGGGAAGAAATAAACCCTAAATCTGCAGGTTTTGTGTGTTAAACGTATGAATGCAGCAAAACACAACTCCAGGTGTGTTTGTGATGAGGAAACAACATTATAACAGATCAGAAAACAGCGTCATATGGGGGATGTGTAACTGGGGGAGGCAACAGAAATATATGAACAATCGCATTAGTCTGAAACCGGCAAATGGATTTTCAGCAGCGATTCAAATGGGTCGACGGCCGAATCTCATTATAAAGTTACATTAAATTCGGATATTACATGGTCAATACAAGATACTAATTTACTGCGTTGAAAAATATTAAATAGTGTCAAAGTTAAAGATTCAGAAAATTCATACTTTGCAGCTGATGTCGTCATAGTTCCATGGGGGTGTGATGCTAACTGTAGGCACTGCTTTGTCTGAGGTATTGTTAGACTTTAATTTAATCATATTGCGCTATTTAAATCCATTTTGTAATTTTTTTGAGTTTTTAAACCTTTTTAGCTTTTTTGCACCCCCAGCATCATCATCATCATCATCATCACAAAGTATCAATAGCCAAAAATTGCCAATTGAAAACTGAAAATGGAAAAAAATTGAATTGATAAAAGCCCAAATGAACTCTCTGCTGCTGTGATGGTTTAATCTTTTTTCAATGTGAATAAAATAAAAAGGCAAAAAGCAGCAAATTAAAAATAATGGTAAAAATGAGACGAAAACTGATCTGAAATATAAACTTTGAAACAAAACTGGAGATGGAAGATTAGTCTAAGCCACATGTTTCTCAGACATTTGGAAACAATTAACATTTATATACAGTATTTATATAGAAAACATCCATCTTTCCATCTCCTTCTCTTCCCCTTGTTCTGTATCTTTTAATGTCTCTTATTCTCTTTCTTTTCTCTCTTTCCTCACCCGTCTTCTACAATTAGTCTTCTGCTATCTCCTCACTCCTTTTTTCTCTAACCCTTCAAGTCTTTTCCCCTGCACTCCTTCCTTCTCTCACTCTCACACCCTTTCTCTCCTTCCTTTTTATCTCTGGACACCACCCTCTCTCTATATCCTTTTCTTTCTCATCCTCCCCCATCCATATAAACTCCAGTGTCTCTTCTTTCTTTCCACTCTCACACTCTCCTCCTCTTTTTTGTACCTTTTCTTGTCTCTTCCCTCTCTCTCCCTCAATCTCTCTCTTCCTCTACCCCTTCTCTCACTCCCTTTTTACCTTCTGTCGTCTCTTCTCTTTGCGTTTATCCTCCGTCGCCTGGAGCATCTTTTCTTTCCACAGGTTAAAGAAATACGAAGGATCGGTGTAGAACTTCAGCGCGTCCTTCTTATCGTCCCTGCGGAAAAAATACAAATATTAAAGAGGAACTAAAACTGCCTTTTTTGCTACTAAACTGTGTATATGGTGTTTTAACAGCACTATCTACTCTTCTTAGTCCCTTTTGGTTATTTTAGTGCAAACGCTACAATTGTGCAGAGTTCGTGCCTCCAGTGGCCACTTATATTTCAACATACAGTAAATGGGTGAGTGATTAGGGACGCACTGATCCAAGTTTTTCAGTTCCAGTTTACAGATGTTGATACTCAGCCTTTAAGTATCTGCCAATACCTGATATCAAATGATACCCATGCAGAGATAGAAAATATATTTGATTTCCTTTAAACAGAAACAGTATGAAGTATAAAATATGTTTTGTAACTACAGAAGAGTTTTGCTGTCAACGTTAACGCATTAAGGCATGCGATTAATCACAAAAAAAGAATCACACTAATGATTTTTTAATGCAGATTAATCACACAATTTATTTTGAACGCTCCTCTATGGAAAGCGCGGATGGTGACCTGAAAGGTGGCGCAGGTTATTAGGTCAGTGATCAGGTCTGAAGACGTCAGATGAGACTGTGAGTAGTGCTCAGCGGCAAATTTCTCTGCAAAAAAACCGCTCGACGGGACTTTGCAGATATTGCAGCGATGAACTCTCTTTCCACAGAAGCACAACACGTTTAAAATACCATCTTAAAGCAAAACACGTCTATGATTCAGCAGCAGCAACAACGCTACTTGTACCAACAACAAGCCGAGCAGCAATAAATTGCATTTTTGTTGAAATATTTTGGTCTTTTTATGAAGAATAATTAACTGTGATTAATCATGATTAATCAGAATTCTAAAGTGTGATTAATCTGATTTTCAAAATTAATAGTTTAACAGCACTAGTAAAAATACAAGTTTAATATTATGAGAAGTTTAGGGCCAACATTGGTCAGTAAATAATCTTATAACTTGCCGGACCATTCATCTACATTCTGTTCAAATCCAGAAGGGACTGGAAATGGACAATAGAACATGAAAAACCTCCTTCCAAAATGGTCCAACCAGCTGCTAATTTGTCTCTCAAATATGGAAAACATCTCCTCTCCAAAATTCTCATTCAGAACAAAATATATAACTTCTTTAACCTGAAATAAATCATAGTTTGGTGCTTCAATTGTTGATTCTGTAAAAATCTGTGTCTCTCAGTCTTTTATGTTGCTTTGTCCTCATGTTTATGTGTACACCCCATGTTTGTTTGTGATCCGCCTGTGAATCATGCCCTGTGGAATCAGGGATACATGATACGCCTCCAGATCCTCTCATCTTTTGTCAAAGCATGTGGTTCTGGCTGGACAGGTAATCTCATTACACCAGTTCATAGACCAAAACAAGATATCAACTATCAGCTGAAATCTTGGCGGCGGTTTAGGTCAGATTTGGGTCAGATGTGGGTGATGCAGGATACAGAGACATGAGCATAAAGCTGCGACTCACCTGAACGGGTGAGTATATTTAGAGGGGGAGAATGGTAAAGCGGCGGCAAAAGTTTTGGTTAGATTTGGGTGCTCAATGGTGAGGATGGGTGAGGTATGGGTGAGGATGGGTAAGGATGGGTAAGATATGGGTAAGGAATGGGTAAGATATGGGTAAGGATTGGGTAAGGATGGGTAAGGATTGGGTAAGGATTGGGTAAGGATGGGTAAGGATTGGTAAGATATGGGTAAGGATTGGGTAAGGATGGATAAGATATGGGTAAGGATTGGGTAAGGATGGGTAAGATATGGGTAAGGATTGGGTAAGGATTGGGTAAGGATGGGTAAGGATGGGTAAGATATGGGTAAGGATTGGGTAAGGATGGGTAAGATATGGGTAAGGATGGGTAAGGATGGGTAAGATATGGGTAAGGATTGGGTAAGGATGGGTAAGATATGGGTAAGATATGGGTAAGGATTGGGTAAGGATTGGGTAAGGATGGGTAAGGATTGGGTAAGGATGGGTAAGATATGGGTAAGGATTGGGTAAGGATGGGTAAGATATGGGTAAGGATGGGTAAGGATGGGTAAGATATGGGTAAGGATTGGGTAAGGATGGGTAAGGATTGGGTAAGGATTGGGTAAGGATGGGTAAGGATGGGTAAGATATGGGTAAGGATTGGGTAAGGATTGGATAAGGATGGGTAAGATATGGGTAAGGATGGGTAAGATATGGGTAAGGATTGGGTAAGGATGGGTAAGGATTGGGTAAGGATGGGTAAGATATGGGTAAGGATTGGGTAAGGGTTGGGTAAGGATGGCTAAGATATGGGTGAGAGTGGGTGAGGACGGGTGCGACCGCCTTACCTGTACGGGGTGAGTATATTCAGTGGAGGAGGCTTGTCACAGCGGTGGTACATCTCGACCACAGGGTTGGGCACAGAGGTACGTGACACCACCTGCTGGTCCTGGATGGTACTGCTCTTGAAGGCCTTCCTCATGTTGATGTCCTGTAAAGACACTGCAGAAGAGAGAAAGAAAAAAGATGTGACTTTTGGAAATTAAGGGTGCACTTTGACATTACTCTACCTGGAATATTCCACAGTATGACTTTAAACAGCTCTACCTTACATTTATTCAGTTACAGGTGGTTTTATAGCTCAAAAACATCTAAAAAAAACAGGTATTCTAACTGAGATCGAGGTTGCCTCTCCACAGATCTGACCTGTAACTTCATCTGTTTGGGTCTCCATGAAGATAGAAACGTTAATACACCCAAAAAGTTACACAGTGCAGCTTTATAGTCAAACCTTTAAGCTCCACGCAGCTGTCTGATTTCTAACCTGTCAAATATTCATCTTTGCTCTGAGCGATTTCCCGTCTGATTTATGAAATATGCAGCCGCCATTTTGTGATTCAAGGTTTTCTCTCCCTAAGGACAGATCATAAACTGCACCATGACAGATCCAGAGTCTATGTGTTATACTGATACGCTCCTATGCTCCTTCTGTGTCTCCTGTGTCCTCTGCACCAGATTTACAGATTTTGGTGAAACGCAGCGAAGAAAAAAGGAGAAAATTGTCTTCACTCCCTTGTTGAACATATCCACTTAACATCATTTGCAGAAGTTGTTGACAAAATTCTAAAGAGCTCATATTACGCCATTTTCTGATCTATGTTATAATGTTTTCTCATCACAAACAGACCTGGAGTTGTGTTTGGTTTCATTTAGATGTTTAACACACAAACCCTGCATATCTGGGCTGTTTTTCTTTTCTCAAACTGAAAACACTCAGTTCCACCTTATGATGTCATGTGGTAATACAGGAAGTGCTCCACTGTGGTTTCAAACTCCATACATCTTCTCGAAAATCATACAGATAATTTCACTCCTGGAATTTTCAATGTCTGCAGAACAAAAAGTAAAAGGAGTTGTTAAAGAGATCGTTTGGAATTTTGGACATATTCATTCCTCATTTCCTAGTGAACTAGAGTGTTGGAGACGTGTGGAGACACTTTTTTAAATAGTCCATCCAGTCCTTGTATTTGGGGAGGTTGCTGGTGCTAGGCTAGTGCATGTCAATTGTCACTAAAAACAGTCTCACCCAGTCCACAGTGCACCAGAGGCAGAACTATTAGAACTCCAGACTGTAGATGTGAATGTTTGTGTCGACAGAATAATGTTTGAAATAAAACTAACCTTGTGTCGCATGAATCGTTGCATGTTGAGGGACTATTTTCTTATATATCAGTCCGCCACTGCCAAGCTTTCTATCAGGAAGTACAACTCACTGCTGCTGCTCAGACATAAATTCTTCAAAAGGTTTGTTTTACTTCTAAAATTATTCTATGGACACAGACGTTCACATTGACAGTCTGGAGTTATAATAGTTTTCCTCAGGTGCTCTGTGGAGTGGGTAAGACTGTTTTTAGTGGCAGGACAACTATGGCTATTGACATGCACTAGCCTAGCACCAGCAACCTCTCCAAATACAAGGAGTGGATGGAATCTTTAAAAAAGTGTCTCCACACACCTCCAACACTCTTGCTGACGAGGAAATGAGGCCCTATGTCCAAAATTCCGAACTGTCCCTTTAAATTGAAAACTACCTCTTCCTGACATCACAAGCTGGAACAGAGCATTTTGAGCTTTGGAGATGCTTGTAAAGTAATCCTTAATAATAAAGGGTTACTCGAATGAAACAAAACACACCTCCAGGTCTGTTCTTGAAGATGTAATAACATAATATCATGGTTTAAAGCTCCCAAGAGTCCATTTTAGGACCTATAAAAATGACAAATTTTCAAAATGATAGATAGAATCTGTTTGGAACTGCAGCTGCTGCTGGGTTTCAAATGACCTCACAACGCTCTATTGGCAAATAGAAACTTTGCAGCTCATCATCAACATTCCCTGGGGGTGTGACGCTAACTGTAGGCATGCTCTGTCTGGGGCTTTTTAGACTGTAATCTCAGCTTTATTTTAACACAAGTTGAGAGTAAAGCTATATACTATAATAGAACTATAATACTCCCTACAACTGCACAACAACTCGGCCTTATGTAACAGATAATACTCCCTACAACTGTACAACTCACCATTATGTAACAGATAATACTCCCTACAACTGTACAACTCACCCTTATGTCACAGATAATACTCCCTACAACTGCACAACACTCACCCTTATGTAACAGATAATACTCCCTACAACTGTACAACTCACCCTTATGTAACAGATAATACTCCCTACAACTGCACAACACTCACCCTTATGTAACAGATAATACTCCCTACAACTGTACAACTCACCCTTATGTAACAGATAATACTCCCTACAACTGTTTTAGACTGTAATCTTATCTTTATTTTAACACATTTTGACCAGAAAGAGCTGAGAGAGGCTCCTGAAAATGTTCAGTTTAAATTTATTTTGTATTTTTTCTTGGGTTTTCAGTCTTAAAGCTCGTCCGACAGTGTTTGCATAGTGTCTCCATGGTAACTCATAAACAATGCCCCATAGAGATAAATGTAGAACACCCCCAGCGTGACGTCACTGTAAAGCAATTGTAGTTTAGTTGGTCTCATTACGTAAACAGCTTTGATAATGAGACCACACCAGCTATAATCAGATAACCGGAGTAATCAGATAACCCAGAATGAAATCTGATTATGGCTGTTTGTTTAAATGTAAATGGAGTCAGTGGGATCTGAAGTCAAAGTGAAATATCTGCTGTGTTTTGAAGTTTATCTCTACAAATTAGACCTAATGGTAATTTTTTTTTGTGTGAAATTATAAGACGTCAAATCGTTTGTCTCTACACACCCACTTCTGCCCCCTTGTCTCTCTTCTCTCCTCCTCCTACTCTTTCTTTCCTCTCTCCTCCCTGTCATTCTCTTTCCTCTATCTCTCTTCTTTCTCTCTTCTCTCCTACTCCTACTCAGTCTTTCTCCTCTCTCCTCCCTGTCACACTCTTGCCTCCTCCTTCTTTCTCTTTTCTCTCTCCTCCCTCTGTCTATCCTGCTACTTACTCTCTCTCCCCCCCTTTATTTCTTTCTCCTACTCTCTCTTTCCTGTCTCCTTGTCATGCTCTTCCTCCTCCCTTTCTCTTTCTCTCTTTCTCCTACTCTCTCTTTCCTCTCTCTTCCCTCTTTCTCCTCCTCCTCTCTTTCCTCTCTCCTCCATGTCAGTCTCGTTCCTCCTCTCTTTCTCTCTTCTCTCCTCCTCCTACTCTCTCTTTCCTCTCTCCTCTCTGTCATGCTCTTTCCTCCTCTCTCTTTCTCTCTTCTCCCCTCCTCCTACTCTCTTTCTATCTCCTCCCTGTCTTTCCTACTACTACTACTACTCTCTCTCTCTCCCCTTTATTTCTTTCTCCTCCTTCTACTCTCTTTCCTCTCTCCTCTCTGTCACACACTTCCTCCTCCCTCCCACTCTTTCTCTCTTTTTCTTCTCCTCCTACACACTCTTTCCTCTCTCCTCCTCCCTGTCTCTGCTCCTACTCTCGCTTTCTCCCTGTCTCTCTCCTCCTACTTTCTCTTTCCTTTCTCCTCCCTGTCCCCCGCTTTCCTCCTCCCTCTCTCTTTCTCTCTTCTCTCCTCCTACCCTCTTTCTCTCACCTTCCTCTGTCGCTCCTCCACGCTCTTTGCTCCTCTCTTACTCTCCTCCTACTCACTCTTTCCTCTGTCTCTCGCTCTCCTCCTACTCTCTCTCCTCTCCCTCTCTCCTATATCCTCTGTCCTTCCCTCTTCAGTATTTGTCATTCCGTTCACACACTCCTCTATATCTCTGCTCCCTCCTGTCCCCCCCTTTCTCTCCTCTGTCTCTCCCTCCATCCCTCTCTCTCTCTCTTCACTGTTTGTTAGTCTGTTCACACACTCCTTCACATCTCGTCTTCCCAAGGCCAGAGTCTAATCCGCCAACCAGCGTCTATGCGTCGTTCATTCACTCCTCTCTTTCCTCTTCTCTCTCTTCACGCCCCCTCCTTTTCTTTCTCCTCTCTCTCTCTCCATTCCACCTTCTTCTTTCTATGTTCTCTCCTCTCTCTCTGCCTCTCCCACTTTCACTCTTCCGTGCCCCCGTCTTTTTCCCTCTAGTCTCTTCCTCTCCAATGACATTTTCATTCATTCCTCCTCCACATCTCCTCCCTCTCTCTATCTGTCTCTTTCTCTTACAGCTTCATTCATTTAATCCCCACCCCCCTCTATCGCTTTCTTGTCTTGTCCTATAAGGCAACTTTCATTCACTCCTCCCTCTCTCCTCCTTTTGTCCTTCCTCAGTCTCTCTCCCTTTCATTTCTCAGTTTCTCGCTCCTCCTCTCTTTCTCTTGCTCTCTCTGTCCTCCTTCTACCCCCTCTCCTCAGTCTTTCTCCCTCTCATTTCTCAGTCGCTCTGAATCCTCTGCTTTCTCTCTCCTCCTCCTCCCTTTCTCTCCTCCTCCTCTCTTTCTCTCTTTCTCTCTCTCTCTTCTCCCCTCTCTCCTCCTCCCCTCTCTCCTGCTTCTCCCTTTCTCCTCTCCTCTCTTTCTCTCTCTCCTCTTCTCTTTCTCTCCTCCCATGTCCTCCTCCTCCTCTTTCTCCTGCTTCTCCCCTCTCCTCTCCCTCTTTCTCTCTTCTCTCTCTTTCTCCTCCTCCTCTTTTTCTCTCTCTCCTCCTCCTCCTCCTCCTCTCTCTCTTCCTCTTCTGCCCCTCTCTTCTCTACCTCTTTCACTCTCTCCTCCTCTTTCTCTCTTTTCTACCTCTTGCTCTCTCCTCCTCTCTCTCTTCTACCTCTCGCTCTCTCCTCCTCTCTCTCCTACCTCTCGCTCTCTCCTCCTCTTTCTCTCTTTTCTACCTCTTGCTCTCTCCTCCTCTCTCTCTTTCTACCTCTCGCTCTCTCCTCCTGTCTCTCTCTTTCTACCTCTTTCGCTCTCTCCTCCTCTGTCTCTTTTTTCTACCTCTTTCGTTCTCTCCTCCTATCTCTCTCTTTTCTACCTCTCACTCTCTCCTCCTGTCTCTCTCTTTTCTACCTCTTTTGCCCTCTCCTCCTGTCTCTCTCTTTTCTACCTCTTTCGCTCTCTCCTCCTCTCTCTTTTCTACCTCTCTTTCTACCTCTCTCCCTCTTCTCCCCTCTCCCCCCCTCCTCTCCTAATGTGTTTCATTCACTCGATCTCCCTCTGATGATCTAGTCCCTGTTCCACATGTAGGTCATGTGGTTTTGCCCAAAGGCATAAATGACACTTCTAATTGTCTAATGGAGTTTGAACCACAAACCACCAGGACAGAGGCTGAAATGAACTCCTTTAAGTCTTAGCTGCAAACACTTTTATTAACACAACTTGTAGCTTAGCGCGTTATCAAGGAAAACTATTCTGCACTCGGCTCTAATGTGTCAGTACGGTCACATTTTCTTTGTGTTTTGGTCGTTTTTAAGCAGCTTTTCTGTATTTTGGCTAAACAAATGTCAGTTTATGCTTCTCTTTACTGTTGGCAGGCATCAGATTGTTCAAAAATAGGGACATCTGGGACATTTCTTGTATAAAACTGGGATAAATCACTGGTTTTGGATAAACCTGCTGGACGTCTGTTGCGTGACCTGCTCATTTTCAGCTTTTTCCCATGGAGAGGTTCGTGAATCAGACTCATGTGTGTTTGGGTCACATGCCGAGTCTGACATTCCTCCAATACTTCTGATCTGTAAACGCTGCAGTTTCTGAATCATTTGTATCTCTGTTTGTCATCAGTTTATTTTTCAGATGGAACTGTCTGTAACCTGCATCCTTAATATTTTAAAAAAGGAACTAGAATCACAACTGAACCTGTGTCACCAGAGCTTTAACCTGCAGACAGAGACACATCCAAGTTTGTCTCATTCTCAGTAGCTCAGAACCTCCAGAATTGCACAGAATGTATGTTAAAGCTACACTATGTAACTTTTCTGGTCAACGGTCTTTTTGCCTGTAATGTTCTGTAATATGGCATTATAGATTTGTGCGAGTGTGAGTTCATTCTCCAAAAGCTGCGCCTAAACGGTGAGAGATACAGGACTACATTCATACTATAATACTCCCTACAACTGTACAACTCACCCTTATGTAACGTATAATACTCCCTACAACTGTACAACAACTCACCCTTGTGTAACAGATAACCCAAGGTCGTTTTTTTTTTCTTTTTTGCAATTTATTTAGAATTTATTATTACCATTTCTATTGTTTACTCTTTGTTATTATATTATATTGTGATGTGTGAGCTACTGTGGTAATAATTTCCCTTGTGGATCAATAAAGTTTGTCTAAATCTACATTCTAGAGAAAAATAAATGCACTGCAACATTTGAAACTACATTATGCTATATTCTGAACAAAATATTTCACTCAAACTTGGCTTTAGCAGCTCAAAGTGAAACCAAAACCCCATGTGCAGCCAGTCACAGATGGAGAATGTCTTTAAATTTGATCCCCCGGGGCCTCCGTACTCCTGTATTTGAGCCTGTACTTTTAATCAGAGCGTGCGGAGTGTTTATGGACGATCTAATAAAGCTCGCGTTACAGCCGTGTGCGGTCGGGGTAAAGAGGAGGCTGTGTGAGCGGATACGGCGCGACGATAATGTAATACACTTATGAGGGTAATAGAATTCATTAGTCTAACATCGTGCTGAATATGACATGCATTATTCATTCGCTCACACGGTCAGAGGTGGTACTCGGGGCACTGGGAGCGTACGAGAAGGAGTTTATGGAGATTTGGTACACAATAGGCCACAATAGGTCACGAAAACAAATTTTGAATTACAATAAATACAGATTATAAATGATGGAAATGAAACCCAACCACAAAGCAAAATTATCCCCAAAATAACTATTCTAAATGTACAATATGCAATTGAGTTTGTATCTATAATGAGTCACAATCACGTTATTTACTGTATTCAACCCTCTACCGCTCAGATCTCATCGTAGTGCAGAAAAATCACCAAAAGTTCCCAATGTAGACCCCCAAAAATAAGAGTTCTATCTGTCATGTACTGAACTATAAGTTAATTTAGTAATTATTGTGATTTGAGTATTATTAGAACCAGAAGTCATGTGGTAATTTATACTATAGAAAGACTATATAAACAATATAGTTCATCAAAGGCAGAGGAAACTACACGTCGTCATTTTTAAATAGAGAGAAAAATCCAGACCAAAGTGAAACCAACATTTAAAACCACATTTACCACCAGAATAGACCAGGACTAACCAAGGGTGAAATTTAACCTTAAACAGCCACATGGACTCTAGAGATATTTGGCCATTTGGGTTAGTCTAAATCAGGACTAAACCAGGACTAAACCAAGACTATACCAGGAGTAAAACAGGACTAAAACAGCACTATACCACGATTAAAACAGGACTAAACTAAGACTCTACTAGTACTAAACCAGGAGTAAACCAAGACTAAATCAGGACTAAACCAGGACTAAACCAAGACTATACCAGGATTAAAACAGGACTAAACTAAGACTCTACTAGTACTAAACCAGGAGTAAACCAAGACTAAATCAGGCCTAAACCAGCACTATACCAGGAGTAAAACAGGGCTAAACCAAGACTAAACCAGGTCTAAACCAGTACTAGACCAGTACTAAACCAGGACTAAACCAAGACTATACCAGGAGTAAAACAGGACTAAAACAGCACTATACCAGGATTAAAACAGGCCTAAACCAAGACTCTACTAGTACTAAACCAGGAGTAAACCAAGACTAAATCAGGACTAAACCAGGGCTAAACCAAGAATAAATCAAGACTAAATTAGGCCTAAACCAGCACTATACCAGGAGTAAAACAGGGCTAAACCAAGACTAAACCAGGTCTAAACCAGTACTATACCACTACTAAACCAGGATTAAACCAAGACTAAATCAGGACATAACCAGGACTAAACCAGTACTAAACCAGGACTAAACTCGGACTAAACCAAGACTATACCAGGAGTAAAACAGGAGTAAAACAAGACTAAACCAAGACTAAATCCGGACTAAACAAGGACTAAACCAGAACTAAACCAGGACTAAACAAAGACTATACCAAGAGTAAAATAGGACTAAATCAGTACTAAACCAGGACTAAATCAAACCATTACTAATAACCACAGATGCCCTATGGACCGGTCCCGTACCTTCTTCCACAGTGGAGTCGAGCTGGGTGACCTTCACGGCCAGCTGGTCCACTCTCTCCTGGAGGCTGCTCATCCTCAGGTAGAAACTGTTGGCTTCATTAAAGAGCTCCCCAAATATGTCCTCGGCGTGACGACCTGCCACACAAACACAAGTCAGCGGTTTCCTTCGAGTTCTCAATCTATGTGACAAGTTTCATGACTCTCTTGAAAATGCAGCATGACAGAGAATTAAGTGTCAGGGAAAATGTCGGGCAGTTGGTTTCCCATGATTCCACCTGATTGGACAATAAAAGGTGACCCAATCTGTAAATTCTGTTTTAGTCATTACCATAAACTGTATAAAGAAGTGGACTAAGGGAGCGTGACGTCATCCATGGTGTTCAGCTCCAGTCAAATGAAGCTCATGGAAGTAATGGTTACAGGAGTGAATTTGGACCCAGGCTCAATATTGGGAATAGGAATTTATTTTTCTTTCTTTTTTTTGTTTTGTTTAACCTTTATTTAACCAGGAAAGTCCCACTGAGATTACTAATCTCTTTTTCAAGGGAGTCCTGGTCACGCACACTTCACTTTCATACTAGGCAATGTGGGTGAAGTGCCTTGCCTAAGGACACAACGGCCCACTGTGGCACCTCAAATTCCCAGGTTAGTATTTGGTCTCCCATCCAAGTACTAACCAGGCTCGGCCTTGCATAGCATCTGAGAAGTCGGTAAAATAGCGAAATAAAAACACCAGAATTATGTAGAGCGGGTTAATACACACATTTTAAGAACAAAACAAAGAGGTTCACTGCGGCAGCTACACAGAGAGGGACGACAATATTCCAGTGTAAATCAACTGGAGTCGATGACACACCCCCACACTGTAAAATCTAATAAGTAGACTTTACCTAAAAAACCTAGGAAACCGACTGCCTTGAAAAATCTGACTAACGTAGACTGTGAATCTAAAACTGGGTGTACAAGCAATTCCTCTTCCATCTTACTTGGCACAGCAAGTTAAGTGTCCTTTAGTTTCATTCATAGAACTCATGTTGTGAACCTGAGCCTGTAAAAATCTGAAATATGTAGTAACCTTTAATTAGAGTAAGTTCATCTTACTTGGTGAAATCATGGAAACCGATTGCCTTGAATTGAGCAAGTAAATGTTACTTATACACACAAGTTAGAGTAAAAACCAGTTCTATTCTACAATAATGTCATTTAGATTTGCATTGGGTATACAGGGATTTGAATATTTATTAGGTTTTTTGAAGAAAAAAAACGAGCAAAACTTTTGTTGATCTTGAGTTCAAAACACATCATAACAATAAAATAATACAGTTCGGTCATTCCATGTCAACTCAGCCAACTACCATTACCTTTGGAAATGCTCAGTAAAATGAATAGATTTACACCAGGCATGTCCAAACTATGGCCCAGGGACCGAATGTAGGCCTCAGACCAAGTGTTTTGGCCCTCAGGCTTCCAGGTGAATTGGCCCATATTACCACAAGTAGTACTTTTTACTGTTTTTTTTACTGTTTTTGAAATCTACCTTGATCAAGCAAATGTAGTGTGTCCTTTTGAGGGTCTAAGCCTGAACAAAGGTCTGGAGGGTCATTCAAACCTGTTATAAATGCACAGATTTGAATTACTCACTGTTTTGACCACCAGTTTATGACCCTCGATCGGCCCTCGCGCTGCTCTGTGTTTTAATATGTGGCCCTTGATTTAAAAAGTTTGGACACCCTTGATTTACATGACTGTTTTTACCATACACGATGTAAAGAGCATTTCTCTGAACAAGAATCCATTACAGGCCCTTAAATCTGCGATTCGACAGTGATATCGTCTGTACTCACTGAGGCTGCCCAGCTGTTTGATGATAGCGGCCAGAGTGGAGTTGGTCACACACTCCAGCTCACTGGTCACTCCATCGGGCAGAGCTCCACGACAGAGGTGCCGGGGCTCGATGCTCCTCTTCACCAGCGGCATCTTCTCTCACTCCTACAACAAAGACAACAACAAGGAGAAGGTTTAGATGTGATTTAAGAAGGGTATTTTACTTCTCGGGGGTATTAACTGCTCACACTTCACATATTTAGATCACCATGTTACCTTTTACTGTTTTGAGAATGCTATATTTGACGAAAACAACGTATTAACATGTTTTGTAAGTTGTTTGTTTTTGATTCTCTGATTCGCCCCTCCCTTTGCTCTCCGTGTTAAGTCACTCCCCCTTCAGAGCGCTACCACAACACAGTCAGCGTGCATTCCGATAACGAAGGTTTGTCAAGTTGCTGTGTACAGTTTTGTATCATGTTTTTGTATATTTCTGTAAAATTGTCCAATCCATCACCATAAGAAGAATCCAAACAGGGTCCAGAAGAAATCACTAAATTACTCAAACATGCATGGATGACATCTAAAATCTCTTCAGGCATGTTTTTGATGAGGAAACAACATTATAACATGAACAGATACAGGCATGGGAATACTAGAGATGTACCAAAGGGTTTGTGAGAGACAGAAACAAGTTTTAACGGAGACATATTATACAAAATTAACTTTTATTGAGTCATTTTAGATCAAAATCATGCCCAAATGATAAAAACATGATACACAGTGTTATAGATTAGAACTGTAGAGCAGACACAAGCATAATACTGTAAAATATCAATTAAGAGAAGGCCTTTAAACGCCGGGTGCAGGTGTATATTTTGATGAATAACCACCGGTTCCACATAAACGCAGAGTCTAATGTACGTGCTAGAAGACAGAAATCGTGCTGCAACAACAGGACGCAGGACTGATGCTCGCGTCGTCTCTACACAAACCAAACTTCAAACCACACGGCTCATTTGCATAAACTATAAGCACTGAAACAAACAGCTCGCTCCTTGTGTCCTGATGCGGTGGATGAACGTTCCCACTCTGCTGCTCCACACTCTGCGTCTGTCATTTGATTTAACTCGCTAGAGAAATGTCTGCATGTTGCGGGAAGGTTTGAATTATTTTCTGTAATTCAGGAGTCGCTTTCAAATGTGGGAAACTCTCCGCTCTGTAGATATTTTGTTGTAATGTTTCAAATGAACTCGAAAATCGCCTAAAAAAAATACAGTCATACTTAAAAGAATTTGAGTACAATATGTTCCCAGTTTTGCTGAGTAAGATTTTTGTGAGGAAGGAATAAATCGCCCCAAATTGCCGCCTGGTCTCAAATAAAAGCCTGGTCTGTTAAGTGATTGAAACAAATAAACACCTCAGCTCTTATTTGGCCTTCTTTAAACAGATTTCATCCTTTTGCACTTTGAAAATCTGGTCCACCGCTTTAAAGTAGAACTTGTCTGACAGAGCATAACATAATTTGGACCATCCGTATATAGGGCAGTTATTTTTGGTCAGTGTGGACTTCTGTTAAAGGGACCATATTACACTATTTTCTGATGTGTGTTCTAATGTTGTTTCCTCATCACAAACAGACCTGGAGTTGTGTTTTGCTTCATTTACACATGTTTAAACACACAAACCTGCATTCGTTCATCTCTCATGTGGTTATACAGGTGTACAAGTGCTCCACTGTGTTTTTAATCTCCACACACCTTCACTAGAATCATCTGGATGATTTCAGCCCTAGAATTGCCCATCGCTACTGAACAAAAAGTAAAATAACAAACAGCTGTTAACTTGAAAACAACTGCTTCATGACATCACAAGGTGGAACAGAGAATTTTGAGCACTGGAGATGTACTAAGACAAACTAATAATAAAGGATTACTCAAACATGTGTGAATGAAAGAAAACACAAAACGCACAAAGTCCGTATGTTTTTTTTATACATTATAACATGGCTTAACTTTGTAAACACCGGGTGCAGGTGTATATTTTGATAAATAACTGCGGGTTCCAAATAAACGCTGAGTCTAAAACAAATCAAGGAAGAAGACGTGAACACTGGCGCTGCACTTTTTTTCTTCTTCACCTGTTTTGTTTTGCTTTGTTTTTTCCGTAGCCCATCGTGCTTTCTTTCAGTAACTTTCACCACATTGTTGATCGTCATGGTTCTGGTGCAGCGGAAAAATAAACAATACGACTTAAAATTGAAACTTTCTGTGGTAAAACAGCAGAGGAAAACTCAGGAAAATATGACTTCAGTTTGGCAATTGGGAGGAAGCAGCGATGTCATCATAGCTGCTGTGGTTTAAGAGGAAAATTGTGGCAAAGGGGCGAGGAAAAGCAGGGGCAAGGAAAAGCAGGGGACGAGGCGGCAGTATTGTGCCAACAAGACAGGCAAAGGCCATCTTATATAACGGTGATGCCAACAGTAAATTATAGTCATAGGCCGCAGTGTCGCTGGTGATCCCTGTGCTTTCAAAAGGGTTAAAGTTTGCAAGTCAATTTAGCATATAGGACCTTTAAATATCGGTACATTTTATTATTTATTTGTTGCAGCTCAGGCCTTTTATTTATTTTATTTTTTTTGGAACTTAGTTTTATTTTCTTTTTCAGCAATAATACAATGATTTAAAACAATGAAAACATTTCTATATATATATATATATATTTAAACAATATAAGCAAAACTAGCAAACAACAGGGTAATAGTGATATAAAAAAACATCCATTCTGTATATATCAGAGAACGTAAAAGAAGCCCCAGGTCACTCCTACTGTATTAATAAAGGTAAAACAGGGTTCCAGCGCTTAAAAAATGTGGGGTTTTGTATCCAGCTCAGGTCTTTTTAATGAGACGGCCTATTTCAAAATGCTTTATGGTGATTATCTTGCATTATTGATTTGTGTCAGAGGCATAAAGCAGTTTCAATATTGTCATTCATCACAATAACTCGCACTGTACCATACGTCAAATTTGGTTTTTACGACGGGCCTAATCAAACTTCCGCAAGGACACGCAGCCTCTCGTTATAACCGAGTGTTAATGAAGCATTTAAATGAGCTGTGATGAACCTGCGCTGAGGTTATAGTGCACAGCTACAGAGCCAGCGGTACGTTCAAGGACACTCACACAATAGGATGTTGGAGCTCCAGCTGCTCAGATCAGAACGCCCAGTAACAATCTGCTGCCATTTCAAAGTCAACAAATGAGTTGGCAATTTAAAGCGGCTCTTTACTGAGCCTTTAATCGTCGCTGTTTCCACCATTTACTCATCTGAAGTTGTATTCGGAGTGATTCTTGTGTGGTTCTTTGTATTATTTATCCGTCTACAACTCTAAAATACACAGGGTTTGTGTGTTTGACATGTGTGAATGAAACAAAACGCAAGTTCAGGTATGTTTGATCAGAAAACAGAGTAATATGGGCTCATTTATCGCAGTTTTGGTCGTTCAACTCTCATTTTCATCGTCACTGGTGCACACCCACGGCTCTGTCCTTACTTTGTTGATTCGGCAGTGTCACAGAAACATTTTTCGTACAAATGGAGAAAAAAAAAGTAAATCTACGCTAGTGTGATGCGCATCTATCCACGGAAGGTGCTGACAACTTGACAACTTTACGGTGACATTGGCTCTCATCGGACACCAGAGTTTTCAACCCAGAAGAAAGCGGATTTGTTTATTTTATTGAGTCGTTATAAGTCGTATTCACGTGAGATTAGCATTTCCTGTGGACCTTTGGTGATTCCTAATAATTGCAGAGGACGCCTGAGATCGTAATCCCGTCCGAACGCGCCATGTCTGTAATTTGTAAAGTAAAAATTCCCCTGCAGAGTACCTATTATATTTCTGCAAACACAGACGTCAACGATAAAACTAGTCCCGTGCAAATCTGCATCTCACTGTTTGTTGTTGTAATTACGCGTCTCTTCTATATTTCTTTTCTTTCCATGTTCTTTTCTGTTTCAATCTCTGTGTCAATGTCAGTAAAATAGAGTAATTTATGGACTTCGCTTATCCCGTAACACAGAGATCCCCAGTTTGTACTTATCCCGTGTAAATAGGGCTTTAGATGAATATTGCAATTTAAAATTCCAAATGATGACATATTGATCCATGGGTGTTACATATAGATTATAGCTGTAGAGCGAACACAAGCACTATTGTGTTCTTTAAGGAATTCTTAGATGACTTTATCTTACTTAAGATTCTAGTAACGTTAGCTACTATTATAATGGTTTGTTTTATTCTGTTGTTGCATCTCTAAACTACCATATTTTTTGGAGTCGAAGTTTCAGGGTTTGGGTGGTTCCTGCGACTTATACTCAGGTGTGACTTATATATTACATTTTTCACACTGACAGCCTATAGACAAATCAAAAATGAAAAAAACAATTCGTTAAATAAAGAAGCTATATCCTACAAGAAAAAAAAAATCCAGATGGGGCAAGAGACAGTTTTCCCTGTTAATTACAAATGGATATGGCTAAGGGTAGAGTTCAATTTGTCAATTTGTTTCGCCGCTCAGCCATGCTGCTTCTTCAGTTCTGGTCAGAAGCTGGAGGACACTGACTTATATCTGCCTGCAAGAGGGCGGAGGTAGCTACGCCAAATTACTCTGAAACTAACCCTACTTGTTTATACTTTCTGTTGTTACCTCGGCCTGTTGAAACAGACTTGCCCAGAACTGAAGAAGCAGCTTGAATGAGCGGCGAAACGTCTTCTACCTAAAACTCTTGTCCAGTTGACAAATTTAACTCTCTCCTTTGCCATGGATTCTACCTGGATGACTGAGGGATTCTACACACAAATAGATATTGTATTTTACTACGAAATATCCTAAAAGTAAAACAAACGTTGAACCTGTGATTAGACCCAAGAACTCACTGTATTCTAACAAAAAACTACATTTTAACAATATTAATTTTAGCTGCCCCCATCTGTACACTCATTTACTCTACCTTTCCCCCTCTTTCATCCTCTGTCCCTACTTTTTTTTCTCTCCTCTTCTCTCCCTCTTTCTCCCCCTCTCTTTCTCTTTCTCTTTGCATAATAAAAGTGTCTCTCTCAGCTTTATCAGAGGCATTCATGCGCACACAGTCCCATGACCTCTCACGCTTTTTCTCTCTTTCCTCCCTCTCTTTCTCTCTGCTCCGTTCGGGAAAGAGACACAGACTGGGTCAAAGCACAACATCAAAAGTGGTACTAAAGAGCAGAACTGAACCAGGACTGAACCAGGACTATACCAAGTCTCCAAAAGGACTAAACCAAGACTAGAAAAGGACTACACCACAACACTGTAGAATTTAGTCAAAAACATACCCAGAGTTGTGTTTTGTTTTATTCACATCCTGCATTATTAGTCTATCTACATTTTCAAAGCTCAAAATGCTCTGTTCCACCTTGTGATGTCATGAAGTGGTAGTTTTCAAGTCAACAGCTACATTTTACCTTTTGATCAGCAGAGATGGATGATTCCAGAGTTGAAATCATGCAAATTAATCTCGTGAAGGTGTATGGATTTTAAAAACACAGTGGAGCACTTCCTGTATTGCCACATGATATCACAAGGTGGAACAGAGTGCTTTCTGTTTGAAAGAAGAACTCAGCCTAGATATGCAGGGTTTGTGTGTGAATGAAACAAAACACAACTCCAGGTCGGTTTGTTATGAGGAAACTACATAACAGAACAGAAAAGAGCGTAATATGGGCCCTTTAAAGGTGCACTGCGCAACTTTTCTGGTGGGGGGTCCATCACCTGGTTGTCTCCAATGCAGATGTTATTGCTTTTCCTGTAATGGATATGTTTAATGGTATGACATTAAAGATATCCATCTAGCATTTATTCATTACGGCTGTTGCTATTGCTCAAAAATACAATAATTCCCTCTGTGAATAGTGCTGCCTCTCCACAGATCTGATCTATAATGTAGCCAGTAGTTGTCTCCCTCGTGATAAATAGGTTTAATTTCTACCTATACAAAGCAATTCTAGATTCAACTCTAGCAATAGCATGTCCATGGAGACAAGCAGATGACGGCACCTCCACAAGGAAAGTTACACAATGCACCTTTAAATGACATAGACAACATGAAATAAACATATCCTACACTTTAATAGGAAGACTGGCTCCACCATTCATTTGTATGTGAAGGAGGGTTCAAACTGGGTACTAAGTAGGGCCCGACCGATATATCGGTTGGCCAATATTATCAGCCGATATGCTCACTTGGAAACATATTAGCTATCAGCCTAAATCCTAAGACTCTATATTTTGCCCATTTAATCCAATTTACAGACAGATAAATGTCCTGATATGTGGCGCCGCATCAGGATTTATCTGAGGAGTCATTTGTCTGTCTGTGACGCCGTCCTGCCCCTGAACGCACCCCCACGTGTGCTTGTTTATACCATGGACGGTCAGTTTGAGTCTGGATTAAAAGGACAGTTCTTAGTGCAGACTTGTGATCTGAGAGGAGCCTGTGTGAGGCTGAGTGTTGGAAATGTGTCGGTTTTGAAGCTCGTTTTGGTTCTTTATCATTGGTTAGCGATTAGCTGCAGTAGCTCGCACACATGTTGGCTGTTTTCTCTTCTATTAGCGACTGTAAAGTGACTATAGTGGCCATATATATGTTACTGGACACGCATTGACCTGTTAATGAGCTGTGAATGGAAGTGTGAATTATCGGCATTTAGCAGATTAATTACTGCGCACGCATTTACCGCTAAAAGCTAATAGCGGTAGTTTACTTACAGTACTTTCTTTACTAGCCTCAATATAATACAAAAATGCCATTAGGCCGACCTACTGTCTTTAAATATGACGTAAAGAGGCAGAATAACAATAAATGTCGCCTAAATAAACCCAATTGAAAATACAATAGAGCCAAACCTAAGTTTTACAATCAGTTGGAAAATTTACAGTGATTTTTTACGTCATAAATATATCGGAGATTATATCGGCTATCGGCAGCTCCAACTCTCATTTTATCCGTAGCATACTGGCCGCAACAAAATCCATATCAGTCAGGCCCTAGTACTAAGATTATTACATTACATTTACCGGTATTTCCATTGTACAAATTAGAACCAAACTTTTATCGAGCAAAGCTTCAGCAGTAAAAAGAGTTGAATGAACAGAAAGAGAATTCTGCATCTGAGTTTCTACAGATACACAGGCCCCAGCCCTCCGTCTGAAATCGTCCATACATCACTCTCTCTCCCTCTCTCTCGTCGCGTCCGCACTTATCGACGAGTCATCGCCGAGCGCACCTGCCCCCGTTGCCCCCGGCAACAGTCACCGCGGCGACGGGAGGCAGGCCGATCGATCGGGCGACGGGAGGAGAAGGAGGAGGAGGTGCTGACTCAGGAGTGAGGAGAGATAATCATGTGTGATGAGAAGCTCTGATGTGACAAGGACTGCAAAAACTAACGATCTTTATGGATCAATACAAGAGGAGGTTTTCTCATATTGTTAATGCTGCACTATGTAACTTTCCCAGAGGAGGGTTTGCCACATGGCTTCCCTAGAATGATCCCAAGTGTGGCATTAAAGAGCATTAAAGTTCTCTGATCGTTATAATGTTGTTCCCCATCACAAACATAGCAGGAGTTGTGTTTTGTTTCATTCACACACAAACCCTGCAGATTTAGGCTGAGTTTGTCTTCTCTCAAAACTGAAAACACTCTGTTCCACCTTGTGATGTCATGTGGTCATAGAGGATGTGCTCCACTGTGTTTTTAAACTCCACACACCTTCACTAGAATCATTTGGATGATTCCAGCCCTGGAATCTCTACTGAACAGGAGTGTAACGATATCCAAGTCTCACGATATGATATTGTCACGGTATGAACCTCAAGGGGGAGGTATCGGGAAACAATTTTAACAGTTTTAATTATTTGTTACTCTTATTTTCTTATTTTAATTGTACTGTTTTATGCCTTATGTTCATTCCAACCCTCTTTGTTACTCGTACTTGTTACAAACATTGTCTGTAATGTTGTTTGTCTCAGGGACTGCAGATGGAAATTAGTTACAGCTAGAGTCCGGTACAAAACATCTTTTCATTTTTTTTTTTTTATGATTAATGCTCCTGTACTTGTCCCTGTCAAATAAATCAAATAAACTAAATAATATTACGATATTCTCCATAATAAGACGGACATTCTAAAATGCTTTGACAACATTTATTGTAATTGGGGATGGAACGATATCCAAATCTCTCTGTACGATATTTTCACCAAATACATTTCACCGTACGATATGTTTATTTATTTATTTTTTCTTTGGTGTGTTGTGGCTTTTTGGCTTTTAGTTGTGTTTTGCGGCTTGACCACTTTTCAGTTTGAGAGAACTCGGTCTAAATATGCAGGATTTGTGTGTTAAACATGTGTGAATGAAACAAAACACAACTTTTTTTTTTGATGAGGAAACAATAGTATAACTTAGACCAAAAAATAGTGCAATATTAGTGTAATATGAGCTCTTTAAAACAATGTTAAATAAATGAGAAGTTACATAAATACGCACAGACACAGGAGTCGGTCTGTGTGGGAGGCAGAGCCTGGACCAGCAGCAAAAAAATTATGAAAGAAAATGAATCTTTATTTCTTGATGTTTTCTGCTCGTCTCCATGGAGATGCGGTTGCTTTGCCCAGAAAGTTTCACAGTCTGGCATTAAGCGTCTTTATCCTCTTGACAGGAAAGTTAGTGCCCCTTTAAAAAAACGGATCTCGCTTTTCTCGTACTTTTAGCAGTTATGAGAAATAGATATGGGCTTTGAATTATTTACAAAAGAGCAATGACATCTAGAGAGAAAAAGAAGAGAGGGAGGGAGAGAAAGAGAAAAACTGACAGAGAGGAGAGGAAGAGAGAGGGAAAGAGGGAGAGAGAGGAGGTAAAAATGGGCAGAGAGGAGAGGGAGAGTAAATAGGGGAAAGAGAGAGTGAAGAGAGACAGTAAGAGAAAGAAAGAGAGAAAGAGCAGGGAAAGAGAGAGAGGGAAAGAGAAAAAATGTAGAGAAGACAGAGAGAGAAAAGGAGAGACAGAAAAAGATGATGTTGAGGAGAGGAAGAGAGAGAGTGAATGAGAGAGAAGGTGGGCAGAGAAGAGAGGAAAAGAAATAGCGAGAAAGAGATAATAGGCAGATATAGAGAAGAGAAAGTGAAAGAAAAAAGATATAGATTATTTATAAAAGAGCAATGACGTCTAGAGAGAAAAAGAAGAGAGGGAGGGAGAGAAAGAGAAAAACTGACAGAGAGAAGAGGAAGAGAGAGGGAAAGAGGGAGAGAGAGGAGGTAGAGAGGTTGCAAAGAGATAGAGAGAAAGATAAGAGACAGATATAGAGAAGAGAGTGGATGAAAAAAGCAACACAGAGAGGGAGAGACAGTGAGAGAGAGAGAGAGAGAGAAAAGAGAAACAGGATGACAGAGAGAGGAGAATGAGAGAGATAGATAGATAGATAGATAGATAGTGAAAAGAAAAAGAAATAGAGACAGAAAAAGATGGTGTTGAGGAGAGGGAGAGAGAGAGGAAGCAGAGAGGTTACGAAGCGAGAGAGAAAAAGGGAGAATAGACAGATATAAAGAAGAGAGAGAGAAAGAGGATGACAGAGAGAGGTGAATGAGAGAGAGAGAGATATAGAAAAGAAAGAAAGAAAGAAAAAGAAATGGAGAGAGAAAAAATGGTGGCTGAGGAGAGGAAGAGAGAGAGGGAAAGAGAGAAAGAGGTGGGCAGAGATGTTGGGAACAGAGAGAGAAAGAGAGAATAAACAGATATAGAGAAGAGAGAGCAAAAAGGAGAGACAGAGAGAAAGATTATAGAAGAGGAGAGGAAAAGAGAGGGAAAGAGGGAGAGATAGGTTGCAAAGAGAGAAAGAGAAGATAGCGGTAGAGATGACAGGAAGAGAGAGAGGGAAAGAAGAGAAACAGGGGCAGAGAAGACAGAAAGAAAGAGTTTGGAAGAGAGAGAGAAAGAGAGAATAGACCAATATAGAGAAGAAAAAGAAAGAGAGGATGACAGAGAGTGAGAAAGAGAGAGAGACAGATATAGAGAAGACAGAGAGAAAAGGAGAGACAGAGAAAAATACGGTAGTAGAGGAGACGAAGAGAGAGAAGGAAAGAGAGAGAAAGAGGAGGCAGAGAGGTTGCGAAGAGAGAGAGAATAGACAGATATAGAGAAGAGGGGAGAAAGACAGACAGGGAGGGAGACAGTGAAAGAGGAGAGAGGAAAAAAGAAAGGCAGAGACAGAAAGAAGCGACAGAGAGGAGAGAGGGAGAAAGAATGACAAAGAGGCGATAGAGAGAAGAGAGGGACGGCGCTCTGGATGGAAACCAAAGGTGCGGTAAAAATAGCCGTTCTCAGATTGAGGATGGAGGGAGTGAAAGAGGAGAGAGTCTTTCAGAAGATAGAGTGGTCTTTGTACAGACACAAAATCAGCTGATTCTTACGTAACCCGCGGAAATGAAGGGCCGGGCTAAAGCGCAACACTCGGGGGAGTTAAAGCTGCGCCGCGTAACTTTCCCGACGGAGGGAACGTCATCTGTTTGTCTCCATGGAGATGTTATTGCTTCGCCTGAAATGCTCCACAGTACGGCACTAAACTAAAGAAGGAAAAAGGATGTGTGGAGTGGAAAGCAAGTTTTTAAAAAGGTATTTATGAGCGATGTAGTCACTTGTAATTGAATATTAACTTTAATGCCGTACTGTGGAACATTACAGGAGAAGCGTTACCTGGCAAATCCAAACTGATCTATCTCTTTTTTTTAGTTTTAATATACAGAAAATTGTGAGTCTGATCACCTTATCCTCGAGCCAGAACCACAGAACATGATCGGCCAATCAGATTTGTTTATTTCGGTGACGCGTGTGAAACAAAGGAGCTGATTGGCCGCCCGTCATTTAAAAACAAACTCACATTTCCTTCTCCTCCTGTGATATTTTTTCCTTTCTTTCTTCCTCAAAGTATTGATGAAGTGTGGATTCTTGGTCCCTGAAGGAAAGGCAATAACATCGCCATGGAAACAAGCCTGGGACAGAGCACACATACTGTATCAGAACGGTTACATAGTGCAGCTTTAAAAGTTTAGACGTGCTTATTCAGGCTCCGAATAATTTAGCTTTAATTGAATTTTCCTGAATTACTTTGTGTAGCAGAGAAAAGAAAGTCTTGACCGTACTCTGAAATATGAATGATACACCGTTATGCAGGTTTTTATATTTACCAAGGTTATAACCGTCTTTAAAGAAGCACTATGCAACTTTTCCTGATCCAGTAGCACAGGGAGAGACTCTAAACCAGGGGTCACCAACGCAGTGCCCGCAGGCGCACGGTCGCCCGCGAGGACCACTTAAGGTGCCCGCAAGCCATGCTCCAAAAATAGCACTGGTCACAATGGAAGTCAATATAAAATATAAAGTTGCATAAATTTTAGAATTAATGCTTACATGTATGCAGAATAGTTAAATAACGTAATAAATATAAATAATAATAAAAAAATAAAACAACAATATTTGATGTAGACTGAGGTCTAAGGTCAGTAGTGCGCGGTCACCACACCTCTTTCCTACACGATGTGAAGCGATGAGGAGTTAGCCTGCTTATGCTTTAGCCCCAAAAGTCATGGCAGAAAAGCGAAAAAAGACATACTATTTTCACAGTGAGTGGGAGGAAGAGTTCTTTTTTACGTCATTCAAAGACAAATGTTTGTGTCTTATTTGCGGCACGACTGTTGCAGTACCAAAGAGACACAATGTGGAGAGACATTTCAAAACCTGTCACGAAAGCTTCGATGTGAACTACCCACCTGGCAGCGCATTACGGACAGAAAAAGCCAGTGGGTTAAAGGCAGCTTTAGACAAACAACGGACTTTTTTCACGAGGCCGGTGAAAAAATCTCAGAACGCAACCGAAGCTTCGTTTAGAGCTGCACATTTTCTGATAAAGAACAAGAAAGCCTTTTCGGATGGGGAGGTTTTTAAAGAAGCTATGATGCTTGTTGCTAACACACTCTTCAAAGATGAGAAACACGGTCCCGATGTCATCTCTGCGCTCTCCGATGTCCAACTTGGAGCAAGTACGATGGCTAGACGAGTGTCATCTTTGTCCGAGAACTTAACAGAGCAACTGGACCGGGATCTCGCTACGTGCAGGTGGTTTAGCATCCAGTGCGACGAGTTGGTAGACAGCGCCAGTACCGCTCAGCTGATGATATTTATCCGAATGGTGTTTGATGACTTTTTAACAAAAGAAGAACTGCTAACACTTCTGCCGCTGAAGACAACTACGAGGGGAGTTGACATCTATCACGCGGTAAAACACTTTTTCGTAGAGAAAAAGGTGCCATTACAGAAGTTGGCATCGATAACAACAGACGGGGCCCCAGCCATGACAGGCCGGCATGCGGGCTTCATTGCACAATGCAAAAATGATCCAGACTTCCCAAAATTTCAAAACTACCACTGCATCATTCATCAGCAGGCGATCTGTGCGAAAGTGACCGGCTTTGATCACGTAATGACTCCTGTGGTGAAGATCATAAATAGCATCCGCTCCAAAGCTAAACAACACAGAATGTTTAAGGTGCTATTGGATGAACTGTCTGCTGAATATGGTGACCTTTTATTACACACGGAAATACAATGGCTCAGCAGGGGATGAATTCTGCAGCGTTTTTTGTCACTCCTGGGTGAAATCAAAGAATTCATGCAATCCAAGGGGGAAGACGCATCGCTGCTTGAGGACCCAGAGTGGATACTTGACCTTGCGTTTTTAACGGATTTGACTGAGAAACTGAACCATCTGAATCGGGAGCTTCAAGGTAAAGATAAGACTGTCGTTCATATGATAAGTGCAGTAAACGCATTTAAAGCTAAGATGAACATTTTCTCTGTGCATGTAGAAAGAAAAAAAATGCTGCATTTTCCCTCTGTGCAGGCAGTCTTGAATGATAGTGCTTCTGCATCTGCAGTTTTAGATGAAGCTGTAAAAAAATACTCCCAAGTTATAAACAGACTAGGACAGGAATTTGAAGACAGGTTTTGTGACTTTGAGCAGCTGGAACCATGTGTGTCTTTTGCTACAAATCCCTTCATGCACGTGGACATAACATCCACTGCTGAGCAGCTAAGTGCTTTGTTCAACTTGGATGCTGGTCAGGTGGAGATAGAAATCTTAACACTGCAAAATGACCTCCACCTCAAAGCTCATCAGTCTGCTCCAAACTTTTGGTGCCTTGTGGATAAGGAAAAGTACAGTTGTTTATGCACAGCAGCTATGAAAATTGCCTGCTTTTTTGGTTCAACCTATCTCTGTGAATCAGCCTTTTCCAACATGAACTTTATCAAGAACAAACACAGAACACGCCTAAATGATGCACATTTACAAGACTCACTGAGAATTGCAGTCTCAAATTATTCACCAGATTATAACACACTGGTGAGCAGAATGCAGTGCCAGGCCTCCCACCTACATACTAAATGAGCAGACAAATGACAATTTCATTGATAAAACTGTAACAATATGAAACTAAAAATGTTGTACAAAATGTTAAATGTTCAGAAAGAACTTAATAACTTGTTCTGCCAAGAAGATTGAAATAAAAAAAATTTAATCATTATTGTTGTGTAAATCATTGATTATAATTGTGGAAAATAATTACTATTGATATGTGAGCAATCTCTTCACATATTGTTATAATAACTTCTATTATTAATATTATCGTTATTATTACTATAGTTTTCCATGTACCGTTAGTTTTATTATTTAGGAAGTTTGTAGCAAACAGGTCCTGTGTAGCCCTCCGTATTACTCAGTGCCCCTAAAGTAGCCCTCAACCTCAAAAAGGTTGGTGACCCCTGCTCTAAACGCTCCAATTACAGCTTCAGTGACTCAGTTCCCCTTAAAACAGGCACCTTTGAGCGCTTCTCCCAGTCATTTTCTCGGGCTTTAACAGTGTTTTTAGGTCATTATAGGGACTCGGACTGGACCTGTGCATAACATCTCCATGGAGATGTTATTATTTTGGCTGGAATGTTCCACGGTATAATATTAAACATATCTATCACCGTGGAGAAGCAGGACACCACAACCACCATCAGTCTTACATTCAAATGCAGAAATGTGATATAACTTTAACCTGATTTCACTGCCTGTGGAGGTCGTTCAAACCCTCTGGGCTTGGACTAAAGGGGGCATCAGTTAAAGGTGCAGTCTGTAACTTTTCTGATGGAAGGCTGATTACGTGCCTGTCTCTATGGAGATACACTGCCTGGCCAAAAACAAACAAAAAAAATGTTGCTACCTGTATTTAACTAAGCAAACAGGTCAGAGGTTGCTGCAGTTGGTCAGGTCCAGGTTCAGCAGCAATGTGTGAGGTCAGCTGACTATCTGAATATACTGAATGATCAGGTTATTCCATCAGTGGAACGGGCATATTCCAAGAAGACAATTCCAGGATTCATCGGGCTCAGATTGAGAAAGAGTGGTTCAGGGAGCAGGAGACATCATTTTCACACATGAATTGGCCACCACAGAGTCCAGACCTTAACCCCTGTGAGAATCTTTGGGATGTGCTGGGGAAGGTCAGACTCGACCATCATCAACGCAAGATCTTGGTGAAAAATTACTGCAACACTGGATGGAAATAAATCTTGTGACACTGCAGAAGCTTAACGAAACAAACCACAGCGAACGCATTAATTTTTCACCAAGATCTCGTTATTTGACCTCATTCTTTGAGCACACACTGTTGCTGAACCTGGACCTGATGGACTGCAGCAACCTCAGATCTATTTGCTTAGTTAAACCCATGTGCTGATTTTTTTTTTTTTTTTGCCAGGCCATGTAATATTTCTTTGCCAATGCCGCGTATTAAAATGGTTTATCTTGCAGTCCAATTACTAAACAAATATCTTTAAAAACATGCATTCTGTTGTGAGAAAGCTCGCCTCTTCACAGGTCTGATCTACAACTTGGGCTGTTGAGATGGAGATAGATGCTGTGCTGTGGAACATTCCAGACAATTCCTAGTCGACAATGTGGGTGGATTATGATTATATTAGTGTAAAATATGAGAGAGATACAAGAGAAAGAAGAGCCTGCGCTAAAAATGTCTACAAACTATCACAACTGAGCTATGTCACCAGAGCCTAGAGAGTTTTTCTCATTCTCAGTATGGACAGGCCTCATGTGAAGCTCAGAACCTCCAGAATTCCCTCTCTGAGCTGTGATCCATGGTTGTCTGCAGGTTCTGGGGTTCAGGTAGTGCATAAAATACAGGACTACATCATGCATCAGTCTGTAGGTTTCATCGTATATAGGAGAAAGTCCATTTTCTGTCAGCGCGATGCAAAACGCGCAGTCACCAAACAAAACCACAGTGAGATCCGTGCCCTCACAGCGATATACAGCCCTTTATCACCCCGTAGTAGTGGCCTCTTTCCCGGCTTGTCCTCAGGTATTCCTCGGGGAGCGGAGGGTGTAACCGTAAACAGCCGTACGTTACGCAGGCCCGTCACGTCCCCGTCCCCCCGGTTCAGAGAAAAGGCGTGGACCGTGTGAGTATTTTGGGCAAACGAACAGACGGTAGCGGTCTAAAGCGGCGCTAATCCCGAGCGTACCTCCAACAACCCCGCTGCTCGCGCCCTGCTCACCGCCAACCCGTGCCAAAGCGGGCCAAACCGTGCCAAACGACCGGGCCACGCATATAGACGCCAAGTGGTGACATTTTGAGACACCTGGCCAACCCTACAACGCAGCGAGAGATGGAAACGTCGCAGGGAAATGTCGAAAAGAATAAACACGAAGCACAATGCGGTTTACGCGGTTATCACGTACACAAACGGAGCCATGTGCGCGGCGCTGTTGACACATGTGAAGCCGATTGGGGAGCGCTTTACCTGGGTGCGTTGGAGAGGGATGCACGCAGCTCCGGGGGTCGATACGCCTCGCGGGTCTCCGGGCTCGGGGGTCGGTCAGGCGCAGGCGGCCTCTCGTAGCGGATCCATGGCGCCGCGCGGAGGAGAGGAAAGATGGAGCGCTGATGGAAAGACGGAGGAGAGGAGAAAAGGAGACAGAGGAGGAGGAGAGAGCCTTTGAAGTGTAAAATCTGGGTCCCGTTTCCAAGGCAGCGAGCGTCGAGAGCCGTGCGTAAAGCTAGAGGAGAGGCGGAGGAGAGGGGCTTCCGGTGGGTTTGACAAAGTAAAACATCACATGCGCGTTTAAAGGTCCCATATTACCCAAAATTGACTCTTGTGAGCTTTGAGTCATGTTAGAATGTTGTTAACTGATCAAAAAGATACCCAGAGTTGTATTTTAGTCTGTCTACATCTCCAAAGCTCAAAATCCTCTGTTCCACCTTGTGATGTCATGATGCGGTGGCTTTCAAGAGCTACGTCTTACCTTTAGTTCAATATAAATTGGCAATTCCAGAGCTGAAATTATCCAAATGATTCTAGTGAAGGTGTGTGGAGTTTATTCAGTTTTTTTGTTTATTTTATTTTAATAAAAAATGCATGAATGCATGTATCTATTTTGGGCAATTACGAAATTTACATAATTTAACAATGGAACATATAACATTGGGGGGTCAGGTGCTATGAGTATTGGGCAGCACGCTGCCCCCGCGACCCAGCTGGATTAAGCGGGAGAAGATGGATGGATGGATGGATGGACATATAACATTAGAGAAATGATAATAGAAATAACAACAACAACAAAATATTTTGCCCAAAAAGGAGTGAGAAGAAGAGAGTTTATTTAATCCCACCCCTCTTATAATATAAATCTAAAATAAATAAATCTACAACTTAAATAAACATAAACGCAAACATAAATCCCATAACTCTACAACTTCACGAAATATTTACTAAAAAATCTAATAAACCGGAGTAGAAAATCAGTGGCTGCGCTCATATTTATCCCTGATACAGAGTTTAGGATCAGACTGACGGTCCAAGGACAAAAAAATGAGGCAGAAAAAGTAAAGAAACACCCTGGGGATGTTGAGTAGCATTTTCCGAACACAATTATTAGCGCTTATAAACTCTATTATGAAACAGATGTGAAATGTGCCCGTGTTTCCGCCGCTGTTTTTCCGGAGCTTGACGCTTTCTCTGGAGCAGACGCAGCCGCAGCAGCGCGCGTGCGTCTCCGAAGTGCTCCGAGCGTTTCCGATGAAAGCCGAGGCCGCCACCCACTTCAGTGAGCGGCACCGAGAACGTGAATGGGATCCAAATAGGAGCGGACAGACAGAGAGAGGAGGAGGGTCAGGGAGGCCGGGGACGGGGCTTGGAACGGGGGATGGAGAGGAGGAGAAGCGGGTTTTAAAGGTCTATATTACGTAAAATGTGCTCTTGTCTCTTGTGAGCTTTTAGTCGTGTTATAATGCTGTAACCTCTCCCTCTTGCTTTGTCTGGAATCTTTCACAGTATGGCATTAAACCTTTCTGTTATCAAGGAGACAAAACCAAGCTAAGTCATAGGTCAGATCTGTGGAGAGGCGACCCTGCTCACAGTCAGAATGTCTGGTTTTCAAAGTATTTATGAGCTATAAAACCACCTGCAATTTAATAAATGTAAGATAGAGCTGTTTAATGTCATACTGTGTCATACCCTCCACTAGAAAAGTTACATAGTGCACTTTTAAAGGAACTATATGTAGGCTAGATGAAGATTTTCATTATAAATCCTGCAAATCAGTCTCCAGATACGAGGCAAACACGAACAAATAACATTGGATATGAAGTTGGTTCCCTCCTGTGGGCTCACCACCTGCAGAGGGGTTCATAGGGGGGGTCAGGTACTATGAGGATTGGGCAGCAAGCTGCCCCCGCGACCCAGCTGGATTAAGCGGGAGAAGATGGATGGATGGATGGATGAAGTTGGTTTAAAGCTAAAATGTCTCTCTCTGTTCTGAATGGTCAACACCTAAACCCCAGCACATGCAGCCATCATGAATCAGTGCTAGTGCAGCCTCTACAGCTCAGGGAGGGAATTCTGGAGGTTCTGAGTTTTCACATGAGACCTGGTCTGTTTGTACTGAGAATGAGACAAACTTATATGTGTCTCTATCTGCAGGTGAAGGCTCTTGGTAACACCAATATTACAGATTCAGTTGTGACTATAGTTTTGTTTTTTTTCTGTAAGAGCACAACATACATACAGTTACTTTAGTCACTGGACATTGTTTAATCTCTACTTCCTTCTGGCAACAATATAAAAAGTAAAAAAAAAAAGGGAAAAAAAAGGGAGCTGTGTTGTGAATAGGCAACATGTTTTATTGCCTAGCTGTTCAAACTGTGAAATATGAGGAGAATATGAGCTTTGAATCAGAATGAACAGCCAAATTCAGTCCCCTCCTTGTCCACAGAGCGGCGCTGTTACCACGTTCTCGTTTGGCCCGCGCGTCATCAGAGGTGAGACGCTCTCCGTGGTGCTGAAGCCAACAGAACGCAGTTCAAACGTGACAGACACCTATAAGTTTATATAGACAATATACAGTATATCTGAACCATAGAGACCATACGGACAAGAGCATTTAAATACGCTTTTATAACTGTGTCAAATATGTGGTTTGAATTTGACTAAAAATAAATATATATAAATAAATAAAGTTAGATCTTATTTCTTATTACATATAAACATGTTAAAGGGCCCATATTACACTACTTTTCTGATCAGTTATAATGTTTCCTCATCACAAACACACCTGGAGTTGTCTTTTGTTTCATTCACACATTTAACATACAATCCCTGCATTTTCGGCTCAAACAGAAAACACTCTGTTCCACCTTGTGATGTCATGTGGTAATAAAAGAAGTGCTTCACTGTGTTTTTAAACTCCCTGCACCGTCACTAGAATCATTTGAGTAAAATCAGTTCTGGAATCGGCAATCTGAACAAAACAAAAGGTCAAAGAAAACTGTTAATTTGAAAACTACCGCTTCATGACATCACAAGGTGGAACAGAGCATTTTGAGCTTTGGAGAAATAGACAGAGTAATAATAAAGAGTTACTGAAACATGTGTGAATGAAACAAAACACAGCTCGGGTGTGTTTTTGATGAGGAAACAGCATAATAACATGACTTAAATCTCAGAAGAATCAATTTTGTGTAATATAAGACCTTTAAATATTGTAGTGATGATTTTTACTGTCTCTTTAGTGACATCTTCTGGTCAATACCTGTAATGACAGCAAAACTAGGGTGATTAAACATATGTATTGTTTAGATATGAAAACGAAATAAATAAATAAAAATCATTGTGTTGTTTTTCTTGTTTTTTTCTGTTAGTTATTATATATAATCCCTCCATTCCATCTCTTATTCCCAACATTATTTTTCATTCAATTTCAAATAATTCACCCACCGCTTTTGTACATTATATTTTTAATAAATAAATAGCTGCATCACACAAAATAAAATATACATTGTGTGGCCTGTGTTATATTTGCACTTTATAAACCCAAATATTTTTAGACAAACATTTACAGTTAAAAAGTAAAAAATAAAGAACAGCACTGGGTAACGTAAGAACACGTAAAGTTAGCCAGCCGCGAGCGTTAGGCGTCCGCGAGCCTGACAAACCCGATGTGTTTTCATGAAACTACAGATCCAGAATGGCCGTCGCTGCTGGTTTAAAGGTGGAGGTGGAAATCAGGTTTGTCCCGACTCTGGTACGACCTAAAACTCAGGCTGTTGTTTATTAAGCTCTTTATTGACAAGGTTATTAGTATTATTGGAGGAGTAAAGTCGTTGAAACTGTACTTATGTAGAAGTAAAATAAGGAGAAGTAAAATAAAAAGTATTAGTCCAACAGATAAAACTGATAAAACTGTCAAAACAAAACAACTGATTTCTAATTTGAAGTTAACATCATTTGAAGCACAGAACATTAAAGATGCACTATGTAACGTTTCGATTGGGGGGCCGTCGCCTTCTTGTTTCCATGGATACGAAGGGTGTAACCGTACATGTGCACAAGGGAGTTCGCACATTTGTGTCAACTTAAGTCAACAAGATGCCGCTCTGAATAAAAGGGCCTATTTTGAACCAGGTCTAAACAGGACTGAACGAGATCTAAACCAAGACTGTAGCAGGTCTAAATCAGGACTGTAGCAGGTCTAAACCAGGACTGAACCAGGTCTAAACCAAGACTGTAGCAGGTCTAAAGCAGGACTGAACCAGGTCTAAACCAGGACTGAACCAGGTCTAAACCAGGACTGAACCAGGTCTAAACCAGGAGTGAACCAGGTCTAAACCAGGACTGAACCAGGTCTAAACCAAGACTGAACCAGGTCTAAACCAGGAGTGAACCAGGTCTAAACCAGGACTGAACCAGGTCTAAACCAAGACTGAACCAGGTCTAAACCAGGACTGAACCAGGTCTAAACCAGGAGTGAACCAGGTCTAAACCAGGACTGAACCAGGTCTAAACCAGGACTGAACCAGGTCTAAACCAGGTCTAAACCAGGACTGAACCAGGTCTAAACCAGGACTTAACCAGGTCTAAACCAGAAGTGAACCCGGTCTAAACCAGGACTGAAACAGGTCTAAACCAGGTCTAAACCAGGTCTAAACCAGAAGTGAACCAGGTCTAAACCAGGACTGAACCAGGTCTAAACCAGGACTGAACCAGGTCTAAACCAGGTCTAAACCAGGACTGAACCAGGTCTAAACCAGGACTGAACCAGGTCTAAACCAGATTGAAACAATTCTCATTATAATTATAATAGTTATAATTATTATGATTAGTCATTATTATTAGTCATGATTTTCACAGGTTTACTGTTTCACTATTACAGTGCAGTGTTGTAGCAGACACAAGGTGAGGGTTTCCATACTGTACTGAAAATGAACCGAACTGTGCTCTCAAAACTGAGGTACATACTGAACCGTGATTTTTGTGCACCGTTACATCCCTTATGGATACGTCATTGCTCTGCCTGGAATGTTCCGCAGTGTGACATTAAACAGCTCTACTTCACATTTATTCCATTATAATTACTCCTCAAAAATACCTAGAAACAAAAAGACATTCTGACTGTGAGCGGGTCACTTCTCCACAGATCTGACCTGTAATTTGGTCTGGTTTGGTTTCCAGACAAAGCAATAGCATATCCATGGAGACAAGCGTGTGACGGACCCTCCATGTGAAAAGTTGCACAATGAACCTTTAAATAAATCACAAAATCTGGAGTTTTCAAAGTATAGACACGGAAATGAGACAGTGCAAGAAACACAAACATTCAAATCATTTCATATTGTCACTTAAAACCTTTGTCACTTTAGACTTAATCACAGTGAGAAGAGAATACTACAACTTTACTCAAGTAGAAGTACTGTTACACTGTACTACTGTATATATTACTTAAAGAGGAGTATAGATATGATGTCTGAAAACTACAATTTAAACTGTTTCCAAACCTTACTCAAAGCTATCAAATGACATGTTACAATTTTAGATTTGTGCTTGCCTCAATACTACAGCTTAAGTCACAAATAATGTAAAAAAAACCCAGAGAAAAGTAGAATTTCATCTGTAAAATACTATTACAGTAAAGTATGATTACATTTAGAAGTAAAAATGGTCACGATTGGACTTTGAGAATGAGGTTTCTTCAGTCATAACTTTGTCAATAAAGAGCTTAGACTTCTATTTGTACAAAACCAGATCTGAGTCGACCCACGGATCCTTTGTCTCTCCTCCTTTTTAAAAACAGAATGGTCCATCTGTATTGACTTTAGATTTAACCCAGACCGACCGAAGAGCTGAGTTTGTGACTATTTCTCAAACCATTCCACTTCAAAACAATGTTGAATTCTGTAACTGGACGAGAGTTTTATGGAGTATTTTTGGCCACTCATCCAAGAGCCTTCTTCAGTTCTGATTAAATAAAGAATGATAAATCAGCCCGATATTTGCCTCTTTTAACAGATCAGTATCAATCTCCAGCAAAGGCCGATATTTTGTCAGCTGCCCAAAGAATCTGCCCTAGAGTTTGATCACTGATCTCTTATCGAGTTTGTGATAAAACGAGGTGGATGAGTTTGTATTCATTTAAAAGCATCTATTTTGGGAAGAATGACCTGAATCGGCCCCTCATTTTGGTCAAAATATACTGGTAGAGCATCGGTTTCTCTGGATTCTTGAATTGGTATCGGTATCGGTATCAGCCATGAAAAAAAAAAAAAACCTGGGACAAATCAGTGGTTTTGGATAAATCCACTGGGACAGGGAACACAGGGCTTTAAAACTGGGACTGTCCCGGGTAAACAGGGACGTCTGGACATCCTAGTCTCCAAACATCTCAGGGTAGTTCAACAAACTTCACTAGGAGCACTACGGTAACTACATAGAGTTAGTTTCAGGATTGTTTGCTTCTCCCTTCAGACTTTTGGCCAGTTGACAGAATTCAATGCCATTTCATGATAAAAGCGATAAAAAGAACCGTTTCCGTGATGATTCTGCTCTGATCGAAGGTTCTGAAGCTCCGGTCTGCGTTCACTCTTGTGCAGTTGGGTTCTGTTTGGGTTCGTATCCAGCTCTGTGGAGAGGCGAGGGCCAAAGTGATCAAGTGACTCAGATCTGGTACAGACAGAAAACACAGAATTACACAGCGACATGAGTTAGCCAGTCGTTAGTGTTAGCATTAGCTCTGTATCCAGATACATTCATAAGCTCAAAGGTCCTCTCTGATCACAGATGTATGAATGTGAGGAAGAGTCTTCACTTTGTTTATTAAAGCAATGAGGAAAACCTCTACTTCAGGGTAAGTTTAGAAAAATAACAAGTAACAAAGATAAAAGGTTCAACGAGGAATTGTGCTGTGGTATCAAAACCAGGTCGAAATGAGGACTAAACCAGGGTTAGACCAGGACAGGGCAAAATCAGGTCTAAACCAGGACTGAACCAAGTCTAAACCAGGTCTAAAACAAGACAAAATCAGGCCTAAATGAGGGCTAAATAAGGGTTAGACCAGGACAGGACAAAACCAGGACTAAACCAGGACTAAACCAGGTCTAACCCAAGTCTAAACCAGGTCTAAACCAAATCTAAACCAAGTCTAAAACAAGACAAAACCAGGTCTAAATGAGGTCTAAATAAGGGTTAGACAAACCCAGGACTGAACCAGGACAAAACCAGGACTAAACCAGGACTAAACCAGGTCTCAACCAAGACAAAACCAGGTCTAAACCAGGTTTAGACCAAGACTCAAACATGTCAAAATACCCAGGTCTAAACCAGGTCTAAACTAGTTTTGAAACCAGAATTAAATCTGGGCTGAACAAAGTCTAAAACATGAATAAACCAAGACTGAACAAATGATTTTAGTACAGTACACTCAAACTCAACATTATTCCACATCATCAATATTGCTCAACAACAGGAACTGTCCCTGCGTCCAGTCAATCAAAAAAAAAAACAACAAAAAACATAAATTATAAAACATAATTATAATTTTCCACTGAAGGTCCGATATTACGCCAAATGGTCTTGTGAGATTTAGAACATTGTTACCTACTTAAAAACATACCAGGATTTGTGTTTTGTTTCATTCACACATTTGAGTAACTCATTATTATTAGTCTGTCATCTCCAAAGCTCAAAATACTCTGTTCCACCTTATGATGTCATGAAGTGATAGTTTTCAAGTTAACAGCTTTTTATACATTACATATTGCTCCTTCTGCCATAGTGAAGTAGAAACCATACCCCTTCTCCTTTATTACTGCAAATACTCAAAGGAACTCTAATCTTGAAACACTTTTCTTCTGCAAAAACCATCCATCAGAATTCATTTGGACTGCTCGAGCGTAATAACCCACTTCTGTCATGAACAATGTAAAACCTGTGCATTCTGTTGGGAAAATTTCATATCCCTAAACTCAAATTCTCCAATTCCAGACCCATATTTAAAATATATATCCTAGACATTAAGAATATTATAGAAGAATTAGGCTTTTATTTTTAACCACTTCCTCAGTTTATTGTATTGATTTATTTGTATGTAGAACAGAGATGTAACATCCATCTTCTCCCGCTTAATCCAGCTGGGTCGCGGGGGCAGTTTGCTGCCCAATACTCATAGCACCTGACCCCCCCTATGAACCCCTCTGTGAGGGGTGAGCCCACAGGAGAGATGTAACAATAACCAAAATATGGTGATATCGTATCGTCAAAGGTCTCACAATAATATCATGGACCATCACAATATATCGAATCACAAGTCTCTTTGCTTAAATGAATAGTTCTGATGCAGATATAGCTAAAAAAAACAGAGGGAACTACATAGACCATGATCCTTTGCTCCATTTCAGTGCAGACGACATGAAGAAATAACTGTTCTAAGCACTTTTACATCTTCATTCTTTGGATTAAGTCTTGTGAAGCATTTTTAGAGGAAAAAGTAGCAGATTCACAGATGTATATGGTGAAAAATGGTGAAAAATGGTGAAAATGGTGAAAATATTTGGATTTCGTTCCATCCCTAAAGACAATAATTGTTGTACCAAATGACTGGTCAAAGCATTTTAGAATGTCACTCTTGTTATTATGTATAGTTGTTCCTCGCTTTAACACGGTTCACTTTTCGCGGCCTCACTGTTTCACAGATTTTATTTTGTTCAATTTTGCTTTTTTTTTCTTTACAGCGTATGGACGCACATCATGTTCTTTGTTCTGATTGGCTAAGGGAGAAGCTGCATATGGTTTTCTGCATAATAGAAGGTGACATGTCTGTTTACAAGAATAAAAAACAGCGCCCACTACCCATAACTATGTTTTTCACCCCCACTCCCTGCTTAGATCGCAGAGGGGTTTTACAGCCTTAAAATATATAAAAATAAAAAAATTAAGCTGACTGCTTTGCGAATTCCGCCTATTGCGGGTTATTTTTAGAACATAACCCCCACAATAAACGAGGGACCACTGTATAATATCGTAATATTATGAGCTTTCCCACAATATCGCAATAAATATCGTACCGTGAGGTTCTTACCGTGACCATATCGTATCGTGAGACTTCGATATTGCTACACCCCTAATGTATAATTATGCCTCATTTTAAGTTCACATGTATGTCCATTTTTTATCGTTTTATTTTGGCTTTAAGTAAAAAAAAAAAAAAAAAACTGGCAGTGCTACGGCTGAAATGATCTATATGATTCTAGTGAAGGTGTCTGGAGTTTAAAAACACAGTGAAGCACTTCCTGTATTATCACATGACATCACAAGGTGGAACAGTGTGCAGGGTTTGTGTGTTAAACACGTGCGAATGAAACAAAACACAACTCCAGGTCTGTTTGTGACGACGAAACTACATAAGAACAGAGATCAGAAAATAGCGTAATATGGGCCCTTAAAAAACAAAACAACATTCAGTCAGAGAGGACCTGCTGAACATCCCCTTTAACATGCACCGTGTATTTTCCGACTGGCCAACCTTAGCTCATGAGACCTCCCCTTGAAGAGAGAGTGGTGCTGGTACCACTGTTTGTTTTGTATTCAAAACGTGAGGACATTTAGCAGTTCTGTAGAGTCTGTGGAGAGGCAGGACTTTGGCTCCTGGGGTCCCAAAAACACACTTCAACTGAATCCATCCATGAGTCAAAACACTGGGATGGAAGTAGAAGTTAGTGGTTCAATTCCTGCAGTTCCTATATACCATCTTTACCCTTTGGCAAGACACTTCGCCCACTGTTTCTATGTTTGAAAATGTTTGTTGTGTCAATCGAATCGCAAAAATAAAAAATGTTGCAGTTTTTTTTAAAAGTTGCGCTGTGTAACTTTTTAGTTGGGGGTCCATCGCCTCTTAGTTTCTATGGGGATGTTATTGCTCTGCCTGGAATATTCCACAGTACAACATTAAACAGCTCTACTTCACATTTTTTCAATTACAAGTGGTTTTATAGCTCAGAAATAACTCGAAAAACTTTCATTCTGACTGTGAGCGGGGTCGCCTCTCCACAGATTTGACCTGTAACTTGGCCTGGTTGGGTCCCCGTGAAGATACAAAGCTTTAATGCCATACTGTGAAACATTCCAGACAAAGCAATATCACTTCCAAGAAAAAAAAAACAACATTTTACGAACCCTCCACCAAGAAAAGTTATGCAATTTAACCTTTAAGAACCATAAATTCCTCTACAAATGTGAACTTTTTCTTCTTATTAAAACATGAATCACAATCATTATATTTGTCAGAAAAATATATAAGATAAGTTATTTTTTCTTGTTCGTTCATCCTTAGTGATAAGATGTAAACCGTGTAATCTCTTTATTCGTTTTTAAAAAATCTGAAATCTTCGTACAAAATGGAGTTGTTTGATGTGTATTTCACAGTGTTATTGTTCCACCTAAAGTTTTAATCTTTCGTTTTCACCCCGAGTTTCAGATCACATCAACATTCTATAGGCCGATCATATTGAATACAGATAGGGGCAGGTAAATGGGTTAGCGTTAGCCCTAACCCTAACCCTAAATATAGTTATAATGCTGATTTCTGTTGTCATTGATACTTTGCAGCTGATGTTATCAACTTTCCCTGGAGATTTGATGCTAACTGGAGGCTCTACTCTGTCTGACACAATCTATTTTGGCACAATCTGACCAGAAAGAACAGGTGAGATGATTTTTGTGCTGTTAAACAAGTGTCTCACGCAAAAAATCAGTCACTTTCACCTTTTTGTTGAAAATCAGACTCATGAATGCATTTTTTCTTGAGTTTTCTGACAATCTAACATTTTTTGACGGTTCCCAACAAGATGTCACTGCAAAGTATCAATACAGTCACGATTCTTGTCTAGTTACTGATAGAAATGATCAGGTTCAACATTTGTGAATTTACTTTTTGGATATTTCATGCTAAAGTACAATGTAATCAATAGAGAAAAGTGTCTCTTGGCCCATCTGAGAGTACGACACCGTCACATTCTAAAATCTGCGAACCACCAATACTGGCATTTCTTTATTTTTTATGAAACATGTTTGAATTTGTAAAGTAAATCTGAAACTGAGGTTAAAATACATCAAAAATGAAATGATGAATGCGTTTGGTTTTGTTTAAACTTGCCACTGGTATGAATAAACCTGCCACATTTGACTTGTTTTATTGCGTTAAAATTGTAAAATATGTTTCTCAAAATACAAAACGACATGAGTCTGAGTTCTGGGTCTCTCTTGACAAAAGTGCACATGACAGGTTTGCATGTTTTTAAACTTCTGAGCTGGTTCAGTGGGATAGTACTGGTGCTGAATATTTATCATAGTTTTACATAAGTTAAGTGGCAGTTTGTGGAAAGAAGTTGAGAAGAAAGTACAACAATACAGCTCTGGAAAAAAATAAGAGGCCACTGCAAAATGATCAGTTTCTCTGATTTTACTGCTGATGGGTTTGTGTTTGAGTAAAATGAACATTTTTGGTTCATTCTATAAAGTATTGACAACATTTCTCCCAAATTCCAAATGAAAATATTGTCATTTAGAGCATTTATTTGCAGAGAATGACAAAATGGCCTCAAATAATCCAAAGACAAGATCATCTTCATTTTAAAACAATACTAATGTTTTAACTTAGGAAGAGTTCAGAAATCAATATTTGGTGGAATAACCCTGTAAGAGGATAGTTATGAGCAGTGTTTTTTCTCCTTTTCCTCCTTAAATCAGGTTTGGTTCAGTTTCTCTTCATCAGTGCCTCATGAAGCAGAATGAGGTGTGTTTGACACTGGAACAGAAAGGCCGTCACACATGTAGAGACGCTGATTTCAGGAAAACAAATGCACTGGTCTCTTATTTTTTCCAGAGCTGTACAGGAAGTACATCAACCTGCCAAGGGACTGGAGATGGAAATTAGCCACATTGGCAATAATCTTTGCATATTTACATTTTAAATGTTCATTCATATGTGCTGTCCCATGACAAATAAATAAATACACTGAAAAATTGAAAGTAGGGCTGAGTTCTAAAACAGAATCCCTTCTCCAATGTCGTCAACACAGAAAACTGCATCCAAAATGCAGGTATTTTACAGGTACAGGTATTTTAATTCTTTTACTTAAGTGTTTTTTGTTTTTTTTGCTTCGATACCTGTACTTTCACTTAAGCACCAAAAGTGAGTACTTCTTCTACCGCTGACTGTTTTCGTGAAATGAATATTCTAACCTGTCATATGCACTTTAAACTGAAAACTGATTTGGAGACATTAACATTTCTTTCTTTGTCAAATACACTTTTATTTCCCACCTGACATGTTTTGGACCCCAGGCCTCTGTCGCACCTTTAGCTCTTTGAAATGATGCTTCTGTTCTGTCTGTGACCACCAGGGGGCAGTGCTGCTCCACTGCACAGCAGAGGTCTGGTAGTTCCTCCACATTCCCCCCTCTTTTTCTCTCTTTTTTCTTTCCTCCTCTGTGAATATCAGTTTTACATTTTTCCACCTGGCTTTTCCAATTTCCGTGCTCTAAGTCTGAAAATGATTTGGTTTGGTTTTGCTGGGAGAAAATCCACATGCAACTTGGAGCCTTGAACCGGTGACCTTTTGGTAGTAGTGCTCCTCCGTTTAAAATCATTGTAATCCACCACTGAATGACGGCAAGCGCTTGAACATGCACTACACCTAAGCATGTTGCACATTTCTAACTCTATAATCAAACTTTTGTCGAAAATCCGTTCTCAAAATGTTCTCAAATTCATTTAAAAACACTTAAAGCCGTCTGAAGTTGTGATTTTTCCAGAAATTCCAAAAAAATCCAATCACACAGCGCTGGTGAGCTCTCTGGAGGCGGAGCTAGTGCTGGTCAGTTCCCTGTGGGCGGGGCCATAGCTGATGATTGACAGCTCAGGCTCGAGGTCCGTCTCGGGTTCGGTTTCCGAGAGAACGCCGATATGTTGACATTCCGAAATGCTGATGCCCCCGAACTGAGTCCCGTCGTCCGTGGTGTCCTCGGGCTCCAGCGCCAGCCGCCCGTTATTCCTCCCGTTCCTGCAGTTACTGTTGCGGTCCACCCCCGCCTTCGTGCCCATGAGCAAGGGCGTGACGGAGTGCGATGGGCAGGGGGGCGGGACCAAGAGCGTCTTTCCCCCCGCGCTATTGGCTCCCGCTCGGTACCGGCAGCGGATGTAGTTGGAGAAAGCTCTTCGGTAAGTCTTGTTGAAGAGGGTGTAGACCAGAGGGTTGACCCCGGAGGAGATGTAGCCCACCCACACGAAGACGTTCAGGAGGTCGTGGAGGACGGACTCGTCGCACGAATCTCGACACAAAACCGACGTGACGTTTGTGATGAAGAACGGACACCACATGATGAGGAAGAGGAAGAAGACGATCCCCAGCACCTGGAAAAACAACAGAGGTGTAGAGTTATGAAAAGAATTGATACTTTGCAGTCACATCTTGCGGGGGTTGTTCTGCATGATTGTCTATGGTGGTGTTCAGTTACCATGATGAGTGTTAAGGCCAAATTATAGTTCTGGGTCGACTCAACGCACACTGCAGCTGTCGCCTTGCTGCTGTTATTTTTGATTTATGGCTCTGCGTTGAGGTCTATGCATCACAAAGTAATTCACTGCCACAAAGCTAGAAGGGCAGGATTTAAACCAGCCTATGCGTACAGCTGATGTATAATCTCTGACATGAACCATCTCCAGCGTGATAGAAGCACAGACCAGACTCACCATCAGCAGCACATCCTCTGTCACAGAAAGAACACAAATATTCCACTGAGTCGTGTCCTTTAGTCCGACAGAAGCTGATCACATCTGCACATGAGCTATTTGTATTAGTGCTTATATTGTATTCAAATGAGCCATGCGGTTTTAAGTTTCATTTCTGGAAAACGTAAACAAAAGTGCACAAAGCTGCATGAAACACATTATTACTCAATGTCTATATTCAGTGAAGTACCAGAAATGTATGTAGAGTGAGGTCGAGAGGACCAATCACAGCCCTTATTGTCTGCGTCGTTTTGACATGTAGTTAGAACATTTGGGAGGTGCACGTCGGTCGATGCAGTTGCTCTGAGGAGGGGGTGCACGGCGACGCAGACTCTGCATCACGACACAGACGTTTTGATGCACAACCATAAATCGGCCTTTAAAGGTGCATTGTGTAACTTTTCTGGTAGAAAAGTGGCTCCATGCTTGTCTCCATGGAGATAGTACTATTTTGCTTTGTTCCACAGTATGAAAATAAACTTGGTCATCATGATAGAGCCAGGTTAATGGTCAGATCTATGGAGAAGCGAGCCTGTGCATGGTAAGAAGTCCCTTTTAATGTATTTTGAGCTATAAAACACCTGAAATGGAGTAAATGCAGGGGAGATATGTTTAACGGTGTACTGTGGAACATTCCAGGCAAAGAAGTATCTCCATGGAGACAAGCAAGTAGTGGACCCTCCATCTTAGAAGGTACACACCTTAGTCTGAAACTCAAGAAAAAATACAAAATGGATTTGAGCAGCACATGTTCAGGAGCCTGTGATCATTGTCCTGATTAGAAATTTGATTTTCAAGAAACTTGTTTAAGCACAAATCAGCTCGTGTGTTGTTCCAGCTAAGTCAACTCTCTGGTCAGACTGTGTTCAAAAAAAGCTCAGATTAAAGTCTCGCCGGCCTCAGATAGACCAGTGCTTTCAGTTAGCGTCACACCCCCAGAAAATCTTGATAACATCAGCTGCACAGTATCAGTATTCCCTTCCACACCAAATAGATGTGTCTGGGGCTCGGCTCATTTTTCTTCTAAACAGTCTTCTAAACTTCTAAACGGTTTTCTGTGTTAAATGGATTTTATGTGTAAAACCGTTTGGAGCGCTGGAATAAGCAGAGAGCAGAAACAAGAGACTGAAATGTTCAAATGTACCAGGACCAAATGTGACCAAATCCTCGAGTCGATCAGAGGCCAAAATTATAGAATTCGCTACCAGATCAAAAACTGTGGCAACTGCTTCACCTTCAACTCGTGGTGTGAAAAAATATCAAATATCCATACATTGTATCGTTTAATGTGTTGATACTGTATCGATATCGTGGGTTTCTGTATCGATATATCACCAAGAGTATTTTTTGGTAGATTTGAGCAAAATATTTCGTTACAGCGCTACAGTTTTGTGGCTTGTTCAGAGGAAGGAAACTCGACATTTTCACTGTTTTTCTTGAACCGGATTGAATCGATTCAAAATATATCGTATCGGACCGAAAGTGCAATGTATCGAGATAGGAATCGTGCTGTGGCCTATGTATCGAGGTATGTATCGTATCGGCAGCTTCTGAATGATACCCAGCCCTACGTTCACCCCTCCCTTCTCTCCTCCCAGTCGCCCACTGCTGGTCACCTCCCTGTTTCTTGTCCTCCCTCACGCTCTTCCTGTCCCTCCCTCTCTCTCCGATCTCACCTTGGACGCATTCTTCTCGTTCTTGATCACCAACCTCGTGCCCTCCCTCCCTCTCTCCTCCCTCTCTTTCTCCGTGGATGCCCTCTTGCCTTCTCTTCCTACCCTCCTTCTCTCCCTCCATCTCCTTCCTCCCTACCTCCCTCTCCTCTTCTATCCCACTCTCTCCATAAATGCCCTCTTCTCGCCTGCATCTTGCTCTCCATCTCCCTCGCTCCCCCTTTTTCTCTCTCCTCCCGCCTCCTCCACTCACCTCGGACGCCCTCTTCTCGTTCTCTTGCCCTTCCTCTCCCTCGTCCACCCCTCTCTCTCCCTCTCTCATTTTAGACGCCCTCTTACCCCTCTCCCTCCCTCCCTCTCTCCCCTCTCACCTTACATGCCCTCTTACCCCTCTCCCTCTCTCCCCTCACCTTAGATGGCCTCTTACCCCTCTCCCCCCTCCCTCCTTCCCCTCTCTCACCTTACATGCCCTCTCACCCCTCTCCCTCCTTTCATCTTAGACGCCCTCTTATCTCTCTCCCTCCCACCATAAACACCCTCTTACCCCTCCTCTCTCCTTAGATGCCCTTTTACCCCCCTCATCTTAGATGCCCTCTTACCCCCTTCCCTCACCTTAAATGCCCTCTCACCCCCTCACCTTAGATGCCCTCTTACCCCCTCCCCTCTCCTTACATGCCCTCTTACCCCTCCTCACCTTAGATGCCCTCTTCTCGTTCTTGATGGCCTGCATCATGCCCTCTTACCCCCTCCCCTCTCCTTACATGCCCTCTTACCCCTCCTCACCTTAGATGCCCTCTTCTCGTTCTTGATGGCCTGCATCATGCCCTCTTACCCCCTCCCCTCACCTTAAATGCCCTCTTACCCCCTCCCCTCTCCTTAAATGCCCTCTTACCGCTCCTACCGTTATATGCCCTCGTCTCTTTCTTGATGGCCAGAATCATGCCCTCTTACCCCCTCCCCTCTCCTTACATGCCCTCTTACCCCTCCTCACCTTAGATGCCCTTTTACCCCTCCTCTCACCTTAGATGCCCTCTTCTCATTCTTGATGGCCTGCATCATGCCCTCTTACCCCCTCCCCTCTCCTTAAATGCCCTCTTACCCCCCTCACCTTAGATGCCCTCTTACCCCCTCCCCTCTCCTTAAATGCCCTCTTACCCCCTCATGTTAGATGCCCTCTTACCCCCTCCCCTCTCCTTAAATGCCCTCTTACCCCCTCACGTTAGATGCCCTCTTACCCCCTCCCCTCTCCTTAGATGCCCTCTTACCCCCTCCCCTCTCCTTAAATGCCCTCTTACCCCTCCTCACCTTAGATGCCCTCTTCTCGTTCTTGATGGCCTGCATCATGCCCTTGCGGCCGCTGCCCCCCTCGCTGCTGCTGCCCCGGGGTTGGGTGGTGGCGGGGGAGGAGAGCTGGGACGCGCCCTCTGAGGACGGGAGGACGCTGATGCTGTCGGCCACCGAGATGCTCCTCAGGATACTGCCCCCCTCTGCCCCCCGCAGGCAGCCCAGGGTATTACGCCGACTCTGGGGCAAAGGCCTCAGATCTGCCACGAGACACAGACAAAGAGACAAGAGAGAGAGAGACAGGAAACTGGAAATTAGCCCAGATGTAACTGATTGTTTTGTAAATGCATTTGAGCAGAGCGTGTCCCGGCACAGATATATTGCATAAGCAGTTCTTGAGGTCAAAATAAGTCTGGTGTTATCTGAATCTAATCCAGCTAAATGTCACGGACTACATTTATCTGTCATCAACAAAAAGAAAACGCCATCCAAAAAGCAGCGACAATTTAAGCACAAGGAAGACATTTCCCTGACAGTTCTTTTTTAACCAAATAAAGTTGTCTTACCGGTATATTTTTTCTAACCTAAACTTAGACTTAGACAAACTTTATTGATCCACTAGAGAAATGACTTGGACACATTAGTTCACACATCACAATATATTATAATAACAAAGAGATATAAATGGTTATAATAAATAAGCACAAGTATCAAGAGACTGGGGTCAAATAAGGTGTAATTAGATAAATCTATACGCACAAGTCAAAATAAAATATAAAAATGTAGTAATGCAAATAAATCTGTCAGTTATATACAAGAGGTTATAAAGAAAACAGCGCAAAGGGAGTAGGGAGTATTATCTGTTACATAAGGGTGAGTTATTATACAGTTGTAGGGAGTATTATCTGTTACATAAGGGTGAGTTATTATACAGTTGTAGGGAGTATTATCTGTTACATAAGGGTGAGTTATTATACAGTTGTAGGGAGTATTATCTGTTACATAAGGGTGAGTTATTATACAGTTGTAGGGAGTATTATCTGTTACATAAGGGTGAGTTATTATACAGTTGTAGGGAGTATTATCTGTCACATAAGGGTGAGTTATTATACAGTTGTAGGGAGTATTATCTGTCACATAAGGGTGAGTTATTATACAGTTGTAGGGAGTATTATCTGTCACATAAGCATGAGTTGTTGTAATCATAACTAGCGAGTAAATGAGCTAGTTCTGGGACAGTCGCAGTCGACATTTTCGCTTTAATAAAATGTCTGAGTTTTTCTTTTTTGCAGAGTGGCACTAAATTCCCTAAATCGAGGCAGATCAGTGGACGGGGAGCTGTGGGCGGATGTCACTGACAACTTGCTAAACACTTCAGTGGAGCACTCTTCTCTGTGTTTACAAAGGTACATCTGTGTTTGCCAGCGCTAATGATCAGAACGCACCCACTGCTCTGTATTTACTTCATTCTCCAATTTAATTACGCTCACTGCAGACATAAACACTTAAACTATCCGAAAATGACTTAAAAGTACTGAAATTATTTGTCCCTGCAGCAAGATCATTTTACTTGACAAGTTATTTTAAAATAAACTACCTCTAGACTAGAATGAATCAGTCTCTCTAAGTGTTCATGGGCTGGAAATAAGTTTATAGATGCTAAGTTTGACATAAACCTACTTAAAACCAATTTATGATGTGTTCATGGCCTGATAATAAGTTCTCAGATGCCCAATTCTAGATAAAATGCTTTAAAATCTGCTACATTTTAGATAAACATGCTTAAAACAGGTTTATGATTAGTATGAATGGCCTGATAATAAATCCAAAGATGCTAAATTCTAGATATAAGTACTTGAAATCAGTCTTACATGATAGTAGTTTGTAGTCAAGTCTTTTTTCACGCAAATCTCTAAGTGTTGCAGGGGAAAACTATGGTAAATAGATTGTAGCTTCTTTTAAAAATGTATTCCCAAGATTTTCTGGCTAGTTGAGTCATGGAAAAAATATATGTGACCATTTTTAAGATTATACCACCAATTCAGAACGAGTAAGTATATAATAAATCTGAAAAGAGGATAAATATATATAAGTATAGTATATATAAGTTTTAAAGTCTTGGCCAGATCAGACACATCTGCAGTGGAATTGGTTTTGCATGTAGGATTCTGCAGCATTGCGTAGTCATTTTGGTATAAATGAAAGTTTTCAAAAATCTATGGCTCCTTAGCATAATCTGCAGCAATCCACAGAAGGTGCTAAACCAGGACTAGGACTAAACCAGGGCTAAACCAGGGCTAAACCAGAACTAAACCAGGGTTAAACCAGGGCTAAACCAGGGCTAAACTAGAGATAAACCAGGGCTAAACCAGGGCTAAACCAGGGCTAAAACAGAACTAAACCAGAACTAAACCAGGGCTAAACCAGGGCAAAACAGGGCTAAACCAGGGTAAAACCAGGGTTAAACCAGGGCTAAACCAGGGCTAAACTAGAGATAAACCAGGGCTAAACCAGGGCTAAACCAGGGCTAAAACAGAACTAAACCAGAACTAAACCAGAACTAAACCAGGGCTAAACCAGGGCTAAACCAGGGTTAAACCAGGGTTAAACCAGGGCTAAACCAGGGCTAAACCAGGGTTAAACCAGGGCTAAACCAGGGCTAAACCAGGGTTAAACCAGGGCTAAACCAGGGCTAAACCAGAACTAAACCAGGGCTAAACCAGGGCTAAACCAGGGCTAAACCAGGGCTAAACCAGGGCTAAACCAGGGCAAAACAGGGCTAAACCAGAACTAAACCAGGGCTAAACCAGAACTGAACCAGGACTAGACCAGGGCTAAACCTGGACTAAACCAGGGCCATATAAAGTGCCATTACAGGTGCCAACAGCTGTACGACTTTATTCTGACAGTATTTACGGCGACGTCCACTCCATTGGGCACAGTAATTTTCTGATGTGCAGGTCAGTGGATTTGTTCCTTTAATTAAGTTGTTTTAGATGAATACTGCAATTTAAATGTGCAAATTATAACACACAACAGCATCTGTGAGAACTGAACAGACACTCTACCGACTGAGCTAATTTCACCTCTGTACAGCAGAAACAAGCAGAATATGTCTTCTTTAAATATTCATTAGGCTCCAAAATTAGCATTAAGCACCAAAACACGACGGTATATTTTTTGAGAAAGGGCAACATAAGATTATTTCGGATAATACAGCTTCTTTCCGTCTTTTATTCTCTTTACTTTGAATTCTTTATGTCAGGTTTCATGCACCAGCACTGTTCCGTTTTGGAGAAGGTCACATATGCCCACAGTTGAACACAAAATACAAAAGTTTCCTCCGGTGCCTTGAAACCTTAAACTCCCTGCTCGCTCTGAGAGACTCTGCACCCATGGGTGACACAGTGCCGATGGGTGACCCTGGGTGATCGTGTTAACAAAGACTTTGACCTTCTACAGTGATGCAAACAAGGCACCGAAGCTCACGGGGATGACATCACATCTCTAAGTCCTCTGTGCAAGTTTATTTTTATGGATTTATAAAGTTATTGCTCTGCTCAGTGAAAATATAGGCCATTTTAGAGGAGTTTGCATGTTCTGCCTGTGCCTGGAAGTAATTGAGTAATGTAGCTGCCCGCCGCCATTGACTACAGCTTGACCCAAATGTTTGTAGCGTCTCTAAACTCCAGAATCAAATCTCAGCGCTGGAGCAGAAGTTAATTGAATTTTGAGTTAAAGACGCGTTGGTCCTTATCAGATCGGCAGCAGGTCTCAGCGTTATTAAGCGCACACATGAGAAATGGCATTCGCTGTTTTGGTGCCAGAGCCAGGGCTAAATCAGGGCTAAACAAGGGATAAACCAGGGCTAAACCAGGGCTAAACAAGGGATAAACCAGGGATAAACCAGGGCTAAACAAGGGATAAACCAGGGATAAACCAGGGCTAGACCAGAGCTAAACTAAGGTTTGACCAAGACTAAATCAGAACGAGAACAGGACTAAACTAAAGCTAGACCAAGACTAAACCAGGACTGAAACAGGACTAGGCCAGGACAAGACCAGGATAAGACCAGGACAAGACCAGGTCTAGACCAGAACTAAACTAGGGCTAAATCAGGACCAAACCAGCACTAAACCAAGGCTAAAGCAGGCTGAAACCAGGGCTAAACCAGGACTAAACCAGGACTAGATCAGGACTAAACAAGGACTACACCAGGACTAAACCAGGGTTAGGCCAGGACTAGACCAGGCTAAAAAAGGACTAATCCAGGACTAAACCAGAACTAGACCAGGACTAAACCAGGGCTAAACCATGACTAGACCAGGACTGAAACAGGACTAGACCAGGACTAGATCAGGATTAGACCAGGGCTAAATCAGGGATAAACCAGGACTAAATCAAGACTAAACCAGGGCTTAACCAAAACTGAACCAGGACTAAGCCTGGACTAAACCAGGGCTAATCCAGGAATAAACCAGGAATAAACCAGTGTTAAACCAGGACTAGACCAGGGCTAAACAAGGACTAATCCAGGACTAAACCAGGACAAGACCAGGACTAGAGCGTTACTGAACACACAGATGAGAACCGGCATTCGCAGTTTAACCTCCAGAGACACTGAAATGAAATAGCTCCAGAGATACACGAGGTTCAATTTGAGAAGAGCGTGGAGGTCTGTGGAGGTTTGTCATTAAGACCAGACAAAACAAAATCAAATAAAACCCATAATCCCACACCAGAAAAACATCAGAAAGGTTTCAAATTCCCTGTCACAACTGCAGTGGCTTCGGCAGTAGAGCAGCAGTCGCCATACAAACAAAAAGTAAAATGGTATTGAGTATTTCATTATAGTTTTAAATGTCCTATAGTACACAACATTAACTCTTGTCAGCTTTGTTAGAATGCTGTTACTTCCTAAATGTGCCATGCTGGATTATTGTGGCCATCCACTCTGGAGGAGTTTTTAGATTTTGCTTAGGGGTGAAGTAAAGCTTCGGCGAGTGTTTTTTGGCTCTTTATGTGCAACTTAAAGGGGAACTCCGACACGTTTGAAGCTAAAGTCCGTTGCTAGAGGTGGTTGAATACTGTCAGAAGCCAAAGCACGGCTTCTGACAGTATAAAAACTTTTATTGACGTAAAGACTTCTAAAAATTCTTACTGTGAGTGTGCTTGCCTCTTCACAAATCTTGTATGTAACTTGACCCTATAGCGTTAACTGCTGTCTCCTTAGTTTAATGTCATACCGATAGGGGTGGGACGAGACAGAACTTTTATGAGTTGAGACGAGACGATGAGACAACATAGGGTCTACAAGATCGAGACAAGATTTTGAACCATTTTCCCGTCTCGTGGCAATTTGATCTCACCCCATCCCTACATACTGTGCACATAAGAGTTCATTTTGTGTTAGTTAAGACCTGTAATAGTCTGCAGTGGAGACAAAAATCATGAAAAGAGTTTCCTTGAGAAAGAGCCTTGAGTGAGCCGTACCTTCTGGGGGGGCGAGGGTGTTGATCTGGGGGATGGAGAAGGTGGGAGGGGGCTGCAGGGTGGAGGTCAGGGCCGACTGGTGGAGCGGCTGCTGAGAGGAGCTCCGGGTCTCGGACAAGAAGACCGTGGCCTGTCTCTGGAGCACCTGAGGTGGGAGAGGGTGAGGAGTGAGAAGGGTGGAGGAAGAGGAGGGAGAAAGAGACAAGAAAGAAGCAGAGAAGAAGGATCAATACGAGCGTTCATGGTCCTGTTTAGGAGTTTGATTTTCAACAAAAGGTGAGAGTGAATAAGTGAACAACTGTTGGCTGATGCAATGAGGGAGACTTTAAGAGCACAAATCAGCTCACATGTTCAGTAGTTCCAACTCAACCAGCTCTTTCTGGTCAGATTGTGTTCAAACAAAGCTCAGATTAAAACCTAAAGCTGCGTTCAGACCAAAGCATCAAGACATCCAGTTTACATGAGAAGTCTATGTGGACACACATCTAGGGCATCCTGCGATTTTTTGTGTGTCTGTGTCTTCGTATGTCAGTGCGACAAGAATCTGGCATCAGTGTAGCATGTCTTGAGCGTTCAGGCGTAGACGCTCTAGACACATGTCCAGGTATTTGGCGTCAAAAGTTGAAAAAGCTGAACTTTCAACCAGTAATATCCAATGACGTAGCAACATTACTATCTGGAAGAAGGAGAAGAAGGAGACGAAAGAAACAAACCCCAGAGCCACAAACACCAAATAATAATAATAATACATTGGTTTTATATAGAGCTTTTTACTGCAACACAAAGACGCTTCACAATGAAGTAATATTAAAACAAGGACAAGACAGACCATAGTTCGTATATATGAGTGGACTAAGTGAGTGTGACGTCACCACAGCTTCAGCATCGCTCAAATGAGGCTCCTGATGCCACGGTTACAAGAGCAAATCTGGAGCCAGGCTCCATATTTGGAAATCTGACCGGGAGTATCATAGCAACCACAAGAGCCAATCATGATTGAGGTGATTAAATGTGCCGCCCAACTCATTTATTTATTTATTTATTGTTTATTTGATAGGGACAGATACAACAAACATAGATTAGCATCTGATGCAGGTACCACAGTGTTTTAGCCAAAGGCTAATTCGCAACACCAGTCCCTAGGAGGGCTTTTAAACAGAATTCAGTAAGTAAAGATAAAATAAAATGTATTGATAGTGGTTTATCAATACTGAGAATAGAAGAAATGGATAAGCTAAGATATATCACATTATACACAGGCACATAAAACACACTTGCACTGTCATTCCCCTCACAAACACAACACAAACATACATGCAGTTACACATGATCACACTGCTGCTGCTGAATAAACCAGGACTTAGTCTGTTTCTTAAAGGTGGAGAGTCTGGTTATAGTTTTTATATGAGCAGGTAAAGAGTTCCAAAGGTTTGCGCCTTTCACTGAAAATACAGTCTGTGCAAATGAGGTCTTGCAAAAGGGAACTCTGCAGTCCCCATGTGTGGTGGCTCTTGTGGACCTTGTGGAGAGTCTATTAACACATCTGCTGAGAGGTTCAGGTGCAAGTCTATTCAAACATTTAAATACAAGCTTTACATTGCTAAAATTGCAAAAATTTGTAAAATTTAATATCTTATATTTGGATAAAATTAGACAGTGATGAAATCTGATTGGCTTTTTGTCTAAAATTTTATAAACACGGTTATAAAGTCGTTCGAGAGGCTTTAGAGTGGTTGGGTTGGTTTGGGACCAAACAGTAGTGCAGTACGACAGTTGAGAAAGAATAACTGAATTAACAAAGACACAGGCGCTTTCAAAAGACAAACTCATGGCAGAGCGGTGATACTCTGCACACTCTGCACGAACATCTGTATTTCGGTGATACTTGAGAATAATAAGGAAAGTTTTAGCTTTTCTCATCAAAATTTAAATAGTAAATTTAAGTCATTGATTTATGTTCTATGTTCTGTTACGTGTGAACAACAATAGTCACAATTTAACAAAATTCACTTTATGCTAGTTAAGTTATGCTAGTTAAGATTCTAGTAAAGTTAGCTATTGTAATTGTTTGAGATATTTTGTTATTTTATTTCAAAAATAGTTATTCGGGGCAGGAAAGTGGGAAGGGAACTGCAGCAAAACGCACGAGCTGTCAATCAAACCTGTTGCTAACGCTAGGCAGCAGCGACCTCGGGGAATGAAGACGTCTGATTGGTCCATTATTTATGTTCATATCTTGATTTAGGACCAAGATAGAGAAATGAAAAATTCAGGATCATGTAAAGCAGATTTATACGAACATTTTAAGACCAAAATAACGGGGCTCAGTTACAGAGAGAGGGACGATAAGATCCGAATGTAAATCAATGGGAAAAAGGGAGAGAAGGAGCCAGAAGAGCCTCCTGGAGCACTTCCTGTTTGGCACGCGGCATGGGGAATGTAGGCTCTGAGGAAAAGCTGTGTTTTGAGCAGTTTTTTGAAGGTGTTTAGTGAATCTTGAGTTTTTGATGTGAAGGGGGAGAGACTTCCAGAAGGCGAGGGTGGTAATGGCAAAGGCTTGGTCCCCCAAGGTCCGGTGCTTTTTGACTGTGAACAAGAAAGAACAACAAGAAGACCAGAACAACAAATCTGCGGCGTGTCATTAGTGTGGTAAATACGCTGTAACCACCGAGCCGATCACCTCCGCTCATGGGTTTTGAGTAATGAATAAAGTCACTCTCTCGACTGGGTAAACAAGGCGCCCTGGACACGCATTAAGCATTTTTCTCCCGTTCGTCCATAGCTTCAACGACTTGTGTCAGGAGCGTTTAAACTCAAATGCAAAGGCGTCCAACTCGAGACATCCAGCGTGTTTGTTGATGCCCCGGTCTGAAAGCTTGAGCAAAATTTGAATAACAGATCTTGAGTCAGAGCAGTGCCTCCAGTTAGCATGTGCAGTACCTGTATTGTGAGGCAGTAGGTGACCACCATGATGACGAGGGGGATGAAGAAGGCGACGAAGGAGCCGATGAGCATGAACCTCTCCTCGTTCAGGACGCAGCTCCCGTTCACAAACACCTTATGTTCATTATGAAGACCGATCACAGGGATGGGCATGGAGACACCTGAGAACATACGAGAGCGTGAGAGGAACTGGGACTGGACCAGGACTGGACCAGGACTGGACCAGGACTAGACCAGACACCTGGAAACACATGAGAGCATGAGAGGAACTGGGACTAGACCAGGACTGGACCAGGACTGGACCAGGACTAGACCAGACACCTGGAAAAATACGAGAGCATGAGAGGAACTGGGACTAGACCAGGACTGGACCAGGACTGAACCAAGACTAGACCAGGACTGAACCAGGATTGAACCAGGACTAGACCAGGACTGAAGCAGGATTGAACCAGGACTAGACCAGGACTGAAGCAGGATTGAACCAGGACTAGAGCAGGACTAGTGCAGGACTAGACCAGGACTAAACCAGGACTGAACGAGGACTAGAGCAGGACTAGACCAGGACTGAACCAGGACTAGGCCAGAACTAGACCAGGGCTAGACCAGGACTAGACCAGGACTAGACCAGGACTAGACCAGGGCTAGACCAGGACTAGACCAGGACTAGACCAGGACTAGACCAGGACTGAACCAGGACTGAACCGGGACTAGACCAGAACTAGAACAGGATTTAACCAGGACTAAACCAAGACTAGACCAGGACTGAGCCAGCACTGAACCAGGACTAGAACAGGACTGAACCAGGACTGAACCAGGACTAGACCAGGACTGAAGCAGGATTGAACCAGGACTAGAGCAGGACTAGTGCAGGACTAGACCAGGACTAAACCAGGACTGAACCAGGACTAGAGCAGGACTAGACCAGGACTGAACCCGGACTAAACTAGGATTTAACCAGGACTAGACCAGGACTGAAGCAGGACTGAACCAGGACTAGACCAGGACTGAAGCAGGATTGAACCAGGACTAGAGCAGGACTAGTGCAGGACTAGACCAGGACTAAACCAGGACTAGAGCAGGACTAGACCAGAACTGAACCAGGACTAGGCCAGGACTAGACCAGGGCTAGACCAGGACTAGACCAGGACTAGACCAGGACTAGACCAGGACTGAACCAGGACTGAACCGGGACTAGACCAGAACTGGAACAGGATTTAACCAGGACTAAATGAAGACTAGACCAGGACTGAGCCAGCACTGAACCAGGACTAGAACAGGATTTAACCAGGACAAAACTAGGAATAAACAGGGACTTCCCTGGGATTGAAACAGGATTAAACCAGATTTTTACTCTTACTTGAGGACCACTGCTTGTACTTGTACTTACTACTTCAATAATATTATTTTGAAGTAATGTCACTGTCACTCTTACTTGGGTTTTGACTGCCCTACCCACCTCTACCTATACTAAAACAGGACTACAGCAAGACGAGGAAAAGACATCACCACATCGTATAATCCCAATAGTTTAATCTGAGCTGGAGAACTCTATGGTAGAATTCGCTGTGTAAATGTCAGATTGTAGATTTGTTGACCCAGGTTTATGGTTCATTTCTCTGTAATTACTGGGCCTATCCACATGAAACAAGAACTGACGCAAAGTTCAGCGTCTTCTCTGTCAGCATAAATAAACAAAAGTGCTTCAGAAAGTGGTTCCATTCTTCAACCCCGGAGACGTGAGCGAGTCCACTCAACATATACAAGTAAATTACCATCACAGGAAATACAGCGGTTTCTCACAAGATCTCAGCATTATTTTCTGTTTATATCAGCTTTTTGTCGTCTTGTTTCCACCTGCGTCTCTGTTCTGTCTTATTCAGTCATGTCAGTGCAGCGTGCAGCCGCCTCTTCACTTCCCATGATTCTTTAGAAATGCAAGACTGGAAGAAAACAGTGGATCCCGATAGCAGCTTCAACAAAACTCTATGCAAAATGAATTCAGATTAATTTACAGTGCTAGTGTGTCTGATTTTGCAGCTTTTGCATGAAAGAATTTCCCTTATGGATCAGTAAAGTTTGTCTAATGCCGGACGTACACTGCGGAATTTTCGATGGTTTCACTCAGCCCCAGCTCAAACTGTACGACCAAATCACAGGGTTTGAAAGTTCACAGCTCACGTTTCATGTTCTCACACTTTACGAATGATTTCAACAGTGCAAAATCTTCACGAGAGGCGACTGGATTTCAAACAGATATTCCTGTGACCTACGATTGCCGATGGGAGTTGGTTGTGAGGTATTAATCAGTTCTTGTTACCCCATGTAAACTACACGGCGACACATGATTAAGACAAAACTCAGCCCGATCCCAAAAACAGTCGCACGGGTGAAAAACTGGCTCAAGAAGGGACAAAAATCAGACAATGAATGCCCGGCTTAAAGGGACTGTTTGGAATTTTGGACATTGGGCCTCATTTCCTCGTGAGCGAGAGTGTTGGAGATGTATGGAGACACTTTTTTAAAGATTCCATCCAGTCCTTGTGTTTGGAGAGGATGCTGGTGCTAGGCTAGTGCATATCAATGGCCATAGTTGCCACTAAAAACAGTCTTACCCACTCCACAAAGCAACCGAAGAAAATCTATTATTACGCCAGACTATGGATGTAAATGTCTGTCGATAAAATAATGTTTGAAATAAAATTAACCTCACATCGCATGAATCATCGCATGTTGAGGGTCTATTTTCTTATATATCAGTCCGCCACTGCTGAGCTTTCTATCAGGAAGTACAACTCACTGCTGCTGCTCAGACATAAATTCTTCAAATGCAAAGTTGGTTTTACTTCTAAAATGATTCTATGGACACAAACATTCACATGGACAGTCTGGAGTTCTAATAATTTTGCCTCAGGTGCTTTGTGGAGTGGGTAAGACTGTTTTTAGTGGGAGAACAACTATGGCCATTGACATGCACTAGCCTAGCACCAGGAACCTCTGCAAATACAAGGAGTGGATGGAATATTGAGGCCCTATGTCCAAAATTCCAAACTGTAAGATCTAAACGACATTCAACCTGATAAGAATAAATAAAATTCAGGTACGGGTCCTCACAATGACACTGCTTACTATTGTTAAAGGTGCACTGTGTAACTTTTCTGGGGGAGGGGCCATCATCTGCTTGTCTCATGGTTAAACAAATACGGGATATTTATTTTTTGATTCATTTACAGGTGTTTTTATTTCTCAAAACTGCCACAAAAACATGTATTCTTACTGTGAGCAGGCCCACTTCTCCACAGATCTGACCTGTAACGTGGCCTGGTGCTGTGGCGTGCTTGTCTCCATGGAGATTAAATTAAAAGCCATACTGTGGAACGTTCCAGGGACAAACACAGATTGAAAAAAGCTGCATATGAGCACACAGCGGTCTGAAGGAACAAAGCAGTTTGTTTTTCTGTCACAGAGGAAGAAGAAGAGAACAGGAGGAGGAGAAGAGAGGAGGAGAGGGATGGTGAGAGGAGAGAGAGGGAAGGAGAGAGAGAGGGAAGGAGAAAGAGAGGGAAGGAGAGGAGGTTGGGATAGAGGAGGAGAGAGGCGAAGGAGTGGGGATGGAGAAATGGAGCGATGGAGAGAGGACAGAGGGAGAGAGAAGTGAGAGGCGAGAGAGAAAGGAAGGAGGGAGGGAGAGTGAGAGAGGGGAGGGGGAGTGAGAGTAAGGAGGGAAAGAGTAGGAGAGAGAGGAGGAGAAAAAAAGGAGGGAGGGGAGAGAGGAAGGAGGGAGAAAGGAAAGAGAGAGGAGAAAGAAAGAGAGGGTAGAGAGGAGAGAGAGAAAAGAGAGAGGGAGGGAGAGGAGGGAGGGAGAAAGAAGAGAGAGAGGACAAAGAAAGAGGGTAGAAAGGAGAGAGAGGAGGGAGGGAAAAAGGAAAGAGATGAGAAAGAAAGAGAGAGGGGAGAGAGAAAGGAGAGAGGGAGAGGAGGGAGGGAGAAAGGAGAGAGGACAAAGAAAGAGGGTAGAGAGGAGAGAAAGAAGGGAGGGAGAGAGGAGAGAAAGGAGGGAGGGATAAAGGAAAGAGAGAGGAGAAAGAAAGAGTGAAAGGCGAGAGGGAGAGAGAGGAGGGAGGGAGAAAGGAAAGAGAGGAGAAAAAAGAGAGAGGAGAGAGAAAGGAGGGAGGGAGAGAGGAGGAATAGAGGAGGAGAGAGAGAAAGAAGGGAGATAGGAGTAGAGAAAGGAGGGAGGGAGAAAAGGGAAAGAGGAGGAGGGAGGGAGAGAGGAGGAGGGGAGAGAGAGAGATGAGGAGTGAGGAGGAAAGAGTGGAGGGAAAGAGAGTAGGGAGAGAGAAAGCAAGGAGGAGAGAGATGACAGAGGAGAGAAAAGGAGAGGAGGAAAAAGATGAGGAAGGGAGATGGAAGGAGCGAAAGGAGAGAGGAATGATAGAGAGAGAGAGGCAGGTAGAGAGGAATGGGTGGAGAGATGGATGGAAGAAGAGAGGAGAGAGAACAGTTTGCTTTTCGATCACAATGAGGTAAAGGAGCTAACAGGAGGTTTCACAGCTAAGCCCGGGTCATTGATCGTATAAGTCCTTTATACTGCAATCACAGCACTGCAGACGAGAGAGAAGAGAGGGATAGACGGAGAGCGGAGGAGAGGGAGAAGGAGATAGACAGGGAGAGGGGGAAGAGGAAGAGAAGAGGTAGAATAGAAAGGGAGAAGGAGACGGAGAAGGGGAGAGCGTAGGAAGAGAGGAGTGTGGGTTTAAGCAGATGTCATCGAACCGGAGATTTCTGGCGAGGCTGAGCAAAGAGAGCGAAAGAAGAGGAAAGAAAGAAAAGGAGAAAGAGAAACACGTCGATAGATTTCGCTAAAAGATAAAATGGCGTTATGGTTTGTGTGATGGTGCCGTTAGAAAAGAAAAACACACAGAAGGATCTCCGACTCAGACAAATGAGTGCGGAATACAAATGCACCTTTTATTTACACGACGGTGAAGTGGACAATAACGGGATAATTAAAGGTCCCATATTACGCAAAATCGACTCTTGGGAGCTTTAAGCCGTCTTTTAATCTTATTACCTCCTCAAAAACAGACCTGGAGTTGTGAGTAATCCTTTATTATTCGTCTGTGTACATCTCCAAAGCCCAAAATGCTCTGTTCCACCTTGTGATGTCATGAAGCGGTAGTTTTCAAGTGAACAGCTCCTTTTACTTTTTGTTCAATAGAGATTGGAAATTACAAATGATTCTAGTGAAGTTGTGTGGAGTTTAAAAACACAGTGGAGCACTTCTTGTATCACCACATGACATCACAAGGTGGAACACAATGTTTTCCATTTGAGAGAAGAAAAAAAAAAGTAGAATTTGTGCGTTAAACATGTGTGAATGAAACAAAACACAACTCCAGGTCTGTTTGTGATGAGGAAATGTCATTAGAACAGCTCAGAAAATACAGTAATATGGGAACTTTAAAGATACAATGTGCAACTTTCTGGAGGTGGCACATCACCTGCATGATTAGAAAGAAATGGAAATGATAGAAATAAAAAGGTAAAACCATATTTCAGAACTTTCTCCATAGAGATTTTGCCTGGATTGAAGTCATACATTGGTCATTTCAAGAATAAGGCCCTGGGATTCAGAGGTTAAGAAAATATTTTAATAAGGAAAGTAAAATGATTATATAATTCAAGATTTTGTGTGATACGTGTTCATTTTTTAAAATTTGCATTAAATAAAAACAAGTTTGGCAATCATTTAGCTCTTTTATTTTAAATTACTGCTTAATTGTTTGGGTTTACAGTGTAGCTAAAACTCCAAACATCTGTGCAGTTTTTAAACCCATAAAGCAGGTATGTCCAAACTATGGCCCGGGGACCAAATGTGGCCCCCAGATCAGTTGTTTTGGCCCTCACGTTTCCAGGTGAATTGGCCCACACTATCGCAAGTAGTACTTTTTACTGCATGTTGAAATCTACCTTGATCAAGTAAATGTAGTTTGTCCTTTTGAGGGTCTAAGCCTGAACAAAGGTCTGGAGAATCATTCAAACCTGTTAAAAATGCATAGATTTGAATTACTCACAGTTTTAACCACCCTCGATCGGCCCTCACACTGGTCTGTGTTTTAATATTTGGCCCTTGATGAAAAAAGTTTGGACACCCCTGCCATAAAGCATCGACAAATAGACTCAAACTGTTTACTTTATAAATGTTAATTCCATTTCCTGACAGCAGGGGAACAAAGCTGGGAACAAAGCTGAAGTTTAGAAAGTATATTTTCCTTAAACAGACATTATTTAGTTATAAAATGTAAAATACTTACCCTAATGAGACCAAAAACATGTTTAAACGCGTATTAAAGCAGAAGAATGCCTCATATGTGATTTTTCCTCATATATCAAACCGTTTGGAGGTCAAATTGTGAATGAATCTTCCTCTGATCTGCCTCCTCCAAAACATCCTGTTCTTTCAGAAATACAACTACACCTCCACCCACACTGTGAAACAGGCTCTGTCCAATGCGATTATGTAATACGCCAATGGGCTCCATCAGCTCACACCAAGCACCATGATTTATGTGCACCAAATGCAGAGCTATGACTTTAATGCAATTATATACTCAAAGGTGCATTGTGGAACTTTTCTGGTGGCTCTTTTCACCAGGGAGATGCTATTGTTTTGTCTGAAATGTTTCACAGTATGGTATTAAACTTTTTTATCTTCATGGAGACCAAACCAGACCAAGTTACAGGTCAGATCTGTGGAGAGGCGACCCCGCTCACAGTCAGAATGAATGTTTTTCTAGCTATAAAACTGCATCTAATTGAATAAATGTAAGGTAGAGCTGTGTAAAGTCATACTGTGGAACATTCCAGGCAGAGCAATGACATCTTCATAGAAATAAGCAGGTGACAGACCCCAACCAAAAAGTTACATAGTGTACCTTTACTGAAACTACATGTAAAATTTTATAAACTTGACTTGTCCGTGACCCCAGATACAAAATAAACCTGTTCAAATCAAATACAGCTTTTACTATATATACTTTATTCTAATGCTGATTTATTCTTAATTACAAAACATTTACACATAACACATGATAATGTACTATACAACATAATGTACTATTTATTTATTTATGATATAATCTGATGTTTGGGTTTTGAGTTGCCAGTTCCAATACTGATATCCAGCCAAATCCATGGTCTGCCCACACTGCAAAAACTGCAGTCTCGCCAAGTTAAGATTAGTTGAATTAACAAAGTTTTAGCATGATTTGAGTATTTCACTTCAATGAAATAAGCCTTTTTGTGCTTAAAATCTGAAAATACTTATTGCTACACTGAACTACAGAAGACCAACGGCGCAACAAACGCAAACTCTGCAACAAATGCAAACGCCGCAACAAATACAAACGGCGCAACAAATACAAACGCCGCAACAAATGCAAACGCCGCAACAAATGCAAACGCCGCAACAAATACAAACGCCGCAACAAATACAAACGCCGCAACAAATACAAACGCCGCAACAAATACAAACGCCGCAACAAATACAAACGCCGCAACAAATACAAACGCCGCAACAAATACAAACGCCGCAACAAATGCAAACGCCGCAACAAATACAAACGCCGCAACAAATACAAACGCCGCAACAAATACAAACGCCGCAACAAATGCAAACGGCGCAACAAATACAAACGCCGCAACAAATGCAAACGCCGCAAAAAATGCAAACGCCGCAACAAATACAAACGCCGCAACAAATACAAACGCCGCAAAAAATGCAAACGCCGCAACAAATGCAAATGCAAATGTTGCAACAAATACAAATGTCACAACAAAAAGCCACACCACACCAAAAAAAGCCACAATGGAAGTAGCTGCAGGACTCTATTTTCCGACAGACCAAGTGAGGAGGATCAAGAGGGAAATTACATTTCTAACTTTGTTCTTCTTCAACTTTTCCCATTTCCCATTCACTTCCTGCTTGATCCTTCATCCTTTTTGATGTGTTGCAGCTTTTGTATTTGTGTTTGTGGTGTTTGTATTTGTTGCGAAGATAGAGTCCCAGAGTCACTTCCGTTGTGGCTTTTTGTTGTGTTGTGGCATTTGTTTTTGTATTTGTATTGCTTGAATGAAGAAAAACACACTTCTTCCATTGGCAGATCATTTGACCAAATTGAATCTGCTCAACTAAAGTCAAATGTTCTTAATGTAAGTCACTTTAGAGTTAGTGAATTACCAGGATATTGCTTGAATTTCAGTGCATAAACTGAGAATGAGACAAACTCATGTGTGTCTCTAACTGCAGGTTAAGGCTTTGGTGACCCAGGTTCAGTCATGATTCGAGTACATTTTCAAACAGTAAAAGGCTAAAGATTCTTCGGTTCCTCCCCCACCTCTGCACATAACAACAGAAGGACCAATGATGCCCTCACAGACAGTAATAATACGAGTGCGTATCTCTATTTAGTATCTCTCTGTTTTGTTTAAGGCCATAAAGCGCAATTAACTTAGCAGTGATAGCATCACCCACTCGTCCTCCTCTTCCTCTTCTTCCTCCTCCTCTCCCTCCTCCACCTCCTCCTCCTCTTTCTCCTGGTGCTGCTGTGCCTCTGGTTTTAATATGAAGTCTTTAATATCTGATGGAAATTCGGAGTAGAGTTTTAACCTTTGAGCTGCATATTTCCAACACTAATGAAAAGTCAATTTGATTGCAGAAATGTTGACCTTTTCCCGTGTAGTTTTAGGATGAAAATCGTATGTAAGAAGAACTAACAGGGGGATGTAGTAGTAGCTGTAGTGGTAGTAGTAGCAGATAAAGTAGAAAACCCCAATACAAAAAGTAAACAGTAGAAGTATGATTGTTAGAAGCCATATAGTAGTACAGATATAAATAGTGCTAGTTCTAATAGTTGCAGTAGTAGTAGTAGTAGAAGGTGGAGTAGTAGTAAATATAGTTGTAGTAATAGTAGTAGCAGATGTAGTAGTAGTGGTAGTATAATGAAACAACTGAAATAATAGTAGTTCAACTGGTAGTAAGTGGTGTAGCAGTTGTAGCGATATAAATAGTACTAGTAGTTACAGTAGTAGTAATAGTAATAATAGTAGCAGCAACAGTAGTAGTAGTAGTAGTAGTAGTAGTAGTAGTAGTAGTAATAGTAGTAATAGTGGTACTAGTGGTAATAGTAATAGTAAATATGGTTGTAGTAATAGTAGAAGCAGATGTAGTAGTAATGGTAGTAGAAGTAGTAGTAGTATAATACTTAAATAAATCTCTGGCAGTAGTAGTAGTAGTAGTAGTAGTAGTGTTACTAGTGAAAAAAAAGTAGTACAACTGGTAGTAAGTGGTGTAGCAGTGGTAGAAATATAAATAGTACTAATTTGTAGTAATAGTAGTAGCAGATGTAGTAGTAGTGATAGTAGAAGTAGTAGTATAATACTTGAATATCAGAAGCCAACTACTACTACTAAGTACAACTACTATATTGTGTACAATATAGTAGTTGTATAGCAACTGCAGTAGTACAACTAATAATAAGTGCACAAGTAGTAGTAGCAGTAGTAGTATGAGTTTTAATAGCAGTAGTTGTGGTAATAGTAATATTAGTAGAAAGGGTAGTAGGGGAAGGAGTAGGTATAGTAGAAACCCAAATACAAAAAAAAATGTGTGGCAGTAGTAGTAGTGATAGTAGTACAACTGGTAGCAGTACAAGTGGTGTAGCAGTAGTAGCGATATAAATAGTACTAGTTCTAATAGTTGCAGTAGTAGTAGTAGTAGTAGTAATAATAGTAAATATAGTTGTAGTAATAGTTGTAGCAGATATAGTAATAATGGTAGGAGAAGTAGTAGTAGTGTCATACTAATATTAGAAGCCTCAATACACAATATAGTAGTTGTATAGCAACTGCAGTAGTACAACTGATAAGTGCACAAGTAGTAGTAGCAGTAGTAGTATGAGTTTTAATAGCAGTACTAGTTGTGGTAGTAGTAATATTAGTACAAAGGGCAGAAGGAGAAGCAGCAGTAGCAGTAGTACGTGTAATGGAACAGATCTAATCACTATAATTACGACTTCCTATTACTTTGCATATATTTTCCTGAGTCCTCACTTAACCCTGAGATTTAAGCAGCTCTGGGCCTGCTGGAGCATTATAAGCCACATTTTCCACAATCCCTGAACGCACCACACACAGAGACCTTTCTGAAACAGCAGGGGGCCCCACAAGTCATTAAGAAGCTGTCTCACGCCACAGGCCACTGGGTTTGGGCCCCGAGAAAGAGATGGAGAAAAAAACATGTCTCACCCCAGCACAGATGTATTGTATAAGCGGCTCTTGAGGTAAAAATACGTTGTGTCCGGTCTACATCTATTTATAAGAGGATTTTATGGTCCGCGAATCAGGAAGTAACACCGGTGCGATGTTATCATGTTTGTTGTTGTTGCCGTGATGGTAAAACGTGCTTAAAAACTTCACGGTGAATAAGTAAGATTCTCTGAATACAAAAGATAAGTGAGGAAATCTTTGGACCACAAGAAAATGTTTAAAATGGACAGTAAAAATCATCCAAGTTTATTCCATTAAATATAAGAACAATTATTATTACAGGTAATCTATGTAATTTCTGGTGGAGGGTTTTGCTTTATTCAATTCAGGGGTTTTTATTGCTCCAAAATACCAAGAGAGTCCATTCTTCTTGGGTCTGGCTTGTAACTTGGCATCGCCTGCTTATCTTGTTGGAAAAATGCAAGTTTAATGCCTAACTGTGGAATATTAACCCATTTATGCTGGTTTCTGAGTAGCACAGCATTGAGTTTGGTGCCAGCTGCTGTGTAGTGCAGCATTGTTGTTGATTTATCCTCATTTTCATGACGTAAATTTTATTTTATTTTTCATTTCATGACGCAATTTCAGAAAAGCGAGTCTTACCTTTTAAATGCAATTTATTTCATTTTTTTGTTTTTATTTTTATTTATTATTTTTTTGTTTTTATTTGCTTCAGAGGCTGAGATATTAAGGTTTTCATAAACAAAATCAAAATTATATATCTAGTGTGCGCGCCGCACCTCCTCTTGTACGACATGGACACCGCGCGTGGATCGTATCTTGTTCGCTCGTTCGCTGTGTGGACCGCGCTTCCTCCTGTGCGCCTCTAAACCAGAACTAACACCAGGACTAAGACAGGTCTAAAGCAGGTCTAAACCAGGTCTAAACCGGATCTAAAACCAGGACTAAACAAGCATTAAATCAGGACTAAAACCAAGTCTAAACCAGGTCTAAACCAGGTCTAAAACCAGGTCTAAAACCAAACAAGAATTTGCAGGAGGTGGTTGCTACATTCATGTAGTTTTACAAAGCCAATGACAATATCAAGTAATCCAAAGTATTCAGATTACGTTACTCATTATTCAAGTAATTTAATGGATTACATTACAAACTACATTCTGGGGTATGTAATCTGTAATCTGTAGGGAATACAGTTTAAAGTAACCTTCCCAACACTCAACAGAATTATCAAATGTGTCACAATGAAACGGAATTCAAAACTTCTGAAACGGAAAATCATTGGCCCTAAATATGCTGTACAAATTGAATTGAGACGTTTGAATCTGCCTCATGTAAATCGTTGGATCCTGCAAGTTATTTTCGTCTTATTTGCTGGGCTGATGTAGTCAGACCAGAACCCTCCATCCATCTGCTCCTGGTCCGGCTCTTCCATCAAATTTTAGAACCTTTGTGGCCCTCGAGCCAAAAAGTTTGCCCACTCCTGCGTTAGAAGTTCAAAAAACTGAACTTTTGGAGTCGGCCGCGCTGCGAACTAGGGCTCTCCCCGTGGGGCCATGGCTCTCCACGGGACCGGGGCTCTCTGCAGGGCCGGGGCTCTCCGCGGGGCCGGGGCTCTCTGCAGGGCCGGGGCTCTCCGCGGGGCTTGTGGGTAATCTCTTTTTACTTTGCGCGCAGGCTCAGGTTCTGGTCGCGTGCAGCGCTGTAAACAGAACAGGCCCCTCCCTCCAGACTAGCACTCGCGCGGTGCCCTAATGTAAGTGAATGAGGCGACTATTTTATTTTCAATTTCAAATCTAGGCATAGGCATTTTCATACATGAAAACCTGTATGCTTCCACCGATTAATTTTTTAAAAAAATAAAATAAAAAAAAATAAAAAAAATTTTCCCCTCGGAAGGGCAACTTCAGTCGAGGAGGCCATATGGGCAGTTGCCAGGACAACCAAAGCAACCCCCCACGTCCCTGCTGGTGAATAATGGTGATATTGTGAATAGGCAAAAATAGAGAGAGAGATTCAAAGAAGATTGTACAACAACTGGACAATGCAGCCTCGTTTTCAAAAATGAACTATTTTGGTCCTTAACAGCTCCACTATTGTCAATTCTTCATACAAAGATCATACAAAGAATCAAAATTGTGCTTCTATCACATGCGTAATAAATAAGTAATAAACGGTAAATAATCTTTTTTTGGGGTACAAAACAAACATTTAAAAATACAAATGTTTGTTTTGTATGTCACTGTCACATGAGTCTGGAATAAAGATGAACTGAACATTGTGTAACTTGCCTGCAAAGTTCCACAGTATGACATTACTTTTATCTCTACAGCGACAGCGTTATTGCTTAAATGCAAAACGGTTATGTTTAATGTCATACCGGGATATTCCACACAAAGCAACAGCATCTCCATGGAGACACACAGGTGGCAGACCCTCCATCAGAAAAGTTAAACAGCGCACCTTAAGTAATTTATATTTTGAAGGGTGGTTTAGTATAGCTATTACGCTTTAATATTACTTAACTTAACTTGGAGACACAGTGGGCGAGCTATAGGAGCCGGGGTGCACAAGAGCCTATTGACTCATCTGAGACAGTGTAATCTACCAAAGGCTTAAGGAGGGAGATTGTACCTTTAAGATCAATGGAGAGAAAAGTATTGGCGCAGGTGGTTTTATGTAGTTGCAAAGCTGTTTGACCTCTGCTTTGAACCTGAACAAACCCACATAGGCCTGTCATGAAAGCACAGACTAAGCATGTTGTACTACTCCAGAGAGATATGGTGTTAAACTATAATAATGCAAACACTTTATGACACTGACACAAAACAGGATAATCCCACTAAACCACTTTTTAAATAGACAGTCTCATTAAAATGTCTAAACTGATAATTAGCCAGAGAAGTGATTTATTCAACTCAGCTCAGATCTTCTTCTCACACAAAAATGGCAAAAATATAGTAATTATCTTGGCAGAACTCAAAGGGCTAAAGGAGTTTGGAACTTTAGGATCAATGGGGGGAAAAAAAAGACAGCGACAGAGAGAGACAGAGAGGGACAGAGAGAAAGCGAGACAGGAAGAGAGAGAGGAGACAGAGAGAGACAGGCAGAGAGAGAAGAGACGGGGAGTGAGAGAGGAAAGACAGAGATAGACAGAGAGAGAGACAGAGAGACAAAGAGAGAGAGAGGAGCCACAGAGAGACAGAGAGAGAGAGAGAGACGGGAGAGACAAAGAGCGAGAGAGCAAGAGAGGGAGAGAGGAGCCAGAGGGTCCAGTCTGCTGCGATCTTGAGCATTAATCATTAATGAATGAATCATTGGATTTAAATAGGGTCTTTCAAGACCCAGTGACCACTGGAGCCCCCCTGTGGCACCTGGTTTCCCAGTGCTCTCTCTTCCAAATACTAAACAGGCCCAGTCCTTAGTTTGAGGTCTGACGAAATCAGGCTCTGACAAGCCGGTATGGTCATGGCATGGCTTTAGACCTGGTTTAGACCCGGTTTAGACCTGGATTAGGGAGGTTATTGAGATCCTGAAACAAGCCCATAGGGCAGTAAACGCGGACGAGGACGCCAACTTTCAAGGACCTAGGATGTTGTCCTGGAGAATTCGGACTGCAGATGGCGTTATTCTCCTACCAGGAGAATGGTGCCAAAATCTGTGCAAGTTGCAAGACACATCAGTATGGTATTACCTGACCTGTCATGGTTTGAGTGTGGTTGAGGACCCCAAAGCAGAGACAGAGGCGGAGGTAGCTGTTAAACAGGTTTATTGCCGGGAATGAAGGATGTGGTGATGGAAACTGACTGGAGACATAGACGGAGGGAAGACACTGGGGTAGACTCACAGGTAGACAGACTGGACGACAAGGGCAGGCAGGACGACAAGGGCAGGCAGGACGACGTGGACAAGCAGGATGAGGACATAGACAAGGGATTGACAAGGAATGAACTGACACAGAACAAAGGACAAGGACAGAACTAAGTAGTGGAGCTGATTAGACAATGAGCTGCAGGTGAACCACCGAGCGGGTGATCCACACTGCAGCATTAGCCCAGCCACGCCCCCGAGAGGAGTAGACAGACGCAGAAGGGAGGGGGAACACATAAAAACCAAACCCTGACAGTACCCCCCCCCCCCAACAACACAAACACGGGAGGGTGGAGGGGGCCTGGACGGAGGGACACAAGGAAACTGGCACCCAGGATGGAGAGGAGCAACCAGCAGCAGCCCAGGAAGGGACACAGCCACCCCGGACGGAAACGAGTGTCCAGCAGCGGCCGAAGAAGGGATACGGCTACCCCAGACGGAGACAAGTGTCCAGCGGCGGCCCAGGAAGGGAATCGACCGCCCCAGACGGAGAACAGTGTACAGCGGTGGTCCAAGAAGAGAATCTACCACCCCAGACGGAGAACAGTGTCCAGCGGCGGCCCAGGAAGGGAGTTGACCACCCCAGATGGAGAACAGTGTCCAGCGGTGGTCCAAGAAGAGAATCTACCACCCCAGACGGAGAACAATGTCCAGCGGTGGTCCAGGTAGGGAGTTGACCACCCCAGACGGAGAACAGTGTCCAGCGGTGGTCCAGGAAGGGAATTGACCACCCCAGACGGAGAACAGTGTCTAGCGATGGCGCACAAGGGAATCGACCACCCCAGATGGAGACGAGTATCCAGCGGTGGTCCAAGAAGGGATTCTGCCACCCCGGATGGAGAACGGTGTCCAGCAGTGGCGCAAAAGGAAAATTTGCCACCCCGGACGGAGAATGCTGTCCAGCGGTGGTGCGCAATGGGAATCTGCCACCCTGGACAGACAACAGAGTCCAGCGGCGGCGCACAAAGTTCAAGGGACATGGAGGCAGAGAAAACAGGAGCTGGGGCAGGAGTCGGGTAGTGGCTGTTGCAGAACTCTCCAGAGGAACAAATGAGGACAAATGAGGCAGCTGGGAATTGGAGCCTGCCGATGCTCTACACTCTGTGGGGTCCAAGTGGTCAGTTCATTCTGTCATGGTTTGAGTGTGGTTGAGGACCCCAAAGCAGAGACAGAGGCGGAGGTAGCTGTTAAACAGGTTTATTGCCGAGAATGAAGGATGTGGTGATGGAAACTGACTGGAGACATAGACGGAGGGAAGACACTGCGGTAGACTCACAGGTAGACAGACTGGACGACAAGGGCAGGCAGGACGACAAGGGCAGGCAGGACGACAAGGTCAGGCAGGACGACGTGGACAAGCAGGACGAGGACGTAGACAAGGGATTGACAAGGAATGAACTGACAAAGAACAAAGGACAAGGACAGAACTAAGTAGTGGAGCTGATTAGACAATGAGCTGCAGGTGAACCACTGAGCAGGTGATCCACACTGCAGCATTAGCCCAGCCATGCCCCCGAGAGGAGTAGACAGACGCAGAAGGGAGGGGGAACACATAAAAACCAAACCCTGACATGACCCTTCTGAAGAAGGATGTAGAAGACTGAAACATGTGTGTAACCAACACTGATCTGTCAAAAAGACCATTTATTTGGAAATTATACTGGAAGACCAAAAGAACCTCTTTGAAGTGGCTGCTAAAGTCCTGGTTTCCCGGACTATACCAGGACTAAGCCTGGTATAGTCTTGGTATAGTCTGGAGATGGTCCAAACAGCTGCAATCTTGAGCATGGCTTTGGTCCTGGTTTAGTCCTGGTTTAGTCCCAGTCTAGTCCCGGTCTTACCTATGCTGATGGTCCACACGACTGCGATCTTGAGCATGGCTTTGGTCCTCGTTTAGTCCTGGTTTAATCCCAGTCTAGTCCCGGTCTTACCTATGCTGATGGTCCACACGGCTGCGATCTTGAGCATGGCTTTGGTCCGGGAGTTGAAGCGGCTGTGCTCGATGGGGTTCCTGATGGCCACGTAGCGGTCGAGGGAGATGGCGCACAGGTGCATGATGGACGCTGTGGAGAAGAGCACGTCCAGGTAGATCCAGATGGGACAGAGAGAGAGAGGGAGGGGCCACGCGTAATCTGTGAAGAGAGAAAAAATGAGAAACAAGTGAGGAAAGAGAGAAAGAACAGGTGAGGAGAGGAGAAAAACACAGGTACGACAGGAGGGCTGTAGAGAGAGATGGAGGTAGGAGAAATAACCATGTAAAAGGGTGATGAAAGTCAAGATAATTTGGATACTTTGCAGTGACATCACGCTGGTGGTGTTCTACATGTATCTCTATTGGAGGAATGTTCAGGAGTTACCATGGTGACACAATGCACACATTAGCAAACACAGACAAAAACAGTCATCTGGAAATGCAAGAAGAAATACAAAATGGATTTAAAGTACATATTTTCTAGAGCTTATGATCAGTCCGAGTGTTCATGGTCCTGTTTAGGAGGTAGACTTTCAACAAAAAGGTGAGAGTGACGAACTGTTGTCTAATGTTAGCTCACTTGTGATTGTAATGTTACATGTGAGAGACGTATTTCACAAGCACAAATCAGCCCACCTGTCAGTTCTTTATGATCAGATTGTGTTAAAATTCAGATTAAAGCCTAAACGCCGGCACCCACTCACATTATCTGGTCTTAAACCATTTTTAAATGTGCGACAAAAAGTGCACACAAAAGACACATGAGAATCTGATGAGATTTTAAACCTCTGAACGCAAAGACTATTGTGGGATATGTCTGCATAAAACAGTCTACAGCTGTGAGCGCACCTCGCATTTGCTTTTTCCTGTCTACTGTAAAATCACTCCAAGACTCTTAAGTGTTCAAAGATCAGAGCTCAAGTCAAAACTGTCTTATTATTATTTGTGAAATGTGGTGCAATACTTCAGATACAGGATTTTTAATGCACAGAAAGCTGGAGATAAAGTCCACAGGAAGTAGAGTCACTATCGCTAATCTGCAGCTTCACACCGACCCGTGCGCTGTGTGGATGTTAACAGACACACGTGAGGAACTCGCTGGATTAACAACACTGTTCTGTGGACTGGATGCCATTATTTATGGAGGACAAATTCTATGGATAATGTGGAGGAGATGCTGCACTTTAAATTTATCACTTTACAGGAGGAGAGTAGCAGCTCACAGTCACAGTGACACATACAGTGCTCATAAGTTTACAGACCCTGGCAGAATTGATGATTTCTTGGTCCAGAAGCTGCACATGGGATGTACTTGGATATTCCAACATGATAATGATCCAAAACACAAAGGCAAGTGGACCTGTCATTGGCTCCAGCAGAATAAAGTGAAGGTTCTGGAGTGTTCGTCTCTTCTGACCTCAGTATCACTGAGCCTCTGGGCAGATCTCAAGATGCAGTTCAGACAAGAGCCCAAGAATTTACAGGAACTGGAGCCTTTTGTCAAGAAGAATGAGCAGATTTACCATCAGAGAAAATAAAGAGCCTCATCCACAACTATCACAAAAGACTCCAGCTGTCATTGGGTCATTTGTGTAGTTTCTGTCGTCATTATGATTTAAAAAGAGGAAACACAGTTGTTTGATCATAAATGGCTTCACTCAAGCACTAACCATGAATGAAAGAAAAGTTTTTGTGTTATCTTTCATATTCTCTGAAAGATGGACAAGAAATCATAAACACTGTCAGGGTCTGTAAACTTATGAGCACAACTGTACACACAAGGAGCGCAGCGGCTCAAAATCGCACACGAAGACACAAAGTCGGGTCACGCCTCCCTGAACTCAGCCCCAAAGCAGCTGTAACTAGCGCATGGAAACCCGACGGAAGGCCTACAGGACCCAGTGAAACCCGACAGGCTCGGTCAGACTCGGACACATCAGTGTGATAAGACATGACTGGTCCAGCCTCTTGTGCTAAGGTGCACTTATCACTCTGTGCGTGCGTGTGCTGATGGTTTGACGTTCCAATTGCCTTTTCTCAGTTGATTATTTACATCAGACTTTCCACATCAAAAATACCCTACATGTGTCATTGGCAGGCCTATGAAAATAGTGTGATTTTAATTGTGTCGGACTTGTGAAATATCTTAATGCTTATCAGGCTCGGTTCAGATTTGATCGCTGCTCTGTGGGATGAGGGCCATACAGAGAAAATCGTCACAGCCCACATTCTAGTTGTGACTAAAGTGAAAAATGTGCCAAATTTTTCAAATAAAAAGTTGCCTAATTTTCTCCCTCTAGAACACAATGTTAGCTATTTCTTTATTCATTTAAAACAAGGAAAGTGCACATAAAACATTAACCTGATAGAGAAAAGATGCTCTGTGCCAGATTTAGCTACACGCTATATTCCATCTGCAATCCCCCGGCAGGTACAAAATGCATTAAATGCATTAGAGAAACTATTTACAACTCTTGCCGCGACATTTCATCATTAAAACAATCAAAATTCATTCATTCTAATTTCCATAAATATAAGATTTCAAATTCATCATTATCTTCTAAAAATGTCATTGTTAATATCCTCTAAAATTCAGCTGGAAGTGTGTTCTGTTAGTTAAAGATGCATTTTGTAACTTTTCTGGTGAAAGTCTAATGTTTCCATGAAAATTTTATGGGTGCTTTACCTAGATTGTTCTACCATTTCGCTTTTATTCAATAGCATGTGTTAATTAATAAAAAAACAAAACAAAGAAATTGTAAGTTGAAACTCCTGGTGCAGTGGACGCTCAACTTGGCTCATCTTAATTATCTTGATTAAACATTTTAATTGGACACTGGCTCTGTATAGAAGACACACTCCGCTTCCGAGGACCATTCCAAATCAATCGCAATTACCACATTGAATGAAAATTAGCCATTACCTCAAGTCTCTTTCTATTTTTAGTCGTGTGCATTTGAACGCATCAGTACAGAAAACCCGGTCTGTTCCAGGGACCAGGGCTTTAATTAAAAAACAACACACCAAATACCCAGGAGGCTCTCAGGGTCTCCGGGGTAATCACGTAAAGATGTGTGTGGAAATGTGTTACTGTAGCGATAAAAGATAAAGCAGGAATTAACATACGGAGATTAAATGATCAGATGTTACGCAACAGGCATACAAAATGTCTAGAGCGGGAATTCATTTGTGGATGTGCAACAATAAGAAGAATCATTATTAATTAAAAAGTTCTGTATTATGCAAAACTGACTCTTGTTTCTCTGTTACCGCCTCAAAAACAGAGGTGGAGTTGTGTTTTGTTTCCTTCACACATGTTCGAGTGATCCTGCATTATTTGTTATTTGTGTATCACACAGGAAACACAAAAAATACAACGCAAAAGTCTAGTCAGTTCAACAGAAAGTGTCAATAGTTCATGCTTAATATGACAAATCAGGCTAATAAACAACAAAGGAACGTAAGATTTTATTATGTGAACTAAAATATCCTCTAAAATTCTCCAATTAGAAAACGGGCTGGGAATAAACCACCAATTTCAGATTCAAAGTTTCAGATACAGAGCTTGCGAGTCTCTCTTTACAGATCAACAATCTAGCAAAGACTGAACAAACAGAGGGAGGATTTAGAGACTGGATGAACAGAGGGGGTACCGTATTTTTCGACCTATAATTCGCACTTTTTTCAGCAGAAAGAAAGTTTGGTGTGAGCGAGAAACTTGTGTTTGACTGGAGAAAAGCGAAGGATATTTGAACTGCAATGAAGAAAACAAAAATGCTAATCGCGGTTAAAAGCTGGATTTAGCTGGAGTTGGTGGAGTTGCTCAGAAGTGACACAGAGGATGAAGGGTTCAGTGGATTTTGTGATTTGGAGCGAGATGGAGAGTTCGGTAAGCTTATTCTGTTCTGTTGTTTATGCAATAGTTTTCTGAATAACTGCTCATATGTGACGTGAACACACCAGACACTGTTGTTCTCTGTTCTACTGTTATTTCTATAACTGTATGTGGCCATACCGGCTCGTCAAAGCCTGATCCCGTCAGATCTCAGAAGCTAAGCAGGGCCGGGCCTGGTTAGTACTTGGATGGGAGACCACTGGGAATTCCAGGTGCCACAGGGGGGCGCCAGTCGCAAAAACTGTCGTTGTGTCCTTAGGCAAGGCACATCACCCACATTGCCTAGTATGAAAGTGGTGTGTGCGTGAGTGTTGGTGGTGGTCGGAGGGGCCGATGGCGCAGATTGGCAGCCTCGCTTCTGTCAGTCTGCCCCAGGGCAGCTGTGGCTACAATAGTAGTTTACCACCACTGGGTCTGGAGTGAATGAATAATGCTCTGTAAAGTGTCTTTGAGTGTCCAGAAAAGCGCTATATAAAACTGATGCATTATTATTATTATTATTATTATTATTATTATTATTATTATTATTATTATTATTATTATTATTATTATTATTATTATTATTATTATTAACTCACTGTTTCTGGTCTCTGATTTGATCAAATAAATTTCCCCCAAAAATGTGACATATATGTTTTTTTCTTTTTCGTTGAGCATTTTTTGGCTGGTACGACTTATACTCCAGAGCGACTTATATTCAAGAGAATATAAGGTATATTGAGACTGAGTGAACAGAGGGAGGATATAGAGACTGAGTGAACAGAGGGAGGATATAGAGACTGAGTGAACAGAGGGAGGATATAGAGACTGAGTGAACAGAGGGAGGATATAGAGACTGAGTGAACAGAGGGAGGATATAGAGACTGAGTGAACAGAGGGAGGATATAGAGACTGAGTGAACAGAGGGAGGATATAGAGACTGAAGGAACAGAGGGAGGATATAGAGACTGAGTAAACAGAGGGAGGATATAGAGACTGAGTGAACAGAGGGAGGATATAGAGACTGAGTGAACAGAGGGAGGATATAGAGACTGAGTAAACAGAGGGAGGATATAGAGACTGAGTGAACAGAGGGAGGATATAGAGACTGAGTGAACAGAGGGAGGATATAGAGACTGAGAGAACAGAGGGAGGACATAGAGACTGAAGGAACAGAGGGAGGATATAGAGACTGAAGGAACAGAGGGAGGATATAGAGACTGAGTAAACAGAGGGAGGATATAGAGACTGAGTGAACAGAGGGAGGATATAGAGACTGAGTGAACAGAGGGAGGATATAGAGACTGAGTGAACAGAGGGAGGATATAGAGACTGAAGGAACAGAGGGAGGATATAGAGACTGAGAGAACAGAGGGAGGATATAGAGACTGAGAGAACAGAGGGAGGATATAGAGACTGAGTGAACAGAGGCAGGATATACAGACTGAGTGAACAGAGGGAGGATGTAGAGACTAGAAGAACAGAGGGAGGATATAGAGACTGAAGGAACAGAGGGAGGATATAGAGACTGAAGGAACAGAGGGAGGATATATAGACTGAGTGAACAGAGGGAGGATATACAGAGTGAGTGAACAGAGGGAGGATATAGAGACTGAATGAACAGAGGGAGGATATAGAGACTGAACAGAGGGAGTTTATAGAGACGGCCCTGGAATCATTAGGGAAGTTAACAGCTCCTTTTATCTTTAGTTCAGTAGGGATTGGGGATTGGAATTGAAATGATCCAAATTATTGTAGTGAAAGTGTATGGAGTTTAAAAACACAATGGAGCACTTCCTGTATTACCACATGACATCACAAGGTGGAACAGAGGTTAGGTATCGCAAATCTTTGTGAAATTGTATCTACAGTAATAGTTTAAATTAAGGGGTGTTCTACATGTGCTTCATGTGTATGGTGGAATGTTCAGCAGTTACCATGGTGATACAATGGACACATTAGCAAACACTACGAAAAACAAAACAAGTCTAACAACTCAAATACTCAAAATACAAAATGGATTTACAGAAACACATTTTCAGCAGCCGGTAATCAATCTGAGCATTCATGGTCCCTTTTAGGAGTTTGATTTTCAACAAAAAGGTGATAACGACTGAAAAACTGTTGGCTAATGCTAGATGGATTGTGACTAATGCTACAGTTTAACAGCCCAAACCGCTCTCCTGTTCTAATTCCAGTTATAAATCAGTTTTTTCTGGTCACATTGTGCTAAAATAAAGCTCAGATTAAAGTCTAACAAGCCTCAGAGAGACCAGTGCCCACAGTTAGCATCACACCGCCACGTTGATGACATCCGGTGCAGCGTATCAATAAATCAGATGCCTTAGCTGTAATGGATTAATAAACAGATGATTAAAGATAAAGGAAGTGCTAAAATATTGAGATGTGAGTCCGTTTGCATAGTACATCAGAGCCAGTGTGAAAAAGGCCACATGAGGATCTGTGAAAGGACATCTGCTTTAATCATGAATGGAGCCTACAGACTGAACACAACCCTTTAATTGTACTGGCATTACCGTTTAAAGGGCACACGTTATATACAGACTTTTATCAGCTTTTACAATAGTGTTCCTTCATTAGAAACTTATTCAAAGTTGTATTTTAATTGCACAGATCCACCTTTTGTGATACTCTACCCTTAAATGTGTAACTTTTCTGGTGGAATCTCCTGCTTGTTTCTATGGATACGTCATTGCTCTGCCTGGAATGTTCCACAGTATGACATTAAACAGCTCTACTTTACATTTATTCAATTACAGGTGGTTTTATAGCTCAAAAAGACCTAAAAAACAGGCATTGTGACTGTGAGAAACAAGTACCTCTCCACAGATCTGACCTGTAACTTGTCAACATGAAGATAGAAAGGTTTAATGCCATACTGTGAAGCATTCCAAACAAAGCAACAACATCTCCACGGAGACAAGCATCTGACGGACTGTCCATTAAAAACTTATTCAAACTGTATTTTAATTGCACAGAGCAGCTTTTTTAGTTCTAATACCGATTTTGATACTATAGCTTTAAGTTTCAATGCCCGATATCGACTGAAAACATTTATTTCCTTTCCCTGTTGCTGTGTTTCAGATGAACTCACATCATTCTCATATTGTAATATAGATGGGGACAGCTAAAATAAAAGTAAAAAAAATCCTATATTACATGAACTTTACTCTTGTGCGCTTTAAGCTTTGTTGAATATAATTACAATGTATAATTACTTTCTGTACATCAGGGACTGCAGATGGAAACTATATCATCCGGTGCAGATCATGTTTCTTTTTTATGAGTTTAACGTACATTGTCCCTTCAAATAAAGGCTAAACTAGTGCTGTCGATCAATTAAAATATTTCATAGTGATTAATTAATTAATGGCACATTTTGGTCCCTAGAATAATCATTTTAATACTCTTATCAACATGAAGTGGATAGGCTTTGTGCAAATGTTTTTTTATTGCAACTGTGTTTGTCGCCCCATCGCTGCTGTACTAAAGGCGATTATGTCATCACACAGCGCTGTTTGTTTACATGTCGCAGCAGAGCTAACACTTTAGCACAGAAATTAAGTCCAGCGCCAGTGTTTATTAAATAGTGAGGCAGATTTGAGTCCTGCTGCGATACGCTCCTCTGTGAGTTTATGGATATAACAGGGAGGAGGAGAGAGGCTGCAAAACCTCTGTCTCTGTCGTCACCGTATGTTTTTGAGTGAACTTTATTTTGTGTTTTCCTCGCATGAATAACGTCAGCGCTCTTGACAGGGCTTCTCAGTTTTGTGCAAATTGTTTTCCTTCCTGTTTACAGTCGGATCCTGAACATTCGCTGTTAAAAAAAATGAACGTTGTTAAAAAAACATTTGCGTTAACTTGTTAATAGCGCTAGGCTAAACTAACCTAAACTAAGCCAAACGTCCTCACAAAACAGACCTGGAGTTGTGATTTGTTTCATTCACACAAGTTTGAGTAAACCTTTATTATTAGTCTGTTTACATCTCTAAAGCTCAAAATGCTCTGTTCCACCTTGTGATGTCATGAAGTGGTAGTTTTCAAGTTAACAGCTCCTTTTTATCTTTTGTTGAGAAGAGAGTAGCAATTCCAGGACTGAAATGATCAAGCTGATTCTAGTGAAGGTGTATGGAGTTTAAAAACACGGTGGAGCACTTCCTGTATCACCACATGACATCACAACGTAGAACAAAGTTTTTTCTGTTGGAGAGAAGAACTGAAATATGCAGATATGTTTGTGATGAGAAAATCACAATAAAACACCAGAAAATAGTGTAATACAGTATAGGCCCTTTAAATACATGAATAATGCAGAGTCTCATACCTTGACACACTAATCTGCCACATGTCTTTCCCTTTCCCCCCTTCCCAGAATGCATTTCCTCTCTCCCTTCTGTCCTCACAGCTCGGACCGCCCTCCCAAACTCACACCATCTCTGACCCCTGACCCCTCCACGGAGCAGAGACGAAAAATGAAAAAATGAAAAATGAAACTGGCCCCAGGGGTCAACAAAACAAGCCCACCTAAACCTGCCGGACCCCCGCTTCATATACACCACTGCAAGACTCCTAGGGGATACACTCAACCAATAGTGCTTTTTTTTTTTTTTTTTTTTTTTTTTTTTTTTACATCACATTGCTTCTATGGTTATAGCTTTGCACTTATCTATCTTGTTTTAATTCAGAACAATTAATTCAGAATTAAAAAACATGTAAACGTGGCCACTGTGGAAACACGTAGGTGGCATGACCTTCACCAGAAAAGTTTCACAGCACCTTTAATCCACTTTTAGAATAACCTTTTTACTCTGGATCTGTGCGCACGAGTCCCACTTTTATAATTTGTTTGACTTTCCTTTAAAATGGAATTAGCATAAGTGCATAATTTTGCTGTTTGTTCCTAAAATGGCCCCGTACGCTCTAACATTTATGGTTTATTCTTTTACACAGCGTGAGACCCATTGAGCCCAAATTGAAAATGACTCCAATTCTGCTCTGCGCGTTAAACAGAGTCACTTTCAAATGTAAATGCTGGAGGTGATGATTTTTCGAGTAGTTTTCTCACTGACCCGATGGAGCCGGACCAAGAGAGACGATATAAAGTTATGTATTCTGTTATAACTTAAATTGGATATTGTGACAGAGTACGCTAATGAACTTATCTGCCTCCACAAAGATGAGCAGAGGATAAAGATTCTGAAACCACTTTAGGCTTGTTAGGTATTATGTATTTAGATTATTACTATGTGAGGGTATGCTTGTTTATTGCTTAAAAGGCGTTAATCACATGAGATGTCTGAGAAGTCCGAAAAGAAAATCATACTAGACGACTAGACTCCAGAGACTGCAGCTGATAAAGGTCAAATATGATGCGACTTCCTGTTGTGCGAAAGGTTTTTCTCCAGTGTGTCTGCAAAGATGTCTGGGCGAGAGGTGAAGAGGTGACGTTCTACAACAGGCATGTCCAAAATGTGGCCCTCAGACCACTTGTTTTGGCCCTCAGGCTTCCAGGTAGAACGCTGCAGCTCGTCTGGCTCCTGTCTTCTATCAGGTGCAATTTAAAATGGTATTAATTGTGTTTAAATGTTTACACTCTTTGGGTCCAGTCTATCTGAGGGAATTACTGGAGCCCTACACTCCTCCCAAAGCCTGAGATCAGCCAACCAGCTCCTGTTGGTCGTGCCCAAAACGAGGCTCAAGACGAGAGGTGACAGAGCCTTTTCTGTGGAATAATTCCTCTTCCTGTCAGATCCTCTCAGTCTGTAACGCAGTTTAAGACTAGACTGAAAACTCATCTCTTTTCCCTGGCATTTAATACTAGTTAGTTTATCTTAGTTTTTATTATATTATATATTATAGTCCTCACATTGTGTTATATATGTGTATGTTTCTTCTGTCTTTGTTATTCTTTCTGTGAAGCACTTTGGTCAACTGAAGTTGACCAAACTGAAATGTGCTGTATAAATAAACTTGAATTGAACTGAATTGAATAGGTACCACAAGTAGTACTTTTTACTGCATGTTTTTGAACTCTGCCTTGGTCAAGCAAATGTAGTCTGTCCTTTTGAGGGTCTAAGCCTGAACAAAGGTCTGGAGGGTCATTCAAACCTGTTATAAATGCACAGATTTGAATTACAGTCGTCCATTACTATATCAAGTTTTTTTAAAATGCTGTTTTGCGTGTTTTTTTCACAGTGCATGAACGTGCACTGTCTTCTGCGTTCTGATTGGCTAAGGGAGAATCCGCGCTTTGTGTTCTGTGTAATCGAAGATGCCATGTCTGTTTATGAGAATAAAACAACAATAACTCCCCATTACTATGTTTTTCACCCGCCGCACCCCCCAGTTTAGATTGTGGCCGATTTGTGCGGCGCGATCCCCCTCCCCACTCCCCGCTTAGGTCGCAGAGGGGTTTTACAGCCTTAAAACATATATAATAATTGTAAAGAATAAAGCTGATTACTTCACGGATTTCACCTATTGCGGGTTATTTTTAGAATGTAACCCCCACGATAAACGAGGGACCACTGTACTCACTATGCCCCTCGATCGGCCGTCACGCTCGTCTGTGTTGTTATATGTGGCCCTTGATGAAAAAAAGTTTGGACACCCCGGAACTGAGGAACTGTTTTGGACCAATGGGAGAAGACGACAACTGGCTGTAACCAATAAGACAAGACGATTTGATGTTTAGGCCTGGTGGTGCAACGTGAATAAAAAGTGTTCAGGGAAAGGCTTCAGGTTTTGTATTAGATCAGGGACAGATAACTGAACCCTCTTCTTTGTATATTCAGGAGTATGTCTGCAGTGTATTCAATAAATAGAAGTGAATTGAATTGTTCTTGTTTGTGAGTTTTTCTCCATCAATGAGCACTCGGAGAAAAGAGGTTAAGTCAATAACTGACATTTAAGTACTGCTTTAGGAAAAGTGAAATATTTAGTACTGTCTTTAAGCAGAAGCGGAACTTTAGTACTGCTCTTAAAGAAGGTGGAAGAAAATGAGCTCTGTCCTAACTAGAGGTGGAAACAATGTCAGTTTAAAGGAGACAGATTAGTAATGAAAAGTCATTATTCCTCCAACAGGCTTGTTTCTGATGAGGGAAGAATGTTATAGCTCCAGAAAGTCAATTTTACGTAATGTCCCCTTGTGGAAATGGAATAAATGTAAGATAGATGTCTTTTAAGGCTATAGTGTGAAATATCTGAGGTGAAGCAATAAAATTATTAAGAATACAAGCAGGTAGCGGACCCTCCATCAGACACAGAGCACTTTTAAAGGGTTCATATGATGCTGTTTTCTGATCTGTGATATAATGTTTCCTCATCACAAACAGACCTGGAGTTGTGTTTTGTTTCATTCACATGTTTAACACACAGACCCTGCATGTTTACGTTCTTCTCTTAGACAGAAAATACACTGTTCCACATTGTGATGTCATGTGGTAATGGGCAGTAGCTCAGTCGGTAGAGCGTTTGTCTAAGGGCTGGATCCGAAGGTTGGCGGTTCGAATCCCGTTCTCGACATAAACACCCACAGGTTGGCGGCGCAATTTCAGCTCCCACAGATGAATGCTGTGGTTGTGTCCTCGGTAAAACCCGTACACTGGTGTAAGAATGTGTGTGTGAATGGCTGTAAATTGCCTTGAAGGTGAAAAAGTGCTGTATAAAAATGCGTGGGAAGAATACAGAAAGTGCACCGCTATGCTTTAAAATTCCATACACCTTCACACTTGGATCATTTCAGCCCTTGAACTGTCAATCTCTACTGAAGTAAAGGTAAAAAGGCAGCTGTTCACTTGAAAACTACCACTACATGACATCACAAGGTGGGGCGGAGCATTTGGAGCTTTGGAGATGTAGACAGACGAATAATAAAGAGTTACTCAAACATGTGTGAATGAAACAAAACACAACCCCAGGTATGTTATTGACGAGGTAACAATATTATAACATGGCTTAAAGGTCACAATAGTCAATTTTGTGTAATATAGGACCTTTAAGTTATTCATTTCAGTGTCCAGTCGCATTGGAAAAAACATTCAACATCTCTCAGCTAAATGCCACATACTAAAAACCTTCATTGTGTAATTTGGTTATCTTATATTAAAATCATAATGGGTGTGAATGGGACTTTCTCTGTATAGGCAACCTCCCTGCCTCTGTCCTGCCCCCCTCTACATCCAAACAGCCCCCATCCCTCCCTCTGTACGACCCCCTCCCTCACACCGGGCCTGGTCTGTTGCTAGAGGAGATATACGTGATTGAGTTGACCCGAAGGTCGTCCAAACATCATCCAAAGCTCAAGAACATGACAGGATTTTATAGGATTCTCTGCGACACTTCACCACTGCACACACGGATATATATATAATCTATAAAGACCAAATCAGAAAATCCTATAGCTGGGTTTCAGATGACATCATAACATTCTATAATATTTAAATACAGGCGGAGGCAGCTAAAACGAATACTGCGCAGATTTTTGTTTTAACGCACTGAATTCTTGGATCTGGTCACTAATAGAAATAATCAGTGTTGTTCTGATACTTCTTAGTGTGAAGACGTAGACTGTTACAGAAGCAAAAAATAGCTGTAATAAAAGGCTATTTCTAAGGAAAATTTCAAAGAATAAAAGAGATTTGGAGGACTAAAGTATTACTCAAATCTATAAAGGTCTTGATGATGAGATGTGCTGATTTCAACACTTTTACTTTTCTACTTCATCACTTTTCACCACAGAGCGTTAACGACAAAAACAACAGTGAGGCCTGTAGAAGGACGCCCATCCTCGGAGCACATGGGTAATTATGCAGAGTAAACAAAGTCCTCTCTCCGTAACTGCTGATCCTGGTGTTTTTATTTTGCTGTTTTGTTAAAAAAATAAAATAAAAATCATTTATAGAGCCCGGTTGCAAATTCGCCCCTGTAACTGTGAGCCTCGATGAGCTTCATTTGACTGGAGCTGAACACTATAGGTGACGTCACACTCACTTAGTCCATTTCTTTAAACAGTCTACGGTGTTAGCGCTGTTGTCATACTTATTTTACTACGCTGAGCATCAACACTAAAGGCTAAATGAAGGCATCAAAGAGGCCACACAAATGTCTTTTCTGTCATGATTAACCTTTTTCAAGTGTCTGTGGAGCCTCCACGCTCTATTTAATGTTGACCTGAAAAATATGCAGTATCTGAGCTGTTGCCTATATCAGTATCGGTATTGGAACAAACCAATAAATAATCAGGTTGAACAACACACAGTGTGAGTACAAATAGCCACTGATCGCAGTTGTGAATTTATCCCAGTTGGAGACAAGAGACAGTTTTCACTTATTGATAACAATGTATTTTGCCATGAAATATCCAAGAGTCGGGTGACCAGATTTTCAAAATAAAACACTGGGACACCTCAGTTTTGGAGTGGTTGATAATAGGGATGTCCTGATCTGATATTCAGTATTGGTATCGGCTTCTGAATGGGCTCTTTTATGAGTATCAGACAGTATTGGATTCAGTCACGTGATCGGACCATTCCAGTTTCACATGTTTTTGCAACATAATCTGAACACCACCATGTCGCTGTGTGGGACTTTTCACTACAACAAAACGAGTCAAACAGTGACATGCAATTGCTGCAAACAAGCAGCTTCTCGTGGAGGAACCTGCAGAGCCACTTTAACACTACCAATTTGATTCTTCACTTACAAAAGAATCATCTGGACAAGTTTGAGATTTACAAGCACAGCAGCAAACACTGGCAAAGGCATTTCAAGGAAGAGAAATTGTCGAAAGTCCAAGAAAATAACAGAGGATTGTCGCATTCATCGCTTTAGACGATCAACCGCTGTCTGTCATGAAAAACATTGGCTTTCATCATCTAATGGACTTTTTGGAGGCAAGGTATGAACTTCCTTCAGGACACTACATTACAGAGATGCCGCTACCGGATCGGTATCGGAAAGAGCACTCCTTAAAATCATCGGATCGGAAGCCAAAAAATCTTAATCGGGACAGCTCGAGTTGGCAATAATAGAATTCTGAAACAAGTGTGTAATTAAGGAATCCAATCCACTTTATTTCTACAGCAGTTTTCATAAACGGAAGTTTCCAAAGTGCTGCACAATACAAAAAAACATATCAAATAGAGGTATAAAATAAAGCTCTACTTACCTCTACTAGCCCTCATTAAAAGAATCAAACTAGTCAAATCAAATAAGAGCAAGAATACCTATGAATAATAAAAAGGTAAAAAACATGAATAAATAAAAGACACAGAGGACCACACAGCGCGCGTGGTGTTAAAAGCCAGAGAGTAAAAGTGGATCTTAATAAGACGAGACTTGGGGGCTGTTGGGACGTGGGGGCTTCCAGAGCTTGCAGCCGGCCACAGAGAAGTCCCTGTCCCCCCTGGTTTTAAGTGTTTGCATTTTTAAGCATCACAAGCTGAAGAGGCCCTCGGACCTCAGAGGAAAATAGTTCTGCACTTGGCCCGTTCAAGACTGATTCACGACTAACATGTGAGCCACTATAGAGCCTTTTAGTGTCAGTAAACAGTGATGACGTAGGCTCGGTTGTGCACGCATTTTGACAACAGAAATACGGCGGAACTCAGCAGCTTGTCAAGCTTTGTGAAAGGATTATCGTCAAAAGATCACGAATATTTCCTGAACTAGCTGACTTTAACAAATGGTGTCCGACTGCCAGACCCTTGTGTGATCAATGAGTAAAACTTTAAAACTTTAGTTCACCGGTAGAATATGGATTCTGACAACCACACACATAACAACCAGACGTTTTGGTGCTGGAAACGTTTTATCTCCGTTTTCTTCTGTTCGTGTTCAGTCTGAATGAAATGGAAACAATGGGGAACAATGCCACTTCTGTTGCCAAAATGCGTGCAGCTTTTTTTTTTTATCACTTCCGCCCCAAAAATAGAGACACTTTGGACATTTCTTATATAAAACAAAGAGACAAATACATGGTTTTGGATAAATCTGCTGGTACAGGGGACACGGGGCACAAAACTGGTACTGTTCTAGGTAAATAGGGACGTCTGGTCACACTATCCAACAGGAAAATTCACAAATGTTGAACCCGATCATTATAGTTGGTGTTTACCATGATGGCAAAACTCCACTTTGGCCTCTGAATTTTGTGAGAAGCAATTATAAACTCATCTCAGTGAATACTTAGAATATGCACAGAATGCATACGGAAATTAAGGACTAACTTTGGACCACTGCAGGCCTTTTTAAACGCACTAGTTCTGTTTTTTACTTATTTAAGACACATCCTCATTATGAATGCAGCTCAGAGCGGCGCTGTCCCACACTAACCTCCTGATTTATGGGAGTACTCATATCTCCCTGTAGTTTATCTCCTTTGGTCAAACATTTTTAACATAACAAATGATCTGAATGTGCAAGTACACTGTCGTCATTTAGATCTGGCTCTGTGCTAATGTCCCTGTGAACAATAGACACACTGATAATGTATTACCTGCAGAAATATTCACCGTGGAAATATGAAACCAGAATGCAAATGAGAAATGTCATTTATTTGAAAATCATTAGTGCACGCATATGTAACTGTCCAAGGAATAGGGAATTGAAAATTTCACCCACGTTGGCTGTGTTTAGATGCACCAAAACTCTGATTTCTGGAGTTATCAGATTATGTCATGTCATGTAAACGGTTCATCTGATGTGAGTGATCTGATTTCTGTCAGATTGTTCGCACCTGATCAGGTTTTGGCAAGAACAATTATGTAAAAAGGCTAAACTAATGCGGCAAATACAGAAATGAAAGGGAGAATGTCAAAGAGTTATTTTAAAATCCATTGTACTTTGTCTTCTTAACAACTGATTCACTGATACGTGTCACCAGGGGGTTCTGAAGATCAGTTTTCTCTTCTTCTGTAAAGTTAAACACACAAAAATCTGCAGTATTGCGTTATCTGATTATTCTAGAGATACTGTCCATATCAGTGTACCCAATGTAAACTTATTAAAAAGGCTGTACAGAAAACGGCAAAGATTCCTGATAAATATGACCATTGATTCACTACGTAACTTTTTTTAGTGGACGGTCCGCGAACTTGATTGTCTCCGTGGAGATGACTATGCAATTGGTTTCAAAGTATGGCATTATCTCGATGGAGGGAAACCATTTTGAAGATATTTAATAAGAGATGACAGCTTAAGGCCCCGTTTACACATGCACCAATATTTTTAAAAACAAATATTTCCCTCGCTCCGTTTTCTGAAATAACATCGTGCACACAGCATCATTTTCAAAAAAGTTTCCGTTTACATGAACCCGCAGAAATACGCCATCGAGCGACGACGGTCGTCTCACCCTCGATGTGAGGATGCAGCAAGTCAGAGAGTAACAGCAGTGATGACCGCAACATCCTAAAATTTTCAAACCACTCCTCCGGCACAATCACTTCATTTTCAAAATGATCCCACCAGACAACGTCGCCATTTTTGGCGACATTGTGGCGGTGACTGGGTCTTCGAGTCATAAGGAGAAGAGAGAAATTTGCTGAGCTCCGAGCCTCATTCGTCTCTTCATCGATATGAAACATCAGCTGTGCAAATGCAAACACATGACAAGTGTTTGCAGCAGAAATAATGCGACTGCTGCTCTGACACTTCCATGATCATCACCAGAGAAAAATGTTAACACTGGTCGCACTTTGGCGCGTCAACTGCCTAAAACGCTGTTTATGTCACTTTACACACAAACGTGAAACCCTAGTTTTCAAAAATCTCCACTTTAGCAGGAGTTTTTAGAAAGATTCGTTTTCTCCGTTTGCATGTAAAAGATGGTACAAACGAAGGGAAATTTCTCAGTTTTAAAAAATATCTGTGTATATGTAAATGGGGCCTAAAAACTCCTTGAATTCTTTATGTATTCTGCATTCTTGCTATGAGAAGTGTTTCATGGCCGCCTTACAGCCTGTAAGTACTGTCCATAAGAAGTACAGGGTGTCCCAAAAAATTTGACATCATTTTTGCAGGCCAATAATTCTGGCAATTCTTGTTGAAATAATCTCAAATGTTATATCTTAATGTTTTATTTTTGTTCTGTTTTCAGGTTGAGCCGTTCACTCCCAAAGAGAAGTCATTTTGCGTCTTGGAATCTGCTCGCACACAGTTACCCAAGACTGTGCAGACTTCAATGCAAAATTTGGAAAAACTTCACAAACTGGCAAACAAATTTGAAGTTGCTACCAAAAATTTAAAGGTGACTGTGTGTGAGCAGATTTCAAGACGCAAAATGACTTCTCTTTGGGAGTGAACGGCTCACCTTGAAAGCAGAACAAAACTAAAACATTAAATATAAAATCTCGATCTGTTTCTCTACATTCTGTGAAAATGTAAGGTTATTCCCACCAGAATTGCCAAAATTATTAACCTGCAAAATGTCAATATTTTTGGGACACCCTGTATTTTAAAATGCTCGAAATATATTTATCGCAGATGGCAAAAATATCTGAACACTGTCATGCTAATCCCAAACAAACCCCACGGTCCTTTTTGATGCCTCCATTTTAAGTTCTGTAAATAGAAAACTCTTTGAAATGAAATGTCACGTAGGCGTATATCGTCCAAACCATCTGCTCATCTGCGTTTCTTGTAAATGTTCCGCAGTGTGGCATTCACAAGTGGAGCGTTATGCGTTTGTAGCTCGTGATTAAAATGTTTACACACTTTAGCCTCGCGTGGGCGCTAATGCTGAACGCACACGGCTACAGTTCAGAGGCATGTTAATTATCCGGTGTTATCGAATATGAGAGTGGAATCTGAAATAGAAAGGAAAAACAATAGAACGTAAATGAAATTGGGAGAGAGAAAAAAAGACAGGAGTCTAGAAGGAATTAATGAGAGAGATGGAAAGAGAAACAGAAAGAGAGAGGGGGGTTTGTAAAATGTTTTGCTTTATGATTGTAAAGAGATATGGAGATGACAGAAAGGATGCCAGGCAGAGGAAAGAGAGAGATGAGAGAAAAGAGGGAGAGAGAGGAAGGGGAAAGAGAAGAGAGATAGATCTGACAGATACATCATAACACTATGCAGCCCAATCATCTTTAGTACAGATGGAGGCAAATACATGGTTAAAATGCAGATTTTTGTTGTAAAACAGTGAGCTCTTGGGTCTAGTCATGAGTAGAAATCATCATGTTCAACCATAGACTGTCACCCATAGCTATAGTGACCAGATTTTCAAAATAAAAAACTGAGACATCCCTGGTTTTGGATTTGTCCTTTCCAAGATTTTCTCCTTAATTTTGCTATTAAAACTCCCCCTTTTACTCACTAATGAAATGTTATACAGCCTTTTTGCCGTACAGCCTGTAATTTCACAATCTGCTGCAGTAGCTGTGTCATATCGCTATAATAAAAGCTATAGAACCAGAAATACAAATGAAAAAAGAAAAGAAAATTCACACTCTTTCATACAAAACACACAGCAAACATGTACATGTACAACTTTATGAACATAAAAATGCTTAATTTAGGGCCTTAGCTACAAAAGTGCAAAATATCAAGTCTGTAAGTAAACTAAAAATATCCTTTTTGTCCTCAAAAAAAAAAAAAAAAAAGTGTTGCCCCATTACTTTTCTGGTGCTAGTCATGGAACAGCTCCTGTCAGGTCCAGGGCCAGAGCCGCATTTCCAGGGTGTTTATTACATTTGGATTGGTACATTATGACTGAAATAAACCATCCACTTTCTTCCACTTATCCAGGGCCGGGTTGCAGAGACCGCAGTCTAAGCAGGGACTCCCAGACTTCCACCCCAGCCACTTCCTCCAGCTCTTCCAGGGGGACCCTGAGGTGTTCCCAGGCCAGCCCAGAGACATAGTCCATCCAGTGTGTCCTGGGTCTTCTCCTCCCGGTGGGACATGCCCGGAACAGGCGTCCAGGAGGCATCGGGACCAGATGCCCAAGCCACCTTAGCTGCTCCTCTCGACGTGGAGGAGCAGCGGCTCTACTCTAAGCTCCTCCTGTGGGACTGAGCTCCTCTCTAAGGCCACTCTGCGGAGGAAACTCATTTCGACCGCTTGTATCGACAATCTCGTCCTTTCAGTCATTCCCCAGAGCTCATGACCATAGGTGAGGAGAGGAATATAGATTGACCAGTGAAATAAACCTTTCAAATAAAAATAGCAAGGGATGTGCGCAGAGTAAGATGTGTAATTTGCCATTTATTTGAGTAATAACTGCACTTAGAGCAGATTTTTCAACTGTTACAAAAATAAACACTCAGAGCCGTCAATCATCTTGACTCAGTACATTCTTTGACAAAGCTTGGGCCAATGAAAATGCGTTTGGTGGAAAACAAAGAATTGGCCACTCATTTTCCCTAGGATAATGCTCGGAAAGCCGATTTTCGAGAAAAAAAGAAGCAAATTTCTATCTTTTACGGTTGTAAAGTTATGCACGGTTATATAAAACATATTCCCAGGTATGTGTACGATACCGTTGATCTAACAGGGTTAAATAATATGGGCCTAGAGAGTGTTGTGATGTCATCTGAAACCTTGGCTTTATATTGCAACAAAAACATATCAATATTCATTTTAGCTGACCCCAACTATTAAATAATATGATGTCATCTGAAACCCACCAATACACAGTTCAATCTGGGTGAAATAAAAGATAACTGATTTTCGACTGACCATAGAGGATGTTGATGAGGGAAATGGGCATCACCAGGATCCCGACCAGCATGTCCGCCACCGCCAGCGACCTCAGGAAGAAGTTGGTGGCGTTCTGTAGCTTTTTCTCCAACGAAACCGCCAAAATCACCAGAATATTCCCTCCGATCGTCAGCGCGATAATGACGAGGATCAAAAGGGCCGGCCAGTTTTTCTCTTTCAGCGCGGTGCTGGTCACCGCCTCCTGTGTAAAATTATCAAAATCCGCTCCGAAAGCCGCCACAGAGATCTCCGGACTCACCCAACCTGGTCTGGTCTGGTTCAGATCCAAAGTGCTGTTCGGGGGCCACACCAATCTCCCGTCCATGTCCAGGGACGACGTGGTGGTGCCGTACCCAGCCATGAGGGCTCGAGCTGGGCCACGCATCGTCAACACCTGCCCCCGTCTCTGGAGTTCAACTCTTCGACGATTTCACTAAGAATTTTCGGGTTATATAAGAAAGAAGTGGATGTCAAATGCATTTAGCAACATTTAATTTGATTTCTGACTAAAAAGGTCGAAAGTTGGAAGAATTAGAAGCAGTTTTGAGTTTCGTTTTGGGCTTTTCGCTCGTTGGATCTTGGTCTTCATAGCATTTAGAAAGTTAAAAATCGATGAAGCACGTGTCAAGTCTTAACCCCAACTTTCACGATCTTATTTTGACTCCAGTGAAGAGTTGCTAGCTACACTTAATTGTACATTGTCTCTTATGTTTCAATAGTCCTATTTCTTGCATTTGCAGTAGTTCTTGCATTGTAGACGGGTGATTTCTCGGTTTTGTGACCTGGAAGTGTCTCACAGTGAAGTCGCGGTGGGCAGATGAGGTCGGCGTTTGCATTGGGAGACGGAGTGAGTCATATCCATCTTCTGACAGAAAAGCTGGCGTATTTCACGCAGACTGGAGATTTATATAACCAACGAGACAAAATAGTAGATTCAAATGAAGAGCAAAGGTTGTCTCTGAGGTGACGGGGAAAATCTGAAACGCACACAAAAAAGACAAAAAAATTATAGTTACAAAAGTGAACAAGCAGTAAAGGTCATATAAAAGCTTGTGTTTTTGTGTTTTTGGTTGTTTTGTTTCATTCATACAGGTTTGAGCAGAGCTGGGAATCATTAAGAAGTTGCTGATATGATACATAGAGTCGGGTCATTCCAAAAAAATGCAATTTGAACCCTCACATTGACAAGTTGCAAAGGAAATTTGTGTATGGGTAAATCAGAGCCAGAAATGCTAAAATTTTACATTTTAGTCATAAGGAATCAAATTTTTTTATATGTTGTAGTAAATATATAAGGCTACATTTTTACTATTCTTGTCATTGAGGTCGGGCGTGTCCCTTATTGTCAATTTCAAGGTCAAAATATAGGTCAAAGGTACAGCAAATATAGCAAAAGGTACAAAAATAAATGCCAGATTTGGATTTCTTATGATTTCTCCTTTCTAGAGATACCTTGGTTTTTTACTCAGTCCAGTAGTTGCTGAGTAAATGCAATTTGAAATTTGGCGACCACGCAAAAAAGTGAAAAAATGAAATTGTGATATCTTGGACACCGTTGCTCTGATCAAACAAAAAAATTTAAATTTTGGCTATTCTATCAAAATTTGGCAAAGTAGGGTTTAACTCATTGGGTGAACTGAGGTGGGCTGATCCAGTAGTGCACAATACGATACGTTTTTCGATACAGTGCATTTTCGATTCGATATGATATATTTTAAATCGATTTCAGTGAAACACAAAGGCTAAATCATGGCTGTGATACTAAAAGTCTAAGTTCACTAAGTTTGTGCAGTGTTAATATGAAAAACACCCATTTTACACATCAAAACAGTAACAATGCCAACACAATTGTAGCTCTTACACAGAATCATTTAGTAAAATATTAGTGCTGTCAATTGCTTAAAATATTTAATCGCGATTAATCTCATCATTGTCATAGTTAACCCATGATTAATCGCAAATTAATCACATGTTTTTGTCCCTTGAGTCATCATTTTAATACTCTTATCAACATGGAAAAGTGAATAGGCTTTGTGCAATTTTTTTATTTATTTATTTTTTATTGAAACTGTGTTGACGACCGTGTTTGTGACCATCTGCCCCAACCGTGGGCCCCAACCATAGATCTATAATAAAAAGGCGATTATGTCATCACACATTTGTTTATATGTCGCAGCTGCAGAGCTTAACACTTTAGCGGAGAAAATAAGTTCAGCGGCAGTATCTAAGTTCTGAAAGAGACTATTTTTATCTTTTATCTTATTGTATTTATCTTATCTTATTTTTGAAACTTGATTCTATCTACATGCTCTTGGTCGGTTGCATCTGTAACAAAGAAAATTTCCCCTCGGGGATGAATAAAAGTAATTCTGATTCTGATTCTGATAATAAATAGTGAGACAGATATGAGTCCTGCTGCGATACGCTCTGCCGTGAGTTTATGGATATAACTACAGGTCGGAGCAGTGAGGAGGGGTGAGGCTGCAAAACCTCTGTCTCTATTTCAGTCCTTATCGAAGGTCATAGATATAATCGAAGTGTGGATTCGCCGTATGTTTTGAAGTGGACTTTATTTAGTGTTTTTCTCGTATGAATAACCTGACGGGGATTTTCTGTTTTGTACAAATTGTTTTCCTTCCTATTTATAGTCAGATCCTGTAGTTTCTAACATTACAGCAGCAGCCACAGCTTATGAAAAAACTAGTTTGCAATAAAAAAAAAAACACAGCACTATAAAATATACCTAAAAATACACTTGGCGATATATCAATACAGCAGCCCACGATACTGTTACTGTATCGTCAAATCAAACAATACGATCTGTTGATATTTCAGTATTTTTGCACAGCCCCATGTTTGAGTTACCCTTTATTATTAGTCTGTTTATATCTGTCTACTAAAAATGCTCTGTTCCACCTTGTGATGTCATGAAGTGGTAATTTTCAAGTTAACAGCTCCTTTTACCTTTAATTCAGTAAAGATTGTCAATAACAGATCTCAAACCATCCAAATGATTCTAGTGAAGGTGTATGGAGTTTAAAAACACAGTGAAGAAACATCACAAGGTGGAACATAGAGTTTTTTTTGTTTGAGGGAAGAACTCAAAACACAACTTTAAGTCTGCTTCTGATGAGGAAACAACATTAAACCATAGATCACAAAATACCGTAATATCATGTCTTTAATAATGTATTTTTGTCAATAGCTGCACAAAGATAATGTCATTTGGACCAGAGCCGTCATATTGTCCCTCACAGTGGGCACATATGTTTTTATTTTCTGTTTTCTGAGTGTTGAATCAGCAGGAGATTGTGAAAACCAAACAGACTCTTGTGACAAACGAGTGGGCGAAAGTTTGAGGAAGACTCCAGAATATGAAGAACAGTGAGTGTGAGCAGCAGCTTAGAGAGCGCGAGGACGCGAGTGAAGGGGAGATCCAGACTAAAATACAGACATTACACTGACACAAGGGGTTTTCTACAGAAGCAAAATCAAACAACCAAACACAGTAGAGTCTCTGGAGTTTAAACTGTGCTGGAGACAGGTCAGAACTCTTTGGTGGAGAGAGTCAAGATTTGTGGGCCTGATTTCTTTTCCAAATATCAGATTTGGTGGATTCTTTAATTATTTAATGTTCTCATCTTCCACATCCACACAGTTCTTGAGTTCACAAACCCACGAGGATTTCTCTTGAGTGTGCTGTGTATGGATAATTGGGGGGGTGGACCAATCGCAGAGCAGCATTGAGGTTTGAAGCACCCGAACAGACCAAAATAAACATGGCAACGCCAACAGATGCGCCAACGTACTGGGTTTTTGGAAGGTTTTCAGTGAGAACCATCCCAGAGACATGACATGACATGACATGGCATAACATGTAGAAGTCTGAACTCTGTTCAGAGTGACACAGAGAGTATGGTGGCCATATTTCCTCTCTGTCTCTCTTGCTCTCTCTGTCTCTTTCTCTCTATCTCTGTCTCTCTCTCTGTTTCTCTCTGTCTCTCTGCCTCTCTGTGTGTGTGTCTCTCTCTCTATCTCTCTGTGTGTGTCTCTCACTCGCTCTGTGTCTCTCTTTCCATCTCTAGTCTCAGTCTCTCTCGGCCTCTCTCTCTTTCCCTCTCTCTCTTTCTCTCTCTAAGTCTCTCTCTCTCTCTCTGTTTCTCTGTCTCTCTCTGTCTTTCTCTCTCTCTGCCTCTGTCTGTCTCTCTCTCTCTCTGTGTCTCTCTCTTTCCGTCTCTCTCTGTCTCTCTCTGTCGCTATCTCTCTGTCTCTGTGTCTCTCTGTCTGTGTGTGTGTCTCTCTCTCTGCCTCTCTCTCTGTCTCTCTCTCTGTGTCTTTCTCCCTCTCTCTCTCTCTCTCTCTCTCTCCTGTCTCTCTTTCTCTCTCGTTCTCTCTGTTTCTCTCTCTCTCTGTGTCTCTTTGTCTGTTTCTCTCTTTGTCTCTGTCGCTCTCTTCCTCTCTTTTTCTCTTTGTCTCTCTCTGTCTCTCTCTTTCTGTCTCTCTGTGTGTCTCTCTCTTTCTCTTTCTGTCTGTCTCTCTCTCTGTCTCCCTCTGTCTATCTCTCTCTCTCTGTCCCTCTCTGTGTCTCTATCTGTCTGTCTCTTTCTCTCTCTCGCCTGTCTGTCTGTCTCTCTCTCTCGTTCTCTCTGTTTCTCTCTCTCTGTGTGTCTCTTTCTCTGCGTTTCTCTCGTTTTCTCTTTCTCTGTCACTCGCTTTCTGTCTCTGTGTCTCTCTCTTTCTCTTTCTCTGTGTCTCTCTGTGTCTCCCTCTGTCTATCTCTCTCTCTGTCCCTCTCTGTGTCTCTATCTCTGTGTCTTTCTCTCTCTCTGTCTCTCACTTTCTCTGTGCCTCTCTTTGTCTTTCTCTCTCTCTCTCTCTGTCTCTCTCTCCCGCTCTGTCTCTCTCTCTGTCTCTCTCTCAAATCCAAAACTAGGACCCCCCTTTTTGGCGTGGTTGGTAATATTAAAATTATTAAACGAGTGCATAATTAAAGAAAACTGTTCTGCACTCGGCCCTTTCATGACCAACATGAGTCAGTATAGCCACATTTTCTTTGTGTTTTGAAGCAGCTTTTCTGTATTTTACCGAAACAAATGGCAGTTTATTCCTCTCTTTACTGTTGCCAGGGATCAGATTGGCACTTGAGTATTTTCTTGGACCACCCATTTCCAACTGGGCTATTCTTAAGTGCTTTTTGATTAATCTACCACCTTTGTAACTAAATACTCCATCTTTTCCAGCACACACAGAGCGACTGACTCATGCTTCTCACCTTAATGTTCTTGTGTTTTGTTGCTGTAAATGAATCGTACAATTAAAATGCGCATGTATCCAGAGGCAGAGACGACTCCAGTGATTCATATGAGCGAGATCAGCTTCATTAAGTCCCTGTGTACCTCCGCAGTGGGACCCAAGAAGACTAAATAAAACAAAAATAAACCGGGGGGTGCTTTATTCTGATGTTACGAGTGACAAATTTAAGCACAAACGGAAGGAATAAAAAGGAGATGTCGAAACCAAGTACACTTAAGGGGCCAATGAGAGTATAATGTGCAAAATAAAACATAGAGGTGTTCTCAAATAGTCCATGTGCGGTAGGTTAGTCACTGAAGCTGAAAAAGATTTAAAGGGCTCATATCACGGCATTTTCTGATCTACTGTATGTTATAATGTTGTTTCCTCATCATAAACAAACCTAGACTTGTGTTTTGTTTCATTCACACCTGTTGAAAGCACAAACCTGCATATTTAGGCTGAGTTCTTCTCTCAAACTAAAATAGGAACTGCCCGTCTCTACTGAACTAAAGGTAAAAAGTGGCTCAGTGTTTCCCACAGACCAAATAGCACCGGCCTGTTTCATTATTTCCTTATTCAGATGGCAAAATAATGAAACACCTTATTTTACGTGGCTTTCTGAAAAATAACTCGAGTGCCCGATCATAAGGGACCTCCTTGGGTTCTGGCTCATTTATTGCTCTGGGGGAGGCCATGCCAGGCTGCCCCCCGACTGCAGCAGGGGTCTTTACAGTTCCGAGTGTCGTGACAGGCCCGGAGGTGCGCCCGTGTAGACCGTCGGGTGACCGTGGGGCAAAGGACCGGGCCAGAGCTCCACACCCCACGGGGTAAAGCGCAGATGTTGTCGGGTCACGCTGTGTGGACGCCCTGCTCCACGGGAGGTGCAGGAGGAAGGATTTACCATCCTACCGGCACAGGAGAGAGTCGGGTCCAGAGAGGAAACAGTGCAAGTGTTTTAGAAGTGTTCCCCCACTGACATGTATGAGCGGCTGTTCATATCTCTCTCTCTCTATCTCTCTCTGTCTGTCTCTTTCTCTCTATGTTTCTCTCTCTCTCTCTCTCTCTCTCTCTCTCTCGCTGTCTCTCTGTCTATGTCTTTCTCGCTCTCTCCCTCTTTCTCTCTTTGTCTCTCTCTGTCTCTCTTTCTCTGGCTCTCTCTCTCTGGCTCTCTTTCTTTGTCTCTCTCTGCCTCTCTCTCTTTGTCTCTCTCTGTCTCTCTTTCTCTGGCTCTCTCTCTCTGGCTCTCTCTCTTTGTCTCTCTCTGCCTCTCTCTCTCTTTGTCTCTCTCTCTCTATCTCTGCCTCTCTCTGTCTCTTTCTCTCTTGGTCTCTCTCTTTTATCTCTCTCTGTCCCTCTCTCTTTGTCCCTGTGTCTCTGTCTCTCTCTCTCTCTCCCTGTCTCTCTCTCCCTGTCTCTCTCTCTCCCTGTCTCTCTCTCTCTGTCTTTTTCTCTCTCTGTCTCTTTCTCTCTCTCTCTGTCTCTCTCTTATCCCTTTCTCTCTGTGTGTCTTTCTCTCTCTGTCTCTCTCTCTGCCTCTCTCTCTCTGTCCGTGACCGTTTTAGCTCTAAGGGGGTCCTCACTCTGGAGCAGCTGCTGGAGAGGACTGGTCCTGACATGGACAACATAGAGACTTTGGCTGCTCACCTGGGCCTGAGGTCGGTTCGCACGCTGGAGCGACTCCTGTGTCACTGGAGGCAGCGGCTGACGGAGCAGGAGTGGACTCTGCTCAGAGGGTTCAGCTCTGGCTCACTGTCTCCAGACTCCACTGACCCCTTCCCCAGCATCATCCTGAGTCCTGACCTCACGGACTCTTCAGGCCCCCTGCTGGCCTATCCTGTATCTGCATCCCTGGAAGCAGCCTCCGGGAAGACTTTCTACAGACTGATGGTCCAGGCCCTGAACCATCACAGACTCTGTGCTCGCGTGGACACAGTGTGGAGAGCTCACCTGAGCCTGGCCCCCACCATTAGCCCAGCCTGGGGCTTCCTGTACAAGCCTCCCCTCACCAAGAGACAGGGAGACCTGCAGTGGAGGCTGCTGCACGGGGCAGTGGCGGTTAACTCCTTGATCCATCATATGAACAGTGCTGTGGGGGAGGGCTGTCCCTTCTGTGAGATCAGGGAGACCGTGTTCCACTGTTTTTGGGAGTGTGAGCGTCTGACACAGCTGTTCCACCTGCTGGGGGCAGTGTTCAGGAGTGTGGGGCAGGTGTTTAATGCCCAGGTGTTTGTGTGTGGGCTCAGATACTCTGTACAGAGCAGGAGGAGGGACAGGCTGCTGAGCTTCCTGCTAGGACAGGCCAAGATGGCGGTGTATGTGAGCAGGAAGAGGAGGCTGCAGACTCAGAGTGGGGTCAGTGTGAGGACCATGTTTGTCAGGATGGTGCAGGCCAGACTCAGGCTGGAGTTTGGACTCTACTCCATGAACAGTGATGAGGAGGGTTTTGAGGAGCGCTGGGGCTTTGGGGGGGTGTTAGCCTGTGTGAAGGAGAGACAGCTCTTTTTTGGACCTCTGTTTTTGTAAATAATGTAAATAGTGTAAATAGTCTGTATATGTAATGTCATTGTCATGTAAATAACACGAGGTGTGAGTTCAGTGCAAAAATGTTTTGACAGACACAATAAAGGCCTGTTAAAAATTAATCTCTCTCTCTGTCTGTCTCTCTCTCTCTGTCTGTCTCTCTCTCTCTCTCTGTCTGTCTCTCTCTCTCTCTCTCTCTTATCTCTCTCTGTTTCTGTCTTATCTCTCTCTTTCTCTCTGTCTCTCTCTCTCTCTCTGTCTTTGTCTCTCTCTGTCTCTCTGTCTTTGTCTCTCTCTCTCTCTCTCTGTGTCTCTCGCTCTGTATCTCTCTGTCTTTGTCTCTCTATCTCTCTCTGTCTTTGTCTCTCTCTGTCTCTCTCTGTATCTCTCTTATCTCTCTCTGTCTCTGTCTTATCTCTCTCTTTCTCTCTGTGTCTTTCTCTTTCTGTCTCTCTCTCCCTCTCTCTCTCTCTCTGCAAGAATGACAGAATCGCGTTAAAAAAAAGGCAGAATCAATGTGTGGCTCTTGGTTTTCATTTTATGAAACTGCACCACAGATTAGTCTATGTATGGAATACGCTGCAGCTGTTGACTTGAAAACTACTTGGAAAAAAGCTTTGGACGGAAAAGTGACACAAAAGAGTGAATTTGACGTAATATTGGACCTTAAAAACGCACTAGTTCTGTTTTTCTCGTTTTTAGGAGAGAAAAAAAACACTTTAATAGGTGGTCTATCTCCAGGACTCAGAGACAGTATCGGATTTGAACCTTCACAGTGCTGCAGGAATCATTTAGAAGGAGAGATAAAACGCTTTCTAACAAAGGAAGACAAGAGGGGCGGAGGTATAGAGAGGAAGAGGAGGAGGAGGAGGAGGAGAAGGAAGATAAGGTTTTCTCTGCTGCACTGTGGGAAGTGAGGAGTTGGGAAGACCACAGACCTGTTCTCCGAAATGGACTTTTCGGAGCTTTTCATCACATTAGAGTCGTCTCCGAAAGAGAAGAGGGGGAGAGAGGACTGGGAAAAAGAGGGGAGGAAAGAGAAGAGAGAGAAAAGAAAGAAGGAAGAAAGAAACATGGATAAGGAGAGGAAAGAGAGAGACGATAAAATATGAGGAGACTGGAGATTGAGATGTTAAAGAGGAGGGGGAGAAGAAGAAAGAGAGAGAGAAAAAGGAAAGAAAGAAGGAGAGAGGGGGTAAGAAGAGATGGATGGGAGCGAGAGAAAAAATGGAGAGAGATCAGAACATGGGGTAGAAGGATGGAAGGAGGAGAGGTGAGGGGGGAGCGCCAAGGAGAGAGAAAAAGAGATGGAGAGAGAAAGGAAAGAAAGGAGGGAGGATAGGTATGGAGAGGTGAGAGAGAGAGATGGTAAGAGAGATGAGAAAGACGAGAGGAAGGGAAGGGATAGAGAAGAGGAGATTGGAAAAGGACATTGGAGTAGGAGAGTGAGAGCAAGAAGGAAAGAGAGGAAAAGGAAAGAAGAAAGGAGGAGAGTGAGGGGTATGAAAAGGCAAAAAGGAGAGAGGGAGAGATAGAGAGCAAGAGAAAAGACAGAGAAGATGGGGAAAGAGAGAAGGAAACGTGGGTATAGAGAGGAGAGAGAGACATGAAGAGAGATGAGGGAGACAAGAGGAGGAAGGTGAAAAGAGGAGAGAAGAGGGAGAGAGAGAGGAGGGGGAGAGATAGAGGAGAGAGAGAAAAGAAGAGTGGGCAGAGATATTGAAGGAGGAGGGGTAGAGTGAGAAGAAGAGAGAGGGAGAGAGGGAATTGAGAAAAAATGGAGAGATCAGAACATGGGGTAGAAAGATGGAAGGAGGAGAGGTGAGGGAGAGAGAACGATGGGAAAGAGCTAGAAGAGAGAGAGAGAAAAGGGAAAGAAAGGAGGAAAGGAGGGGGAGAGAAAGAAGAAAACATAGGAGAGGAGAGAGAGGTGATAAGAGAGATGAGAAAGACGAGAGGAGAGGGAGAGATAGAGAAGATGAGATGAGGGAGCGCCAAGGAGAGAGACAGATGAAAAAGAGAGGGAGAGAAGACTGGGAAAACAATGGTGGAGAGAAAGAGTAGAGAGTGAAAGAGAAAAAGGAAAGAAAGGAGGAAAGGAACCTTAAGAGAGATGAGGGAGATGAGAAGAGGGGGAGGGATAGAGAAATAGAGATTGGAAAGAGACGTTGGAGGAGGATGAGAGCAAGAAGGAGAGAGAGGGGAAAAGGAAAGAAGAAAGGAAGAGAGTGAGGGGTATAAAGAGGCAAAAAGGAGAGAGGGGGAAGAGATAGAGGACAAGAGAAAAAGAGAGGGGAAGGAGAGGGAAGATGGGAAAAGAAGGGGAGAGAGAGAGAAGGAAACGTGGGTAGGCGAGGAGAGAGAGATATGAAGAGAGATGTAGGAGACAAGAGAGGAGGAAGGTGAAAAGAGGGAGAGAAGATGGAGAGAGAGATGAGTGGGAGAGATAGAGGAGAGAGAGAAAAGGAGAGTTGGAAGAGACACTGAAGGAGGAGGGGTAGAGTGAGAAGAAGAGAGAGAAAAAGGAAAGAAAGAAGAAAACAAAGAAGGAGAGAGGGAATTGAGAACATGGAGGAGAGAGAGAGAGAGAAAAGGAGAAAGAATAGAGGAAAGGAGGGGAGAGAGAGAAGGAAACAGGTATGGAGAGGAAAGAGAGAGATGGTAAGAGAGATGAGGGGGACGAGAGAAGAGGGAGGGATAGAGAAGAGGAGATTGGAAAGAAGAGGGGGAGAGCAAGAAGGAGAGAGGGGGAAAAGGGAGGAAGAAAGGAGGAGAGTGAGCGGTATGAAGGAGACAGAGGGGGGGAAGATAGAATGCAAGAGAAAAGACGGAGAGAGAGATCAGAACATGGGGTAGAAGGAAGGAAGGAGGAGAGGGAAAGATGAGAGCGCGGAGGAGAGAAGACGGGGAAAGGAGAGAGAGAGAAGAGAGGAAGAAGGAAATGTGGTTATGGAGAGGAGTGAGGGAGAAGCGAGAGGAGGAAGGTGAAAAGAGGAGAGATAAAGGATGAGGAGATAGAGAGAGAGAGAGAGAGAGAGAGGAGGAGAGACTGGGTAGAAACGTCGGAGGAGCAGAGCAAGAAGAAGTAGAAAGAAGCGGGGAGAGAAAACAGAAGGAAAGAGAGAAAAAAGAAAGGAGCGGAAGGGTGAAAAGAGGAGATAAGGACAAAGAGATGGATGCATATGGAGAACGAGTGCAGGTCTAATACAGTTTGAAAATCCTGAAGTAGAATTTACACTTTGTTCCGTGTCCAAGGTCATCCCGCCGCACGCACCGGATACTGTACCTTTCTGTTGCCATGGCGATGAAGCAGGTTTTTGATTGTGCTCAGGGGAATTCTGCAGGACGTGTTTTTCCCTTTTCCAAATATTACACGTCAAGTGTTGTTTTGAGGTCAGAAATATTTAAGACTGACGGGAATCTTAAAATAATGAAGATTTTTATTTTTATTAAGACAGTGAGTTTTTAGGCAACAGGTATTTATGTGTGGGACTAAACCCGAACTAAAGCAGGACTAAAGCAGGACTAAAGCAGGACTAAACCCGAACTAAAGCAGGACTAAAGCAGGACTAAACCCGAACTAAAGCAGGACTAAAGCAGGACTAAAGCAGGACTAAACCCGAACTAAAGCAGGACTAAAGCAGGACTAAACCCGAACTAAAGCAGGACTAAAGCAGGACTAAACCCGAACTAAAGCAGGACTAAAGCAGGACTAAACCCGAACTAAAGCAGGACTAAAGCAGGACTAAACAAGGACTAAAGCAGGACTAAAGCAGGACTAAAGCAGAACTAAAGCAGGACTAAAGCAAGACTAAACAAGGACTAAAGCAGGACTAAACCAGGACTAAACCCGAACTAAAGCAGGACTAAAGCAGGACTAAAGCAGGACTAAAGCAGGACTAAACCAGGTCTAAACAAGGACTAAAGCAGGACTAAAGCAGGACTAAACAAGGACTAAAGCAGGACTAAAGCAGGACTAAAGCAGAACTAAAGCAGGACTAAAGCAGGACTAAACAAGGACTAAAGCAGGACTAAACCAGGACTAAAGCAGGACTAAACCCGAACTAAAGCAGGACTAAAGCAGGACTAAAGCAGGACTAAAGCAGGACTAAAGCAGGACTAAAGCAGAACTAAAGCAGGACTAAAGCAGGACTAAACAAGGACTAAAGCAGGACTAAACAAGGACTAAAGCAGGACTAAAGCAGGACTAAAGCAGGACTAAAGCAGGACTAAACAAGGACTAAACAAGGACTAAAGCAGGACTAAACCAGGACTAAACAAGGACTAAAGCAGGAATAAACCAGGTCTAAACAAGGACTAAAGCAGGACTAAACCAGGTCTAAACAAGGACTAAACCAGGACTAAAGCAGGACTAAACCAGGACTAAAGCAGGACAAAAGCAGGACTAAAGCAGGACTAAACCAGGTCTAAACAAGGACTAAACCAGGACTAAACCAGGAATAAACCAGGACTAAACTAGGACTAAAGCAGAACTAAACTAGGACTAAAGCAGGACTAAACAAGGACTAAAGCAGGACTAAACCAGGTCTAAACCAGGACTAAACAAGGACTAAAGCAGGACTAAACCAGGACTAAAGCAGGACTAAACCAGGACTAAAGCAGGACTAAACAAGGACTAAAGCAGGTCTAAACAAGGACTAAACAAGGACTAAAGCAGGACTAAACAAGGACTAAAGCAGGACTAAAGCAGGACTAAACCAGGTCTAAACCAGGACTAAACCAGGACTAAAGCAGGACTAAACAAGGACTAAAGCAGGACTAAACAAGGACTAAACCAGAACTAAAGCAGGACTAAAGCAGGACTAAACCAGGACTAAACCAGGACTAAATTAGGACTAAAGCAGGACTAAACCAGGACTAAAGCAGAACTAAACCAGGACTAAACCAGGACTAAATTAGGACTAAAGCAGGACTAAACCAGGACTAAAGCAGAACTAAAGCAGGACTAAAGCAGGACTAAACCAGGACTAAAGCAGGACTAAACCAGGACTAAAGCAGGACTAAAGCAGGACTAAAGCAGGACTAAAGCAGGACTAAACAAGGACTAAAGCAGGACTAAACCAGGTCTAAACAAGGACTAAAGCAGGACTAAACCAGGTCTAAACCAGGTCTAAACAAGGACTAAACCAGGACTAAACCAGGAATAAACCAGGACTAAACTAGGACTAAAGCAGAACTAAACTAGGACTAAAGCAGGACAAAACAAGGACTAAAGCAGGACTAAAGCAGGTCTAAACCAGGACTAAACAAGGACTAAAGCAGGACTAAACCAGGACTAAACCAGGACTAAAGCAGGACTAAAGCAGGACTAAACAAGGACTAAAGCAGGTTTAAACAAGGACTAAACAAGGACTAAAGCAGGACTAAAGCAGGACTAAACAAGGACTAAACCAGGACTAAACCAGGACTAAATTAGGACTAAAGCAGGACTAAACCAGGACTAAAGCAGGACTAAAGCAGAACTAAAGCAGGACTAAACCAGGACTAAACTAGGACTAAAGCAGAACTAAACTAGGACTAAAGCAGGACTAAACAAGGACTAAAGCAGGACTAAAGCAGGACTAAAGCAGGACTAAAGCAGGACTAAAGCAGGACTAAAGCAGGTGTAAACAAGGACTAATGCAGGACTAAACAAGGACTAAAGCAGGACTAAAGCAGGACTAAAGCAGGACTAAACAAGGACTAAAGCAGGACTAAAGCAGGACTAAACCAGGACTAAAGCAGGACTAAAGGAGGTCTAAACAAGGACTAAAGCAGGACTAAACAAGGACTAAAGCAGGACTAAAGCAGGACTAAACCAGGACTAAAGCAGGACTAAACCAGGACTAAACCAGGACAAAAGCAGGACTAAACCAGGACAAAACCAGGACTAAAGCAGGACTAAAGCAGGACTGAAGCAAGACTGAAGCAGGACTAAACCTGGACTAAACCAGGACTAAACCAGGACTAAAGCAGGACTAAAGCAGGACTAAACTAGGACTAAAGCAGAACTAAACTAGGACTAAAGCAGGACTAAACAAGGACTAAAGCAGGACTAAAGCAGGACTAAAGCAGGACTAAAGCAGGACTAAACCAGGACTAAAGCAGGTCTAAACAAGGACTAAAGCAGGACTAAAGCAGGACTAAACCAGGACTAAAGCAGGACTAAAGCAGGACTAAACCAGGACTAAAGCAGGACTAAAGCAGGACTGAAGCAGGACTAAACCTGGACAAAACCAGGACTAAACCAGGACTAAACCAGGACTAAAGCAGGACTAAAGCAGGACTAAACCAGGACTAAACCAGGACTAAACAAAGACTAAAGCAGGAATAAAGCAGGACTAAACTAGGACTAAAGCAGGACTAAACAAGGACTAAAGCAGGACTAAAGCAGGACTAAAGCAGGTGTAAACAAGGACTAAAGCAGGACTAAAGCAGGACTAAACTAGGACTAAAGCAGGACTAAACAAGGACTAAAGCAGGACTAAAGCAGGACTAAAGCAGGTGTAAACAAGGACTAAACCAGGACTAAAGCAGGACTAAACCAGGACTAAAGCAGAACTAAAGCAGGACTAAAGCAGGACTAAACCAGGACTAAAGCAGGACTAAACCAGGACTAAAGCAGGACTAAAGCAGGACTAAAGCAGGACTAAAGCAGGACTAAACTAGGACTAAAGCAGGACTAAACCAGGTCTAAACAAGGACTAAAGCAGGACTAAACCAGGTCTAAACCAGGTCTAAACAAGGACTAAACCAGGACTAAACCAGGAATAAACCAGGACTAAACTAGGACTAAAGCAGAACTAAACTAGGACTAAAGCAGGACAAAACAAGGACTAAAGCAGGACTAAACCAGGTCTAAACCAGGACTAAACAAGGACTAAAGCAGGACTAAACCAGGACTAAACCAGGACTAAAGCAGGACTAAACCAGGACTAAAGCAGGACTAAACAAAGACTAAAGCAGGTTTAAACAAGGACTAAACAAGGACTAAAGCAGGACTAAAGCAGGACTAAACAAGGACTAAACCAGGACTAAACCAGGACTAAATTAGGACTAAAGCAGGACTAAACCAGGACTAAAGCAGGACTAAAGCAGAACTAAAGCAGGACTAAACCAGGACTAAACTAGGACTAAAGCAGAACTAAACTAGGACTAAAGCAGGACTAAACAAGGACTAAAGCAGGACTAAAGCAGGACTAAAGCAGGACTAAAGCAGGACTAAAGCAGGTGTAAACAAGGACTAATGCAGGACTAAACAAGGACTAAAGCAGGACTAAAGCAGGACTAAAGCAGGACTAAACAAGGACTAAAGCAGGACTAAAGCAGGACTAAACCAGGACTAAAGCAGGACTAAAGGAGGTCTAAACAAGGACTAAAGCAGGACTAAACAAGGACTAAAGCAGGACTAAAGCAGGACTAAACCAGGACTAAAGCAGGACTAAACCAGGACTAAACCAGGACAAAAGCAGGACTAAACCAGGACAAAACCAGGACTAAAGCAGGACTAAAGCAGGACTGAAGCAGGACTAAACCTGGACTAAACCAGGACTAAACCAGGACTAAAGCAGGACTAAAGCAGGACTAAACTAGGACTAAAGCAGAACTAAACTAGGACTAAAGCAGGACTAAACAAGGACTAAAGCAGGACTAAAGCAGGACTAAAGCAGGACTAAAGCAGGACTAAACCAGGACTAAAGCAGGTCTAAACAAGGACTAAAGCAGGACTAAAGCAGGACTAAACCAGGACTAAAGCAGGACTAAACCAGGACTAAACCAGGACTAAAGCAGGACTAAATCAGGATTAAAGCAGGACTAAAGCAGGACTAAAGCAGGACTGAAGCAGGACTAAACCTGGACAAAACCAGGACTAAACCAGGACTAAACCAGGACTAAAGCAGGACTAAAGCAGGACTAAACCAGGACTAAACCAGGACTAAACAAAGACTAAAGCAGGACTAAAGCAGGACTAAACTAGGACTAAAGCAGGACTAAACAAGGACTAAAGCAGGACTAAAGCAGGACTAAAGCAGGTGTAAACAAGGACTAAAGCAGGACTAAAGCAGGACTAAACCAGGACTAAAGCAGGACTAAACCAGGACTAAATTAGGACTAAAGCAGGACTAAACAAGGACTAAAGCAGGACTAAAGCAGGACTAAACAAGGACTAAAGCAGGACTAAACCAGGACTAAAGTAGGACTAAACAAGGACTAAAGCAGGACTAAAGCAGGACTAAACCAGGACTAAAGCAGGACTAAACCAGGAGTAAACCAGGACTAAACCAGGACTAAAGCAGGACTAAAGAAGGACTAAACCAGGAGTAAACCAGGACTAAAGAAGGACTAAACCAGGAGTAAACCAGGACTAAACCAGGACTAAAGCAGGATTAAACCAGGACTAAAGAAGGACTGAAGCAGGACTAAACCAGGACTAAACCAGGACTAAAGCAGGACTAAACAAAGACTAAAGCAGGAGTAAAGCAGGACTAAACTAGGAATAAAGCAGGACTAAACAAGGACTAAAGCAGGACTAAACAAAGACTAAAGCAGGACTAAAGCAGGACTAAACTAGGACTAAAGCAGGACTAAAAAAGGACTAAAGCAGGACTAAACTAGGACTAAAGCAGGACTAAACAAGGACTAAAGCAGGACTAAACAAGGACTAAAGCAGGACTAAACCAGGTCTAAACAAGGACTAAAGCAGGACTAAACCAGGTCTAAACAAGGACTAAACCAGGACTAAAGCAGGACTAAACCAGGACTAAAGCAGGACAAAAGCAGGACTAAAGCAGGACTAAACCAGGTCTAAACAAGGACTAAACCAGGACTAAAGCAGGACTAAACCCGAACTAAAGCAGGACTAAAGCAGGACTAAAGCAGGACTAAAGCAGGACTAAACCAGGTCTAAACAAGGACTAAAGCAGGACTAAAGCAGGACTAAACAAGGACTAAAGCAGGACTAAAGCAGGACTAAAGCAGGACTAAAGCAGGACTAAAGCAGGACTAAACAAGGACTAAAGCAGGACTAAACCAGGACTAAAGCAGGACTAAACCAGGACTAAAGCAGGATTAAAGCAGGACTAAAGCAGGACTAAAGCAGGACTAAACAAGGACTAAAGCAGGACTAACCCAGGACTAAACAAGGACTAAAGCAGGACTAAACCAGGTCTAAACAAGGACTAAAGCAGGACTAAACAAGGACTAAAGCAGGACTAAACCAGGTCTAAACAAGGACTAAACCAGGACTAAAGCAGGACTAAACCAGGACTAAAGCAGGACAAAAGCAGGACTAAAGCAGGACTAAACCAGGTCTAAACAAGGACTAAACCAGGACTGAACCAGGAATAAACCAGGACTAAACTAGGACTAAAGCAGAACTAAACTAGGACTAAAGCAGGACTAAACAAGGACTAAAGCAGGACTAAACCAGGTCTAAACCAGGACTAAACAAGGACTAAAGCAGGACTAAACAAGGACTAAAGCAGGTCTAAACAAGGACTAAACAAGGACTAAAGCAGGACTAAACAAGGACTAAAGCAGGACTAAAGCAGGACTAAACCAGGTCTAAACCAGGACTAAACCAGGATTAAAGCAGGACTAAACAAGGACTAAAGCAGGACTAAAGCAGGACTAAACAAGGACTAAACCAGAACTAAAGCAGGACTAAAGCAGGACTAAACCAGGACTAAACCAAGACTAAATTAGGACTAAAGCAGGACTAAACCAGGACTAAAGCAGAACTAAACCAGGACTAAACCAGGACTAAATTAGGACTAAAGCAGGACTAAACCAGGACTAAAGCAGAACTAAAGCAGGACTAAAGCAGGACTAAACCAGGACTAAAGCAGGACTAAACCAGGACTAAAGCAGGACTAAAGCAGGACTAAAGCAGGACTAAAGCAGAACTAAACAAGGACTAAAGCAGGACTAAACCAGGTCTAAACAAGGACTAAAGCAGGACTAAACCAGGTCTAAACCAGGTCTAAACAAGGACTAAACCAGGACTAAACCAGGAATAAACCAGGACTAAACTAGGACTAAAGCAGAACTAAACTAGGACTAAAGCAGGACAAAACAAGGACTAAAGCAGGACTAAACCAGGTCTAAACCAGGACTAAACAAGGACTAAAGCAGGACTAAACCAGGACTAAACCAGGACTAAAGCAGGACTAAACCAGGACTAAAGCAGGACTAAACAAGGACTAAAGCAGGTCTAAACAAGGACTAAACAAGGACTAAAGCAGGACTAAAGCAGGACTAAACAAGGACTAAACCAGGACTAAACCAGGACTAAATTAGGACTAAAGCAGGACTAAACCAGGACTAAAGCAGGACTAAAGCAGAACTAAAGCAGGACTAAACCAGGACTAAACTAGGACTAAAGCAGAACTAAACTAGGACTAAAGCAGGACTAAACAAGGACTAAAGCAGGACTAAAGCAGGACTAAAGCAGGACTAAAGCAGGACTAAAGCAGGTGTAAACAAGGACTAATGCAGGACTAAACAAGGACTAAAGCAGGACTAAAGCAGGACTAAAGCAGGACTAAACAAGGACTAAAGCAGGACTAAAGCAGGACTAAACCAGGACTAAAGCAGGACTAAAGGAGGTCTAAACAAGGACTAAAGCAGGACTAAACCAGGTCTAAACCAGGACTAAACAAGGACTAAAGCAGGACTAAACCAGGACTAAACCAGGACTAAAGCAGGACTAAACCAGGACTAAAGCAGGACTAAACAAGGACTAAAGCAGGTCTAAACAAGGACTAAACAAGGACTAAAGCAGGACTAAAGCAGGACTAAACAAGGACTAAACCAGGACTAAACCAGGACTAAATTAGGACTAAAGCAGGACTAAACCAGGACTAAAGCAGGACTAAAGCAGAACTAAAGCAGGACTAAACCAGGACTAAACTAGGACTAAAGCAGAACTAAACTAGGACTAAAGCAGGACTAAACAAGGACTAAAGCAGGACTAAAGCAGGACTAAAGCAGGACTAAAGCAGGACTAAAGCAGGTGTAAACAAGGACTAATGCAGGACTAAACAAGGACTAAAGCAGGACTAAAGCAGGACTAAACAAGGACTAAAGCAGGACTAAAGCAGGACTAAACCAGGACTAAAGCAGGACTAAAGGAGGTCTAAACAAGGACTAAAGCAGGACTAAACAAGGACTAAAGCAGGACTAAAGCAGGACTAAACCAGGACTAAAGCAGGACTAAACCAGGACAAAACCAGGACTAAAGCAGGACTAAACCAGGATAAAACCAGGACTAAACCAGGACTAAAGCAGGACTAAAGCAGGACTAAACTAGGACTAAAGCAGAACTAAACTAGGACTAAAGCAGGACTAAACAAGGACTAAAGCAGGACTAAAGCAGGACTAAAGCAGGACTAAAGCAGGACTAAACCAGGACTAAAGCAGGTCTAAACAAGGACTAAAGCAGGACTAAAGCAGGACTAAACCAGGACTAAAGCAGGACTAAACCAGGACTAAACCAGGACTAAAGCAGGACTAAATCAGGATTAAAGCAGGACTAAAGCAGGACTAAAGCTTGTATTAAGCAGGACTAAACCTGGACAAAACCAGGACTAAACCAGGACTAAACCAGGACTAAAGCAGGACTAAAGCAGGACTAAACCAGGACTAAACAAAGACTAAAGCAGGACTAAAGCAGGACTAAACTAGGACTAAAGCAGGACTAAACAAGGACTAAAGCAGGACTAAAGCAGGTGTAAACAAGGACTAAAGCAGGACTAAAGCAGAACTAAACCAGGACTAAAGCAGGACTAAACCAGGACTAAATTAGGACTAAAGCAGGACTAAACAAGGACTAAAGCAGGACTAAAGCGGGACTAAACAAGGACTAAAGCAGGACTAAACTAGGACTAAAGCAGGACTAAACAAGGACTAAAGCAGGACTAAAGCAGGACTAAACCAGGACTAAAGCAGGACTAAACCAGAGTAAACCAGACTAAACCAGGACTAAAGCAGGACTGAAGCAGGACTGAAGCAGGACTAAACCTGGACAAAACCAGGACTAAACCAGGACTAAAGCAGGATTAAACCAGGACTAAAGAAGGACTGAAGCAGGACTAAACCAGGACTAAACCAGGACTAAAGCAGGACTAAACAAAGACTAAAGCAGGAGTAAAGCAGGACTAAACTAGGACTAAAGCAGGACTAAACAAGGACTAAAGCAGGACTAAACAAGGACTAAAGCAGGACTAAAGCAGGACTAAACTAGGACTAAAGCAGGACTAAAAAAGGACTAAAGCAGGACTAAACTAGGACTAAAGCAGGACTAAACAAGGACTAAAGCAGGACTAAAGCAGGAATAAACCAGGAGTAAACCAGGACTAAAGCAGGACTAAACCAGGACTAAAGAAGGACTGAAGCAGGACTAAACCAGAAGTAAAGCAGGACTGAAGCAGGACAGAAGCAGGACTAAACCTGGACTAAACCAGGACTAAACCAGGACTAAAGCAGGACTAAACCAGGTCTAAACAAGGACTAAACCAGGACTAAACCAGGAATAAACCAGGACTAAACTAGGACTAAAGCAGAACTAAACTAGGACTAAAGCAGGACAAAACAAGGACTAAAGCAGGACTAAACCAGGTCTAAACCAGGACTAAACAAGGACTAAAGCAGGACTAAACCAGGACTAAACCAGGACTAAAGCAGGACTAAACCAGGACTAAAGCAGGACTAAACAAGGACTAAAGCAGGTCTAAACAAGGACTAAACAAGGACTAAAGCAGGACTAAAGCAGGACTAAACAAGGACTAAACCAGGACTAAACCAGGACTAAATTAGGACTAAAGCAGGACTAAACCAGGACTAAAGCAGGACTAAAGCAGAACTAAAGCAGGACTAAACCAGGACTAAACTAGGACTAAAGCAGAACTAAACTAGGACTAAAGCAGGACTAAACAAGGACTAAAGCAGGACTAAAGCAGGACTAAAGCAGGACTAAAGCAGGACTAAAGCAGGTGTAAACAAGGACTAATGCAGGACTAAACAAGGAGTAAAGCAGGACTAAACCAGGACTAAAGCAGGACTAAACCAGGACAAAACCAGGACTAAAGCAGGACTAAACCAGGACAAAACCAGGACTAAACCAGGACTAAAGCAGGACTAAAGCAGGACTAAACTAGGACTAAAGCAGAACTAAACTAGGACTAAAGCAGGACTAAACAAGGACTAAAGCAGGACTAAAGCAGGACTAAAGCAGGACTAAACCAGGACTAAAGCAGGTCTAAACAAGGACTAAAGCAGGACTAAAGCAGGACTAAACCAGGACTAAAGCAGGACTAAACCAGGACTAAACCAGGACTAAAGCAGGACTAAATCAGGATTAAAGCAGGACTAAAGCAGGACTAAAGCAGGACTGAAGCAGGACTAAACCTGGACAAAACCAGGACTAAACCAGGACTAAACCAGGACTAAAGCAGGACTAAAGCAGGACTAAACCAGGACTAAACAAAGACTAAAGCAGGACTAAAGCAGGACTAAACTAGGACTAAAGCAGGACTAAACAAGGACTAAAGCAGGACTAAAGCAGGTGTAAACAAGGACTAAAGCAGGACTAAAGTAGAACTAAACCAGGACTAAAGCAGGACTAAACCAGGACTAAATTAGGACTAAAGCAGGACTAAACAAGGACTAAAGCAGGACTAAAGCGGGACTAAACAAGGACTAAAGCAGGACTAAACTAGGACTAAAGCAGGACTAAACAAGGACTAAAGCAGGACTAAAGCAGGACTAAACCAGGACTAAAGCAGGACTAAACCAGGAGTAAACCAGGACTAAACCAGGACTAAAGCAGGACTGAAGCAGGACTGAAGCAGGACTAAACCTGGACAAAACCAGGACTAAACCAGGACTAAAGCAGGATTAAACCAGGACTAAAGAAGGACTGAAGCAGGACTAAACCAGGACTAAACCAGGACTAAAGCAGGACTAAACAAAGACTAAAGCAGGAGTAAAGCAGGACTAAACTAGGACTAAAGCAGGACTAAACAAGGACTAAAGCAGGACTAAACAAGGACTAAAGCAGGACTAAAGCAGGACTAAACTAGGACTAAAGCAGGACTAAAAAAGGACTAAAGCAGGACTAAACTAGGACTAAAGCAGGACTAAACAAGGACTAAAGCAGGACTAAAGCAGGACTAAACCAGGAGTAAACCAGGACTAAAGCAGGACTAAACCAGGACTAAAGAAGGACTGAAGCAGGACTAAACCAGGACTAAACCAGAAGTAAAGCAGGACTGAAGCAGGACAGAAGCAGGACTAAACCTGGACTAAACCAGGACTAAACCAGGACTAAAGCATCAACAAAACAACTGTCATTGATCCACTTTAACAGCAGGAGTCTCTATAAAAATATGTCCAAAATAAAAGATTATTTAAATAATTTCAATTTCAAATTTAGTCTTGTAGCAGTTTCAGAAACTTGGCTATGTGACGATAAAGAGTTGGATAATGAATTAGAAGACTATGATTTATTTAAACAAAACAGGAAAAACAAGAAAGGGGGAGGAGTCGCTTTGTTTGTAAAAAGGGGTCTAAATTGTAAGATTATTGAAGAAATGACCCTGTCTGTTGATGAGTTGATGGAATGTGTTACAGTTGTGATAAGAAATGAATCACTAAAAAAAGGTATATTGATTAGCTGTATTTATAGAACTCCAGGATCATGCATTGATGAGTTTAATATGAAAATCTCTGAATTATATTCTAAGCATAATGGCAAGGCTCTTTAGTCTGGCGGGACTTCAATGTTGATTTATTAAAATCATGTGAGCATATAAAAACATCAGATTTTGTGAACAGTATGTTTGGTTTGGGGATGTTCCCTTAATATCCAAACCCAGCAGAATAATAACTAACGATAGCGCTTACTTTGATTGATAATATTTTGTTAACATAACAGACAGAAATGCTAAAAGTGGATTATTTTTGACCGATGTAAGTGATCATCTGCCTGTTTTTGTTGTGTTTGAAATGAAGCTAAAGTTAAAAAAGGTAGATTTATACAAAAATACACAGAATGAGACAGCCAGAGGCAATTGAAGCATTTAAAGCAAAACTTGGTGACCAAGATTGAATGAAGTCTATGTTGAGGACACAAATGACTCCTATAATGCATTTCTTGACACATTTATCTCATTGTATGACCATTATTGTCCAGTGAAGAAAATTAAAGTAAAATCTAAAAATAAATATAATCCATGGATGACAAAAGGTCTGGCAAAAGCATGCAAAAAGAAAAATCTGTTATACAAAACATTTATAAAACACCCAAGTAAGGGAAATGAAGACAAGTACAAGACTTATAGAAATAAACCTGACAACCATTATAAGAGAACAGAAGCAGAATTATTACAATATGCTATTGCAGAAGTATAAAACAAATATCAAGGCGACCTGGAAGGTAATTAAGGAGGTTATTGACCAACCGATTCTAAACATTCATTAACAGAGATTCTAAAAGTGATGGTAGAGTTACTAACCAAGCACAAGAAATTGTTAATGAATTTAATACTTTTTTTGTTAATGTGGGTCCAAATTTAGCCAATCAAATACACCAAACCCATTCATCAGAAGAAAAATTGATATTGATATTAAACGAAATTCCATGTTTCTTAGGGCAGTGTGTGAAAGTGATATTTTAGAGGTGGTCAAGAAAAGCAAGAGTAAGAAATCTACCGACATTGTAATAATATTGACATGTCAATGATTAAGGAGGTGATTAATTATATAGTTAAGCCAGTGACCTACATTTGCAATAGATCCTTTGCAACGGAACATTTCCTCAAAAATGAAGCTGGCCAAAGTGCTTCCAATTTATAAAGATGGAGAAAAACAGTTAGTAACCAACTACAGGCCAATCTCACTTTTGGATCAATTTTCCAAAATACTTGAAAAATTGTTTGTCCAACAATTAGATAGCTTTTTGGAAAAATTCTAGTATTTTATGTGACCAACAGTATGGGTTTCAGAGTTAATAGATCAACATCACTAGCAGTGATGGATTTTATTGAAAACGTAACATCAGCTATCGACAGCAAAGAAAATGTAATTGGAATATTTATCGATTTACTTAAAAGCATTTGATACTATTGACCATAATTTACTTTTACAGAAGTGTAATTATTATGATCAGAGGTGTGGCTAATAGTTGGTTAAAAAGCTACTTACACAATAGATTTCAATATGTAGAAATAAATGGAACAGTTTCTCAACAAGAATTCTTATCTTGTGGTATCCCGCAAGGCTCTGTTTTGGGGCCAAATTATTTATTCTTTATTTAAATGACATATGTAAAGTATCTAAAATACTGAAGATGATTATTTTTGCTTTGATGATACAAATTTATTCTGTTCAGACCTGATGTTACAATTAATTTCTCAAGTTGAAAGAGAGTTGATATTGTTTAAAAAATGGTTTGACTTGAATAAGTTATCTTTGAATGAGAAAAAGACTAAATTTATGGTTTTTGGATCCAGTCGGGTAAATTGTGATCTAAAACTGAACTGGAATGGGATTGAATTAGAACGAGTTTATGAGACAAGATTTTTGGGAGTGATTATAGACCATCAGATTTGTTGGAAGCCGCATATACAACATGTCAAGAGTAAAATCTCAAAACTATTGGCATACTTTATAAAACAAAACCTTTATTAGATAGGAAAAGTTTGCATTTATTATATTCATCACTTGTGCTTTATCTGTCTTACTGTTGTGAAATCTGGGGAAACACATGTAAAAAACATATTTAGATCCAATAATTAAATTACAAAAAGGGTCGTATTTAACCATTAATAATGCTGGATTCCACGATTCAACCAATGAACTTTATGTGAAATCTAATATATTGAAATTTGCAGACATAGTTAAGTTTAAAATCATGGAAATTCTGTATCGTATATGAATAATGATCTTCCTGTAGGAATACAATCTTTATTTAAATTACTTAAATAGTTTGTACAACCTAAGAGGTTTAAGCTGCGGTTTGAATTAAGTAAAGTCAGAACCAATGTCAGACAAAGATGTGTGTCTGTTTTAGGAGCTAAACTCTGGAATGAGCTTGACGATCGTTTGCTGATTAGTTCTCTAATACAGTTTAAAAAAAGGTTAAAATATGAAATGATTAACATGTACACATTGTTGTAAAGAGTAAAAAGACGGGAATAATGAGAACAAGGTAGAATATTTGAGTTGTTGTAATGTTGAGGGGGGGGGCTTGCATAAGCAAGTTGCTTCAGCCCAATCCTTTTTTGGTTGTGACCAACACAATGAGGACATGTATTTGTAAATGTTATTTATTTATTTTATTTTTTTTTATGAATGTTGACAACCAAAATAAATAAAATTCAATTCAATTCAATTCAATTCAATTCAAAAAGCAGGACTAAACCAGGTCTAAACAAGGACTAAACCAGGACTAAACCAGCAATAAACCAGGACTAAACTAGGACTAAAGCAGAACTAAACTAGGACTAAAGCAGGACAAAACCAGGACTAAACCAGGACTAAAGCAGGACTAAAGCAGGACTAAACCAGGACTAAAGCAGGACTAAACAAGGACTAAAGCAGGTCTAAACAAGGACTAAACAAGGACTAAAGCAGGACTAAAGCAGGACTAAACAAGGACTAAACCAGGACTAAACCAGGACTAAATTAGGACTAAAGCAGGACTAAACCAGGACTAAAGCAGGACTAAAGCAGAACTAAAGCAGGACTAAACCAGGACTAAACTAGGACTAAAGCAGAACTAAACTAGGACTAAAGCAGGACTAAACAAGGACTAAAGCAGGACTAAAGCAGGACTAAAGCAGGACTAAAGCAGGACTAAAGCAGGTGTAAACAAGGACTAATGCAGGACTAAACAAGGACTAAAGCAGGACTAAAGCAGGACTAAAGCAGGACTAAACAAGGACTAAAGCAGGACTAAAGCAGGACTAAACCAGGACTAAAGCAGGACTAAAGGAGGTCTAAACAAGGTCTAAAGCAGGACTAAACAAGGACTAAAGCAGGACTAAACCAGGACTAAAGCAGGTCTAAACAAGGACTAAAGCAGGACTAAAGCAGGACTAAACCAGGACTAAAGCAGGACTAAACCAGGACTAAACCAGGACTAAAGCAGGACTAAATCAGGATTAAAGCAGGACTAAAGCAGGACTAAAGCAGGACTGAAGCAGGACTAAACCTGGACAAAACCAGGACTAAACCAGGACTAAACCAGGACTAAAGCAGGACTAAAGCAGGACTAAACCAGGACTAAACAAAGACTAAAGCAGGACTAAAGCAGGACTAAACTAGGACTAAAGCAGGACTAAACAAGGACTAAAGCAGGACTAAAGCAGGACTAAAGCAGGTGTAAACAAGGACTAAAGCAGGACTAAAGCAGGACTAAACCAGGACTAAAGCAGGACTAAACCAGGACTAAATTAGGACTAAAGCAGGACTAAACAAGGACTAAAGCAGGACTAAAGCAGGACTAAACAAGGACTAAAGCAGGACTAAACTAGGACTAAAGCAGGACTAAACAAGGACTAAAGCAGGACTAAAGCAGGACTAAACCAGGACTAAAGCAGGACTAAACCAGGAGTAAACCAGGACTAAACCAGGACTAAAGCAGGACTGAAGCAGGACTGAAGCAGGACTAAACCTGGACAAAACCAGGACTAAACCAGGACTAAAGCAGGACTAAAGCAGGATTAAACCAGGACTAAAGAAGGACTGAAGCAGGACTAAACCAGGACTAAACCAGGACTAAAGCAGGACTAAACAAAGACTAAAGCAGGAGTAAAGCAGGACTAAACTAGGACTAAAGCAGGACTAAACAAGGACTAAAGCAGGACTAAACAAGGACTAAAGCAGGACTAAAGCAGGACTAAACTAGGACTAAAGCAGGACTAAAAAAGGACTAAAGCAGGACTAAACTAGGACTAAAGCAGGACTAAACAAGGACTAAAGCAGGACTAAAGCAGGACTAAACCAGGAGTAAACCAGGACTAAAGCAGGACTAAACCAGGACTAAAGAAGGACTGAAGCAGGACTAAACCAGGACTAAACCAGAACTAAAGCAGGACTGAAGCAGGACAGAAGCAGGACTAAACCTGGACTAAACCAGGACTAAACCAGGACTAAAGCAGGACAAAACCAGGACTAAAGCAGGACTAAACCAAGACTAAACAAGGACAAAACCAGGACTAAACCAGGACTAAAGCAGGACTAAACCAAGACTAAACAAGGACTAAACCAGGACTAAACCAGGACTAAACCTATTTTTATTAGTGACTAAACCCAAGAACTCACTGTGCTAGAGCCAGAATCTGCATTTTAACCATTTTCATGTAGCTATGTCCACATCAGTATGACACATTATTGGACTACTGGACATCTAAAACCCATCAACAGAGCCTGGGTTCTGTTGCCTTGGCAAATGTGGTGGCCAACTTGTGAATGACTGAAAATAATGTAAAAACAGAGCTGGAACATTCATTAATTAAAGTGTTTAAAGGTCCTATGTTACACAAAGTTGACTCTTGTGAGCTTTAAGTCATGTTAGAATGTTGTTACCTCCCCAAAAACAGACCTGGATTATGTGTTTTGTTTCATTTACACATGTGTGAGTCATTTATTATTAGTCTGTTTACGTCTCCAAAGCTCAAAATGCTCTGTTCCCCCGTATGATGTCATGAAGTGGTTGTTTTCAAGTTAACCTTTAGTTTTTCTTTCATATTTGTTCACATTAGTTTGGGACAACATAGAAATCTGATAAAGTAGTTTGTTTGTCTGAGTTGTTGAGCAGAATTCTCCCCTCGCGTCATGTCTGCTGGAGCCGGACAGTCTTTACTATAGGTTACCATGGCGACGATCTCTCTGGTTCCTTACTTATCTCACTGATTCATACTGGCTTTGTGCAGGTACTTCTGCTCTGGGGTCATGAAGGAGCGCTCAGAACTGCTCCTCCCATCAGCAGCATTATGAGGTGATCTTTCCTGTCTCTCGATAAAATAAAAATAAAAAGGAAAAACAAAATGAAAATCTCCATAAATTAGTGGCTCATGCACAAAAACACAATCACCTCATTAAGCAAAGACATGGGAAGTGTGTGTGCGTTTGTAATTCACTCTGAAATACTGCGTCTGTCTTAAAAATCAATAAAGTCAACGATTTAAAAAGAATAAACTTACTCTTTTTGACATTTTTATTTAAATTGCGCCTATTATGCTAAGTTCTGATCTGTTTCAAAATGCTGTTTCCTCGTCACAAACAGACCTGGAGTTGTGGTTTGTTTCATTCACACATGTTTAACACACAAACTGCACATTTAGGCTGATTTCTTCTCTCAAACAGAAAACACTCTGTTCTACCTTGTGATGTCATGTGTCATGTGATGTGCTCCATTGTGTTTTTAAACATCATACACGTTCATTTTCACACAATTTCAGTCCTGGAATTGTGAATCTCTGCTGAACTAATGCTAAAATTGAGCTGTTCACTTGAAAACTACCACTTCATGACATCACAAGGTGGAACAAAGCATTCTGAGCTTTGCAGATGTAGACAGACTAATAATAAAGAGTTACTCAAACATGTGCAAATGAAAAAAAAAGACAACTCCAGGTCTGTTTTTGGGGAGGTAACAACATTCTTACATGGTTTAAAGCCCACAAGAGCCAGTTGTGTAAGATAGGACCAGAGGTGGAAAAATTACTGACAAATTGTAATTCAGTAAACGTATCTTTACTTTGCTTAATTCCTACTCAAGTAAAAGTAAAAGTAACCATCTAAAATCTACTGCAGTAAATGTGAAAAGGTACTTAAAATTATGCTAACGTATGCAGTTAATCACAAAAATATTGGAGTAATGGTTTTTTTTAAAACGCAGATTAATTTATTTTGAACGCTCCTCTATGGAAAGCTCGGATGGTGACCTGAAAGGCGGTGCAGGTTATTAGGTCAGTGATCAGGTCTGTCCATACGCAGATGTGAAGATAACAGATGAGACTGTGCCTGGTGCTCAGCGGCAAATTTCTCTGCAAAAAACTGCCCGACGGGACTTTAGATAAAACTAAGGGAGTTTGCAGATATTGCAGCGATGAACTTTCTTTCCACAGAAGCACAACAAGTTTAAAATACCATCTTAACCCTGGAGAACCCACGGGGTCAAATTTGACCACTGTTAATTGCTGCTACTAAAAATGAACCAAATTGAAAAAAATGTCAAATTTAACCTTAAAAGCCCAAAGACTACCACAATGTCTAGTGTGATTTCCTCTCTCTAGTAGAAAAGATTTTGGATAAGCAAAGACCAATGGTGTTAGTTTTTTATTAGTCGTTTATGGCCTTGTGTTCTTGTTTCAGTTGGCCAAAGTGTGTTTAAACATTAGAAATACAGTTCTAACATGCAAAAATAACTATTGTTAAATGTTCTGGTGTAAATTATTGATTGTTTTCCTAAATTTAAAACAGTTTGCATTGACAGTGTATCTTATAGTCGTTCTTTAAAATTATACACCTAAAGCCCAATGGGTCAGATTTGACCCAAATCCTAAATCAGGGAATAAAGGGTTAAAATTTAAAAAGTAGATATTTTGGTGTTCAGTGAACTTATAGCAATCATTTAAGGCATAGTTCATAATTTTCTGAAGAAGAAAAGGGTTCTTGGGTTCTCCAGGGTTAAAGCAAAACACGGGTTCGATTCAGCGGCAGCAACGACGCTATTGTACCAACAACAAGCCGAACACGACAACCCGCGGCAACGTTGTCAACAAAACTACCAGCGATAGAAAATGTCAATAATATCACTTTTTGGTCTTTTTTGAAGAATAATTAACTGTGATTAATTGTGAGTAATCAAAATTCTAAAGTGTGATTAATCTGATTTAAAAATGACTAGTTTGACAACACTATTTAACATGTAATTTGAGTTAAAGTTACTGAGTTACTTTCAGTTACTTGATGTAAAAAAGGAAGAGTCATAAATCTGCTCTAGCACAAGTTGTTTTAATGCTCTGTTAATCATGCTGTGTAAAGCGTCTTTGGAGACATGTGTGTGTGAAAAGTGCGATAGAAATAAAGTTACTTACCTTTCCTTATCTTACCTAATCAACTTTGAGGTGATACATGCAAACTTTGTTCAGTCCAAACTTTGTGCATTTAAAGACAACAGAGCTACAAACACTGACTAACACTGAGCTTTTCCTTCTTTTTATACAACTTAGAACTTTAACTGCATCACAAATTTAACAAATGCTGAATTATATCACACAACACTAAAAAGAAAGACAATTAAACCAAAATCAAAGTATACTAAACAAAACGTTGCTCACATTGCACACTGACTACAGATGTAAGAAATGAAAAAGTGCCCTACAGAATATTCTGCCCACTGGACACTCGGCATTAGACTGTAAAGCTCCTGTTCAGTTTGAGCAGGATCTGCTTTTTAAAGTTTGTAGTGTTAATCCTGTGAACAACAAACTAGCAGAGTTGAAAAGTCACAGGTGCATCTCATGGATGTCACTACCCCTGTCACTATTACCTGTGCAATAACCTGCTCCACAACCACGTGCAATACCATTATGTGCAATACGGAACTCATCTGTGAAATACTCTACTACACCTTATTCGATTTTTCTATATTTTATTACATAGATATATTTTTTACTATACTGTTTACTAGTTCCCTTGTATTTGCAAATACTTTTTTAACAGTACTATTTACTGCATGCTACTAGTACTTCTTGAGTCTTAGCGAGTCAACGGTTCTTCTTATGACAAATACCAAAAAGAGAAACAGCTCTAGGACAATCATCATTATCATTTAAAACAATTACAGAATGGAATAAACTTCCAGCAGAACTTAAATTATGCACAAACTTAAAAACATTCTGTACAGAAATATGTTAGTACTAAATGTTGGTTTTCCCTTTGTCAGAAAACTGTCCCAATGCACTTTACAGGGGACAGGGCTGTTCAGATGCACTTTTTACGATGGTCATTTTTACTGTTTTATTATGAAATGTTGAACTTTTGTATTTCCTGCATTGTTCTGTGTTTAATGTGTGTCTTGTTAGTCCAGGGACTACAGATGGAAATGAGTTGTGAAGCTAAAATTTGGTACTAGGCATATTTTCTTTTGTGATTAATGTTGATGTGCATGGTCCCTGTTAAATAAACTCAATTAAAAAAGTTATTATTATTATTTTTTTAATATGACAAATAAACAATCTTGAATCTTGAATCTTGATTTTACTCCGTAATAAGGGCGGGTTCCAATGTAATGAAGTTAAATACTTGGGTCAAAATGTCCTCGAGTGAAAGTAAAATGATCTATTTCAAAAACTACTTTAAAAATTCCAAATGATTCGTAAAAACTCCTCATTTACAGTAACGCGAGTAAATGTAATTCATCATTTTCTACCCTTGTACCTTTAAAAATGCTACACTGACCAGGGCTAAAACAGGATATAGACACGGTATTACTTTTGAACTAATGAAACAAGAAGCACAAATAAAAATAAATGAAATAAAAAACTGAAATGACTCACCTCACGTACCTCTCTTCCTCTTTACCCTCTTCTCTCCTCTTCGTCTCGATCAGTCTGCTCCTCCTCTCCCGTACATCATCAGCCTGGAAACAGAACACAGCAAAAACACGGCCTTATTTCACATTCAGATTAGATAGAAACTTTTAAACCTGAAAAGCATTTGGAAGCGTCCATCTGCTTTCACACAGACAACAATCATTAGATAAATGAATAAAACTGACGAGACAACTGCGAATGATCAGCCCCCGAGGCCTCTGACCCGCCGCTCTAATCTGATATTATAACACGAGGGATTAGGCCAGAACACGGGCCCATAATCTGTATAAAGTCCTGTATTCGGCCCCAGTCAAGTGAAGCTCATCGCGGTTTGCGGTTACGGGGACGGATTTGGAGCAGAGTTTCATAAAAGGAATTCTGCATGTGAGTATCATAGCAACCAAAGAGCCAATCAGGAGCAGCGCTGGTCGATCAAACCTGTTGGACTAAACTGGAACTAAACCAGGGCTAAACAAGAATTAAACTAGGACTAAGATAGAACTAAACTGGAACTAAACCAGGACTGAACTAGAACTAAACTAGGACTAAACTTGAATTAAACCAGGACTAAACTAGAACTAAACCAGAACTAAACTAGGACTAAATCAGAACTAAACCAGGACTAAACTAGAACTAAACTAGGACTAAATCAGGACTAAACCAGGACTAAACTAGAGCTAAACTTGAATTAAACCAGGACTAAACTAGAACTAAACCAGAACTAAACCAGGACTAAACTAGAGCTAAACTAGAACTAAACTAGGACAAAACTGGGACTAAACCAGGACTAAACTAAAACTAAACTAGGACTAAACCAGGACTAAACTAAAACTAAACAAGGACTAAGCCAGGACTAAACCAGGACTAAACTAGAACTAAACCAGGACTGAACCAGGACTAAACTAGAACTAAACTAGGACAAAACTAGGACTAAACTTGAATTAAACCAGGACTAAACTAGAACTAAACCAGAACTAAACAAGGACAAAACTAGGACTAAATCAGAACTAAACCAGGACTAAACTAGAACTAAACTAGGACTAAATCAGGACTAAACCAGGACTAAACTAGAGCTAAACTTGAATTAAACCAGGACTAAACCAGGACTAAACTAGAACTAAACCAGGACTGAACCAGGACTAAACTAGAACTAAACTAGGACAAAACTAGGACTAAACTTGAATTAAACCAGGACTAAACTAGAACTAAACCAGAACTAAACAAGGACAAAACTAGGACTAAATCAGAACTAAACCAGGACTAAACTAGAACTAAACTAGGACTAAATCAGGACTAAACCAGGACTAAACTAGAGCTAAACTTGAATTAAACCAGGACTAAACTAGAACTAAACCAGAACTAAACCAGGACTAAACTAGAGCTAAACTAGAACTAAACTAGGACAAAACTGGGACTAAACCAGGACTAAACTAGAACTAAACTAGGACTAAACCAGGACTAAACTAGAACTAAACAAGGACTAAACTAGAACTAAACCAGGACTGAACCAGGACTAAACTAGAACTAAACTAGGACAAAACTAGGACTAAACTAGAACTAATCTAGAACTAAACCAGGACTAAACTAGAACTAAACTAAGACTAAACCAGGACTAAACCAGGACTAAACTAGAACTAAACTAGGACAAAACTAGGACTAAACTTGAATTAAACTAGGACTAAACCAGGACCCCCACATCCATACTGTATTAATCCACATACTGTGAGTATCATAGCAACCAAAGAGCCAATCAGGAGCATCGCTGTCGATCAAACCTGTTGCTAACGTTAGCAGGAGCCACCTTGGCGAAAGAAGAAAGATGTTCACATCCTGATTGTTATTTATCTATAGGTGGGATTAAACCAGGACTAAACGACTAAACAAAGACACTGTTATAATCTGCTGTTTGCAAGCCATTAAATCAAGAAACTAAATGAGGACTAAACAAGGACTGAAATGGGAATAAATTAGGGCTAATCCAGGCTTGAATCAAAACCAGGACCCATCTGGTACTAAACCAGCACTCAAAAAAGGAATTGCAGTCTGCTATTCACTGCTAAAGGATTAAACCAGGACCGATCTGGGACTAAACCAGGAATATAGCAGTCCTACAGCAGAACTAAACCAGGACTACACAGGGACTCTATAAGGACTAAACCAGGACTAAACCAGTCAGTGTAGAGCATTTTAGAGCATTTTACAACTCTTAAGGTGCAATATCAGAACATGCAAAAACCAGAACTAAAGCAGGACAAAATCTGGACTAAAGCTGTGCTAAACTAGGACTAAACCAAAACTAAACCAGAACTAAACTAGGACTAAACCAGAACTAAAGCGGGGCTAAACTAGGACTAAACCAGGATTAAACCAGAACTAAACTAGGACTAAACCACAACTAAAGCAGTGCTAAACTAGGACTAAACCAAAACTAAACCAGAACTAAAGCGGGGCTAAACTAGGACTAAACCAGAACTAAAGCAGTGCTAAACTAGGAATAAACAGGACTAAACCAGAATTAAAGCAGGGCTAAACTAGGACTAAACCAGGACTAAACCAGAACTAAAGCAGTGCTAAACTAGGACTAAACCAGGACTAAACCAACACTAAACCAGGACGAAACCAGGACAAACTAGGACTAAATTCGGACTAAACCAGGACTAAACCAGGACTAAACCAGGACAAAACCAGGACTAAACCAGTATTAAACTAGGACTAAATCAAGACTAAACTAGAACTAAACCAGGAATAAACTTGAACTAAACTAGGACTAAACAAAAACTAAACCAGGGCTAAACTAGGACTAAAGCAGGACTAAACTAGAACTAAACTAGGCCTAAACCAGGACTAAACCAGGACAAACCCAGGCCTAAACCAGGACTAAACTAGAACTAAACCAGGCCTAAACCAGAACTAACCCAGGCCTAAACCAGGTCTAAACCAGGACCCCCCTCATCCATGCATCCACGATAACAGAGGAGTATCTGCAGGATGACACTGAGCTGTGACTGGGAGCACAGAGGCCATTAAACATTATGGGAAACAGCAGGAGCGAGTGTGGGATTAAAGAGCACAGCAGCAGGTTAAAGGCACCATAATCTGGGTTATAAACAAATGAATACACAGGAATGAGCCCTACATAGAGTAACACCACTTTGAAGAGGGGCTCTTACACCTGTATGGGGTATTAACTGCTAACACATAACATTTATTATTTTGAAAACCATATATTTGTAGAAAAAAGTGCTGATTATATTAACATGTTTTATCCGTTTCTTTAGTCCCTCCCCCTTCAGAGTGACATCAAAGCACAGTCAGTTTGGTCTGGTTTGGTCTCCATGGAGATAGAAAGGTTTAATGCCATGCTGTGAATCATTTCAGTCAGAGTCCTGCACAGGTGAACTGCAAATTTGAATGAAACGGGTGAAAAATGTTGTGCTGTGTTGGGTTCGGGTCGGACACAGGAGAGCGCGGGTTTAATCTGCGGTTTACAAAACATCACGGCGTTCAAAATGACCCAGAGGAGCAGAAACTAAAATTAGCAGGGGGAGAGTATAAAGTTGTGACCTCCGTTTTGAGAAATTAACGATTCTTTTATAGGTCAAACTGGGGTCAGCCCCACAGGAAGCTTCAAAATGTTCTAAAACGTCCAAAATGGAGTCAATCGTTTGTGCTGTTTTGTGCTGTTGAGTGGCAACACTCAGGCCTCACAGCAAGAAGGTTGCGGGTTCGATCCCCGGGTCGCCTGGGCCTTTCTGTGTGGAGTTTGCATGTTCCTCCCCGTGTCTGGATGGGTTTCCTCCGAGTGCTCCGGTTTCCCCAATCAACCCAAAACATGCCCGTACCCCTATGAACTAACATCGAGGACCATGACGTCCACCCTCCTGTGGGCTCACCACCTGCAGAGGGGTTCATAGGGGGGGTCAGGTGCTATGAGGATTGGGCAGCAAGCTGCCCCCGCGACCCAGCTGGATTAAGCGGGAGAAGATGGATGGATGGTTGGATGGATATTTCTAAAATTATTCATGATTATTTCTGTGGTAATTATAGAATGTCATTTCTGCTCAGCTGATGGCGGCGACTTTAGCAAAACTCCACAAAACTAGTGACGAAAATGATCTCAGTCTGTGGAAAAGTCTGTATCAGTCTTAAGTAATTTGCTTTTGATTCACATTTTATATAATAATACAGACTTTTCCACAGCCTGAGATTGTTTATCATCACTCGTTTTGTGGAGTTTGCCGCCATCAGATGAGCAGCAATGATGTCCTATAATTACCGCAGAAATAATAAGGAATCATTTTAGAAATAAACTCGCACAAATGAAAATTGTTACAGCACAAAACGGCACAAACAAAATACAAATGTTTTCTATCATTTTCTTCCTGTTTTGAGTTCTAGTTCACATTTTGAGGGGCTGGATGACGTCATCGGCCGAAAATAAATAAAACAGCAAATATCTTAAGAACCAGAATCGCACAGATGAAAGTTTTTGCTGCACAAAACAGCACAAACGAAACACAAACGATTGACAGTTTTTGTGTAGGTTTGCGTTTGATGGTGGCCAACTTCACGCAGGTAAAGTTGTGGCTTTTTTTTGGCTCTTGGACTGATTTTCATTGGGGTGCAGTTCGGGTGTCAGTGTGGATTTATAGTGAGTCGGATCGGTTGCGGAATTTTGTTTAAATTTTATCGGAAAATAGGTCAGGTACGGATTGAGATATGACGGGTACGGGCGGGTGCGGTTTGTCAAAATCACACCCGTGTAGGACTCTAAACTAGAACTAAACCAGGACTAAACTAGAACTAAACTACGGCTAAACCAGGACTAAACCAGGACTAAATCAGGACTAAACTAGGACAAAAATAGGAGTAAACCAGGTCTAAATGAGAACTAAAGTAAAACTAAACAAGTACTAAACCAGGACTAAACTAGGACTAAACCAGGACTAAACCAGGACTAAACTAGAACTAAACAAGGACTAAACTAGAACTAAACCAGAACTAAACTACAACTAAACTAGAACTAAACCAGGACTAAACCAGGACTAAACTAGAACTAAACCAGGACTAAACTAGAACTAAACCAGGACTAAACATGGACTAAACTAGAACTAAACTAGGACTAAACCAGGACTAAACTAGAACTAAACCAGGACTAAACTAAAACTAAACCAGGACTAAACCAGGACTAACCTAAAATTAATCTAGGACTAAGATAGAACTAAATTTGAACTAAACCAGGACTAAACTTGAACTAAACTAGGGCTAAACTTGAATTAAACCAGGACTAAACTAGAACTAAACCCAGACTAAACCAGGACTAAACTTGAACTAAACTAGGACTAAACCAAGACTAAACTAAACTAAACTAAACTATGATGGTACGGGTGGGTGCGGTTTGTCTAAATCAGACCGTGCAGGACTCTGATCCCAGACAATAGCATCTCCATGACGAAAAGTGTATGACGAACCCTCCACCAGAAAAGTTCCACAATGCACCTTTAAAATGGTCATACCGGCCTTTCAGAAAACCCTTTTTGTTTCTAAAAGTGTCACATGGGACACCTTCCCTCCTGTTTTAGTGAGCACATTTAGGAAAACATCGTCTGTTACCAAAGCGCTCGCCCACATGTGAAGAGGCTTATTTTGAACATAATTTGACTCATTTGGTGAAATCAGTTTGAAGCAACTTCCACTTGAGATCATAAGAGCAGCTCGTCACCACAGTTTATCTAACCCTATGTAATCAAAGTCAGTTATGACTCAGTCCAATGACGTTCGTGCCGTCTTCATTTATTTTAATGGAATCTCTTTTCAGACCAAGGTTTATTTCGTTTTCATTCCTGACACGAGCAATCTTCCTCAGAGCGGTGGCGTGATGGTCACTACTGAGCAGCCGGAACTGTCAGGTATGAAAACGAACTAACCTTGGTCTGAAAAAGGAATCGATTCAAATAATAAATAATTAAATAAATAAATAAATAAATAAATAAATAAATAAATAAATAAATAAATAAACACTTCTAATTATGTTCAGCACAATGCATTTTGGACATATTTATATTAGAGGTAGTAGCAGATGTAGTAGTAGTAGTGGTGGTAGTGGTAGTAGTGGTAGTAATGTTAGTAATAGTAGTAGTAGTAGTAGAAGTAGTAGTAGTAATAGTAGTAGTAGTAGTAGTAGTAGTAGTAGTAGTGGTAGTAGTAGTAATAGTAGTAATAGTAGTGGTAGTAGTGTCAGTAATGTTAGTAATAGTAGTAGTAGTAGTAGAAGTAGTAGTAGTAATAGTAGTAGTAGTAGTAGTAGTAGTAGTAGTAGTAGTAGTAGTAATAGTAGCAGTAGTAGTAGTAGTAGTAGTAGTAGTAGTGGTAGTAGTAGTAATAGTAGTAGTAGTAGTGGCAGTAATGTTAGTAATAGTAGTAGTAGTAGTAGAAGTAGTAGTAGTAGTAGAAGTAGTGGCAGTGGTAGTAGTAGTAGTAGTAGTAGTAGTAGTAGTAGTAGTAGTAGTAGTAGTAGTAGACAACACCGGTAATTAAGTAGATATGTTTAAAGCCTTACTGTGGAACATTCCAGACAGCATTAAGACGAATAGACAGTAGACATCTCCACTAGAAAAGTTACGCGCTGCACCTTTAAGTATGAGTTAAGTTACTTCAAAACAACGTTACTGAAGTAGAAGTACAGAGAAGTCCAAGTACGGTGAGGACGTACCGTGAAGCGATTGGAATAGGAAGGAAAAAACATTAAATCGAGCACAAATCTGGTGTGTTCAAAGAGGAAAGACAGAAACGTGACAAACTAAATCGAATGTGAAGGAGCTGCACGAAAGACAAATGTTCAAATCATTTCATATCGTCTACGTCAGGTTTTTCTCACTTAGACTTATTCACATACTCAAACTCTCCCCGTCGCAGATATGATGAAATCGCTGAGTTCTCTGTGCCGTTTGGAGCAGGTTTGGCCTAAAGCGTCAAAAAATAAAACATTTTGGGAGAGACACTGTGGCATTCTGGGAGAAGCGGAGACGTGTTTCAGGAATAACAAAGCTGAGAGTAAAAAAGTGAGGAAATTCTCAAGGTAAAGCGACTAAAATATACCGATATAAATGTTCATGTGGTGCTTGGACAGCTCTTAATTTATTTACGGAGAAAATAGTGAAATAAAAACAGCAGGATGATGTAGAGCGGGTTGATTGACTTTTTAAGGCCGTAAATGACAAGTGTGACAGCAGCAGTTACAGAGAGAGGCGACGTTATTCTAATTTAAAGTGACTTGCAGGCAAAAGATGGAGCCAAAACTGGGCTCAGTTTAATCCTGCACATTCTCCTGTTATGTGGATTAATGCAGTGTGGATGTGGGGTCCTGGTTTAGTCCTGGTTTAGTTCTAGTGTAGTTTTAGTTTAGACCTCATTTAGTCCTAGTTTAGTTCTAGTTTAGACGTAGTTTAGTCCTGGTTTAGTCCTAGTTTAGTTCTAGTCTAGTCCTGGTTAAGTTCTGCTTTAGTCCTGATTTAGTCCTAGTTTAGTCCTGATTTTGTACTGGTTTAGTCCTGGTTCAGTTCTGGTTTAGTCCTAGTTTAGTCCTGGTTTAGTCCTGGTTTAATCCTGGTTTAGTCCTGGTTTAGTTCTGGTTCAGTTCTGCTTTAGTCCTAGTTTAGTCCTAGTTTAGTCCTGATTGAGTCCTAGTTTAGTCCTGGTTAAGTTCTGCTTTAGTCCTAGTTTAGTCCCAGTTTAGTCCTGATTTAGTACTGGTTTAGTCCTGGTTTAGTTCATGGTTTAGTGCTGGTTTAGTCCTGGTTAAATTCTGCTTTAGTCCTAGTTTAGTCCCAGTTTAGTCCTGGTTTAATCCTGGTTTAGTCCTAGTTTAGTCCTGGTTTAGTCCTGGTTTAGTCCTGGTTTAATCCTGGTTTTGTCCCAGTTTAGTCCTGATTTAGTCCTGGTTTAGTCCTGGTTTAGTCCTGGTTTAATCTTGGTTTTGTCGCAGTTTAGTCCTGATTTAGTCCTGGTTTAGTCCTGGTTTAGTCCTGGTTTAATCCTGGTTTAGTCCTGGTTTCGTCCTGGTTCACTTGTTATTCAGAAGGTGGTGGCTATAGGGTTTGCTGTGTCCATTTATATATACAGTGTAAATAAACCAGGACGAAACCAGGACTAGAAATGAACCAGGACTAAACCAGAACTGAACCAGGACTAAACCAGGACTAAACCAGAACTGAACCAGGACTAAACCAGGACTGAACCAGGACTGAACCAGGACTCACCAAAGCCGCTGAGGTCATGTGCAGTCAGGGCATTAAATCAGGACAAATCTCTTCAGAATGTGGTTCATCAGCTGCAGAATAGTTGGAGATGATGTCACCGGGCAGAAGATACAGGCTCCAATTCAAACATTCTTTTGTGCCATTAGCCATTAATCTGATAAACTGAGAGAGTGCAGTTAAAAATAAAAGTAAAAGGCTTAGGGAATGCACAGTTATGAATAGATACAAGACTGTGAAGGTCTTGCCTGTAAAGAGTGACTTAAAGTGTATCACTCGTGGTCATACTTGGTTTCTTATTTCTTTCTCTTCTATGGTGGATGTTTGTGTGGTGCTGAAGTTGCTGTGTTGTCCTGTCTTCATGTTAAAGCTGTGACCTCCTGTTCCGAGACACATTTCTACCATGATAAAAAGGTTTTATTGCCAAATGAGTGAACAGGTTCCCAACATTAGGAAATTGCTGCGGTACTTGGAGCGGAATGTAGACAAACACTAAACATGCAACAAATTAAATAGAATAAAATAAAGTAGATAACAATAAACTACAATATAACACAAAAATTGACAAGAATATAACTTATCTTATCTTCATAGTGTGACGTCACCCATTGCGTTAAGTTGCACATAAATAGCCATAAAACATTCTTCCGAACATTTACTCCGCCCGTAAGCAGAATCTAAAGAAAAATCCCCCAGAGTGGACGGTGGGGGGTGTGGGGCGGGCTCTGGAGCGATGATTGACAGCCGACTGACAGCCACAACAATCCAACATGTGGAGGACCGGTGCGCTCTGAACTTCTGTGCTCAAATCACGCCGTTTCCCTCTTCATTTCTTTTTTTTTATTCAACTGGTACGTCAAGTAGGGGCTGAGATTTCAGAATTGTGCTGAATAAGTCAAATCAGTTGAATTAAATGCGTTTTCCCATTGCACATGTATCATTTTGACGCCTAGATTTGTGCACAAATAAATCCGCTGCAAAAAACAAAATCTAGTCAAGATAAGATGACTTGAATTCAGAAAGTTTTATGGTGATTTGAGTAAATTTCACTTGACAAGTCAAATGATCTGCCACTGCAATAAGATTTTTGTACTTAAAATATGAAAATACATCTTTGCTACAGTTAAAATAAGAAAAACAACAACGTTTGGCACTAAAATAAGAAACAAATTCAAATGTCAAATGTTGCCTGAATTAAGAAAAACAGGTAATTTGGCTTGTCAAGTAGAATCTACTCAAATAAAGTCAAATGTTCTTAATTTAGGTCATTTGAACAACGGCTAACGATAATGTTTTAGCGATAATGTTTTATGGGAATCTAATAGTACCTCATGAGTGTGATTTTGAACAAATACGCACTAAAATCCCAAAATAAAGCCAGGGATAGGTATACGTTTGTATTTTAGACACATTTACGGTTAATCAGAAAGTGGTTTTGGTGTTGAACGCTTTAAATGAGTCAAAGAGCCAATCAGGAGCGAGGAAGTTGAAGGAACACGCCCCCTTTTCGCTTACACTTCCTGACTGTAGCAGGGAGCAACTGTAGCCATCAACAATCAATCGATATTCAGAGAAAACAGGCCCAGGATTTGGTTTGTTCCTCACAGATATGGAGGAAGAGGGACACACGTTTATAGACCTGCATCCGGGCGGCTCTTTGATAACTGGACTCAAAGTGCAGTCGGTTTAATTAGAGCCTCTTCAGATGAGCTCAGTGTGGTCCCAGCGCCAAAGGAGGAAGTACATTTAGATTTACTGTGCGACATAAGCAAAACTACAGGTACTAGAGCAAAAAATACTGAAGAGCTAAAGGATCACGGGAAAAAAACTCTATGGGACTGAAGCAGGACTGAACCAGGACTAAACCAGGGCTAAACTAGGACTAAACCAGGGCTAAACTAGGGCTAAACCAGGGCTAAACTAGGGCTAAACCAGGGCTAAACCAGGGCTAAACTAGGGCTAAACAAGGATTAAACCAGGACTTAACCAGGGCTAAACGAGGACTAAACTAGGGCTAAACTAGGGTGAATCCAGGGCTAAACCAGGACTGAACCAGGACTAAACCAGGGCTAAACCAGGACTAAACCAGGATTAAACCAGGACTGAACCAGGGCTAAACGAGGACTAAACTAGGGCTAAACTAGGGTGAATCCAGGGCTAAACCAGGACTGAACCAGGACGAAACCAGGACTAAACTAGGACTAAACTAGGACTAAACCAGGGCTAAAACAGGACTGAACCAGGACTAAACCAGGGCTAAAACAGGGGTAAACCAGGACTAAACCAGGACTAAACCAGGGCTAAACCAGGACTAAACCAGGGCTAAAACAGGGGTAAACCAGGGCTAAACCAGGACTAAACCAGGACTAAACTACGACTAAACAGGACTAAACCAGGGATAAACCATGGCAAAACCAGGGCTAAACAGGACGAAACCAGGACTGAACCAGGACTAAACCAGGGCTAAACCTGGGCTAAACCAGGACTAAACCAGGACCAAACCAGAACTAAAACAGGACCAAACCAGAACTAAAACAGGACCAAACCAGAACTAAAACAGGATCAAACCAGAACTAAAACAGGACCAAACCAGGACTAAACCAGGACCAAACCAGAACTAAAACAGGACCAAACCAGAACTAAAACAGGACCAAACCAGGACTAAACCAGGACTAAACATATTGAAACACTGAGTCTACTCTAGTCTGGCTGTACTTCTGTTACAGGGAGTATTATATCTGTTTGACCCATGACATCTGCTACTAGGGAAGATGGTTTCATGTCTTGCTTAAGGGCACAGCAGCAGAAAACAGGGGAGAACTGAACTGTGGACTGGATTCTGGTCTGAGGCGGTTCTGAACGCTCCACTGCACCAAATACAGCTTTTAAAAAAGAGGTGCAAAAACATGGTAATTACAATCCCACCGAAATGTTTGTCACGACGAGCAGAGACTAAACCAGGACTGAACCAGGACTGAACCAGGACTGAACCAGGACTGAACCAGGACTGAACCAGGGCTGAACCAGGACTAAACCAGGACTAAACCAGGAGTGAACCAGGACTAAACCAGGACTAAACCAGGACTAAACAAGAACTAAACCAGGACTGAACCAGGACTAAACCAGGACTGAACCAGGACTAAACCAGGACTAAACAAGAACTAAACCAGGACTAAACAAGAACTAAACCAGGACTGAACCAGGACTGAACCAGGACTGAACCAGGACTAAACCAGGACTGAACCAGGACTGAACCAGGACTGAACCAGGGCTGAACCAGGACTAAACCAGGACTAAACCAGGACTAAACAAGAACTAAACCAGGACTGAACCAGGACTAAACCAGGACTGAACCAGGACTAAACCAGGACTAAACCAGGACTAAACAAGAACTAAACCAGGACTGAACCAGGACTAAACCAGGACTGAACCAGGACTAAACCAGGACTAAACAAGAACTAAACCAGGACTAAACAAGAACTAAACCAGGACTGAACCAGGACTGAACCAGGACTGAACCAGGACTAAACCAGGACTGAACCAGGACTGAACCAGGACTGAACCAGGGCTGAACCAGGACTAAACCAGGACTAAACAAGAACTAAACCAGGACTGAACCAGGAATAAACCAGGACTGAACCAGGACTAAACCAGGACTAAACAAGAACTAAACCAGGACTAAACAAGAACTAAACCAGGACTGAACCAGGACTGAACCAGAACTGAACCAGGACTAAACCAGGACTAAACAAGAACTAAACCAGGACTGAACCAGGACTGAACCAGGACTGAACCAGGACTGAACCAGGACTAAACAAGAACTAAACCAGGACTGAACCAGGACTGAACCAGGACTAAACCAGGACTAAATAAGGACTGAACCAGGACTGAACCAGGACTGAACCAGGACTAAACCAGGACTAAACAAGAACTAAACCAGGACTAAACCAGGACTGAACCAGGACTGAACCAGGACTGAACCAGGACTAAACCAGAACTGAACCAGGACTGAACCAGGACTGAACCAGGGCTGAACCAGGACTAAACCAGGACTAAACAAGAACTAAACCAGGACTAAACCAGGACTGAACCAGGACTGAACCAGGACTGAACCAGGACTAAACCAGAACTGAACCAGGACTGAACCAGGACTGAACCAGGGCTGAACCAGGACTAAACCAGGACTAAACCAGGACTAAACAAGAACTAAACCAGGACTGAACCAGGACTGAACCAGGACTAAACCAGGACTAAACAAGAACTAAACCAGGACTAAACAAGAACTAAACCAGGACTGAACCAGGACTAAACCAGGACTGAACCAGGACTAAACCAGGACTAAACAAGAACTAAACCAGGACTAAACAAGAACTAAACCAGGACTGAACCAGGACTGAACCAGGACTGAACCAGGACTAAACCAGGACTAAACAAGAACTAAACCAGGACTGAACCAGGACTGAACCAGGACTGAACCAGGACTAAACAAGAACTAAACCAGGACTGAACCAGGACTGAACCAGGACTAAACCAGGACTAAATAAGGACTGAACCAGGACTGAACCAGGACTGAACCAGGACTAAACCAGGACTAAACAAGAACTAAACCAGGACTAAACCAGGACTGAACCAGGACTGAACCAGGACTGAACCAGGACTAAACCAGAACTGAACCAGGACTGAACCAGGACTGAACCAGGGCTGAACCAGGACTAAACCAGGACTAAACCAGGACTAAACAAGAACTAAACCAGGACTGAACCAGGACTGAACCAGGACTAAACCAGGACTAAACAAGAACTAAACCAGGACTAAACAAGAACTAAACCAGGACTGAACCAGGACTGAACCAGGACTGAACCAGGACTAAACCAGGACTAAACAAGAACTAAACCAGGACTGAACCAGGACTGAACCAGGACTAAACAAGAACTAAACCAGGACTGAACCAGGACTGAACCAGGACTAAACCAGGACTAAATAAGGACTGAACCAGGACTGAACCAGGACTGAACCAGGACTAAACCAGGACTAAACCAGAACTGAACCAGGACTGAACCAGGACTGAACCAGGACTGAACCAGGACTAAACCAGAACTGAACCAGGACTGAACCAGGACTGAACCAGGACTAAACCACGACTAAACCAGGACTAAACAAGAACTAAACCAGGACTAAACCAGGACTAAATCAGGATTAAACCAAGACTAAACCAGGACTAAACCAGGACTAAATCAGGACTGAACCAGGACTAAACCACGACTAAACCAGGACTAAACAAGAACTAAACCAGGACTAAACAAGGACTAAACCAGGACTGAACCAGGACTGAACCAGGACTAAACCAGGACTAAATCAGGATTAAACCAAGACTAAACCAGGACTAAACCAGGACTAAACCAGGACTAAACCAGGGCCAAACCAGGACTAAATCAGAGCTAAACAAAGACTAAACCAGGACTAACCCGGGACTACACCAAGACTAAACTAGGACTAAATGGGGACTAAACCATGGCTAAACGAAAACTAAATTAGGACTAAACCAGGGCTAAACCAGGACTAAACCAGGACTAGACCAGGACTAGACCAGGGCTAAACCGGAACTGAACCAGGACTGAAGCAGGACCAAACAAAATCGTAACCAGGTGTAAAGTAGAAGGGAAGTTGGACTAAACCAAGGACCAAACCAGAACTAAACTAGGACTAATCCATGACTAAAACTGGACCAAACCTGGACGAAACCAAGACTAAGCCAGTTCTAACCGAGAACTAAAGAAGTATTAAATTAAATTGCCCACCTGATTAAGAATGGGACGATTCACTTAAGTCATGATTTGATTCCACTTCTGATTTTGGTCTCCCGATTTTCTATTCTCTTCAATTTTGATAACTTCTTTAAATGAACATTATTTCTTATCTTAAAACACAAAAGATACTATTAACACTGAATTAAAAAACACAGTCATTGTCATTCATGTTCTCTGGTGATGGTACAGCCCTGGAGCCAAACTTTAGTAAAATCAAGCAGAGGAAAAAAAAATCACATTTCTAAGGTTTGCCATGATTTGACCATTTTCTGCTTGATTTTTACAAATGTTTGGCTCTAGGTCTGTTCCAGCACCAGAGGCATGTGGGCTCGGACTGGAAATCTGTACAACCCAGACTAAATCAGGACTAAAACAGGACTAAAGCAGGCCAGTATTCAGGACTAAATCAGGACTAAAACAGGACTAAAATGGGACTAAAGCAGGCCAGTATTCAGGACTAAATCAGGACTAAAACAGGACTAAAATGGGACTAAAGCAGGCCAGTATTCAGGACTAAATCAGGACTAAAACAGGACTAAAGCAGGCCAGTATTCAGGACTAAATCAGGACTAAAACAGGACTAAAGCAGGCCAGTATTCAGGACTAAATCAGGACTAAAACAGGACTAAAGCAGGCCAGTATTCAGGACTAAATCAGGACTAAAACAGGACTAAAGCAGGCCAGTATTCAGGACTAAAACAGGACTAAAACAGGACTAAAGCAGGCCAGTATTCAGGACTAAAACAGGACTAAAACAGGACTAAAGCAGGCCAGTATTCAGGACTAAATCAGGACTAAAACAGGACTAAAGCAGGCCAGTATTCAGGACTAAATCAGGACTAAAACAGGACTAAAGCAGGCCAGTATTCAGGACTAAATCAGGACTAAAACAGGACTAAAGCAGGCCAGTATTCAGGACTAAATCAGGACTAAAACAGGACTAAAGCAGGCCAGTATTCAGGACTAAATCAGGACTAAAACAGGACTAAAGCAGGCCAGTATTCAGGACTAAATCAGGACTAAAACAGGACTAAAGCAGGCCAGTATTCAGGACTAAATCAGGACTAAAACAGGACTAAAGCAGGCCAGTATTCAGGACTAAAACAGGACTAAAACAGGACTAAAGCAGGCCAGTATTCAGGACTAAAACAGGACTAAAACAGGACTAAAGCAGGCCAGTATTCAGGACTAAAACAGGACTAAAACAGGACTAAAACAGGACTAAAGCAGGCCAGTATTCAGGACTAAATCAGGACTAAAACAGGACTAAAGCAGGCCAGTATTCAGGACTAAATCAGGACTAAAACAGGACTAAAGCAGGCCAGTATTCAGGACTAAATCAGGACTAAAACAGGACTAAAGCAGGCCAGTATTCAGGACTAAATCAGGACTAAATCAGAACTAAAACAGGAGTAAAGCAGCCCAGTATTCAGGAAGTAATGTGGAAGAATTATATTTATTCATTCATGTTTTGTCATTTCCAGGTCTTTTTGTACTTTCATGGTGATTATTAGTCCAACATTTCTGTTAAAAAGTTTGTAAAAACAGGTCGTTTACTGACGTTGCTTCGACAAAAACACGTCTTAGGGCAATTCCAATTTCACACGGTCCCTCGGTAAAACTGACCCCGCGTGAATAGTGCTACAGGCACTTTAACTTTAGCTTACAAATGATAAAAAAACCTTTTCTTTTCTTACATTAGTCACATGGTACAAAGAACAGCACATCTGAACAGAAAAAAACCTGACGTGGCACCTCTGAAAATGCCAATGTGGTGCTTAAAGTCATGCGAATGGAAATAGGAATACATACGGAGGTTTATGGAGCTGTAGCGACATGTGGTTATGGACCTGCCTCCGGGCGGCTGTTTCGCTTTATTAGACTCAAAAGCCGCTCCTTTAATTACCGACTCTTCAGTTCAGGCTCCCAGTGTGGCCCCGGTGTGTGCGCCGTCGTCACAGGGACAAAACGCTTTCAGCACCGTGATAAATATGTCACGGGTTATGGAAATGAAAATGGACGAAATTACCTATCGCCATAAATAAGCCTGAAGTGAACCAGGGCTAAACCAGGACAAGGACTGGACTAAACCAAGACTAAACCAGGACAAAATCAAGACTAAACGAGGATGAAACCCGTATAAAACCAAGAACTAAACTGGACTAAACCAGGATTAAACCAGGACTAAATCAGGACTAAACCAGGATTAAACCAGGACTAAATCAGGACGAAACCTGTATTAAACCAAGAGCTAAACTGGACTAAACCAGGATTAAACCAGGACTAAATCAGGACTAAACCAGGATTAAACCAGGACTAAATCAGGACGAAACCTGTATTAAACCAAGAGCTAAACTGGACTAAACCAGGATTAAACCAGGGCTAAACCAGAACAAGAACTGGAATAAACAAGACTAAACCCATATAAAACCAAGACCTACTCAGGACTAAATAGGCATTAAACCAGGACTAAACTCATTTAAAATTAGGAGTTAAACTGGACTAAACCATGATTAAACCAGGACTAAATCAGGACTAAACCCATATAAAACCAGGACTAAACCCGTATTAAACCAGGACTAAACCAGGACGAAACCTTTATAAAACCAGGAGCTAAACTAGACTAAATCAGGATTAAACCAGGACTAAAGCAGGACTAAACCCGTATAAAACCAGGAGCTAAACTGGACTAAACCAGGACTAAACCTGTATAAAACCAGGAGCTAAACTGGACTAAACCAGGACTAAACCAGGACTAAACCTGTATAAAACCAGGAGCTAAACTGGACTAAACCAGGACTAAACCAGGACAAAACCTGTATAAAACCAGGAGCTAAACTAGACTAAATCAGGATTAAACCAGGACTAAACCCATATAAAACCAGGAGCTAAACTGGACTAAACCAGGACTAAACCAGGACTAAACCTGTATAAAACCAGGAGCTAAACTGGACTAAACCAGGACTAAACCAGGACTAAACCTGTATAAAACCAGGAGCTAAACTGGACTAAACCAGGACTAAACCAGGACTAAACCTGTATAAAACCAGGAGCTAAACTGGACTAAACCAGGACTAAACCAGGACTAAACGCGTATAAAACCAGGAGCTAAACTGGACTAAACCAGGACTAAACCAGGACTAAACCTGTATAAAACCAGGAGCTAAACTGGACTAAACTAGGGCTAAACCAGTACTAGAACTGGACTAACAGTGGACTAAAGCAGGATTAAAACTTGACTAAAACAGGATTAAACCAGGACTAAACTAAAACTAAATTAGGGTTAAACCAGTACTAGAACTGGACTAACAGTGAACTAAACCAGGATTAAAACGTGACTAAAACAGGATTAAACCAGGGCTAGACAAAGACTAAACCAGGACTAAAACCAGGTGTAAAACTGGACTAAACCAGGATCAGACAAAGACTAAACCAGGACTAAAACAGGGCTAAATCAGAACTAAACCAAGGCTAAACTAGCAATAAAACTGGACTAAAACAGGTCTATATCAGGACTAAACCAGGATTCATAGTGGGGTCCCAGTTTATACGGCATCATCACAGGGACAAAAAGCTTCAAGCACTGTGATAAATATGTCTTGGGTGAAATGCAGCCAAAGAAGTAGGAGTAAAAACTGAGCTACAGCCATAAATAAACCAGAAATAAACCAGGATTAAACCAGAAATAAACCAGGAATGAACCAGAAATAAACCAGCATTAAACCTGAAATAAACCAGGATTAAACCTGAAATAAACCAGGATTAAACCTGAAATAAACCAGGACTAAACCAGAAATAAACCAGGATTAAACCAGAAATAAACCAGGAATGAACCAGAAATAAACCAGCATTAAACCTGAAATAAACCAGGATTAAACCTGAAATAAACCAGGATTAAACCTGAAATAAACCAGGACTAAACCAGAAATAAACCAGGATTAAACCTGAAATAAACCAGGACTAAACCAGAAATAAACCAGGAATGAACCAGAAATAAACCAGGACTAAACCAGAAATAAACCAGGATTAAACCTGAAATAAACCAGGATTAAACCAGAAATAAACCAGGATTAAACCTGAAATAAACCAGGACTAAACCAGAAATAAACCAGCATTAAACCTGAAATAAAACAGGACTAAACCAGAAATAAACCAGGATTAAACCTGAAATAAACCAGGACTAAACCAGAAATAAACCAGGATTAAACCTGAAATAAACCAGGACTAAACCAGAAATAAACCAGGACTAAACCAGAAATAAACCAGCATTAAACCTGAAATAAACCAGGACTAAACCAGAAATAAACCAGGATTAAACCTGAAATAAACCAGGACTAAACCAGAAATAAACCAGGATTAAACCTGAAATAAACCAGGACTAACCCAGAAATAAACCAGGATTAAACCTGAAATAAACCAGGACTAAACCAGAAATAAACCAGGAATGAACCAGAAATAAACCAGGACTAAACTAGGACTAAACCAGAAATAAAACAGGAGTGAACCAGGACTGAACCAGGACTAAACCAGGACTAAACCAGGACTGAACCAGGACTAAACCAGGACTGAACCAGGACTAAACCAGAAATAAACCAGGAGTGAACCAGGACTGAACCAGGACTGAACCAGGACTAAACCAGGACTGAACCAGGACTAAACCAGGACTAAACCAGGACTGAACCAGGACTAAACTAGGACTAAACCAGGACTGAACCAGGACTAAACCAGAATTATACCAGGACTAAACCAAGATTAAAATTGTACTAAACCAGGATTAAACCAGAACTAAACCTGGACTAAAACTGGAACAAATCTGCAGGACGCAACCAGGACTAAACCAGGACTAAACCAAGATTAAAACTACTAAACCAGGATTAAACCAGAACTAAACCTGGACCTAACCTGCAGGACTAAACCAGGACTGAACCAAGCCTAAACCTGGCCTCACAGTGTGGTCCCAGCGCGTACGGCATCACCAGAGGGACAAACGCTTGAAGTGAGGAGACGTTCTGTTCGTCCGTTTCACTTCACCGTTTCAGAAAACCCAGAGTAAAACCAATCAGAGCTTCAGAGAGCCGAGCAGAAACGTGTTTGAAGAGGATTCATCGGTCCTTAACCTCACCAGATTCACGTGTCGCTCTGAATTACCTCCTACACGTTTGTACATCTGGGACGATCGGAAACCGTGATTGGAGCGTTCAAACAAACACTTCCCTCTGATTGGTCCAAGTGTCACAACAACAACTGTAGTTAAAGGTGCATTATGTAACTCTTCCATCAGATGCTTTTCTTCTTCGTGATAAAGCGTTTCTATCGTCACGGAGACCAAAGCAGACAAAGTGGCAGGGATGAGGGAGGAGGGAGGGAGGAGAAGAGGAGAAGAGGAGAAGGAGGGGTGTCAGGAAAAGAGGAGGAGGAAGAGCAAGAGGAGAGACAGAAGAAGTGAAGAGGAGAAGTTAGAGTAAGAAGAGAAGGAGGAGTAAGAAGAAAAGAGGAGGAGGAAGAGAAGTAAGAGTAAGAAGAGAATAAAGAGAAGTAAGAGGAGGGAGAGAGAAGAGAAGAGTAAGAAGCAAAGAAGGAGGGGTAAGAGGAAAAGAGGAGGAGAAGTAAGAGAGAAAGAGGAGGAGAAGAGGAGGGGTAAGAGGAAAAGATGTGGAGAAGGAAGAGGAAAAGAGGAGTAAGAGAAGAGCAAGAGGAGAAACAGAAGAAGAGAAGAGAAGGAAGAGTAAGAGAAAAAGAGGAGGGAGTGAGAAGAAGAGGAGTAAGAGTAAGAGGAGAAAAGGAGGAGTAAGAGAAAAAGAGGAAGAGGGAGAGAGAAGAAGAGATGTAAGAGTAAGAAGCAAAGGCAGAGGGGTAAGAGGAAAAGAGGAGAAGAGGAGGAGGAAAACAAGAGCAAGGGGAGAGACACAAGAGGAGAAGAAGAGAAGTAAGAGTAAGAAGAGAAGAAGGAGAGAGAGGAAAAGAGGAGGGAGAGAAAATGAAGAAGCAAAATAAGAGTAAGAAGAGAAAAGGAGGAGTAAGAGGAAAAGAGGAGGAGAAGAGGAGGGGAAGTAAGAGAAGAGTAAGAGGAGAAAGAGAGAAGAAGAGAAGTAAGAGGAAAAGAGAAGCAAGAGGAAAAGAGGAGGGAGAGAGAAGAAGAGAAGAGGAAAAGAGGAGGGAGAGAGAAGATGAGAAGTAAGAGTAAGAAGAGAAGAGGAGTCAGAGGCGAAAAAAGGAGGGAGAGAGAAAAAGAGAAGACAAGTAAGAGTAAACAGAGAAGAAGGAAGAGTAAGAAGAAAAGAGGAGACAGAAGAAGAGAGGAGGAGGAAAAAAGGAGGGAGAATCAGAGAAGAGCAAGAGGAGAGACAGAAGAAGAGAAGTAAGAATAAACAGAGAAGAAGGAGGAGGAAGAGGAAAAGAGGAGGAAGAATAAGGGAAGAGGAGTAGGAAGAGAAGAGGAGAGCAGAAAAGTGGCGTTTGAAAAGGATTAATTAGGCCGAGGAGACTAAATATTGGCCGTATGCAAATGCTCGTCGCAGGTTCATTCGACACAACAGAAGGGAGAGATGCACTCTGGGTAATTGGTTTTTCTGCACGAGGATCTGATGCCATCTTAAAGCAGAGAGACGTGTTTGTGAGACTCACGTGGAACTGTTATTATCGGAGTCGTGCGATGAATGGAGGGATGAGGGATCAATTGAAATCGAATCGGACGCAATTAGGAAATCACAAACGCAGCAATTTTCTACACAAACAACATTTTCTGTCGTATTCTGGATAAAAACTGCTTAACCCTGTAGTTTTGTCAGTTCTTCTGGACGTGTTGTTTACCTTTTGGGTAAAAGTCGCCTGCTTCACTCCATGTAGAAGTTATTGTTTGTTCCTAGAATGTTCCACCGTATGGCATTTTATTTAACTGTCAGGGTGCATTACCAGGGCAACTTACAGGTCAGATCTGTGGAGAAGTGGACACGCTCACAGTCAGAATGCAGGTTTTGGGAGTTTAGTTTTGAGAAAGAAAAACACCCATAACGGAGTGGATGGAAGATAAACAGGGTGTCCCAAAAAATTTACATAATTTCGCAGGTCACTAATTTTGGCTATTCTTGTCAAATTTTCACAGAATGTATAGAAACTAGGGCCGTCAAATGATTATTTTTTTAAAAATCTTCATTAAAATCAGAAATTCCATGGTTAATTTGGGTTAATCGCATATTGAATTGCATGTTTAAAATTGTGTTATTTTGCATTTCAAGACAGTTTTAAAGCCATAATGTAAAGCAATTCGTACCCATTTATCAATCGCTGTAGTTATTTTCTTTGCCGTGTGATCATCCACAGGTCTGTGGCCACTGTGCTTAATGGTCGTTTGTCTGATCTGAGGCTCTTGGCTGGGACCCGGGGGTTTAGCTCAGAGGTGCTAACTTAGACTAAACATACTTCGCTGGTGCTGAAACTCTGCTCGACACAGGCTGCATTTAACTCTGGACTTGTAAATTGTAGAGTCTGGAAGTTTGTTAAAGTCAAATAAACCATTCAAAATTCCAGAAGTGTTTCTCCATCTCGGCAGTGTAGTCGTGTAGTGAAACACGGCGCTCTGAAGTTCGAATGTGAAACAGCCACAGGAGCTGCCTACAGATGTGTAGAAGAGATGAAAAGTCGGCAAACTCGAGTAAACAAAAAAAATCATTGTGTTTTTAGGAGGGACAAAAGGCTGTAATCGCGATTTTTAAGTTGCGTTATGGATTGCATTAATCTAGTTGCGATGAACGTGTTAATGTTGACAGCCCAAATAAAAAACAGATTAAGATTTTATATTTATTAATGTTTTATTTTTTTTCTGTTTTCAGGTTGAGCCGTTCACTCCCAAAGAGAAGTCATTTTGCATCTTGCTCACACACACTCACCCAACACTGTGCAGCGGGTGACGGTTTGGCGTATCCTGAGGAAACGACTGGAAATGAAATCGTCTGCAGCTCCTTCAGGCTTTAAAAGCAAATGACAAGCGAAAACATCAAGAATTCTTTGTTGAAATGCTAAAGAAACGGACTTCCGGTGATGCCACAGCATAAAATCTAGGCTCCCGTCCGACAGTTTACAATTAGGTTGATAACTTCATTTAATCTCAGCATTTCAGATACAAGGGGAGTGCCTTGAGTAAATAGAACAAAGGCTCAAATAGACGTGAAACTATGAAATCCGACGCTGAAGAAATGCTAAAGAAACTTGAAAAAATGCCAAACCGTCATTTTAGGAATCTGGGTTTCCAAACGTGTTCTCCTCATGAACTTCTTTGGGCTTCGTTTTTCACAAACTTGCTCGACCTTCTCTTCTGATGTTCATGTTGGTACCAGATCCTTTAGCCCTGCATAAACAGTTTTCCTCTTTACATTTTTGGTACCAAGTCCAAATTTGTTTGCCAGTTGGTGAAGTTTTTCCAAATTTTGCATTGAAGGTTGCACAGTCTTGGGTGACTGTGTGTGAGCAGATTCCAAGACGCAAAAGGACTTCTCTTTGGGAGTGAACGGCTCAACCTGAAAACATAACAAAAATAAAACATTAAATATAAAATCTTGATCTGTTTCTCTACATTCTGTGAAAATTTGAGGTTATTTCAACAAGAACTGCCTGCAAAATGATGTTATTTATTTTTGGGACACCTTGTATTTATTTAAGGTCACATTGTGGAACATCTCAGGCAAAGCAATAACATCTTCAGGGAGACAAGCAGATGGCAGACCCTCTATTAGAAAAGTTACACAGTGCGCCTTAAAACTATAAAACAGCTCAGAAAAGTGCAGTTTTTACTTAGAGTCTGGAATGATTTGAGTTCCCTCTGCATTTGTCCTTCAGTTCGCTCTCTGCACAATCCAAACTCTGATTTATGGTTTGATTAAAAGTTCTGACAGCCGAGGTTCACGGGGCAAACTACCCCACACCCCCTAAGAAAACTCAGAGTCGAGCTACGGGTCTGAGTCAGCTCACCCTATTGTCCCGCAAAATTAAACCTGTCCTGGGAGTGTGACGCTACCTGAAGACCCTACTCTGTCTGAAGCTCTATTAAACTTTAAAGCTGCACTATCACCCTAATCTACTTTTTTCTATAGGGGTATTTCACTGCTCTGCCTGGAATCTTCCACAGTGTGACATTAAACACCTCTACTTTACATTTATTCAATTACAGGTGGTTTAATAGCTCAAAAATACCTAGAAAACCTGTGAGCGGGATCGCCTCTCCACAGATCTGACCTGTAACTTGGTCTAGTTTGGGCATCATGAAGATAGAAAGGCTTAACACTAGGGTTGGGCGGTAATACAGTATCCTGTGGTATCAGAAAGTAGCAACAGTTTCATTACCGTAATTGTTACGACCCAGCTCTGCTAGGGACCGGGAAGTAACAAAATAACCAAGATGTAAAATGGAATAAATAAGGTAATTTAATTAAAAGGAATGTACAAGGTAAATTAAACAAAACAGGCTAAAATATCTACATAAAATAACCTAAACTAAGAAAAAGAACAGGATAACAAGTTGTGCCAAAAATGAGTCACGTGGGCTTACACAAAAAACAAGTGACTAAACTAAGGGACGCAAACAAAACTAAATCACAAGTGTCCCAAAGTAAAATCACATAAACCCACAAACAGAATCAAGTGACAAAACAAAAGGCACAAAACCGAACTAAACTAACCAAGTGTCTCAACACACACAAAGTCACGTACTAGTACAAACAAAGTGACTGACAGAAAGAGACACAAACACAAAATGGCACTGGCCACAAAGGCCAGCAGCCCCAAACAGGTGAGAGGAATCTTCTTAAATAGGGGGGGGGGGGCTGAAGGTGAAGTGGGAGTGACCGAGGGTTGAAATTCCCAATCAGGGACCAGGGCTCTCCCAGCAGGAATCCAAATGACAAAACAAGAAATTAAAGCACACAACACAAATCAAAGAACTGGAGGCCTGGGGCCGTAAGATTAAAAAATCTGCATAAGGACCTAAAACCACAGTGTGGACTTTCTCCCCTCCGCTCTCTCTCCTCTTCAAACGTCATTGCACACAGAGGTTTCCATCCACACGCAGCGAGGAAGAAGAAAAAAACCTGACTGATGCGTCGTGTGTGATGTTGAGCTGAAAAGTTTGCGAAGAGACATTTTACTGAACGCCAAGAGTCAAGAGGGGACGCACTGAAGAGGAGAAAGTTCCCGCTTGAGGGTGAAGTCAGACTTTCACGGAGGAGATGATAAAGCTTAATTTATGGTTCTGCATCAAAACATGTTTGCGTCGACTTGCATCCCCTACATACAGCATCCACATCGACTGCTGTGAATCTCCGAAACTTTCAAACTACAGTATGTGTGAAAACGACGCAGACAATAAGGGCTGTGATTGGTCCTCTTCACCGCTCTACATTTCCGGTTCTCTGCTCATTATAGACTTTGAGTAATAATGTGTTTAATGCAGCTTTGTGCACATTTGTTTATGTTTTACAGAAATTAAACTTAAAACTGAATGGCTCATTTGCATACAGTATAAGCGCTGATAAAAACAGCTCGTGCACTGATGATGATGCAATTGAACGCACTGCAAAGTTTGGTTTGATCTGAACTTGTGCCTCATCTTCAAATATAATGCTGCTATTCTGTTTCTGAATGTTACAAAATTATTCTTAATTAGTCACAGTAATACCGTATACCCTGGTAAAATGCTGAAACGGTTTAACGGTATCAAAATTTGGATACCACTTAACCCTACTAAACACCAGATTATAAAACATTCCAGACAAAGCGATATTTACATGGAGAAATCTTTATTTTAACACAATCTGACCAGAAAGAGCTGATTTAGTTGGAACTACAATAGGTGAGATGTTTTGTCCTGTTAAATACGTCAATCACACATAAAATAACAATCAGCCAACAGTTTTTCAGTTCATCAGTCTCACCTTTTTATTAAAAATCTCCTAAACAGGCCCAAGAACGCTCGGACTGATCACAGGCTCCTGAAAATGTGTTATTTAAATCCATTTTATATTTTTTCTTGAGTTTTCAGCCTTAAAACTTTCTTGACAGTGTTTGTTCATGTGTGCATTGTGTCACCATGGTAACTGCTGAACATTCTGCCATAGAGATACATGTAGAACAACAATTTTATCATAATTTTGTTTGTTTTCTTTCCCATGTATAAGAACTAAATGTGTTTTATCCCAGTACTGATATATTGTATAAGCAGATCTTGGGGTCCCAATAAGTCCTCTGTATGTGTGTTTTACTGTCAGAGAATCAGGAAGTGCACAGAAGCATGCTAGTTGTTGCTGGCTTTAGCTTTTGACCCTAAACTCGGTCGGAATGCAAAAGGTAAGTGAGGAATAACTTTGGACCACTGCAAACTGTTTTTAAGACAGTACAAAAAAGCAGTTACAGTTACAGCACCTTTAACTGAATTTATGACCTCAAAAGCTTTATCAGCCCCACATGCCAACAGTGAAAAGAAGACAAAAATCAATCAGAGTTTTTTGGAAGAACATTTACAGAGTTTGAGAAATGACTGTTGTGACGCTTTGAGACAATGGAAAGTTCTACTGCACAGTAATTTAAAAAAAAAGAACTAGGGCTGGGCGATAGGGAGAAAAATATATATCTTTATGTATCTTGATGTATGATATATATCTCGATATCTGTACAGGAAGAATAACCCTCCAGAAACTAATGCTAAAATATGTCAAATTCCACAAGGTATTTTTTATTGAAATGCAAAGAGGCAGTTCATGTAGGAACAAAGTGCTTCTGTGACATTTAAAAAAAACAAAAAAAACAAAAAAACAATTCACTGTATACAAAAATAATAAAACTGTAAAGTAAAGGAAGAAATTATACATATTGTCTTCTTTTCATTCAAAAATAAAACAACTCAACTCAGCTCATGTTTGCACTAACTCTATGAACCACACAACAACCAGAACCCTGAGCTCTTTTAGCCGAGGAAGCTCAGGAGGTTCCTTATTTTAACAGACACATGTTCCTCCCCAGCTTAAGGAGCTCTGAGGTATCCCACAATCCACTGCACAGATCAAACTGAACGTTTCCAAACACCATTGTACAAGTTACACACTGCAACAGATTATTCATTCAAATCTTCTGCAGAAATAAACTTTACATTATTAAACTTTGCAGCATATGAACCATAACTATGAGCCACATCAGCCTGTTTAAGATTACCCATCCATCTTCTTCCTCTTATCCGTTTGAGATTAGAATGTGTTTCATTCATTTTAGGCTCATTTGTTTACGTTTTACAAGAACAAAACTTCAAACCACATGGCTTATTTGCATAAACTATAAGCGCTGAAAAAAACCCGGCTCACTAACCCTGATGTGATCAGCTTCTGTCGGACTAAAGGACACGAATAGTGGAATATGAGTGTTCTTTATATGACAGAGGATGTGCTGCTGATGGCTACTGGTCTAAACCAGGTCTAAACCAGGACTAAACCAGGACTAAACTAGGACTAAAATAGAACTATTTCAGGTCTAAACCAGGTCTAAAGAAGGTCTAAAGCAGGACTAAACTAGGACTATATCAGGTCTGTATCAGGTCTAAACACGGACTAAATACGTCTAAACCCAGTCTAAACCTGGTCTAAACCAGGTCTAAATTAGGTCTAAACCAAGTCTAAACCAGGACTAAACTAGACCTAAAATTAAGACTATATCAGTTCTAAACCATGTGTAAACCAGGGGAGCATAAACTGCATTTGTTTAGCCAAAACCCAGGAGTCTGCGCTTCTGTATTTTGTCTCAGATGAAACACTGACCCACACGTGAGTCGATATTGGACACTTTCACACTTTTTTCACAATTTTATTTATACCCACCATCCCGACTCATGTGTGTCCCAGTTTGGAATTTGAAAACCTGGCCACCCTTTGTGTGTGTGTGTGTGTGTGTGTGTGTGTGTGTGTGTGTGTGTGTGTGTGTGTGTGTGTGTGCGTGCGTGTGTGTGTGTGTATTTTTATCTCTCCCGTGTGGACAGGAGCCCTGGCCAGACGTGGTTAAACATGTAAAAAGAAGCACAGCATTAATTCTGGTCCTGGTCCCGCTGACGGCCCTGTTAGCTGACCAAACACAGGCTACAGTCCTTCGTATGCTTATTAGTCATCAGCAAATAGTGGTTTTCGTCGGAGTGTGGACAGAGTCAACGGCGTTTTGAACTGCGCAGATGAGTCCCAATAGTTCTCGTCCCTCCGGCCTCCCGTAAGACTTAAAGGTTTAAGAGGTTATAGTTCACATTTTGAAAAAAATGAAATATGCACTGAAAAACCAGGACTAAACTAGGGCTAAACCAGGACTACTTCAGATCTAAACCAGGCCTAAAGCAGAACTAAACTAGGACTAAACCAGGTCTAAATCAGGTCTAAACTAGGACTAAACCAGGACAATATCAGGTCTATTTCAGGGTTGAACCAGGTCTAAATCAGGTCTAAACTAAGACTAAACCAGGACAATATCAGGTCTATTTCAGGGCTGAACTAGGTCTAAACCAGGACTAAACTAGGGCTAAAATAGAACTATATCAGGTCTAAGCCAGGTCTAAACTAGGACTATATCAGGTCTGAACCAGGTCTTAAATCCGGTCTAAGCTAGTTCTACACCAGGTCTAAACCAGGTCTAAATATGAACTAAAAAACAAACACAAGAATCACATTTCAGGATGTGTTTGTACAGATTTTGTTGTTTGTAGAGGAAATGACAGCGCTTCAAAAATTGCAGCCTTGGTGATTTGCTCAATGCATCCGTTCAGATAATAATTTCAGTTTGATCTGCAGCCCTACTTCATTCTAGTGATGTTTTTGCATTTGTAAAGTGGTAAATGAACAATACAGATTCTATATTACACAAAATGGACTCTTGTGAGCTTTAAACTGTGTTAGAATGATGTTTCCTCCTCAAAAACAAACCTAAACAATCAAAGACACTGGATGGAAGAGGAGGAGGATGAGAGGACAAGAGGAGAGGAAAGAAAGAAGAAGGAGGAGAGAAGGAGAGAGATGAAAGAAAAGGGGATAGATAAATAAAGAAATCTGAGTCTGTTTACGTCTCCAAAGCTCAAAAAAGTAGTAGGAATGTAACAATAACCGAAATATGGTGATATCGTATCGTCAAAGGTCTCACAGTAATATCGTGGACCATCACAATATATTGAATCACAAGTCTCCTTGCTTAAATGAATAATTCTGATGCAGAAATAGCAAAAAAAAAAAACAGAAAGAACTACATAGACCATGATCCTTTGCTCCGTTGCAGTGCAGACGAAATGAAGAAATAACTGTTCTAAGCACTTTGAAATCTTCATTCTTTGGATTAAGTCTTGTGAAGGCATTTTTAGAAGAAAAAGTAGCAGATTCACAGTTTTGTAAATCTGGTTCCGTGAGATGTTTATGGTGAAAATATCGTACAGAGAGATTTGGATTTCAGTCCATCCCTAATCACAAAAATGTTGCACCAAATGACTGGTCAAAGCATTTTAGAATGTCAGTCTTGTTATTATGCAGAAAATCATAATATTGCTCCACACCATATCGTGAACTTTTACACGATATCACCATAAATAGTGCACCGTGAGGTTCATACCGTGACAATGTCGTATGGTGCGACTTGGATATTGTTACATAAAGTAGACATACAAACAATTCAATAATACACTACAGCACAGCTTAAACTTGGCTCAACAATTTAGACATAGATTCCATAAAAAAAGCAAAAAAAGAGCAAGTACAATCGAGCTATCAGAGAGTATTCATCCTGGTTACGGACACAGAGATAAAAGAAGTTCTGATCCGGGGCATTCTCAAACGCTGCCCAGGAGGACGGAGGTTAAACTCCTCAAAGGGCAAGTGCTCAGGGCTCTCCATTATTTGTTGGGCCTTGCAAATCACCTTCTGTTATAGACGTCCTGCAGCTGGGACTGCTGCAAGCCTATAATTTTACCTGCCACTTTGACCAACCGAGTCAGACGGGTTTTACTAGACGCAGAGAGGGCACTGAACCTACAGACAATACAAAAAGCAGGAATAGATTCAATAAAACTCTGATACAAAAACACTCTCCAGAAAATTGCTAGTGTTAAAAGAATTTATTTTCCTTAGAAAGAACAGTTTTTGCTGTGTTTTCTTGCAGATGGCATGTGTACAGTGTACAGTGTACACTGTGTACAGCTCGGTCAGTGACTGTCCCCAGGTATTTACAGTTGTGCTCATAAGTTTCCATCCCCTTGCAGAGTTTATGATTTCTTGGTCCAGAAGCTGCACATGGGACATACTTGGATATTCCAACATGATAATGATCCAAAACACAAAGGCAAGTGGACCTGTCATTGGCTCCAGCAGAATAAAGTGAAGGTTCTGGAGTGTTCGTCTCTTCTGACCTCAGTATCACTGAGCCTCTGGGCAGATTCAAGCAGCAGTTCAGACAAGAGCCCAAGAATTTACAGGAACTGGAGCCTTTTGCCAAGAAGAATGGGCAGATTTACCATCAGAGAAAATAAAGAGCCTCGTCCACAACTATCACAAAAGACTCCAGCTGTCATTGGGTCATTTGTGTAGTTTCTGTTTCATTATGATTTAAAAAGAGGAAACACAGTTGTTTGATGATAAACGGCTTCACCCAACCACTAACCATGAGTGAAAGAAAAGTTTTTGTGTTATCATTCATATTCTCTGAAAGATGGACAAGAAATCATAAATTCTGTCAGGGTCTGTAAACTTATGAGTACAACTGTATTTTCAGAAACAAAGGCTACGTTCAGACTGCAGCCTGAAGTGCCCCAAATCTGATTTTTTCGCCCCTATGCGACCAGGATCTGATCTTTTAATGACAGTCTGAATGACGCAGATCCGATTGTTTCAAATGTGACCCAGGCCGCTTGGATATGTGCTCCTAACACCGATACATATCCGATCTTTGGACACTCAACTTCAGTCTGAACGGACAGGTCGAATTCATCCAACCTACATCCGACCTACTCTTCCTTTCTACGGACGTTGCTGCCACTGCCCCACAAAACTCCATGGCCAAAAACCTCATGCTTCTCATTCTCACTCTCCTCCTTAAAACAAATAAGCTGTTCACATACAAGTCGCATTTAACCCTCGAAGACATATGACATCGTATACGATACTGAGGAATATGTTTTATATAACCGCGCATAACTTTCTAATCGTAAAAGATAGAAACGTACTTTTTCCTCCTCTGAAAGCGCAGACATAGCAGTTTCTGTACATATCTGCGGCATTATCCTATGTCACACTCCTGCTGCGTGATCTTCTTATCCTGTCCACAAGATTGTCAGTTACAAAGCACTGGCTAAATGCGGTTCAGCCACAGTTGAACACATTGCTGTCCTTTCTCATTGAACTCTGCTAAATCCAGTGCTGTGCAGGGGTGTTCCAGCAGGGGGCATGTCAAGAGGTGCTGCATAGTCTGTGGTTCAGTGCCGCAGTCACACAAAATGTTCCAGTCCTTTAAGTCATCCCATTATGCCAGGGTGACTTTGGCACGTCCAACACCAGATCTTAGTCTGTTTAAGCATTTCCACACTGCAGAATTTGTATTTGCTCCAGGAGGAAGTGCCTCACTCGCCTTTAGCTCCATTGTTGTTCTGGTGAGAGATTCTTAAGTTTTTCTTCCCAGCGACTGACTCTTTCAGTACTTATGCTTGATGTACCGAGGGGCGTGACGCTCTTTAGAAAACTTTTCCTGGATTTAAGGCGGCTTTTGGCTGGCACGTGGCTGAAGAGAGGATGTTTATGATCTGTGGTTTGTTGTTGGCACTCTTTCATGCTTGCTGCACTTCGTCGTAACTCTGGTGGGGCTATGCCTGCCAAGATGTGCAGGCGGTCTGGAGGTGTAGGCTTCAGGCAGCCTGTGATAAGGCGGCAGCATTGAGGGCAGGGTTTAACTTCTGTGCATGGGCCGCTCGCTCCCATACTGGGCAAGCATACTCGGCAGCTGAGTAGCAGAGAGCTAATGCAGTTGACTTCAGAGTCTGTGGGTATGCACACCAGGTTGTGCCGGTGAGCGTGCGGGTGATGTTATTCCTTGCATCCACTTTGCATTTGGTCTTCTCAATATGGGTCTTGAAGGAGAGACACTGATCCAGGGTTAGACCTCGATAAACTGGGTGTTCACAGATGCTGCGTGATGACGTGCGCAAAACGAGTGTCCAATGGGAACTTTTTTCTGTTAAACTCATGCGCGCCGTCCATTTTGATCGGCCAAAACTTTGCCAAAGAGGGAAGTGAGTCAAGATGGTCGACTTCTCTCGAGCGTGTGCGTTTATAATGATTGAAAAAGCAGCTCTAAGTGGAGTTTATTCTCAAATAAATGGCAAATTACGCATCTTGGTGTGTGTAATTGTGCATCCCTTTCTATTTTGATTTGAAAGGTTTATTTCACTCAAAATCAACAAATACTAACGCAATAAACACCCTGGAAATGCAGAAGTGCTGTGGCTCTGGCCCTGGACCTGACAGGAGCTGTTTCCATGACTGGACCAGAAAAGTAATGGAGCGACTGCACTTTTTTTTTTTTTTTTTTTTTTGAGACAATAAGGAGATTTTTTATTTACTTACAGACTTGATATTTTGCAAGGCCCTAAATTAAGCATTTTTATGTCCAAAAAGTTGTTTATACATGTTTGCTGTATGTTTTGTATAAAAAAGTGTGAATTTTACTTAGTTTTTTTTCCATCTCTATTTCTGGTCCTGTAGCTTTTATTACAGGCCCATGACACAACTACAGCAGCAGATTGTGAAATAACAGGCTGTACTGAACAAAAGGATGTAGAACACTTCATTATAGGGTAAAAGGGGCTGTTTTAAAAGCAAAATTAAGAAAAAAATCCAGGCGAGAAGAAATGTACTAAAATTGCCCGTAGCTCTTCGGAGGTTAATTGGAAATGTGAACGACCTCGCAAAAAAAATCGGATTTCACAAAAAAATCCGAATTGGGCATTAAGCCCTGCAGCCTGAATGCAACAAATCTCAACTTCTTTAACAGCTCCTTTGACCTTTAGTTCAGTACAGATGGTCAATTCCAGGCTTGAAATGATCCAAATGATTCTAGAGAAGGTGTATGGAGTTTAAAAACATAATGGAGCACTTCCTGTATTACCACGTGACATCACAAGTTGGAACAGTTACAGTTTGAGAAAAGAACTGAGCCTAAATACGCAGAGTTTGTGAATGAAACAAAACACAAATCCAAGCAGCGATGTGACAATTTTTGGAAACTGGATCTCATTTTTTAAAGAATCAACTCTTTTTCATTCTAATTTGTTTGCTTTTTTACACTGATTAACTCTGAATCAACACAAGAAGCAGCACAGAAGCAGAGCGGGCAACACGAGTGAGAGCAAAAAACACACTTAGCCTCATAATGACAGCTCGTTTTTTAGTATTAATATTAAAGTGCGTCGTTTTATTTAGTTTATGCATCATTTGAATGGATAAATACTCTCCCACGCTCAGGTTTACGCTATTTTCTGATCTGTTCTCGTGTTGTTTCCTCATCACAGCTCCAGTCTGTTTTTGAGGAGGTGACGGCGTTAGTTTGAGAGTCCGTTTAGCGTAATCCAGGACTTTAAAAATAGGAGCGTCGGTTTGTGTCATATAAATAAATATAAAACATAAAGAGGCTCTGGAACGGCTCTTTGACGTGAACGGACGGAAGAATCGGATCATAGGAAAGAGCCGAAAGGTCCAGAGAGAGAGAGAGAGAGAGACAGAGGGAGGGAAGAGAGGGACAGAGAAAGAGGGAGAGAGAGAGCGGGACAAAGAAAGAGAAAGAGAGAGGGGAGAGGGAGCAAGAGGGGGGAGAGTCAGCGAAAGAGAGGAGGGGACAAAGAAAGAAAGAGGGGAGAGGAGGAGAAAGAGAGGGCCAAAGAAAGAGAGAGGGGAGGGGGGAGAAAGAGAGCGCCAAAGAAAGAGAGAAGGGTAGAAAGAGAGGGACAAGGAAAGAGAGAGGGATAGAAAGAGAGGGACGAAAAGAGAAATATAGAGGGGAGAAGGGGAGAAAGAGAGGGACAAAGAAAGAGGGAGAGAGAGGGACAAAGAAAGAGAGAGAGAGGGACAGAGAAAGTGAGAGGGACAAAAAAGAGGGAACGATAGATGGGAGATCAAGGGGGGAGAGTTGGAGAAAGAGGGAGAGAGAGAAAGGGACAAAGAAAGAGAGCAAGAAGGGGAGAGGGGGAGAAAGAGAGTGACAGAGAAAGAGAAAAGGGGAGAGAGGGAAAAAGGGACAGAGATAGATGTAGAAACAGGGAGAAAGGAGGAGAGTGCAGGTAGAGAGAGAGAAAGAGAGAAGACTCACTCTGAGACCAACATTCAAAAACACGGGACGGGTTTGATTTCCGCCGCTTTGGTCCTACGTTTAACGGTTGCCATGGTGACCGTTTGGAAAGTGACAGAACACTTTCAGTCAAAAAAAGAAGAGCGAGAATCAAATGTGGTGAAGGTGTGAGACTGAAGTGGGTTCGGTGAAAAGAGCAAATCAAAACAGGAGCTAAAGAACGGAGCGACGGTGTGATTCTGCGAACGAGTTTGAGGGCGGAGGTCACAGAGAAGAGGGGGAAGAGAGAGAAAGAGAGGAGGGAGAAGAGGGGAAGAGGAAGAGAGAGAAAGAAGAGGAGGGAAAGATGGAGAGAGAAGGGGAAAGAGAGGAGAAGAATACATGTTTCTATAGCGCTGGATGGAAGAGGAGGATGACGAGAGGAGAGGAGAAGAGGAGAGAAAGAAAAGGGGAAAGAGGAGTTAAAGAGGGAGGGAAGGAGAGAGAGAGAAGAGGAAGGAGGAAAGAGGGAGATGAGGGGAAGAGAGGGTGAGAAGAGAAGAGAAAGGGCGTGAGAGAAGAGTGAGGGGGAGGGGTGAGAGAAGAGGATGAGAGAAAAGAAGGGAGAGAGGAAGAAGAGGAAAAGGAGAGGGGGGTCGGAGGAAGAGAAGAGGAGGATGATAGGCAGGGGGACTAGAAGAGGAGAGGAGAGAAACAAGACAGAGAAGAGGAAGAGAGGAGGAAGAGAAAGGGGGATAGATAAAGAAGGAAGAGAGAGGAGAGAGAAGAGGGGAAGGAGAGAAGAGAGGAGGGAGACAATAAGTAGGCAGAGAGGGAGAAGGGAGAGAAGAGGGAGAAGAAAGACAAAAGGAGGATAGATAAAGGAGGGAAAGGGGGAGAGAGAAGATGGGGAGAAAGAAAGGCAGAGAGAGGAAGAGGGGAAGAAAGAAAAAAGGAAGGTAGAGAGAGGAGGGAGTGGAGGAGAGAGAAGAGGAGAGAAAAAAGAAAGTAGGCAGAAAGAGGGAGAAGAGAGAGAAGAGGCAGAAGAAAGAGAAAAGGAGGATAGATAAAGGAGGGAGAGGAGGAGAGAGAACAGGAGGAAAAAAGAGAGAAAAGAGGGAGACGAAACAGAAAATTGGAATAGATAAAGGAGGGAAAAAAGAAAGTAGGTAGAGAGAGGGAGAGGAGAGAGAAGAGGGGGAAGAAAGAGAAAAGGGGGATAGATAGAGGAGGGAGAGAAAAGAGAAACAAAAGAAAGTAGGCAGAGAGAGGGAGAGGAGAGAGAAGAGGGAGAAGAACGAGAAAAGGGGATAATGTAGGGAGAGGAGGAGAGAGAGGAGGTAGAAAAGAAAGTAGGCAGAGGGAGAGGAGAGAGAAACGGGGAAAAGGGGGATAGATAGAGGAGGGAGAGGAGGAGAGAGAAAAGAGAGTAGGCAGAGAGACAGAGAGGAGAGAGAAGAAAGAGAAAAAAAAGCCTTAGATAGAGGAGGTGCAGAGAGGAGGAGTGAGAAGAGAAAGAGTTTTCATTTCTGTCTGAAAAACCCCTGATCTGAGTCTCCGGATGATTTCTGTCCCGTTGTTTCTCTCGTTTCTGAGTGGAATTTGAATCTCTCTTTTTCATTCACAAACTCAAACGCTCAGATCACCCCAAAAAATCTAATATTCCACATTTGGACTCCACATAAATTACTCCCCAGACGAGCCTGTGGAAGAACTTTCATGTTTGGGGAAAATCAATCAGGAAAATCTACAGATATTAGGATCATTTGGACATTTTCAACACTGCAGAGAATATGGACACGCAATGAAAAATGGATGAAGAAAATGCCAAATAATTGATTGACTGAGCTTTTTCGCCATGTTATAGCCGCTTCCTCCTCTTGGAGTTTTATTTGCAGTGATTCGAGCGAGTCTCAGTTATCTTTAAACGCTTATTTTCCAGATGGCATTTTGCAGATCGACTCTGCTTTTCACCTCCATCGATACACGCCCACTTCGTTCTCCAGTTTTATTTTCAGAATCAGACAAACACGTAGGATTCGGAAGAGTCATGAAGTTATTTTTTTCATACACATTTTTAAAATTGCTACCGTGATCTGCAGCAACTCATCAGAGCGACTGACTCTTTGTGGTGGTGACGTTTACGGTGACGCCAACGCCCAATATCACAGTTCCAAATGTGCACATTATAACATCACGGGTGTCTTAGATCATAACTATAGCAGACACAAACACAATAGGTCTTCTTTAAAGGTGCATTGTGTAACTTTTCTGGCGGAGGGTCCATCACCTGTTTGTATCTATGGATACGTCATTGTTCTGCGTGGAATGTTCCACAGTATGACATATATAGTATATTTGGGTTGATGGGGGAAACCGGAGTGCCCAGAGGAAATCCATCCAGACATGAGGAGAACATGCAAACTCCACACAGAAAGGCCTGGGCGACCCAGGGATCGAACCCGCAACCTTCTTGCTGTGAGGTGTGAGTGCGGTCTAATCAGATCGAATCGTGAATCGAGTTTTTTATTTAAAAATCAAAAAAAAATTTGGGGGGGATCGCCCAGCTCTAAAATTAATGTCCACTTTGTCACAGCCAAACTGCGAAACAGTCCAGAAGCACCATGGAGAAAAGCGTTTGACGGACTCTCCACCAGAAAAGCTACACAATGCATCATTGCAGAATGGCAATAACGTCTTTCCCCTTAATAAAAATCACCAAACATTCTCTTTGTGCTGGCTTTGAATCCTCAATGTCAGGAATTGATGCCAACACAAAATGTCTGGCTTCATCTACATCCATCTGGACGCTTTGTTTCCTGTTGTACTGGACACAAAAGGCCCCAGAGGTGCTTGAGTTTGAAGTCATGGCTTCACAGCTCACAGCTGATTGGCTGGTGTGTCAACTACAACTTCCGGGGTTCTTGCAAACCGCTGAGTGTATTCTGATTCCTGACTAGTCGCTGGAGAGAAGTGAAACTGAGTGGAGGAACTAGGTGGCACCAGCCTGGCTAGTATGACACTTGTATGTGGTATTAATTGTTATTTCTCTGTCTCTTATACAATAGTCCTGAAAAAGGTCATAATCCCACACACGTCCCATCTGTCTGTCTCTTTACTCCTATAAAATCGGTGGATGACGAAGCTGCATCTGCCCAGGTCAGGAGGTAATGGCCCATAATGAAATGTTATGTAAAGAGCTCAGATTACAAACCCCAGAGACTGTACCAGACTGTAGCAGACCACCCCAGGCACCAGGGGGCAGTGTGTCAGAGATCAGGGACCCCGTGATACTCAAACATCTGCTGATCGGCAATGTCATCTCTGGGCTGCTAACATGGATCTATTAAAATAACTGGCTAGGGTATTGCATCTTGTAGATGTCTCCAGCTGGTGTAGTGGCCACTCACTGGTACTACAGCGCAAAAATATCTCCTGCCCAGAAAGGATTTTTCCCAGAGAGTGCCAAGTGATCACAAACTACTCGTGTACAGCTGACAGGGCATCAGCTTTCAAAAGTGTCAGATTTTGTGGCGATTTTTACCTATTTTTAGATCATACTGTAAAATACCAAATAAGAGCCAGGTCCCCTTTAAACGCCGGGTACAGGTGTATATTTTGATAAATATCCACCGGTTCCAAATAAACAGCGAGTCTAATGTGCCTGCTGGAAGACAGAAGTGGTGCTGCAACAACAGGACGCAGGACTGATACTCGGGTCGTCTCTACACAAACCAAACTTAAAACCACATGGCTCATTTGCATAAACTATCAGCGCTGAAACAAACAGCTCACTCCTTGTGCCCTGATGCGGTGGATGAACGTTCTCACTCTGCTGCTCCACACTCGCTTTCTGTAATTCAGGAGTCGCTTTTAAATGTGGGAAACTCCTGCTCTGTAGATATTTTGTTGTAATTTCAAATGAACTCTCCTACATCTGTATAGAAAGTCGCCTAAATTATAGTCATACTGGTTAAAAGAATTTGAGTTCCATATTTTCCCAGTTTTCTGAGCGGGATTTTTGTGAGGAAGGAATAAATCTCCTGCCCCCAAATTGCCGCCTGGTCTCAAATAAAGGCCTGGTCTGTTATGTGACTGAAACAAATAAACGCACAATTAATACAATAAAAGACACTAAATCATAAATAAAAACAACAAATAAAAAGAGTTAAAATGCATAAAGCTAAAAATGGGTGAATGAAACTCCAGGTCTGTTTGTGATGAGGAAACATTATTATAACATAGGGTCCATAGCCTAATATGGACCCTTTAAATGCAAAAGAAATCATAAATACAATATATCATAATTGCTATGGCAACAGTCCTATTATTATTCATTTTTATATATATATGAAACCCATGGATAGGCAGGATCCACCTCCGCATGTCCCTCACGGTTTTCATTAGTTTACCTGCCAAATGCAAATTAATTATATTTTTTTTATCTGTTTTTGTCTTAGTTTGCTGTTAAATGTGATTAAAAGCTCATTTAAATGTTTGCCCTTATTTGCACTTCATATATTATGCATCTAATCCCCCAAACATTTCTAAAAGTGTCAGAATTTAAAAGCATGTTTGTGTTGCCTCTGCTTTGCTTCCATGGGGAAATTAGCAGCGCTTATGACAGATTTTTTGATTCTCAAATTTCTACTTAATTTGGAGTGAAAATACCTGTCAAAAAAATAAATGATAGTTTTGCACAAATCAAGAAGCAATTTGCAGAGAAAAGCTGAAAAAATACTGAGAATTACAGGAAGTAGAGAGTTCTAAACATAAGGAACATAAGGATGGCATCACACGAGGGTTGGAACCAGTGTCGGGAAAGTTCTTTTTCTACATGAGCTAGTTCAAAGTTCAGTTCACGAATATCAAAATGAACTAGTTTGTTCATAGTTCAGAATTGTTTGTAGTTAATAATTCGTTCATAGTTCCAAAAAATTAGCACATTTTTTTCAATATGTTGCTGCGAGCGATTGGTTTTCAGTATCATTGTCAAAGCCCAAATAGAACCACAGACAGCGACTATTTTATCAGGTTTAAGAATGAAACTCTTGTTCAGGTACAACACTGACACAGTCAACAGTCAACAGTTTTTTGGGTAGACGATCTGTCTCGACTGTCTTTTGATTTGGTTCGTGCTTTCATAGACCTTGAAAGACTCGCCGGGTGCTTCAGTTCAGTGTGTTGTTTTAAGATCGCTGTTGATGTGATGGAACAGCGGATTTTCTTTTTGAAAGCTGACGAGCCAAAGTTTGTACATAAATGTGAGGTTATTCCCTTCCTCATCGAGCTCTTTCAAATGTTCCTATGATGAATCCTTGTTGCTCCTGCTGCAGTCGCCTTCATGCTGCTTTTTTGTATTGTCTTGTTTCGATGTCACATGCGGCGACGTGATGCTGGTGGCTAAAGTTGATGCCAGATTGAATGTTTTTCTGCTAAATATTAAGGGCTCTTTACGGTGTGTTTATCCGGGTTTTCATCTGGAACTCTAAAGAAATCTGGCACCCTATTGAACAAAGTTAAATAGAAGCGCACAGACACCAGAATAAACGCGTTCAGTTTGTTCATCAGGCAGTAATGCAGCACATTCAGTTCACGTTCAGCCAGAAGTGAACTGAATTCTTCTTGTTTGTGAGTCCTTCTCCATCAACGAGCACTCGGAGAAAAGAGGTTAAGGTAATAACTGACATTTAAGTACTGCTTTAGGAAAAGTGAACTATTTAGTACTGTCTTTAGAGTAGAGGTGGAACGTTAGTACTGCTCTTCAAGAAGGTGGAAGAAAATGAGTTCGGTCCTAACTAGATGTCAGTTTAAAGGAGTCAGATTAGTCATAAAAAGTCATTTTTCCTCCAACATAAATTAGGACAGCGGGAAGCAGAGTCCAGCTGAAGAAAAGCTCACACTGTCAAGAGGAGATATACTTCTACTCACGATAGAGCGCGAGAATACAATGTTCTTTTGGAATGAAACAAGTTTGTGCTTGTTTTGTCTGCTGAACTGGAGAAAGACACATTTCTCACTGATGGAGAGATTTAGTAAAAGTGTTTGTCATTTCTCTAAAGCTCAAAAGACAATTCAAAACATGAAAAAATGTGACACTTTATCTTTATTACTCAAAACTGACTATTGCGAACTTTAAGCCATGTTATAGTGTTGATATCTTCTCAAAAACAGACCTGGAGTTGTGTTTTTTTCATTCACATGTTTGAGTAATCCTTTATTATTAGTCTATCCACATCTCCAAAGCTCAAAATGCTCTGTTCCACCTTGTGATGTCATGTAGTGATAAGTTAACGGCTCCTTTTTACCTTTCGTTCAGTAGAAATTTGGCAATTCCAGAACTAAAACGATCCAAATGATTCTAGTGAAACTGTGGAGTTTAAAAACGCAGGTATGTTCGTGATGAGGAAACATTATAACCGATCACAAAAGAGTTATTTGGGCCTTTTAAACATAATGAAAGCTGTTTTAGTGAAATCTGTGGTAGTTTTGAGAGCTTTGTTTTCACTGAATGGCCTCATATTATTCCAGGTTTCATTATATTTGTTCCCAATCCCAGTGTGAGATTATGAGGAGCTTAAACAGAACGGTTATCCTCTGATCGCTCCACTCACACTGGACTGTATTAAGATGGATTACAGAAAAGAGAGGGGGAGGGAGAGAGAGAAAGAGCGAGAAGAGAGAGGAGAGAGGGGCTGGAATGGAGAGTGAAAGACAAAGGGAGAAAACTGATGACAGAACGATGCATGTAGCGAGGATAACACGAGGAAGCGAGAGGATGAGAGAGAAAGTGAGTGTGAAGTGAGACAAAAAGAGAGGGAGGGGCAGAGGGAACAGGAGAGGAAGTTGGAGGGGGAGAGAGGAGAGAATGAGGGAGCAGAAAGGGATAGTGAAGAAGAGCTGAGAGGGTAGTTGCATTGACGAAGAAGCAGAAACTTGACTCTTAGCGGTATAGAGTGGTGAGAGGAAGAGAGAGGGAAAAGGAAGGAGGGGAGGAGAAAAAAGAGTCAGAGGAATTACAGAGGTAGAGGCGAGAGAGGGGGGAGTAAAAAATAGAAACAAAAAGAAAGAGAGAGCATAGACTGTATAAAGAAGTGGTCTGAAGCTAAAATCGAGGTTCATGGTTCTTTATTTGTCATTCAAGCATGCAAAAGAAACACGACTGAATAGAACGTGTTCCTCGAGGTCCCCTGACCAAGAGAGACAAAAACAAGAATAAATAAGCAATATTTAAAGTGCATCAAGAGCATTTAGCAGTTTCAACAGACAAGCACAAGTTAAACATGTAGCAAGATGGAGAGGCCGTCTGAGGCAGAGGGGCAAACAGGTGGTGGGAGGGTGCGCGGGGTCCACCATGATCCTGGAGGCCCGTCTCCTCCAGCCTCCTCGTAAATATCACTGATGGGTGTAACATTGTGACATTCTCAAAAATGCAAAAGTGTGTTTTCGTTCTCACTCTTATTCCGCGAGAATTCTGCGTCCACATGGAGATGTAAAACTTGCAGTTTGCCAATGTAGTATTCATGCCCAGAGCGTAGGTGGCAGCAGCCAAGACCAAGACCAAATTCCTGAGTATAACCCTTACATATAACCCTTCTGCTTCTCTACTTCCTCTTCTCAATTCACATCAATTCAAAACAACATGGCGCAGTTTTCCGTTTTTAACTGTTCACACGGCGACGACAGGGTGGAGCGTTGTCAAGATCTCCACTCTGCATTTTCAGATTTTTGCATTTTCAACCCCCCAAAACGCCGTTGCCATCTAAACAATATGAACATCTGGCAGGATGTTTTGCGTTTTCCACCCGTTACTGTTGTCGTGGCCCTTTAGTAAGTGTGACGCCACCATAGTGTTCAGCTCCAGTCAAATGAAGCTCATCGATGCTAACAGTTACAGGAGCGAATTTGGAGCAGAGTTCCATTTTTGGAATTCTGACCTTGTGTATTATAGCAACCAAAGAGCCAATCAGGAGCGAGGCTGTTGAAGGTAACGCCCCTTACCTCCCACACCTCTGTTTGGGCAGGGAGCAGGTGCTTAACAAGACTGTCAATCAAACCTGTTGACGTCATGGAACCAAGGCGCCTGATTCGTCTGTTATTAAAGTTCATATTTTGATTTATGGACCAAATAGTGAAATAAAAACTGCAGGATCATTTAGAGAGGGTTACATGAACAGTTTAAGACCAAAATGATGAGTCTGACAGCAGCAGCTACAGAGAGAGACACTATTTTGCAGAATAAAGTGAATTAGAGTCGACGGAGCCAGAAACTCACTCATGCTCACTTTGTATTTGGACCACGGCGGCTGGCGGGTTCGCTCTGTCCATTTATATACACAGACAATGGAAGCGAGGGATTAAAAAATGGATAGAAAGAGGGAGAGAAAAGTAGATCGTTGCTTTATAGAGTTGGAGCAGATTTCTCTCCTCGTTCAGCCTCATGTTCTCCAGCTCGCAGTGGAGTTGAGCTTTGGTTAGATTAATGTCACATTTGATTTCTCATAAAGGGACGCCTCTGCAGCCGAGACAAATGGACACGCGACTGACCATAAATCAGGATCAAAACACAGGCATAGCTCACCGCATATAAGACTGACAGCTATAATATGGAAAATACATCAGGTCTTAAAGGGCCCATGGTGCTCTATTTACTGATCTATTACAGGGACGGGCTGGGACCACAAACAGCCCTGGACTTTTCCCACATAAATAGGCCAATCATCATTATTTATTTCAAGAAACCAATAATGAAGTAATTGAAGAAAACACATAAAGATTAACTACTTCTGATTGTTGATTAAAGGGATAGTTCGGTTTTTGGACATGAATCTGTATGATCGATTGATATATCGTGATGCTTCATTGCACAATTCTTGAATCGTTTCAAAATGCATCTGAATCGATTTTTAAATAACAATATTGTTCACCAAAATTCATTAGTTGCATTCATAGTTGATTTAAAAAAGGTCATAAATTATATTTCATACAGTTTGTTTCTCCGTGAAGGTGTAGTTGACAATATTATTAGAAAATATTGTGAGCTTTGTGTTGCATTTTGGTATGAAATGCGCTCTATAAATAAAGTTTTGATTGATAAATTGCGACATATGATCCATTCGGTTTAGTATTAGGATATATTGCGATATATCGAATCGTGACATGCGCATCATGATAAGTATCGTATCGTCAGACTCAAGGTAATGCACACCCCTAGTCAGCAGTGTCGTGCATCAACACTGACTTACCTCCCACAGCGTCCGGTGAGTCGAGTTCTTCGGTGCTGACGAAAGTGTCCAGCAAGTTGTGTTCAAAAGAGTGAAACATCTGCGTCACAAAACGTGAATCATGAAAAAGTCAGACCTCATAATCGCTTGGTACTATTTTCTCTCCAGTCATATCACTGTGCGCTGCCTCCAGGTGAAGCAGCACCTGTTTCACTGTGTTTACTGCTCAATGCCCAAATTCACCAGATGGAGTCAGAACAGCAGAGAGAAAGAGGAGCGACAGAGCGAGACAAGCTGAAGCTGGATTTTTGTTGTTCCACCTGGAGAATCACAAGTCTGCCCCATTTTTATATATATTCTTATCTACAAGCTTATATACTTATGGCTGTAGCTCTCACGTTAGCTCTCTCACGTCATGGCGGTCAATAGTCACTAAACACTGCCGAACGACTGAAAAAAAGTGTTGAATTCGTGCGCGGCTTCACCTGGTGGCAGTGCGCAGTGATATGAGCGGAGAGAAAATAGTACCAAGCGATTATGAGGTCTGACTTTTTCATGGTTCATGTTTTGTGATGCAAATATGTCACTCTTTGGAACACATTTTGTTTAGAGAGAAAAATCGCTCTATTTTCATGACTCCAGCCAACTTGCCGGACACTTTCATCAGCACCAAAACCGGGTTAGAACTCGGCTCACCGGACGCTGTCGGGAGGTAAGTCAGTGTTGATGCACGACACTGCCGACGGGGACGTACAGGTTCATGTTAAAAGACCCAAACTATCCCTTTAATAAAAACACCTAAATCACTTCATTTCAAAGTGGCGATTCTGCTCTACAAATGCAGAACACAGGAACATCATGTCTGCTCAAAATGAGTTCATGTCATTTCGAGGGGATTTGCAACCTCCTTTATCATGTGAATAAATATTGTGAAAAGTATTGAGCTCAAAATTGACTTTGACCCTTATTTGTCAATAAATCAATTAGAATACTGTCTAATACATTACTAAATACAAATAAAAAAACAATACTAAACACAGTCAATCAATGAAATACTGTCCCAATTTAACTGTATGTTTTAATCATACTCAATTTGTTTATGTTGCTGAGCTTGAGTGTCCAGAAAGGCGCCTAATAAATAAACGGTATTATTATTGCTGTATTATTATTATTATTTGGCAGTTCCTGTGCTCTGCCTTTGTATCATGTGGCAAAAATAAGGAGTCATGCAAAGACAAAATACACTGTTACTGACACTGTTTCTGACACAGTCTATTACACTTTAGTCTGGACACAACAAAGAGTGTGAAGTCATTTTTCTCACTTTCACACTCTGGTGAGTTAATATCTTTTGTCTTTGCAGGGCAGTGTTTGTCTTTAACCTTTTCTCATCCACTTTTCTCCTGACGTTTTCTGTTCAACATGTTTGACATGTGTTAACCCACTCTCACCTGTTACACTGTTGTTTTCTCGTTCTGTTTTATTCCATTCACATGTTGAACACACAAATCCTGCAAAGTTCTTCTCTCAAACTGAAAACATCACAAACGGTTGCACCTTGTGATGTCATGTAGTAATAAAGGAAATGTGCAAAAATCCATTGTGTTTTTAATCATCATTCATTCAATCATTTGGATCATTTCAGCCCTGGAATTGCCCATCTCTTCTGTGTAAAGGGTAAAAGGAGCTGGTAACTTGAAAACTACCACGTCACGACATCACAAGGTGGAACAGAGCATTTTGAGCTTTGGAGATGTAAAAAGACTAATAATAAAGTATTACTCAAACGTGTGTGAATGAAACAAAACACAACCCCAGGTAGACTGTAAATAAGTACCAGGATTTCACAATATTCGACTGTCAAATTGCCGTATTGTCACTTTACAGGATTTCACTTTAATGTTCACAGTATGAGACAGTGCTTTCCAAGTTTACTATAAAAACATTGCTGTCACTAAGTAAACTACTGTATTATTTGATGTTTTAATTCTTACCAGGATTTCACAGTATTTTATAGTGTCTTTTTTCATTCTGCACTCTTCTCTTCTTTTCTCTCTAATTTAATGTCTCTCTCTATTTTAAAATTTCATGATGATTATTTACGTTGATTTGTTTGTATTGTGATTTTAATGCATTTCTTATTCTGTAAAGCACTTTGAATTACTTTGTGTATGAATTGTGCTATACAAATAAACTTGCCTTGCCATTTCACCGCAAAATACTGTATTAACAGCCATTTCCATTACAGCGAATATGGCTTCGTATTTTTTTAGCATATACACCACAAACATTTAGATGAGGGACGAGATTCCACTGTCAAAGAACTGCTGAAAAGTGCAAAGAAACCCCCATCTCCCGACTTCTGCCAACACACAAGCGTGGAGTTGTTCCAGGTGGACAGAGAGGCTGCTGTGTTTAGAAGTTTGTCAAAGTGGCGACGAATATTGGTCACATCTTTAAACAGCCCCATGCAGACACTGGGGTTGAGGTGGTTTAAGGACAACCAAGGACACAACAACTGCATTCATCTGTTCGAGCTGGAATCACCCCAGCGTCCTGTGGCCAACCTTCGGATCAGTGGACAAACGCTGCACCAACTGAGCTACTGTCGCCCATATCCATTATACTGAAGATTATGTGATAGATGAAGACGATGACTTCGATGATCAAACTTAAGGACTGGGTAAGTAATGACAAAAAGATTTAGTGCATTAATTCACTTTTGCTACAATTTGCTAGTTGGCAACAGTAGATTACAGCGAGTACGTTAAGATATATGTTTTAGATGAGGAAACAACATTCTAACATGGCGAAAAGCTCAAAAGACTCCATTTAACGTAATATAGAAGTATTTTCTCTATTTTAGTACAAAAAGTCTGTCCTTGTCTGAAAACTGCTGCATTTTTCCATGTTTTGAAGTGTCTTGAAACATTTTGAGCACTTCCTGATTATTGGACAATATAAATCCTTATAACAAGACACAGACAGTGCACAGTGGACTTATTTTGACCTCAAGAGCTCATATCCAAAGGAAAAATGAGGTACAGGACATTTATTAATGGCACAGAAGGAATCAGTGCCACGTTTTTCCTCAAACTGCCACTTGACTGAGTTCAAAGTAGGATAAATATTCCCGACAGGTTCTATCCTGCCAAACGGCGCCAGAATGAGGAAAACATGAAAAGCTGTCATACGTCGTTTAACATGCGATTAATCCCATTTGAATCTGTGTGAACGGTCAGAGGAGCAGGAGGCGCTGCAGGATGAAAGAGCTCATGAAACCTGGCAGCACACAGAGTCATGAAAAAGCACTCGCAGAAATCTGAGAAGAGAGAGCCAACTGGAAACGAGAGGACAGAGGGAGGAGAGGAGAGGGGGAGGAGAGAGGAGGGAGAAAAGAGAGAGAGGAGAGAGGAGAGGAAAGGGCAGAGAGAGGAGAGGAAAGGGAAGAGAGAGGAGAGGGAGGAGAGAGGAGAGGAAAGGGAAGAGAGAGGAGAGGGAGGAGAGAGGAGAGGAAAGGGAAGAGAGAGGAGAGGGAGGAGAGAGGAGAGGAAAGGGAAGAGAGAGGAGAGGGAGGAGAGAGGAGAGGAAAGGGAAGAGAGAGGAGAGGGAGGAGAGAGGAGAGGAAAGGGAAGAGAGAGGAGAGGGAGGAGAGAGGAGAGGAAAGGGAAGAGAGAGGAGAGGGAGGAGAGAGGAGAGGAAAGGGAGGAGAGAGAGGAGAGGGAGGGGAGGAGGAGAGGAGAGAGAAAAGAGAGAGAGGAGAGAAAGGAAAGGGAAGAGAGAGGAGAGGGAGGAGAGAGGAGAGGGAGAAGAGAGGAGAGGAGAGAGGGGGAGGGAGTAGAGGAAAGAGAGAGGGAAGAGAAGGAGAGTGAGAGAGAGAGGGAGAGGAGAGTAAGAGAGGAAAGGAGAGGGGGAGGAGAGACGAGAGGGAGGGAGGAGAGGGAGGAGGAGGAGGGAAGGAGGGAGAGAAAGCAGAGAGGGAAGAGATAAGGAGAGGGAGAGGAGAGTGAGAGAGGAAAGGACGGGGGGAGGAGAGGGGGAGGAGAGAGGTAGAGGGAGGGAGAGAGGGATAGGAGAGGGAGAGGAAGAGGAGAGAGGAAAGATAGAGGGAAGGCAAGATAGAGGGAAGAGAGAAGAGAAGAGAGGGAAGAGAGAAAAGAGAGGGGGAGTTGAGAGAGGAGAGGGGGAAGAGGGGGGAAGGGATGGAGGAGAGAGAGGAGGTGGAGAGAGAAGAAAGGAGATGGAGATGGGAAGAGGAGGATGGAGAGAGAGGAGACGGGGAGGAGAAAGAGAGGAAGGAATGGAGTGTGATGGAGGGTAGAGAAGAGGGAGAGAGAGAGGAAATGGAGAGGGGAGATAGGAGGGAGAGGGATGGAGGGAAGAGAGAGGAAGGAGAGGAGGGAAGAGAGAGGAGAAAGAGATTAGGGAGAGAGGAGATAGGAGAGGGGGAAGAGAGGAGGGAGGGGAGAGGAAAAAGAGCGAGAGGAGGGGAAAAGAGAAAGGAGAGAGGGGAGAAGAGAGGGGGAAGGGGGCCAATCAGGTTAGAGGTCATTTATAAGTGTGATCAACCAGAGGTCACTGGGGTCAAGAACACTCAGCGGAGGAGAGAGGGTCACTTCCTTCTCCTTGATTCCTTTACTCCATCCTCCATTTTCCATCTGTCCATCAAACCTCCTCTCCTCATCCACACCCACACACTGTCATTCCTTTTCTTCTTTCTTTGATTATTTACACTGTAGGTTCTTCTCTATGAACGACGGACAATAAAATAAACTCAGAATCACTCCAGGTTTGTTTTGGAGTAAAAGAAAAACTGAAATATTCACCCTCTTTTGGTATTTCTCGACCCTGAGGCACAGTTGTGAAGTTAAAACCATTTCAGGAGACGTCATCACAAAGATCCTCGGAGTGTTCACACTTTGATTTGCGGATTTGAGTATGAAATATATATATAAAAAAATACATATAAATTAAATGGGTTACTTTTAAATGTAACTTTTGTTTCTTACTGTTCATTCCACATGTTACATTATATATTTGATGTGTTCTGTTTGGATCTAAAATGTAAAAAGTGGTAAAAATATAGAAAAAACAGACGGTGGATGAAGTACCCAGTTTTGCTACTTAAGTAAAAGTAGTAGTAAAAGTATCACATCACTTGAAAAATTGTACTTAAGTAAAACTATTGAAGTGGCTGTTTAAAAATGTGGCTTAAGAGTAAAAAGTAAAAGTATTTTGCAGAGACTTTTAGAACAATTCAAGCGTCAAATGTAGCGATTTTGATAAAGAATTTGGCTGATTTTAATGGATTCTATCGGTTTCTAAATTTTTGTAGCTGTTTTTGTGTGTTTCTTTTGCTCAAAGTTGGGACGTTAGCTCAAACGAAATGTAGTATTTTTTACTTTTCAGTCCAGATCTAAAATAAATGTAGTGGAGCAGAAAGTACAGATGCACCTTTTCAAACATACTGAAGTAAAAGTAAAAAGTATCCACTGTAAAATGAACTCAAGTACAGTAAAGGGACCTAAAAATTGTGCTTAAGAATTGTACTTTTTATGTTTGTACTTCATTACCTTCCACAAATGCTTATCGGACATAACGATACCCGACTCTCTCGATATTTTCACGATGTGCATCTCACGGTACGATATGTATTTCAATATTTTGTGGAGGCTTTTCTGTCTTAAACTAAATAATTAAGACTTTAAAATGCTTCATAACAGTTACTTTATTATGTAGAATGGGCTGAAACAGAGCAAAGCATCATGGTCTGTGTAGTTTTTAAGCTGTTGCTGCACCATCACAATGAATTTAAGACTAAAGAAACTTCGATATATTGTGATGGTCCACGATATTATTGGGAAACTTCTGACGATACGATCTCACGATATTTCGGTTATTGTTGCATTCTTAGTATACGGCGCTTTTTAAAACACCCAGAGCACTTTGTTTACTGCATTTATCGGTTGCCGTGCTCCGAAGGTCTGAGGAGGTGGATGTAGTGGAAATAGAGAAGAAGGAGTTTCTAAATCAGACGTTTGTTGTGTCTGTGAGTCTGTGTTCGTCTCACTCAGACGCTTTGATTTAAATAGATACAAGAATATGACCCGCGGGAGCAAGAATGTTCCACCTCTGATCTATAACCAGACACAGCACAGCAAGAGGAGAGAAGAAAGAGAGAAGAAAGAAGAGAGGAGAGGGATGGAGGGAGACGGAGAGAAAGGGAGGGGAGAGAGAAGAAAGAGAGAAGAGGTGGCGTGAGGAAGTAAGGAAGATTGGGATGGATGGAGACTGAAAGAAAGCGAGGGGAGAGGGAAAATAGAAGGAGAGAGCGAGAGAGAAGAGGGGGGTGTGAGGGAGGAAGGAGGAGAGGGATGGAGGGAGATGGAAAGAAAGGGAGTGGAGGAAGAGAAAGAAGAGAGAGTGTGAGGGAGGAAGAAGGAGAGGAATGGAGGGAGATGGACAGAAAGGGGGCGGAGGAGGAAGAGAGAAGGAGAGAGAGAGAAGAAGGGGGTGTGAGGGAGAAAGAAGGAGAGGGGGAGAGGGATGAAGGGAGACTGCAAGAAAGGGAGGGGGATGAAGAGAGAAAGGAGAGAGAGAGAAGAGGAGGTGTGAGGGAGGAAGGAGGAGAGGGATGGAGGGACATGAAGAGAAAAAGAGGGGGGAGAGAAGGAGAGAGCAGAGGGGGAGTGAGGGAGGAAAGAGGAGAGTGATGGAGGGAGAAGGAGAGAAAAGGAGGGAGAAGAGAGAAGGAGAGAGTGAAGAGGGGTGTGAGGGAGGAGGGAGGAGAGGGATGGAGGGAGACGGAGAGAAAAGGAGGGAGAAGAGAGAAGGAGAGAGAGAAGAGGGGTGTGAGGGAGGAGGGAGGAGAGGGATGGAGGGAGACGGAGAGAAAGGGAGAGAGAAATGAGGGTGTGAAGAAGGAGGGAAAGGGGGAAGGGAGAGGGATGGAAGAAGAAGAAATAGAAAGAGAGAGGGGAAGGAGGGACAAGAAGAGGGGGGAGAGAAAAGGAGGGAAGGTGTGAGGAAGGAGGAGAGGGATGTAGAGAGAAAGGGAGGGAGGGAGGGAGGGAGAAGAGAGGGATTGGGGTGAAGAGGAGCAGGGAGAAAGAGGAAAAGAAGAAGGGTGTGATGGAGGAAGGGAGAGGTAAAATGATGGAGGGAAGTGGTTATAACCAAAAAGAGGAAGAGAGGAGAGGGAGGGATAAAGAGAAAAAGGGAGGAGAGAAGAAAGAGAGGGAGATATAGAAAGGGAAGTTTGGTGTGAGGAAGAGGGTTAGAGTAAAGTGGAGAGAAAGGGATGGAAGGAGGGAGAAGAGAAAGGGAATGAAAGAAGGGGGTGAGGGAGAAGAGAGGGAAGGAGAGAGGGATTAGGAGGGGAAAGGGAAGGGGAAGAGTTGTGGGGGACTGTGAGGTATAGGAGGATGGAAAGAGAGGAGAAAAAAGAGACACTGACAGAGGAAAGAAAAGAGTGATGACCGTGAACGAAAGAAAAAATAATATTTGGAGGTTTTGGAGCCGTTGCCATATTACTGGAAGGTTTATGGTTCAAGGAGGAGGTCTGATGATGGAGGGATGGAACGCCGGGGTCAGGAAGAGAAGGAAGACAAGGCCAGTGGGAAGGAAAGATGGATGAATAGAGCGACAGAAGTGACAGAGGGAGAGGAAGAGAGAGGCAAATGGAGAAGCAAAAAACCCAGAGGGAAAGAGAGACGGATGGATTGAGGAACAAGAACGAGAGAGAGAGAAAAGAAAGACATGACCGAAAGGAAAGAGAGATGGATGAATATGGATGGACTGAGAGAGAGGTGGACATTGAGAGAGAAGTAGTGAAAGGAAGGGATAGAGGAGGAGAAAGACATGGCCCGAGGGAAGGAGAGATGGATGAATGGATGGACTGAGAGAGAAGACGGAGACATATTGAAGAAAATAATGGAAAAAATAATGGCTATCGACTAATTCCAATCAGAAGAGCGGGAGAAAGAACGAGGGAAGGAGGAAGAGAGCTCAATTGACCCCCTGTAGTACCACCAGCACCACCAGCTCTGTTTTTCTTTCCTTCTTCAATTTTATTTTCTTAAAGGTCTGATATTACGCAAAACTGATTCTTTTGAGCTCTGAGCCATTTTAGAATCAAAAACAGACCTGGAGTTGTGTTGTTTCATTCACACGTTTGAGTAACTCTTTATTATTAGATTTTTGACATGCAAATGTAATATAGATGGAAAAAAACTGTATTGTGTCATATGACATGTTTAAATGCATTCTGTTGATGCAAATTGTCTTAATTAGGGCTGTCAACATTAGCACGCACTAATGTTTTTTTTTAACGCAGATTAATCACACGCTCCTCTTGAACGCTCCTCTTGAACGCTCCTCTATGGAAAGCGCGGCTGGTGACCTGAAAGGCGGTGCAGGTTATTAGGTCAGTGATCAGGTCTGTCCATACACAGATGTGAAGACGACAGATGAGACTGTGACTGGTGCTCAGCGGCAAATTTCTCTGCAAAGAACTGCCCGATGGGACTTTAGATAAAACTAAGGGAGTTTGCAGATGTTGCAGCGATGAACTCTCTTTCCACAGAAGCACAACAAGTTTAAAATACCATCTTAAAGCAAAACACGGGTTTGATTCAGCGGCAGCAACGACAATATTGTACCAACAACAAACCGAACACGACAACCCGCGGCAACGTTGTCAACAAAACTACCAGCGATAGAAAAATGTCAATAATATCACTTTTTGATAATAAACTGCACTTTTGTCCAAATATTTTGGTCTTTTTTTGAAGAATAATTAACTGTGTTTAATCGTGATTAATCAAAATTCTATACTGTGATTAATCTGATTCAAATAAAAAGAATCATTTGACAGCACTAGTAAAAATACAAGATACACTGAAAATGAAATGAAATTTTGTGGTGGTTTTCATTATTTTTTACATATGATCTAATAGGACTGTAGCATTAACACTATTTAGTGAAGAAAGAGTTACTCTTGAACAGTGTAACATGAAGAACTCTACACCAGGGGTCAACAGCCTTTTTTCTCCAGTAAGCCTCATTTACAAAATAAAAATGCCAGAGAGCGAATAATTTCAGCAGTCGCCAAGAAACTGAGTAAATATAAGACCCACAGACCCATAGACAGTGAACAGTTAAGACGCTTATAAAACATAAACCATTGTCAATTTATCGGTGCACCAAGTTAGCATCAAAATGATACATTTACAATGGTAATTAACCAAATTTTACTGATTATTCACAAGACATACACTGCAAAAAACTAAATCTAGCCAAGTTAAGATGACTTGAATGAAGAAAGTTTTACCATGATGTGAGTAAATTTCACTTGACAAGTAAAATGATCTGCCAGTGGATTTGCTGGTTTCACTCATGTGATCCTGATAAAGTGTGGAATTCAGAAGGGGTCAGGAAATGTTTTGCTGCGCTTCAAAGCACAACACAATGGGTGACAGCAAGTACACAAAAAGTTTGAACAGGCACAAACCGCTAGAGCAGAAAAATAAGTCTACATATTGGTTATGACTCGGGTCACCCAGTCTTCAGAATTAAACTCACCCGCTGCACTAGGATGACCTAAAATAATGATTAAAAAAGGTATAAAAACGCCAAACTACAGCAGCAAGTTAATAACATTAGCACATAAGCTTTTTGTGTGACAAGTTCAGACCTACAATGCAACAGTTTAAGATCACTTACGATGCTTGTCTTTCTAAATAATCGTCCATAAAACGTACACTTCTAAAACTTATAAATGACACAATCCTTACCTGTTACAAAGTGATCTCTGCAAACTCTAACATTGTCTGTTTCCGCGCATCCTGTTTTTAGCTGGAGAATTTTAATTAACTTTTGTCGTCTTTTCTCTGTAAGTTTTTTAAAACAAAGTCCTTTGTGAGACACCACTTTCGGTAGAGAAAAAAAAAACAAAAAAACATTTGTCTTTCTCTCGATTACAGGGGCTGCAGTAAGAACAGATTGCACAGAATTTAGACATTTTGGCAGAAAGTCAGTAGAGGTAAACAGGGTTCTGTGTGTTCGTCTTTACTTCCTGACCCCCATCTGCTTTCGGTGAGAAGAAAAACAACTTTTTACACTTAAAATAAGAAACAAAAACAAATCTTGCTTGAATTAAGAAAAATGCGCTTATTCCACTGGCAGATCATTTGACTTGTCAAGTTAAATCTGCTCAAATAAAATAAAATGTTCTTAATTTAAGTCATTTTAACTGACCTAGATACTGTTTTTTTCCAGTGCAGAATTCAGAAATCCCTTGGCGAGCTACATGGAAGGCTCTACACTCTTATTATTAAAGAAAAAAAACATTATTATTACACTATTTTGACTTCATAAAGCATTAAAACATATCAATATAGTGCTGTTAGTTTTTTTACTGTACATTTTAGTAGGGACCCCATAAGACACGGTAAAAGTGTTAAAATGAACAATATATGAGTTGGATTGACACTCTTGAATATTCTGTGTAGTCTGTGTATATCTCCAAAGCTCAAAATGCTCTGTTCCACCTTGTGATGTCATGAAGCGGCGGTTTTCAAGTCACCAGCTCCTTTTTGTTCAGCACAGATGGGCATTTCCAGGGCTGACTCTACCACCCGCCCTCCGCTCGTGTAATGTCCCATGTGGCATTCTCCCGGACAATACCTAATAACGCCGCTGGTCATCATGGCAACAATGGACACAAAAAACATCCGGTGGAGCAGAAAGCAGAAGGGAGCGTGATTAGAGACCCGGAGACCGCACTGATGAAGTCTGACGAAGGGTCCATCGGATGCAAAAAGATCAACAAGAAAACCTGAGAGGACGGCATTGTTTAGGCTGAAAGGAGAGGTCAGAGGTCACGGAGAGGAGGCTTAAAATGAGCAGTTATTACCCGTGGGTCTGAATGCGCCTTCGGTCTATTCTTAAGACAGAGCAACTCAGAAAACAAGGTAATAGCAGTTTTGGTCATTCCCCAGAAAAGCTGCTATAGATGTGCACAGATGTAATAGTTTGTATCTGCACTTGTTTTATACTTTTCTCCTTTGCCATTTACATATGAGCGACAAAAGAAATAGACCTTTCTCCTTTGCTATGGATTCTACACAAATCTTTTTTACTGTATGTGAATCGGGCCGTCTGGAATACAGTTAACAAAGCGATGGTTTATGAGCATCTGGGCTTGCAACCATTTTGTGTATTGTGGTCCAAAGCCAGAAAAATGATCTGATGAAGGCTTTTTTGCCAAAACTTTATATAAAATTAAATAAAAGCTTCTGGACATAGGCCATTGAAGTCTGCTATGCGTTTTTCTACTTTTATTTTGCTGTTCTTTGCATTTGCACCTCTAGAACTTTGGTGTGCGTTTTCTTTTTACTATATTTTTTTGATGAGTTAGCAGCATTATAATGTTGCTTAAAGCTCACAAGAGTCAATTTTGCATAATATAGGACCTTTAAAGGCACTCTAATGCTAACAGTAACTAGCATGCATACAGAGCACTTCCTGATTCTCGGACAATAAAAAGCTTTTCAGTTAGATGCAAACCGTACACAGCAGAATTATTATTTTTTTTAACCTAAAGAGCTGGTTTTGCAATAAATGGAACAGAATTGTCCACAGTATGGCATTATAAACCTATCTATCTCCATGGAAACAAGCAGGCGATCCCACATGGCCAAGTTCCAGGTCAGATCTGTGCTGAGGCAAGGCTGCTCACAATAAGAAGACATGTTATCAAGGTAGTTTTTTGCCATATAAACACCTGTAAACAAAAACAGTGCAAGTTTTCAGTTCATTTCAGTTTAATGCCATACTGTGGAACATTCCAGGGCAAAGTAAAGGAAACATCTCGAAGCCCTTCACCAGATAGAGTTGCGTCATATATATAAAAGTATTCTCCACTTCACAACTCACTGATCTCGCCTGGTTTGATTTGAGATGTTTCGCTTCAGTTGCGTCACATTTCGAGATTTCAAATTTCACTTTCGCTAATCCTCCAGGTGAACCCAGCACAGTAGAGATATGTCATGTGTTCAGTTTTCTTTTACATGTCAAGATTTCTTTTTGAGTAGAAGTTTTCACATATTATAAGGTTCTATATAACGCAAAATTCAGTCTTGGGAGCTTTAAGTTGTGTTAGAATGATTTTACCTCATTAAAAACAGACCTGGAGTTGTTTTGTTTCATTCACATGTTTGAGTAATGCTTTATTATGAGTCTGTGTACATCTCCAAAGCTTTAAATGCTCTGTTCCACCTTGTGATGTCATGAAGAGGTCATTTTCAAGTTTCAAGCGTGTGTCTTTTATCTTTAGTTCAGTGGAGATTGCCAATTCCAGGGCTCAAAGTATCCAAATGATTCTAGTGAAGGTCTATGGAGTTTAAAACACAATGGAGCACTTCCTGTATTACTTCATCACATCACAAGGAGGAACAGCGTGTTTTTTGTTTTTGTGAGAGAAGAACTCAGCCTAAACATGCAGCATTTGTGTGTTAAACATGTGTGAATGAAACAAAACACAACTCCAGGTCTGTTTGCGATGAAGAAACAAAATTATAACATAGATCAAAAATAGCGTAAAATTGGCTCTTTAAGGTCAAAATTAATCTGCCATGTACTTTCTAAATCTAATTACAAAGTGTTGTTGTCAGAGAATCAGGAAGTACACTTCTAGCATGCCAAAAGCACTCCTAAATTTAAGATATAAACACTTAAATCTATCAGAAAATGAGTTAAAAGTAGTGAAATTATCTGTCCAAGCAGCAAGATAAATTTACTTGACGTTCTCTTATCTACTTGAAGTTATCTTAAAATACATCTCTAGACTGGAATTAAGCAGTGTCAGAACTAGTAAGTAGATAATAAATATGAAAACAAGATGAATAACCTGATATAATGTTTAAAATCTTGGCCAGATCAGAGAAATTTGCAGCAAAACTCTGGTCTGTGAAAGTTGTGAAAAGCTAGTCCAAAAGTTTGCAGACTTGTTTCTTTAATGAAGTCATTTGAGATCAATATTTCAATTTAAAAATAAAAAAATAGAAAACATAATGACCCACGAGTGTCATAGATTATAACTCTACAGACGCAAGTACAATATGTTTTCTTTATATGAATCTATAGTCTTCACTCAGGTCCAGATTGGCTGTGCGCTGATCGGAGGAGGTAATGTTCTGTGAAATGGAGAAACAGCACGAGTTTGAGAAGGAGCCACTGTAGTTCTCTTAGATTTGGTTTGAAGAAAAAGAAAAAAAAAACACCAACAAAGCACTGAAGGTCAGAGCAAATATACAGTGAAAGACGACATATTGTGCAAAATGGACTTTTCTGAGCTTTCTACCGTGTTATAACCTTGTTCACTCATCAAAAACTAAGCGGTTTTACGTCATCCAAGCATGTTCGATTCATCTTAACCAATCACTGTGGTTAGAAGGACGACTCTGTGCAAAGCTCCGTCCACAAGCCTGCGTCACCCATGCTCCCACACGGACATTTTTTATAAAACACACAAACCAATACACTATTACAAACCTACAAGCACTTTAACAGGGAAACTGGGGGACCCAAAGGACAAAACACCGAGCCACAAACACAGAGGATGTACCAAAACAGACGGGAGAGCCATAGCGAACCTCAGTCTGCTGTCCACCTCCATCTAAAAGCCACGGCCACTCCTTTGAGGATAGTGTGATACAGATCTGAGCCAGAGAAAAGACTTGGTTTGAGAGGGGAGTTAAAGAGGCTATTTTTGTTAGGAAAGAGAATCCTTCCTTGAACAGAAAAGGAGACCTCAGGCATCACCTGTCTCCTATTTATAACTCCAACCTCAAACCTAAAACAAAGAGAACAATAGGTGTAGCCAGATCAAGGCCAGAGGTGTGAACGCACTCATTATGGGCCTTAATGATTATGCTAATTTGACCCCACACTCAGTACAGATGAATAGGCCAGGCTAACAAACAGAAACTATAAGCAAGTAGGTGTATTTGATTATGTTTACACTGAAACAAATCACAGTATCAGAAACAATTTGCGTCGTCACAACACCACGTGGGCCGTAAAAACAAGGAAGTGGAGCACTGTGTCTGAAGTTGCGATAGTTCTATGGAAGATACAGGAACCAGTTTTGAGCAGAGGAAGATGGCAAACGTGAAAACAGTCTTTTCGTGGACAAACACTGCATCCGCAACAAAAACGACTCGAATACGTACTAGTGTGAATGGGGCCTTAGTTTCAGAGTAGTTTCAGCGTAGTTAGATATATGGCGATAAACAATCTCAGGCTGTGGAAAAGTCTGCATTATTATATAAAATATGAATCAAAAGCAAATTACTAAAGACTGTTACATACTTTTCCACAGCCTGAGTTGGACTCAGAGCAAAACAAAAACAAAACTGAATTTATTGAACATTTTGATTTGGTTGTTTTCTGCAAATATAACATTTTCGAAATAATTAAAGGTAAAGCAGAAGTGTAATACCCCTTCTTTAACGTGATTCACCTATACAAACTTCTCTGCATTTGACCCATCCTTCAGGGTCTCTGGGTTACACATGTCAGGAGCAGTGAGACCCATCTCCAGACCTTGAGCTGGTTTGGTCTCCATGATCATAGAAACCTTTATTCACACCATAATGTGAAACATTCCAGACGACGCAACAACATCACCACTGAGAAAAGCATTTGACGGACCCTCCATCAAAAAAGTTGCACAGTGCACCTTTAAATAAATACATGTGGTCACTTCCCAACTTGGCCCTTGTGTTTATGAGGCTTGCAGAAAAAAAACAACTGTTTTTTCACTTCTAATGCGTTAACTTCTTCTGCTTCTCTATCTGTCAGAGTAAGTGAAATATGCAAATGAGCTGCAGCCAGTGACCAAAACAAACGAGCCCGCACCAGCCTAATGACTACGCTCTTAATGTTCATTTAAATGCTTCGCCCTCTGAACAAATATGTTTTAGAATGAAATTTGACATCACACTTTGGTTTTGAATAATGCTCTTTCAGGTCACTTTAACCTGGTGCTTGTTTCATGATTTAAACCTGTGAAAATTATCATTTTCTAACAAGTTTGTGCATCCAGTCACAGCTTCCAGTCTTTGCCTCTTAACCAGTCAGCGCTCAAGCAATTCAACAGATAAATGCACTCTCTCTCCCCTCCTACTTGACCAAAGTATAACCTGAAAATCTGAATAACAATGCATTTATTACATTAATATTTGGCTCTTGAGCATTATAGATCACAGATAATTAGATTTTTAGATCCCAACTCTTCTCAACCAAATCATGGCATTAAGTCTTTAAAGAAGGGATCTTAGGCACTGACTTTTTAAAGCTTCCTACCATCGTTTTAAAATCACAAGTGTCCATCATGGCCCCACTGGTGCGATAGAACCGGACAGGTGGTGTGAGAATGCCGACAGACGTACTTCAGATTATTTTACTGTCAGTACTACAGGAATATTTAGTGGGTGAAAAACGTGCAGAAGGAAGAGTTATGTGCATTTGTGGTAGGGGTGGGCGATATCTCGATATTTAAAATATATCTCGATATTTTTTAAACACAAAATGGATTCTGACATATCATATATATCGATATAATGATTATATTTAATTCTGATTTTGCTGCTTTGCTTGGTTGTTTGTAACCCTCCCCTCGCATGTTGTCTCATTCAACACGAAGGGGCCACAACCAGCCCATGAATGTCTAAAGTCAGTGCCAACCAAAGCTTCTAGCACCACGAACCTTTTCCACCATTTACAGACCATCAGCAGCACCTCTGTCACAGAGAGAACACACATATTCCACTGAGTCGTGTCATTTAGTCTGACTGAAGCTGACCCCATCAGGGCACAAGGAAAGAGCTGATTTTTCCCCCCGTGCTTTTAATAATAATAATAATGCATCAGTTTTATATAGCGCTTTTCAGGACACTCAAAGATGTTTTACAGAGCATTATTCATTCACTCCAGACCCGGTGGTGGTAAGATACTATTGTAGCCACAGCTGCCCTGGGGCAGACTTTTAGTTTATGCAAATAAGCCATCTGGTTTTAAATTTCATTTCTGTAAGACGTAAACAAATGTGCGCAAAGCTGCATTAAACACATTCTAATCTCACACGAGCTGATGTGGCTCTATAGTGGTTATGGTTTATATGCTTTAACAAGTGCATAGGTTTGGTCTCAGCTTTGGTAGGGACATTATCAGCTCTGTGGGGCTGGGGCTCCACTGATACTTTTTATGTAATAAATACACTCTCTAGACAACTCTCTAGAAAACACGGCACTCGCAGACCACAGCTGACGCCTTGAACACGCATATTTTTCTCCTGTTGATCCATCACCTCTAAGACGCACATCGGGGGTGGATGAATTTAAATGCAAGGGTCCCAAATAGGCGCGTCCAGGGCGTGTTTGGACGCTGCGGTGTGAATGTACCATAGAACGTGCTAAATTAATACTACAGAGTTTGGAAAAATATCGGAATAAATTTATATTTTTGTTTATTAAAATAAAGTCCCTACCAATTATTAAAATAAATTGGTAGGGACTATTTTGTCTTTCCCAAAAATTGGTTGTGACGTCCCCAACGTCCCTATGCAAATCTACACCATTGTGCTGTAAAGTTTATAAATGTAAAGTTTATTTATGCAGAAGATTTTAATGAATAATCTGCTGCAGTGTCGAACTTGTACAATGGTTTATTTGACAGTTAAATAATTATTTTTGTACACAGGGATTTATTTTTTTTTATGTTGCAGAAGCACTTTGTTCTTACATGAAACGCCTACCCTCTTTGCACTTCAATAAAAAAAAAAAAGTGGAATTTGGCATATTTGTTTTAGCAGTAGTTTTGGGCGGTTATTTTTCCTGTACAGACATTGTGATATAGTTTTTACTCTGTATCGCCCAGACCTAATTTCTTTACAGAGAAGATATCTGTGCTAAAATAAAGCTAACTAATACCAGGCCATTTTCATAAATATACAAAAACATGACAGAAAACATTACACTACAACTTCACAAACCTGATACGATATGCAGTAGTTTCATTAGCGTGATTGTGTTGTGATAGTGCTCTGAAGGGGGAGTGACAATCAGTAAATGAGGAATAAATCAGACGCAGGTAGATCATGTTTCTGAAAATTAAAATCTAAATCTTAACATGCATTTCCTTTAAAACCTGTCAGCTCTTTTACAAATGAACGTGAGGACCTTCAGCGGTGCACGGGCCGCTGCCGCTGTGGATCCAGTATGATTAATAGCATGGCTCCGGACACATTAGCTTACGCACTAATGCTACACAGGCTAATCAGGTCGCTAACACACTGCTCTAAATGCGACGCACAGCTCACAAAATGGATGCGGGGTTTTCACAGCCGCGGGGCCAGATCGCTGTCTGCATTTCAACGCTTTTCACACCAGAGGAACAGAACCAAACGATCAGAGGTGGAAACTAAAAACAGACTTCGCCAGTGGAGTTTTTGGAGCATGAAGTCTGATATGCAACGCAAAATGTAAAAAGGGACGAAATGTCAACGGCAAATGAGTTTTTAATTAGCAGACACTTTGAGAGCTGAAAAGACAAAAGTTCATCAAGTGAAGGTAAAATGAATAAATGAAGCTAAGAACAGAACGGATGAACGCACATTTTCAAGTGTTTTAGGATTCGGTGACTTGGTGACATGTGACTTTTTCTGAACTGGGGCAAGAAAAACATACTTAATGAAAAATAATGTAGGACTCCTTTAAAGTGCATATGCCAGGTTTTTACATTCTTAAAATAAGTACAACCTTGCCAAAAGATTAATTGTTGCTTTTTTTGTGAGTTCACAAATTCCACGCTGTCCAAGCCACAGCGTTGCCTTTGCTTATGATTGGTCCTGCTGACTGATCAATCACAGGGCAGTAATGTGCTTAGGGCAAAAGTCAGTGCTGAGCAGACCAAAACAAACATGGTCACTCCGAAAAAATGTAGTTTGGAAATACAGACTGTTTAGTTCGTGAAAATGGTGCCGATGCTGTAGTCATGAGCTTTGGGTAATGACTGAAAGAACAAGATCGAAAGTGTTCCAAATGTGTTTCCTCCACAGGGTGGCTGGGTGCTCCCTTAGAGGCAGGGTGAGGAGCTCGAAGTAGAGCTGCTGCTCCTCCACGTGGAGAGGAGCAGCTGAGGGGAGGGCATCTGTTCTGATGCCTCCTGGACACAACCCCCTGGGCTCATGTCCAAACAGGAGGAGACTGGGGGAAGGGACCATGTCTCTGGGCTGGCCTGGACATGCCTTGGAAGATTTGAAGGAAGTGTCTGGGGTGAGGGAAGTCTGGGCCTCTCTGCTCAGACTTGAAATGGCCCCAGATAAAGAGAAAATGGATGAACGAGAAATCGTGCAGAGGAAAGCCTTTTCTGTATTTGTGGAGCTTTTCACTTCACTGGATTTTGGGCTTGTATTTGTGAGCACGCTCTGATCATCGGCTCCAAACGCTTTGAGCAAGATTGACGTAGAACTCGGTTCAGTGTGACACACACAGGCTGTGAGAGACAGGTTCATTCTGACCTGGTTTAGTGGAATAGCACTTGAGTTTAACATCAGTTAAGTGGCAGTTTGTGGAAATAAGGTTCAGAAGAAAAATACAAAAATACAGGAAATAGTGGAGAGGTCTAAAACAGAATCCCTCTCCCTACAGTATGACATCTACACACAAAGCTCCATCCAAAATGCAGACACAATTTATGAGCAAGGAAGATTGGATTTAAACCTCCACTTAATAATAATAATGTTCTAATGTATTTGTATGGCTCGAATCATAACTCCTCTGTAAATTAGACCCTGCTTGTTTGGCCCTTGTAAAATTACAGTTGCTAGGTAACAGTTATGGAGTGACCTCTATGTAGGCCTATATAACTCAAACTAATCAAAGTCTTAATGATGTTGATAAGGCTTTGTATGTTAAATGAGTATTCTAACCTGTCATATAAAGAGGTGTATTATGTGCTGATGCAGACCTCGTCCAGCTCTGTTTCTGATTGTGAGCGGTCTCATGTGGAGTTTTAAAGCACGTAGATGAGTGGGCAGAGGGACGAGTGACCTTGGCTTTTACACCAACAGTTAAAAATAGGACGAGGAGTAACTCAAACTGAAATCGACTGCTATCATGAGCTGGAAATTCAGAACACCAGAGTTTAAAGGGGAGGGCAGGGGCCTATAGATACTCCGCAGTGACGTCACGCTGTTCTGCATGGATCTGGAATGGTGGAATATTTAGGAGTTACTATGGTGACACAATGCACACGTTAGCAAAAAAAGTTTTAGGATCGTCTGAAAACAAGACAATACAAAACTGATTTAAACAGCACATTTTCAACGTTTACGGTCCTGTTTAGGAGTTAGATTTTCAGCATAAAAGCGCGAATAAATGAAAAAATGATGGAAAATGCTTATGTGAGACTTAAACAGATCACCTGTAGTTCCAGCTAAATCACTTCTTTAGGGTCGGATTGTGTTAAAGTAAACCTCAGATTAAAGTTGATGTTGTTGATGCTATAACTTTATGGGAGATTCACTGGTTTTGAAAGTTATTCTGCATTTTACTGAATGTCCGTAGTCGATAAATCCGAGTCTGTTCTCCCGACATCTGTTGTAAATGCGTTCTATTGCTACAGTTGGGGAAATATGGATGCTTGAGAAAGTTTATTTTGTTATTTTATGAATACCATAAGCAAACTGTATCAGCAGACAGACTGTAAACTACTCCAGGACTATGACTGAACAGAGATGCATGATCTAAGTGTAACTCTGTTCATTCAAGTATCATGTAACCGAGGCTACCGTTTACTGTAGGGATGTCCCGATCTGATATTCAGTATCGGTATCAGCTCCCAATCCCGCTCTTTTATGAGTATCGGACAGTATTAGATTCAGTCACGTGACTGGACCAATCCAGTTTCACATATTTTTGTGACATCGAGGCACTTTACGGCAGCCGTAAATCAAAGCACCACCATGTCGCTGTGTGGGACTTTTCACTACAACAAAACGAGAGTCAAACAGGGACATGCAACTGCTGCAAACAAACATTTTCTGGTGGAGGAACCAGCAGAGCCACTTTAACACTACCAGTTTGATTAGTCACTTACAAAAGAATCATCCGGAAGAGTTTGACATTTACAAGCGTAAGACTACAACGCCACAGCAGCAAACACTGGTGGAGGCGAGGTGAGGTAAGGTCGATAAGGCTTTCGTCGACTAATGGACTTTTTGGAGCTAAGGTACAAACTTCCTTCACAACACTACAATACAGAGACTGCGCTATTGGAGCTATAAAAAAAAGGTATTAGATCGGTATTGGAAAGAGCAGTCCATATAAAAATCGGATGGGATCCGAAGCCTAAAAACCTTGATCGGGACATCTCTAGTTTACTGTGTGCGTCAGTTTTGCTGTGATGTTAATCCAACCGACTCAGTCTGTTTCAAACTAGCCCGAGTTTGTGTTTACTTTACTTTACTTTAATCATTATTTGAGGGACAATGCACAGAAACATTAAATCGAAAGACAGAGATGCACTGTACCAGATTATAGCTGAATAGCTAGTTTCCATCTGTAGTCCCTTTTTACATAAATAAACAGTGTACATTCCCCTATAAGTCTCTAAATTTATCTAAAACTTCCCCAACATTCAAACCTCAGTTATACAGTCACAGTCAAACACCATCAGACAATTATAGAACCACTGTATCATTCACTGCATTTCACTCTGTATCCGTCCATTTATCCGTCAGATTACTTCATATTTACACGTTTAAATTCCACTGCACATTGGTCACAGACCAATGGAATTCCATAGGAACAGGAGAAAAGACCAACTGACACTGGTCCAAGATGGACATAAATACACAGTGTCAGTGCTGACAGGTTTGACCGTCCCATAACCACTTTTTAAGTTCCCGAGTAAAAGTGGCAAAGTTTGTTTGATTTTTTATTTCAGGTGGGATATTATTCCAGTCTTTAATTGCTTTATTTGAGAAAGCTGTCTGTGCAAATGTTGTTTTGCGTTTTGGTACAATACACTGTGCTCTGGAGGAGGAGCGTGTCGTTCTCTTTGTCACTTGAGATGTTTGCTGGACAAACTTCTTTAGAGGTGGAGGTGCAGTGTCATGGATGATTCTGTATGCCAATCGAACCCTAGCGAGTCTTTGTATATTTTCAAAGCTTAACAAACTGTATTTTCGTTTCAGAACCCAGATTTGATCAGCCGTTCCATTGCACTTTCTCGAGGTGGAGGTTGGTTTCCCCAAGTCCCGAGCATGTTAGAATGCACCATTATGTTCCACAAATGTTGAACCTTTTTATTATTTGTTTGGGATTGGATCTGAAACTTGTAACTCTGTAACTTGGTCTGGTCTCTCCCACATTGTGTAACATCAGATCTGTGGAGAGGCAACCCTGCTCACAGCCAGAATGCCTGTTTTTCTAGGTATTTTTGAGCTATAAAACCAGCTGTAACTGAATAAATGTAAAGAAGAGCTGTTTAATGTCATACTTTGGGACATTCCAGGCAGATCAATGACATATCCATAGAAACAAGCACTGTCGGTGGTGGACCCTGAAACAAAATGTTACACCATAGAACCTGACCCAGGTTCTTCCAGCTCCGTTTTTACTATAGGGACTTTACAACATTATGATATCACGTGAAACCAACCAATAGGAAAGCAGTTTGCGTGGTAGTTACGGCGCTTTGACATTTCTGTTCAGATTCTAAACCCGGTTATAGAAATGTCACGGCCTCCCTTGGCCTTCGTTTACGTTTTTTCTATTTTACTCATTTCATTTTTACGTCTGTTTGTGGCTGATTTGTTTTGAGAGTTGGAAGAAATAAAATACAGCTTTTGTCATTTTGAGTAAAGGTGCGAGTGCAGGAAAAAGGTCATGTTGTTTTGTGCAGGTGCACGACGGAAAATACACAGAAATAAATTTAAGGTTTGCGGAATCAAACTTTATACTGTATATGGCAAACAAGGATGAAAGAAGGGATATTGTGCTTGTGCTTTTTAATCTGTGACACGTTCGGATCACTACGCTATATTTTGGACATTTTAAATCACAATATGCATCTAAAACCTCTCTTTCCAGATTTACTGACCCATTGTTGCCTTGCCCCCTGACACCCGTGCCCAACATCAAGGCTTGGTCGGTGCAAAACTTTTAAAAACTGAATGAAACAAAGACTGAGGTGATATGGTTTGGATCTGGCAGTGTCCTCATTGATGTGGGACCCCTCAAAAATTATGTGCGCCCCACAGTCACCAACCTTGGCGTCACCTTAGAGAGTGCTTTATAGTTCGACAAACAGATCGATGGTGCTTTAAAATCAAGCTCTTATCACCTTTTTTATCTTTTAAACTTTTTGAACAAGTCGTGCACGTTTATTTCATCACGCCTGGACGACTGTAATGCTTTTGGCATCTCACAAAGCGCTCTTTACCGACTACAGTTCGTCCAAAACCCTGCGGCACGACTTTTAACAGGAACCAAAAGAAGAGAGCAAATTACTGATACCGATTCTTGCGTCTTTGCACTGGCTTCCTGTTCATTTTAGAATTGATTTTAAGATTTTATTGTTTGCTTTTAAAGCTTTGAATGGACTGGCCCCACAGTACATCTTGGACCTCATCCAAATTTAGGGCTGGCTCCAGCTCAGGGTGTCTAAGACGAGACTTTAAACCATAAAACCAGGGGTTATCAGACCTTCTCTGTGGTCAGCCCCAAACTCTGGAATGCTCTGCCCCTCCAACAGCCCCACAGTGGAGTGTTTTAAGTCTCGTCTTAAGACCCACTTTTATTCTGTGGCTTTTAACACCGCGTTGTGTGATCCTGTGTCTTTTATTTATTTTTAATTTATTTCATTAGTTTTATTTATTTATTAAAGTGCTAAAATGACTACTCAACCCTGCTGAATCCTACATGTATCAGTGATTAAGAAAATAAAATAGGAGAACGAAGTAAGTACTTGAAAATGTACGTGAAAATGCTCAAATATGAACGAATCACTCCAAATACAACTTCAAGTGAGTAAACACAAAACAACTCTAAGATGGTTAAAAGAAGTCTGGAAGAATTGGTCCGGTTTAAAGTGAAAGGTGCGGTGTGAGATGTTATTGCTTTGCCTGGAATTTTCCACGGTATGGTAACTTTATCAGGGCAAGTTACAGGTCAGATCTGCGGAGAGGAGAGCTGGTTCACAGTAATGTTGCCACAATACTAAAATTTCAATTTGTACTTGATACCAATTTTGAATATCCAGACAATCGCTTTAAAAGCTCTTTATTAGACTGTGTTGTCATTTTCTATACAAAATAACCTGGAATCTTCTGGTCATGTGGCATTAGTAACATCTTTGTTCCTTCCACAGTTTGAAAATCATAAAACTTCTTAAATAGTGACTCAGATTGGTTCAGAGGTCTTATTTGATCCTATAAACCAGGGGTTGGGAACTCGCAGCTCCAGAGCTGCATGTGGCTCTTTCCTCCTTCTGCTGTGGCTCCTGTGGCTTAATAATGAGTAATGAGTAATGAGGACCATAATGAGTATTTAATTACAGTGTATTTTTATTTTTGTTAGTTTGTTTTTAATGTAATTCTAAATTTGTAGATAATGGTAATCTTGTAACATTCAAATAAAACATTTAAAAAATGTTGTCGCTCAAAATATGTATCAAAGCCCCCGATGTGACACCTGCACATATCTGCAGCCCGGGCTTACTGCACCTACAGCAGCAGCAGGATTTATTGAGCTTTTCCACCCCTGGTGGGTAAATGATAAAGCCAAGAAAGGAAAAGTTTCTGAAGAAAACAGAATGTTTAATGCTACGTGGGCAGATTCATTCACGCTCCAGTACACATGATGAAATGATGACAGAACACAGAAGCTGACGCATTTTTAGTTTACTGGATGATTTATGTTTGGATTTTTCTGCAGTACACATAGACCGTACATATGAATGGACATTTATCCTCTGGAGCATTTCACTGATTTCATAAATGCAACACACTATAGTCTTTTATACAGAGCAGACAGGTCAAAAAATGATCTACAGTGTTGTCCTCAGTTTAGAGACAAAAGGGTTCTGGCTCTGCGGGTGTTTTCTTTTCTGTGGGAGACAGTCCAAATGACTCTTTGAGTATTTAAGGTTGCCCTGCTCTAAACAGATGAAGTTCTTCCACAGTGAGATGACAGTGCACTTCCTCAGTGCTCGACCCCCATCACTCACAGCCTTCTTTAGTGCTTTAGAAACTGGGCAAATCACAATGTTGTTTTAAGATTACACTCAGTGCTTCATCAAAACCTCATTTCCTTTTGTAATTACCACAGCTCTTAACTGCCACATCACTAAACTTTATGTATCAATGCAGATGATTTCATTATCAAAATCCCCAAAGAGGCAAACGCATTAATACGAGCTGACGCTAAAGTAATGAGGTGCTCAGCGTAAAGATACAGATGTTAAAACTAATTAGAAAATAATTGTTTTGTATAACCTGACTAATTTACATTAAGATACACCATTCAAACATCAAATAGTGATACGGCTGATGACATCAACATTTCCTGTGGGTGTGAAGTTAACTGAAAGCACTTCTCTGTCTGAAGTTCTGCTGCTCAAATTAGACGTTAATCTGAGTTTTATTTTAACACAGCCTGACCAGGAAAAACTGATTTAGCTGAAACTACAACAGGGGAGATGAGTTGTGCCGTTAAACAAGTCTCACACATAAAATTACAGTCACAAACTAGCTCACATTCGCCAACCGTTTTTCAGCGCATCATGCCGAAACTATTTGTCCTTCCCATAGACTGTATATATGAGTGGACATAGCTATCCCGTTAGCCGCCGCGTGCCAAACAGGAAGTGCTCCAGGAGGCTCTTCCGGCTCCTTCTCTCCCATTTTCCCATTGACTTACACTGAGATCTTATCGCTCCTCTCTCTGTACCTGTTGCTGTGGCCTCGTCATTTTGGTCTTACAATGTTCGTATGAACCCGCGACACATGATCCTGAATTTTTTTTTGCTATTTTGTTCGCCAAAAAAAAACCCTATTCATAACATAGGGCCTGGCTCCAGATTCGCCCCTGTAGCCGTTAGCATCGCGAGCCTCATTTGAGTGGCGCTAAACACTATGGGTGACGTCACGCTCACTTAGTCCACTCATATATACGGTCTATGGTCCTTCCGCATTACTTCCTGAATACTGGCCTTAACGTGTGACGTCAGAAATGTGCAGTTCTGACCAATCAGAGCGAGAGCTGTTAGAGAGGAGCCAGCCTGGGATCAGAGAAATCTGACTTTTAGGAGTTTTGACGATTTTTTTTTAAGTTCATATTGTAAAAATACAGAAGAGTCTCTACAAAGCCCGACCTTTGTGAAAGCTGTCGATGCAATGTAAGCCGAACACGGGCAGTTTGATTTCACAAAAAAAGCATTGTGTTCAACGGGTGCAGGTGTACATTTTGATAAATAACCGCCGGTTCCAAGGAAGACAGAAGTGGTGCTGCAACAACAGGAGCAGGACTGATGCTCGCGCCGTCTCTACACAAACCAAACTTAAAACCGCATGGCTCATGTGCATAAACACTTTCAAATGTGGGAAACTCTCCGCTCTGTAGATATTTTGTTGTAACATTTCAAATGACCTCCGTCTGTACAGAAACTCGCCTAAATTATCGTCATACTGGTTAAAAGAATTTGAGTACCAGATTTTCCCAGTTTTGTTGAGCAAGACTTGTGAGGAAGGAATGAATCTCCTGCCCCCAAATTGCCGCCTGGTCTCAAATAAAAGCCTGGTCTGTTAAGTGATTGAAACAAATAAACGTCCTGGCTCTTATTTGGTATTTTACGGTTTCTTAATGTTATTTGAGAAGGCCTTAGGGTTAACAGCACAAATAAACTCACCAGGTCAGACGTGTTAAAATAAAACTCAGATTAAGTCTTGAATAACGGCGCTTTTAACAGAGTAGTGCTTTCAATTAAGTTCACACCGCCAAGGAATATCGATGACATCCGCTGCAAAGGATCAAGTTTATATTCGATAGTTTAGAGCAGTGGCATTCAAACTTTGCCCTTGAAATTGTAGCTGAATTTGTAATAAATTGAATACAGATCTCTTTGTTTAGAGCTGGTACAGCACTTCGAGATCAGGCGGTACTCGGAAGGGCAAGTTGAGAACCGGGGAAAATGTTGGAGTTTAAATCCGGTATAAGTGTGCGTGTCTCTTGCTGTTGCGGGCCATTGGATTTGAAGTTGTAAAGTGAGTGTAAAGCACCGGCGAGGCGTGAGTCATCAGTGCGTCAGGAGGATCAACAGAGCAGATAAGAACAGACATCCAGACTGCAGTGTGTGCGTGAACCTAAAGAGGGGTTTAAACTTTAGTAGTTATAGTTAAAGTATCTATAAAACGGGCTACAAAGTTTGCTGAAACACAGATAAAGGGCCCATATTTAGCCCCGGGATTTCTCAAACTGTTAAAGCTACAGCCTCATGACATCACAAGGTGGAACAGAGCATTTTCAGCTTTGAGATGTAGACAGACTAAGACTAAAGGATTATTCAAACATGTGTGACTGAAATAAAACACAAGTCGAGGTCTATGGTGGAATAAAACAAAGTACAAAAGTAAAAGTACAATATGTAAGTCAGTTTGTTTAGGTATCTGTACTTTACTCGAGTACATTTAACAGGGGATACATACTACTTTTAATAATGTGTATCTGTACTTTATACTTTACTACTACTACTACTACTTTTAGATTTAAAAAAGTAAAAAGTATCTTTCTTAACGGTTTGAGAGATTTATTTTTAGCATATTTCATTTGAGTTTCTGCCGCAACTTTGAGCAAAACAAATATACAAAAACACAAAAATTAAGAAATCAATTGAATTGCTTAAAATCTCCTAAATTCTTTATCAAAATCCCTACATTTTTTGCTTTAATTGTTCTAAAAATCTCTGCAAAAAACTCCTTTAAAATACTACTTTTTACTCTTGAAATGCTTTTTAAAAAACAGACACTTTAATAATAACTAACTTTAATTTAATAGTTTAGTTTAATAGTGGGACGACTGTAGCTCAGTTGGTAGAGCGTTTGTCCACTCTGAAGGTTCACTGCAAAAAACTAAATCTAGTCAAGTTAAAATGACTTGAATTAAGAAAGTTTTACCATAATTTGAGTAAATTTCACTTGACAAGTAAAATGATCTGCCAGTAGAATAAGACTTTTTGCACTTAAAATATGAAAATACATCTCGCTACACGTAAAATAAGAAAAACTACAACTTTTCCACTTAAAATAAGACACAAAATCAAATGTTGCTTGAATTAATAAAAACACACTTATTCCACTGGGAAATAATTTCACTTGTGAAGTTGAATCTACTCAAATAAAATAAAATGTTCTTCATTTAAGTCATTTTTACCTAGATATTGTTTTTTTCCAGTGTTGGTGGATCAAATCCCACTCTCGACATAAAAATAAAACATAATTGGTTGAGCTGTCAGATCCACTGACCCACAGGTTGGCGGTGCGATTCTAGTTCCCACAGATGAATGCTGCCATTGTGTCCTTGGGCAAGACACTTAACCTCGCCCCCAGTGTTTCCTTGCACTGGTGTGTGAATGGGTGACTAGTTTCTTGTTGTAAATCGCTTTGAGTGCCTTGAAGGTGGAAAAACTTCCCATAGATTTAGGGCTAATTCCATTTCTTAAGTAGATTTTTTCATGCAATACTTTTACTTGAGTAATATTTTGCCCCTCTGTCTGTACTTTTGCTTACGGAACAAACAGAGAACTTCCTCCACCACTGCTCTAAGTATGTTTGTGAGGAGATTACAGCATTCTAACCCGGATTAAAGCTCCTAACACCAGAGGAGGACAGCAGCTCGAGTAAAGCCTGATTATGGGAGCGCAGACGCCTACAGCATCTGGATGGAGCTGGAGATAAGAACCCACTCCACCACTCCACTCCCTGCACCATCCGCACCAGGCCTTATCTGCTCGGTGTCCATCAAGTCCAGGAAACAGCTGCGTACCAACAGCACTGTGGAAGAGGAGGTTTAGAGCATGGTCATCAGCATGTTTTCTGAGCAGGATGTAACATTTTAAACCTAAAAAACTGGTCAAACTGGGAAAAAAATGGACAATGGACAAAAAACTTTTCTTGTCTCCATGGAGATGCTATTGCTTTGTCTGACATTAAACATTTCCATCCAGCATTTATTCATTACGGGTGTTTCTGTTGCTCAAAAATACAATAAATCTTTCTGTAAATAGGGGTGACTCTCCACAGACCTGAACTGTAATGTAGCGCAGTGCAGGGACCCGCATGTCTCCCTTGTGATATATAGGGTGAATCTATATTGTGGAACATTCTAGACCACATGTGTCAAACATGTGGCCTGGGGGCCAGATCCGGCCCTCAAGACCTTTAATCTGGCCCTCGGCTAATTTTTCTATTAAAATACTTAAAATTTTCAGATTTTTCTGTTAATTTTCTGCACCGTTTAGCATAGCAGCATCTCCGGCGTTTCTGTACGTGGCGACTCCCACCAGAGCAGCACAAATGAAGACTTTCCTCTTTCCAAAATCTCTTAAAGGACGATCGTTTGGACTGTCGACCGTGACCCTCATCAGCAAAATGTCAAAAAATGAGAAAAGCAGATGCTGAGTTCAGGATTTCCCAAGAAAAATAGTCTAATTCTTATTTGTTGACAGAGGTGAATGGGAAATCTGTGCTCAGTGTGTTTGGAACAAGTGGCGTTGCTCGAGGAATATAATCTTAAACACCACTACGAGACACGGAGAAAAGTACGATAACTTGAAGAGAGAACTGAGTTTTCTGATCCGGCCCTTTTGGGATCAAAGTAGGTTGCATACGGCCCCCGGACCAAAATGAGTTTGACACCCCTGTTCTAGACAAAGCAATAACATTTCCATGGAGACAAGCAGATGGCAGACTCTCCAGCTTTAAAGATAATGATCAGAACTGTGTTTTAGGAAAATGAGAAGTCCGGGAGTCTAAGTCCTATTAACCTTTCCTCATCATTTTGTCACGTGTCACGATACTAGAATTTCAAACTCCATTTCAATACTAAGGAATAAACTCAATACTCAATGCCGATTCTGATCTAGAGAAAAAAAAAAAAAAGGTTTACTTGTAGACAATAATTGTAGCATATTTATTTTCTGGACTATAAATTGCTCCGGAGTACAAGTCACACCAGCCAAAAAATGTATAATGATGAAAAAAACATATTTAAGTTGCACTTGACTATAAGTCACATTTTTGGGGGAAATTTTGTTTTATAAAATCAGAAACCATGTAGTTTTTTAGCGCTTTTTAAAAAATATAATTCACTCAAAACTAAATGGGCTTTCACATGTGCAGTGGGAAATCAACAGAGGTGAGGCTAAAGCTTCTTAAAAAGATGTTTTATAATGTTTCCAGATGCTAATGAGTGAGCCAGGCAGAGCGTTTTGCTTGTTAGACTCGTGGCTGTTGTAAGATGGGTTAAAGTGGTGTTAAGCCTCTTCTGTGGAAATTGGCGTTTCACATGGAAGTTAAGAACTTGCCCCGATCATTACGCTAGTTTGTTGTCTTGACAGGTTCATTACCACAGCGAGTTCTCTGCCGAGGCAACACTGATCTGTGCCATTTTTTGGCTTCTGACAGTATTCGACCACCTCTAGCAATGGACTTTAGCTTCAAACGTGCCGGAGCTCCCCTTTAAAATTTCGTTGATGGGGTTTATATTTAGGTGCGCTCAGTAGTCCAGAAATTACAGTACTTGTACGTAGACAATCATAGTAATTTCTCTTCTATTCCCATGTGGTCTTATATCTCTGTAATCCCTCAGTGGTCCAGGTAGGTTCTAAAGTGCTCCATGGGCGTATACTAGTCCATGTGCTCTTATACTCATCATTCTAAACATATTCAGGAAAGCTTCATTTCTGTGACTATTTTAGTACTGTAGTTTTAGTATACAATTTTCGATACTTTTAACAGCCCTACACATCACTGCTGTAAAGTTTATGGCTCTAGATTACACGGCTCACTAACTGCATCCGCCCCCTGCTGGTGACGCAGATATATGGCACCGCGACAAATCCGCCCTGACCCAGAACACGAGTGCTCACCGACCCACCGACGACCCGCCCTGGTGTTCAGTGTAGATGGGGCATTCACTGTGCATTGGTCTGTGTAATGAGAAAGTTCAGTGCAGTGGGTTTTAAAGACGGCCTGTTTTGGAAAACGGAGCCAAGTCCATTATTTGGCATTCCGAGCATGTGTATCATAGCAACCACAGTGCCAATCAGGAGCGAGGGTGTTGAAGGTAAAGCTTAGCAACGCCGTCAATCAAATCTGTTGCTAAACGCAGTGGGAGTGACCTCAGGGAAAAGGTCACCTGACTGGTCTGTTATCAACGTACCTATTGATTTATGTGCTGCCCCGTCGTAATGAGCTCCCGCAACCTAAATCGACAGTGACGTCTATCGATTCACGCTCCATCGTTGAAAAAGCAACCTCACGTTTTTCCGTTTACAGTTGTATAGATCCGATAAAGCGAATGTCCCTGGTTTTACAACATATTTCTTTGGTTTAGAGACAGCAGGTTTGATGCCGTTTGCACACGTTGATCAGACTTTATACCTTAGTTATGACAAATTTAAACTAATTTATATGAATATGCGTAATACTATGTCTCTCGGCTGGCCTGGGAACACCTCGGGATCCCCCCAGAGGCTGAAGGAAGTCTGTGCATCCCTGCTTAGAACTCTGCCCTCGAGACCTGGCCCCGGATAAGCAGAAAAAACATGGATGGATGGATATACGAATATGCGTAGTTAGAGCTCAGACTAAAGGCAGCTCATATCGACAGGCCAATTTAGCCATCAAATAATGCTCCCACTGTAGAATCACCATTATTCGCTCATTTATGTGACTTTGGGTCAAGGTAGCTCATTTTGACAGACCTATATCTTCTATTAAATAAGGCTCCCACTAAAGGTGGCACATTCTGACAAGCCATCTGAGCCATCAAATAATGCTCTGGCTGTAGAATCACCATTATTCACTCTTTTATTTGATGGTGGTTGGAGGTAGCTCATTTCGACAGGACTATATCTTCTCCCAAATAATGCATCCACTAGAGGGCGCACACCTCACCTTTGTGACACTCGGGACATTGAAGATGGGACAATTCCATGCAGTCCAATGTTATTTCAACAGCACTTTTCTAAACAAAGTTACAACATTTTTCAAGCTTTCTACGCATGGAAAAAAAATAAAATATGATACGAAAATGATGAAATCAAATATTAAATCTAAACTATTCAGTCGGCTAATGTAGGTATTCTACTGCAAAAATTCTGCCTTGGGAGCTCAAATCGACTGACATTTATACTGTAAAAGCGCTTGGAGTAGCTAAAATCAATGGGCCATTTCAACAGGACAACGGCTCCATCGACTCTGGCTCCAATTCACTTTCTATGGAAATTCTATCACCCTTCTATCCATAACTGCTGCTGTTAAACTTCTCATTTTGGTCTTAAAATGTTTGTATTAACCCGCTCTACCTCATCCTGGTGTTTTGGTTTTGCTATTATATTTATAAATGAGGATATGCACATTAATAATTGCTCCTGCAGGTTTGATTGACAACGTTAGAATGGGCGTTACCTTCAACAGCCTCGCTCCTGATTGTCTGATTTTTGGTTGCTATGATCCTTCCAGTTGGAATTTCAAATATGGAACTCAGCTCCAAATTCACTCTAATAACTGTCAGCATCGATGAGCTTCATTTGACTGGAGCTGAACCCTACGAGTGACGTGATGCTGCCTTAGTCCACTTCAGTCTGTGGGTTTCCTTTACTTCCATTTAACATGACAAAGGTGTTGTAAACTCTGAAGTACGATTCATTCAGCTGTTACTAAAATGATCCGGAATTTATTATGATTTTGTCTCTGCCTCTGCAAGGGAAAGATGGAGAGAAAAATAGAGAGTAAGGTACAAAGAGAGAAAAGGGATGAAAGAGAGGAGAGAAAGAGAGGCCATATCAAAGACAAATCAAACTCCAACGCTTTCAAAGTTTCTCCTGTCGACATAACTGATCAAATATGAGCAACAAGAGAGTCATAAAATCTAATATAGCAAAAATGAAGAGGAGGAGGAGAGAAAGAGAGAGGGAGAGAAAGGGAGAGAACAGTATGAAGTGAAGAGGAGAGGGGAAGAGAGAGAGAGAGAAAGATGTAGAATGGAAAAACAGACAGCAAAATTCTGTTTGTGATGTTAGTACAGGGGTCGGCGACCTTAAATACTCAAAGAGCCATTTGGAGCGTCTCCCACAGAAAACACCTGGAGCCACAAAACCCTTTTGACTCTAAAATGAGGAGAATGCTGCAGATCCTTTTTTACCTGTCTGCTCTGTATAAAAGACTATAGTGTGCTGCATTTTTTAAATCAGTAAAACACTACAGAGAAAATGTGTCCATTTACATATATTGCATGGTCTATGCTACGGCAGACGAATAATCTCTGAAAAGTTTAACATGAAAAATCTCCAATGCGACAAAAATACAGAACAGACTCACCATCCTAATATTTATTTATTGAGACAGGGACAGTGCACAATACACATTAACCTCAACAGGAGAGATGCTTGTACCAGGTTGTAGCGTCAGACCTCATTTCCACCTGTCGTCCCTGGGCGGGTTGATATTATAGTTCATAAAATCAAACATACAAAGAGAATGTCTTTATAATGACCGGAGCATCATCACAATTCTGTTTCCTCATTCACATCCAGTTCTCTCATCACCTTAAAATCATCACCCATTAAGCCTTTCCACCTCCACTGAGACAAGCAAGTGAAGTTACTAGGCCAAGAAGAAGATATACAGTATTTTGGACTGTCTGAATCGAATTATTAAGCCCATTATTGTCTGCATCAGGAAGTAAGCGTTTACATGCTAGTTGCTGAGCTTTACTGTCATAGCAAAACTCCGCTCTGGCTGAAAGTTAATAATTGAAAGTGAATAATTAGAATTAGGGATGTAACAATAACCGAAATATGGTGATATCGTATCGTCAAAGGTCACAATAAAATCGTGGACCATCACAATATATCGAATCCCAAGTCACAAGAATCACAAGTGATGCAGAAATAGCTAAAAAACAGAGGGAACTACATAGACCATGATCCTTTGCTCCGTTTCAGTGCAGGCTACATGAAGAAATAACTGTTCTAAGCACTGTGCAATCTTCATTCTTTGGATTAAGTCTTGTGAAGGCATTTTTAGAGGAAAAAGTAGCAGATTCAGTTTTGTAAATATCGTACGGTGAGATGTTTATGGTGAAAATATCGTACAGAGAGATTTGGATTTCGTTCCATCCCTAAAGACAATAAATGCTGTACCAAATGACTGGTCAAAGCGTTTTAGAATGTCAGTCTTGTTAATATGTAGAATATCGTAATATCGTGAGCCTCCCCACCATATCATGAGCTTTCCCACGATATCGCAGTAAATATCGTACGGTAAGGTTCATACCGTGACGATATCGTATCATGAGACTTAAATATTGTTACCTTATGTATTCAGAGTAGGGGTGTAAGTGAGGAATAACTTTGGACCACTGCAAACTATTTAAAAGCAACTAGTTCTGCTTTTGACGTTTTTAATGACAGTAAAAATCGAATACAGCGTCCATGTTTGTTGAAGAATGTAATGTATATAAAATCCAATTAGACACAAACGCACATGATTGCCCATTAGCAGTTTAGAAGCATCATTGGAAACCATTTAAAGACGTTTCAACAGTAAAACAAAACCAAAAATCAGCATTAATAAGTGTAAATTGAATTGTGTTCAATAGTGCTAATGGGACTGGTGGAAAATCATTAGCCGTGTTTGCTAATTAACGGTAAAAATGAGCTTAAGTGCTAAACGCTAAAGTACAAACCCGTGATTGCACGACATTTTCGTACAATTTACAACGCGCTAAATGGATTTACGGAACTTTTATGGTGCGGTGTCCAGTATCTACTCATCTCCATGGAGATGTTATTGCTTTTTTGTCTAAAAGTATGGCATTTCTTCAAGTACAGGCGTTCTTGTTGCTGAAATACCTTGAAAGAGACCTCGTCGAGCATTCATTGTCGAGCATTCTAGGCAAAATAAAAACATCTCCATGCATCCTTCACCAAAACGGTATTTAATCTCCCTTGTACATATATTTTTGAATGTATCATTAAAGAGAAATACATAGAAATGCATTGCCAAAGACTTTGTGCTTTTTCCAGCTTTATTCTATGTACGGTTTAAAGAACGACTATAAGAGCGTTTCACAACTTTCAGAAACCCTTTCAGAAACCAAAGCAGAGTTTGTCCTTAGTTTTGGGATCGGCTCCACAAACTTGTCATATGAATCTTATTTCTTAATGTCCTTTCAGTTGACGACACTCTTTGGGGTTGAATAATGGCACCACTTTCTGAAGCTGTTGCAGACAAACTAATTTGACTTTCGGTTATTTATAATGACCAAGAAGAGACTGGACTTTGGGCCAGTATAAGTGCAATGGACGAAGCGTTCTCTGTTTTAAAAGTGAGTGAAAGACAGATTAAACATGTACATTTTAAAGGGCCCGTGCTACACTATTTTCTGATCCATGTTATAATGTTGCCTCCTCATCACAAACAGACCTGGAGTTGTGTTTCATTCACACATGTTTAACACACAAACCCTGCAGATTTAGTTCTTCTCACCTTCAAACTGAAAACACTCTAGAATTGCCAGTCTCTTCTGAACTTAAGGTAAAATTTGGTTAACTTGAAAACTACCTCTTCATGACATCACAAGGTGGAACAGAGCGTTTGGAGCTTTGGACATGTAGACAGACTAATAATAAAGGCTTACTCAAACATGTGAATGAAACAAAACACAACTCCATGTCTGCTTTTGATGACAGTATTATAAAGCTCACAAATGTTAATTACTCATAATATGGGGCCTTTAGGTTAAATATGAGCTCATGTTAACAGCACATTTCACTGCTAAAAAGCTTGAATGATGAACTATGGTTTCAGCTGACAGTGAACATTTTCAACTGTTTCTGGAGAGTAAAATACCGTAAATTCCGGACTACAGCGCGCACCCTATTAAGAGCCGCATGCTCAGATTTATGAAGAAAAATCAATTTTGTAATTATATGAGCCGCACCATATTATAAACCGCTGGCCAAAGACTAGGCGGGGGGTTCGCTTCTGCGTCCCCGCCGCCTGGAGCGCCTCCGGGATGGGCCGCGGACGCGGTCCCCCGCTGAACTCTGGGGACGGACTCGCTCACTGGTGACACTTGAGACACACACGCACCACAGGCACTTACACACCTTCACACACTTGGGACACACACACGCGACATGCACATACACACCTTGGCGCTCTGGGAATAAACCACGGTAGCGATCGCTTTAGCCTTCAGTCTGATTTGTACAGCGGAAACACCGCGGCCGCCTGCTCTTTGCGTGTTAACCCAGTCCTCCAGAAAGTTTTTAAGCTCAGGCTATCTGCTATGGTTACCTCTGAAAGCTTTGGTTGTCTTTTTACACTGGCTCAGTTCTTCTTGCTGGAGCCTCCACCTTCGCACTATCTACTCGTTTATGCCAATTTTACGGGCAGCAGCTCGATTTCCTTCTTTAACTGCCAGAGTGATCGCTTTTAGTTTAAAAGCTGCATCATATGCTTTTTGTCTGGTATTCTCCATGTTGATGAGGGTTAGCAGAAAGACTGAAATAAGGAAGTTGTGATTAATCATACAATTTCATTGGACCTCAGTGAACTACTTATTCATTTTATTGGTCCATGTTTTTCCCGCGATGAAAAAATAAATAAAAAAGCCGCTTCATATTACACGCCGCAGTGTTGAAAGTGTAGAAAAAAAGTAGCGGCTTGTGATCCGGAATTTACGGTAATGAAAATAAAGTAAAGCTAACGACTAGTATGACTGATGCAAATTTGGCAAATGACTCAAATTAGGGAATAACGGGGTGCAGAGTCACTGTAACAGAGGTTTTAAAGACCTGCTTCAGTCCCAAACCACACTTACAGTCACTGTCCACTGGGGGTAGATTCTAAGGGCACACTTAGACTTGAGAACCTTTAGTGCCTTCTTCAAGCACGATTGCATAGGATTCAACTGAACCAATGACATCACCTCACGGCACTGTTTACATGTCACACAGCAGAGCTGGCTCTTTAGTGGGGAAAGAAGTCTGGCGGCATGAAATATCTATTAAGTAATGAGACAGATCTGAGTCCTGCTGTGATATGCACCCCTCCATGAGTTTAAGGATATAATAACAGTGCGGAGGAGTGAGGACGCCCGGAGACGAGGCTGCAAACCTTTTGTCTCTGTCACAGTTCTTACTGAAGGTAAGTGTGAATTTACCGTGTGTTTTGTAGTGGAGTTTATTCACTGTTTTCCTCATATGAGTAACATCAGTGCACACACAGGTTCGTATAGTAAAGTCATGTATGTGCGCGTACATGAGTGACTGTGCTGTGGCTCACCTCCTCCCACCGGGGTCCTAACCGTGTCGTGGTTAGGACTTTGAGCTAGTGTGAGTGGACCATAAATGGTACTCACTGGAGCTGAGCGTGGACTGGATCTTCATGTAGGACTCTGTGTTTTGAGTTGGCTCCGCTTCATTCAGACGTCAGTCTTGTGCTTTTGCCCTGAAACAAAAATATATATATAGACTTAGACTTGACTTTATTGATCCCGTTGGGAAGACCCTTCAGGGAAATTAAATATGTTGATCTCTGTATTTCGTTAAAGTTGCACTGTGTGACATGCTTGTCTCCATGGAGATGTTATTGCTTTGGCTGGAATCAGTTTTATTACTTGGGTGAAATATTACTTGAATGCGACAAAAAAAGGTGCACTAAAAGGAAAGAGGCACAGAAGACACAGTGTCGTATGGGAGCGTCCTCCGGCCCCTCATCAAAGTGAATGTGACGTCACCCACGGCGTTCAGCTCCAGTCAAATGAAGCTCACAGTGGTTTGCAGTTATAGGGGCAAATTTGAAGCGGAGCTCAGTAATCGGAACAGGAACTTTTTACTGACCAAAGTGTGATATAAAAACACCAGGATCATGTAGAACAGGTTAATACGAACATTTTAAGACCAAAATGACGAGGCTCACAGCAGCAGTTACAGACAGAGGCCGCTATTTTTCAGTGTAAAGTAAAGGGTGAAAGGATTTAAATAAATATATGTGTACAAAAGGGGTTCAAATGGACTCTAAAGGACAAGCACATGTGAAACAGAGGGGTCAGTCCACTCTGCTGCTACAGAACAATGAAGAAATGGCTCTTAAATGTCTCAAATAGAAGCCAGCCTTTTACATAAGATAAATACTATTGATTTTGGCATAACAGTACATTAGATTAGATGGGATTACATTACATTTTAAAATTTGATCTCCAAGGGGCAATTCTGGTGCAACTACAGTCTTAAAAACATTAACATAAGAACATCACACAAGCAGAACGGAAATACACAAATTAATCAATCAAACTTTATTTATAGAGCCCTTTACAGCACTCTTACTTAAAATCAATACGATATAAAACCATGCAAAATATTAAACTATGAGATAAAACTAATTGTACAAAGTGTATTTTGAAACCATAAATCGAATTGAAAAATTTTCTTGTTTTGTTTGTTTCATTTCATGGACTAAAATGAAAAGTGGACTGACAAATCCTTTTTCCTTTGTCAAATAGAATGAACAACAGGATACAAAGACCTACTTGGACCAGTTCTAGTTCAGCCTGTTTTGATGTTTGTAAATGACTTGAGTGAAGAGCGGCTGCACAGTTCACTCATTTTTAACTCTTTAAACAAATCAATGGAAAGTTGAGCTGTCCTCACTGCTGGTTTCCTTCTCCAAACATGAGCACATGGGCTGGTTTTGTTCTGCTCTCTGCGATAAACAGCCTCAAAGTCTCTTTAGTCCTTTTTGATTTTGTAAAGAGTGAAAGTTTTGGTGTGTTTTTTCTACCTGTTATTGAAACACACAGTCACTGCCTCATCTGCCACAGAGGAAATCACACAAATGTAAGTGATTTTTTTTAGAGCTTTAGTCATTTAAATGGTAATGAGACTGTTTCACTTATTTTTACTGATCAAATGGAAGAAGTGATGCAAACTTGAATGACCAAACTAATTATAGACTGATTTTCCACCAAATGCCCTGTTTGCTTTTCTAGATTTGGGAAAATCCACACCACTGGACATTTGGTGATGTATCATAAGAACTGTACCTGTCCCAGAGCCTCTGGAGAAGCACTGTCCAAGTAAAATGTGGCTCCTTTTTCTGCCCTGTAGAGATGTGGATTTATGTAGTTGTCAGCACTAAAGGAGGGGAACAGGGTTTGTCCAGCTATCGGCCACACACTGTTTCTCATGCCTCTGTAACACCATCACATGAGCTTCTACAATGCACACTGATTGGGCCTCACTCTGATGTGAGGGAATTATGTCCAGACTGAGCAAACTGCTTCCTGAGCTTAATGCACTTACCTCATCATCAAGATCCACCAAAGTTTAAATCACAATCTATCGCTTTTTGGCACAAGGGACTGCATTACTGTTTTGATGGTGTGTTCAATTATAATCCTTTGACCTTTTATTTACCTCTCCTTCTTTAATCATCATTATACAGTATATAAAAAAGTATTTAATGTACATTCAATACATTTTATTTATCCTTTAACTTTGTGCTTTATCATTCATACACAGGAGCTCCACAGGGAGCTGCTTCTTCTGTATCTTGATCTGGAGTCTGCAGTACTTTAACACACGGTTGCACATTCAGTGAAATCAATGTAAATGGGCCGTGTCAGTCCAGGGCAACACTCAAACAAGAAACACAAACTCTGCCTCATAGACACCACAGGGATGTCTTCATAAAAGTATACGCACTCAAAAGAAACCCAGATACTGCATTTAAAGGTCTGATGTTACACCAAACTTTTATCATGTTCTAATGCTGATACCTCATCAAAAACAGACTGGAGTTGTGTTTTGTATCATTCACATGTTTAAGTAATCCTTTATTATTAGTCTGTCTACATCTCCAAAGCTCAAAATGCTCTGTTCCACACTGTGATGTCATCAGGTGGTAGTTTTTAAGTGAACAGCTACTTTTTATCTCAGTAGAGACAGACAATTCCCTGTCTGAAATCATTCAAATGATTTTAATGAATGTGTATGGAGTTTAAAAACACAGTGGAGCACTTCCTGTATTACCACATGAAATCACAAGGTGGAAAAGAGAGAATACAGATATGATTTAGTTCATATAGATCACCCGAGTTTTCCATCAAAGTAAAATAAAACTACTACACAATAATATAAAAAAATGAAAGTTGCTAACTGTATTTCATTTGAAAAGCTGTGGTGGGGGAGTCCATTCAGGCTTTACTGTTTTCTGTGGACGTTTAAGAGAAAAAATAAAACGTATTGATCTGCTCCTGCTTCATCCATCTCTCTGTCTCCAGTTAAACAGAAGCACAGCCCACCCCAGAGGAGCCACTTTATACAAGTGAGTCCAGAGAAACCACAAGAATTCATCTCTAAACTGTCAAAATGCAGATGCTTGACCTGGATTACGGTTAAATATCTCTGCAAACATGTGGAAGAATGCATGTTGTTAAGGGCTCATGTTACGCTGTTTAATGATGTTCTAATGTTGTTTCGTCATTTTGAGCTTTGGAGATGTAGACAAAAGTGTGTGTGAATGAAATAAAACACAACTCCAGGTAAGTTTTTGATGAGGAAACATTCTGATATGGCTTAAACTTCACACAGGTCCATTTTATGTTATATAGGAAAATGGACTTTTTAGGTCTAACCATGTTCTAGTCGTTTCATTTCTCATTTACCCTCTTGAAGTTGTATTTATAGTTTCATGTCGGAGTAATCTTTATTCTCCTGTATTCAAAACGTCCACCAGGGTTCCAACAATAGACTGTAGTTGTGTAACGTTATCCAAGTCTCACGATATGATATGGTCACAGTATGAACCTCACGGTACGATATTTATTGCGATATCGTGGGGAGGCTCATGATATGGTGGGAGGCTCAGGATATTACGATATTCTACATAATAACAAGAGTGACATTCTAAAATGCTTTGACCAGTCATTTGGTACAACATTTATTATCATTAGAGATGTAACGATACCCAAATCTCTGTTCGATATTTTCACCATATACATCTCACCGTACGATATTTACAAAACTGAATCTGCTATTTTTTCCTCTAAAAATGCCTTCACAAGACTTAATCCAAAGAATGAAGATGTAAAAGTGCTGAGAACAGTTATTTCTTCATGTCGTCTGCACTGAAACGGAGCAAAGGATCATGGTCTATGTAGTTCCCTCTGTTTTTTTTTAGCTATTTCTGCATCAGAACTCTTCATTTAAGCAAAGAGACGATATATTCGATATATTGTGATGGTCCACGATGTTATTGTGAGACCTTTGACGATACAATATCACCATATTTTGGTTATTGTTTTATCCCTATTAGACTGTATCAAGAAGTGGACTAAGGGAGTGTGACGTCACCATAGCGTTCGACTCCAGTCAAATGAAGCTCATCGAGGATTTTAGTTACAGGAGCAAGTTTGGAGGAATTTACTAACAAACAAAATAGTGAAATACAAGCACCAGGATCACGTAGAGAGGGTTAATGCGAACATTTTAAGACCAAAATGAGGCTCACAGCAGCAGTTACAGATAAAGAGGTGACAGTTTTTCAATGTAAAGTGAAAGTAAAGGAAGTGCCCCCACGCTCATGTCCTATTTGAAACGTGGCGGCTATGTTCATTTATACAGTCTATGGTTCCAACACATCAGCAAAGAAGAAGTGCTTCAAAGAGCCAAAAAAAAAAAAAACATCCTAGAAAGAAGATAATAATTTTGGGGATGTGTAATGATGGCTCCCCCCACAGGACCGGAGATAGTCACCGCCAAAAAGAAGAAACAAAGTGAGGTCCAAAGAAATTTCAAAAAGAACAATGAGATGGGCACAGGCCAGAGGAGAATGGAACAATGGAACAGATGGAGACCAGAACCAAGGACAGCGTCCACTGGAAAAGGAAGCTCTCTGCCTTATCTGACAGCAGAGGAACAGGAAGATAGTAATGGAGTAAGTAATTCAAGACGTCATCGTTCTGATCTACTCGTGTTTTCACCACCACCGGTAAACACCTACTGCTCTGTACTCACTCAAAAGATCTGGAAGATAAACCCAATATGACGTTGTTTGTTTTTTACTTACTGTACATACATTTATATAGTTTATGTCCTATTGATACTGATCTCAATCTCTTGCTATTTTTATTGATACTTATTTAGAGGTTACCATTTTTATACTTTTTAACTCTAACTTTATCTCTAACTCTGTGTTATTGTAATATAATGTGATGTGTAAGCTACTGCGTCCAAGTCATTTCCCTTGTAGATCGATAAAGTCACTCTAATGCCGGACGTACACTGTGCAGTATTTTCCATGGTTTTCCTCAGCCTCAGCTCAAACTGTACGACCAAATCACAGGGTTTAAAAGTTCACAGCTCACGATTCATGTTCTCACTCCATACGAACGACTTCAACAGTGTGAAACCCTCGCAGAGGTCACAGGATTTCAAACAAATTTCAAGGTTTGATATTTTTGCGACCTACGATTTCTGATTGGGAGCTGATCGTGAGGTATTAGCATATTTTTTGGACTATAAAGCGCACTGGATTATAGGGCGCATTAATTATCAATGGACAGGTCTATTTTCATACATAAGGCGCTCTAGATTATAAAGCGCATTAAGCAAGACTGATACCTTAGCCCAGGCAGCCACGCTCCATTGGCAGATCGTGGTGTAACTCGCCCAACGTTGCCTCCCTGTCTTGGTGAATGTGTGTTCGCCTTCTGCCGTCCACCGCTCTCACGCAGCCGCAATTTAACTTTGAACCACCTGATGACACCAATATCTAGTGGTTGGAGTTCTTTGGTTAATCCACCCGGAATGATGGCGAACACCAAATTAGTTTGCTTCACTTGGGCGTGTAAGTCAGCATGTTTCTTAACTGGTGCCATTTTGGACTCTTTATACCCACACCATAATATGATGTTGAAGCACAGTTCGTATCACTCCCTGAGGCTCCTGACTATAGTCGCCGTAATGCTCCAATAATCCATCAAGTGGTGCGGCTTCATATCTTAGCAAAGTTGTACTAAAACATTTTGACAGATTTTTGAGCGCCCTGGACTATAGAAAATCGGTTTGAGGTCAGCAAGCACAATCAGAATGAATACTTAAGGTGCGCTGTTGATTTTTGAGAAAATTAAAAGATTTTAAATGTGCCTTATAGTCTGAAAAATACAGTAATCGGTTTTCGTTACCCCACATAGACAAGACGAAGCATGGCACACAATTAAACCAAAACTCGGCCCGATCCCAAAAACAGTTGCATGAGTGAAAAATCAACTCAGAAAGGGCCAAATATCGCAGAATGTACGCCTGGCTTAAGTCTAAGTCCAGTAGATCAACGGCAGCTGTTTGTTGTAATGGCGTTTACGGCAACATCAGCTCCGATTAGACTTCACAATTTTTCAAGCCGAACGTCAACTGCTGGCTTGTTTATTTTGTCTTTTTAGCCTTGGTCATTTCTCTTTGCTTAGTTTAGTTGAGTAAACAGATGAGTTTTCACTGATTTCTTCTATATAAATCAGGAATAAATACTGTACATCCCATCTTTTGAACGGCTCAGCTCCAAAAGCTTCAGCTCCCGCGAAAGAGCCGAAAGTCCCGTCACTCAAAGGTTCAGCTACTGTGAGTTTCCCATTTTTATATAACTTCCAAAAACATAATCTCCCATAGAGTTGTGTAGGTCCCGGCCCCCATCTGTGACTAAAGCTCCATCCGTCAGAGCCAGTGCAGCCAGAGGGCCAGACTCAACTCAAAACTCCGATTATTCTGTCACTCTCCTACTTCACACAGACCTCTGAGGATCTGCTGGAAAAGTACAGTTCTACAGTGTTAAAAAACTGAAAAAATGCTCCAAAAATCATCGAAAAACAGCTATTGCTAAAGAGGAATATGGTAATAACTGATAATATTAAAACTTTTCTGTTGGAGGGTCCGTGAAATGCTTTTCTCCATGCAGATGTGATTGCTTTGTCTGGAAAGTCTCACAGTATGGCATTAAACCTTTCTATCTTTATGTAAACCAAACGAGACCAAGTTTTAAGTCAGATCTGTGGAGAGGCGAACCTGCTCACAGTTAAAATGCTTCTGTTTGCGTTTTTCTAGGTATTTTCAAGCTATAAAACCACCTGGAATTGAAAAAACGTAAAGTAGAGCTGTTTAATGTCACACTGTGGAACATTCCAGGCAGAGCAATGACATCTCGATAGTAACAAGAACCATAAACGTTACACAATGCACCTTGAAAGCCTCTCACACAATAACAAACGATAAAGCGAGGTAATCCCAATGAACCGTTTTACAGTCGACAATATCAATAAAAGACGTGCTGCAACAAATAGTTTTATTACCTATTAAAGTTAATTATTCAAACCTGCTAATGCTCAAAACTTATCGTATTACAACAAAATTCATCTCAATTTTGCAATAAAAATGTACCCACAGATAAATACTGAAGTCCAAAATATACGGTCGATATAGTAAATCGTGGCAGGCCTAACTGTGATGTTTTAAAAGAGACACTGTGTAACCTTTCTGTTGTTGGGTCCATTACCAGGGAAGTGTTTTTTTTTTCCTGGAATATTGGCTGGATATTCTGGAATGTTCCATGGCAGAATATTAAATATATCTTGGATTTATTCAATTACTGTGTTTTTATTACTTAAAAAAGACCTTAAAGGGCTCATATTATGCTTTTGATCTATGTTATAATGTTCTTTCCTTGTCAAAAACATAGCTGGAGTTGTGTTTTGTTTCATTCACACATATTCTGTTCCACATTGTCTTGTGGTAATACAAGAAGAGCTCCACTGTGTTTTTAAACTCCATACATGTCACTAGAATCATTTGGATCATTTCAGTGCTGGAATTGCCAGTCTCTATTGAACTAAAGAAAAAAGGTAGCTGCTAACCTGAAATCCGCCGTAACTTCTTAGGTTCTTTTTAAGACAATGTTGTCAAGTGTATTTACGTTGTTGACATGTTTCAGCTGCTAGATGCAAGCCATTATCAACTTTTGTTACTTCCTGTAGGTGTGGTCAGCCCATGGATGTATAATAAGAGCTGGATTAGACGGAAAAGTACTGCAGCCCATAGCCATATAGTTCTATGTCTGCAGCCGAGGAAAAATTCTCCCATAGAAGCACAATGCAGTTTTTGTGAAATCAACCTGCCCGTGTTTGGCTGACAGGGCATCCACAGCTTTCATAAAGGTTGGATTTTGTAGGGATTCTTCTGTATTTTTACAATATGAACTTGAAAAAATGTTTGAATCATCAAAAATCAGCTTAGTAAGAGTTAGCCTAGCCCCGATCTGAGCCCACGCTAGCTCCACTCTAGCAGCTCTCGCTCTGATTGGTCAGAACTGCGTTTCTGACGTCACACATTGGGCTGCGGAAGTAAACTTTTTTGCGGTCATGCCCCAATGAGCACAGACCATTGAAAAAAATACGGCGCCATCTTGGATTCATCTTTCAGATATTATAGTTCTGTGGGTCAGCCTGATGGACCTGCAGGACGCTCAGACTGGTGCTCTCTGGAGGAGGGTGTGCCAGGTGAAAGGAGGAACGTTCCGTCGTCATGGTTGATGCTGTCAGTGCCTCGTGTCCTGATTTCTCTGTCCTCCCTGATCCAGCGTTTGAACTTGTTGTTCTCTGATCCAATGACCCGAGCCCCAATCCAGAATGTGGTTATTTCTTTTACGGTGGTCTGATATGGCGGATTTTAGGTTCTCCTGCTCTGCTTTGTCTCTTTATGTTCTGGTGAGTCTCCCTGATGTTTGTGTGTGAAACCTACTGCTTCATGACATCACCCTGCAAAAAAGCTTGGCCAACATGTGAGATATAAACACTTAAATCTATCAGAAAATGACTTAAAAGTAGTGAAATCATCTGTCCATGCAGCATTTTAATTGACAAGTTATTTTAAAATAAACTCCCTCTAGACTAGAATGAAGCAGTGTCAGAAGTAGAGATGTAGACAACAAAACACTCCAGGTCTGTTTTTGAGGAGGTAATAACGTTCTAACATGGCTTCACGCTCACAAGAGTCCATTTTGGTTTTCTATGCTCCGACAGTCTCTGAGCAAGCGTTTAATCTCCTACAGACGATCAGATTTGTTCAGATTTAGCTTCCTGATACGGGGAGAGTCTCTGTTCACATAATTGTCCCCGTAGGGAAGTGTACCCTGTGCATTTGACCCATCCTTAAACCGGAGCCTCCAGGCAGCCAATCAGAGCAGAGCAGCGCCCGGGGACAGAGCCAGAGAGGTAAGGTTAACCAGCATGTTTGGTTCATGTTTTAATTCATGTTATTGCGGCATTAAAGCAGAACTATCCCCGAATAGCTACACTTTGTAAAACAGTGAGCCATGTCATATTTGTTTCTTCCTTTCTCTTTACTCTGTTAAAGATTTATTTAGAGTGATTCATGCATGTCTGAGTAATATTTATTCTCTGTATTCAAAACACCTCAGATCTACCCTCATTTTCACCAAAATTCATCATATGCCCACTGCCAAGTAACCTGATTTACCAGCCGTGGAAACTGCCTGAGCTTGCAGCATTATTTGGGTTCGTTCTTTCGAAGGTAGGCGGGTACTTTTTTTATTTAACCAAATGCTGCTATTTGGTGGTGACGTAATTAATGCGCCGGAACACTCAGTGGTGTCCAAGTAATACCTGCACAACAGCAAGTCCCGTAGGAAGAAAGGCAATAACGTCTTTCCCTTTGATAAAATTCACCAAACATTCTCTTTGTTCCGGCTTTAAATCCTCAATGTTGGGAATCGACGCCAACACAAAATGTCTGGCTTCATCTACATCCATCTGGGCACTTTGTTCACTGTTGTACTGAACCACAAAACGACCCAGAGGTGCTGGAGTTTGACGTCATGGATTCATAACTCTTCACTGATTTGCCGGTGCGTGGACTACAACTTCTGGTGTTCTTGCAAACCACTGAGTGTATGCTGATTCCTGACTAATCGCTGGAGAGAAATGAAATTGAGCGGAGGCACTAGGTGGCGCTAGCCTGGCTAACTGCTATGTACTTCCTTCACTACTTGTATTTTCTTAATCGGTGATACACTTAAGATTCAGCAGCGTTGTCTAGTCATTTTGTGCCAAAACGGCTGCCAGGCTCTTTATTGTGATGGTGTTTACATCAGCTCCCACTGGCACTGAAATGTCCAACCTTCAAGAGGACTTCTTTCTTTTATTAAAGGGCCATTATGCAATTTTCTGATCTCTGTTATAATGTTTGCTCATCACAAACAGACCTGGAGTTGTGTTTTGTTTCATTCACACACAAACCCTGCAGATTTAAGCAGAGAGTTCTTCTCTCAAACTGAATACGCTGTTCCACTTTTTGACGTCAGCTGGTAATACAGGAAGTGCTTCGCTGTTTTGAAACCCCATACACGAACTAGAATGAAGGTATTTGTTTATTTTGTACAATCATAAATGATAAACTTATTTCACCTTCTTTATCATTATTATTAGTTTGTACAACCATAAACGAAAAACAAAATCCTTACATCTTTCATTCTCATTACTGTTTATTTTGTAAAATCATAAATGATAAACTTTTGTGCCTTTATGATTATAATTAGTTTGTACGACCACAAATGAAAATATATTTGTGCATGATGTGTTCAAACGTTTGGAGTAAGACACGATACGTTTTTTTCTTTTTCAGCCGACTCCTTTTGAGCACCGGAAATGGTCCCAAACCTGTACATGTGCTTATGTTTGTAATGTAAAATACTCAAGATGTAAACAGACTAATAATAAATGACTCAAACATGTGTGAATGAAACAAAACACAACTCCAGGTCTGTTTGTGAGGAGGTAACGCTCACAAGAGTCAGTTGTGTGTAATGTACGAGCCTTAAGTTGTTTAAGATTAACATTGTGATTTAAAATTATAACGTGGTTTCATAGATTATAACTACTCAGCAGACGCAAACACATTAGTTTAAACCAGTTTCCCTCCACATCTCTCCTCCCTCTCCCGTCTTTATTGTGCGTTCCGTTGTCTAGTTGTACATCAGCAGTTCTCACCACGTAATGTTTTGGTTCTTTTTAAAGGCCATTCACGTCTCCTGGTTTTAAATTTCCAAAGAAAAACAAAAGTCACATCGAAAAGAGGATCTAAACAGGGACCAGATGGGCAGGATGGAAGGGAAGGAAAAGTTGTGCTTTCTGCTGAGATTCTTCTAAGAGATTGTACTGTAGCCTCAGGGAGGAGAGAGGGAAGGAGAGGAGAGGGGAGGAGAAGAGAGGAGAGGAGCGGGGAGGAGAAGAGAGGAGAGGGGAGGGGAGGAGAAGAGAGGAGAGGAGAGGGGAGGAGAGAGGGAAGGAGAAGAGAGGGGAGGAGAAGAGAGGAGGAGAGAGGGAAGGAGAGGAGAGGGGAGGAGAAGAGAGGAGGAGAGAGGGGAGGAGAGAGGGAAGGAGAGGAGAGAGGGAAGGAGCGGAGAGGGGAGGAGGAGAGAGAGGAAGAGATGAGAGGGGAGGAGAGCGGGATGAGAGGAGAGAGGGGAGAAGAAGAGAAGGGTGGAGAGAGGGAAGGAGAGAGGAAGAGATGAGAAGGGAGGAGAGAGGGAAGAGAGGAGAGAGGAGGAGAGAGGAGAGGGGAAGAGATGAGAGGGGGGAGAGAAGGAAGAGAGGGAGAGGAAAGAGAGGAGAGGGGAAGAGATGAGAGAGGGGAGGAGAGGGGAGAGAGGAAGAGATGAGAGGGGAGGAGAGAAGGAAGAGAGGAGAGAGGGGAGGAGAGAGGAAGAGATCAGAGGGGAGGATAGAGGGAAGAGAGGAGAAAGGGGAGGAGATGAGAGGGGAGGAGAGAAGGAAGAGAGGAGAGGGGAAGAGATAGGAAAGAGAACAGGGGAGGAGAGAGGGGAGGGGAAGAGAGGAAAGAGAAGAGAGAAAGAGAGTAGCAGAAGAGAGGGCGAAAGGAGGTGAGAGGGAGAAAAAAGAGAGATGAGAGAGAGCAGAAGATAGGGAGAGAGTAGCAGAAGAGAGGGAGAGAAATGAAGAGAGGAAGAGAGATGAGAGGGAGAAGAAAGGAGGGAGAGAGATGAGAGGGAGAAGACGAGAGGGAGAGAGATGAGAGGGAGAAGACGAGAGGGAGAGAGATGAGAGAGCAGAAGAAAGAGGAGAGAGGGAGAGAGATGAAGAGAGGAGGACAGATGAGGGTGGGATGGAAAAGAGGGAGAAAGGGACAGAGGAGAGACAAAAGAAGAGGGACAGAGAGGACAGACAGAGCTATGAGAGGGGGAGGACTGTAGAGGAGAGAGTAGAGAGAGAAGGTTAGAGAGAAGAAGAGGAGATGGAGAAAAAGAAGGGTGGAGAGGCGGAAGAGAGAGTATTGATATTTTGCAATGGTGGAATATTCAGCAGTTGCCATGGTGACAAAATGCACACAGAAGCAAATGGACCAAAACATTTTATGATCTGTAAAATTCTTTCTTGCCAGATTGTGTTAAAATAAAACTCGTATTAAAATCTAACTTGAGCTTCAGACAGAGCAGTGCTTCCAGTTAGCGTCACACCCCCAGAGAAGTAGAAACTGGAGAGAGGCTACAAATCAGAAAAACCCACTCACACTCGACGAAATGTGCTGTTTTATGAAGGTCAGAAGATCTACAACACCGCGATTTCATGTTCTCAAATAAAAGCCACGAGAGCCAAGTCACGGGTCAGATCTGCGGAGAGGCTGACCTGGTCAAGGAAGAGGGCACGTTTCTCACTGGAAGCAATAAAAACACCGTCATGAAACAAATGCTATTTTTAGATGTTACCGCGGAACATTCCAGGCAAAGAAATGACATCTCCATAGCGACAACATGGACCAGACTTGTCCTGGAGGTGTTAATCTGCACTCTTACAAATTGTTGTTTAATTTCCAGGCTAAATTTTTTAAAGTCTTTGCACAATTTGCGTTTGGTTGGATGTTTGTTTCCATTTCCATTACACATTGACCATTGACATTCTGTTTGCAGGTTGAGTCATATGGAATCAATTTTGAGTCCAAACTTTTAAAATATCAAGCAAAATATATAAATCAAAGTGCCAAATTAAAAACATCAAACAAAAAAAGGAAAATAAAATAAATACATTTGTGATTTTTTTTGCACATCTTTCTCAGTTTTGAGAGCGAGACAAAGAGAAGGAGAGAGTCGAAGAGAGGGAGAGAGATGAGAGTCGAAGAGAGGGAGAGAGATGAGAGTAGAAGAGAGGGAGAGAGAAGGAGAGCGGGAAAGAGAGGGAGTGAGAAGGAGAGCGGGAAAGAGAGGGAGAGAGAACAGAAGAGAGAAAGAGATGAGAGAGAGTTGAAGAGAGGGAGAGAGAAGGAAAGAGAGCAAAAGAGAGGGAGAGAGATGAGAGTCGAAGAGAGGGAGAGAGATGAGAGTAGAAGAGAGATGAGAGTAGAAGAGAGGGAGAGAGATGAGAGTAGAAGAGCGTGAGAGAGATGAGAGTAGAAGAGAGTGAGAGAGATGAGAGTCGAAGAGAGGGAGAGAAATGAGAGTAGAAGAGCGTGAGAGAGATGAGAGTAGAAGAGAGTGAGAGAGATGAGAGTCGAAGAGAGGGAGAGAGATGAGAGTAGAAGAGAGATGAGAGTAGAAGAGAGGGAGAGAGATGAGAGTAGAAGAGAGGGAGAGAGAAGGAGAGCGGGAAAGAGAGGGAGAGAGAACAGAAGAGAGGGAGAGAGAAGGAAAGAGAGCAAAAGAGAGGGAGAAAGAAGGAGAGAGAGCAGAAAAGAGGGAGAGAGAAGGAGAGAGAGCAGAAAAGAGGGAGAGAGAAGGAGAGAGAGCAGAAGAGAGGGAGAGAGATGAGAGGGAGAGATGAGAGAGAACAGAAGAGAGGGAGAGAGATGAGAGGGAGAGATGAGAGAGAACAGAAGAGAGGGAGAGAGATGAGAGGGAGAGATGAGAGAGAACAGAAGAGAGGGAGAGAGAAGGACAGAGGGCAGAAGAGAGGGAGAAAGACAGAGAGAGGGAGAGACATGAGAGAGAGAAGAGAGGGAGAAAGGAGAAACAGGAGAGAGAAGGTGAGAGGATAGAGGGAGAGAGATGAGAGCACAGATTAGAGTAAAAAAGTAAAATAAAATAAAGACATTTGTGATTTTTTTGCACATCATTCTCAGTTATGTTAGTTTTTTTTGTTGTTGTTGTTGCGATTTCAGGCTTCTCGTTTGCGCTGTCCTTCAAACATAAATTAGCCAATGAAAATGCGCCCACCCACCTGTGCACTTCCTGATTCTCGGACAATAAAAGCGCACAAAGGAGTTATTTTGACCTCAAGAGCTGTTTAAATGTACAATCTATCTGTACTGGGATAAGGGCAATTCTGCTCACATATACATGGGGGTGCGGGGCTTTAATACGACTCCTCTCTTCTCCTTATTCCTCTTTTCCTGCATGTCACATCCTTTCTTTCTCCTCTCGTCCTCTGACTGCATCATCCCTCCATTAAAACCCATTGTCTCCAATCACTGAAGGCGTAATGAAAAACACACACACACATCACGGGGCTGCTATAGCTGATAATAGCGTGTCTGGCCGCTTCGTTCCCCCGTCATAAACCTGGCTCTGTGTGCGATTGCGAGACGGGGCCCATCCGCTAATGCGCGTAATGCCTTCCCAGAATGCACTTGCACTCCTTTTCACCCAGAGACCAGCGCCCCGGCGGGAAGCTGAGCCCGGACTGAGCTGCTGGGTGGTGAAGAGAGGCCAGTGGAGCGAGAGTCTGGGAGAGGTTAAGAGGAAAGGAAAGAGTGCCTGAAGAGAAAGGTTTAAACATTCAAAAGTGGGAAACCAGAATATTGAGATATTTTACACACCAGAGCGAAGAGTTATGAAGTTTACTTGCTGGAATAGATAATTTGTTTTGTACAATAAATAAATAATACATGAAAAATCATTTATATTTAATTGACACCACAACATCCCTTAGTCCAGTAATATTTAATACAGATGGGAGCAGCTAAATAACCTTGTACAGCAAGATGGATTCTCGTGATATTTGTGAGCTCACACTTATAAGAATCCATGTTGGTGTGTCCCCTAAGGGCGAGTGGACCAATCACATCGCAGCATAGAAGATTGTGCTGAAGCCAAAGGCGAAGCTCCAACTGAACCAAAACAAACGTGGTGATGCCGACGGATGTACTTCACTTCTGTACAGTTGTTAGAAAACAGGGAAAACAAGAGTGATAGCTACTGTACAGACCGGTGTGAGACAGTTCACTCTTCGGTTACGTTTACACTGAAACTAATCACTGTATCACTGTATCACCATATCACCATATCACCATATCTGAAGTGATTTGCATCCAGACACTTTGTTTCTGTGTCCGCAATCAAAGTCACACAGTAACGCGGAATTGCCTAAAACACTAGTTACATGACTAGGCTGGTGTCACGTGGGTGATAAAAACAAGGAAGTGGAGCACCGTGTCTGAAGTTGCAGCAGCCGATTTCCAGTCAAGGAAGATGGCAAGTGTGAAAACTGTCATTTCGTGGACCGACAACGAGGTTCAGAATCAGTTGTGACTGAACATAACGAAGATGACCGAAATCACAATCAAAGAAGACGCAAATCACAGTGATGTGGTCGAATAAGAACAGCAACTAGAGCTCCTACATCAGTGTATCAGCGTTTTCAGGCGTCCACACAGTGCCAGATCAGATCAGTACTTAGATGAATTCATGGGTGCTGGCGCAGATCGTTCCCTCTCTGGAGCCGTTTCCCATCAGATTAGTGTGGACGAACACTATATATGCAACGGAAACAACTTGAATACATACTAGTGTGGACGGGCCTTAGTGCAGTTCAACAGACATATAGATGCTAACAAACAGAAACTGTAAACAAGCAGGTCTGTTAGTTTCAGTGTCATTTCAGAGTAGTTAGCTCCTCCTTTCAGGCAGATACAAGGCAGTGTCCACCAGCGCCTGACTAGACCTGAAAAAGCTGCTTGGATGAGCTGTAAAACATCTTCCCTCTAAAACTTTTGCCCCTTTGTCAGACTTAAATGTTTCTTTTGCTGTGGATCAGACCTGGACAACTTCGCGGACATTAACCTGAGGTGAGAGACGTGTCGTTTTGTTTGTAAATGCTGAGAGACCAGTGAGCTCCTTCGTTCCACACGCGTCACTGGAATAAACTAATCGGATTGGACGCTCATGTTTAAGTCTGGAGACATGATGCAGGAAGTGGGAATCAGACTGATGTCCCTCTGTATAACAAACACAGAGAGATGCCGTCTGTATTTACCCTGAATAAACACTGTTCAGTTTTTCTTTTTCTCCCTCCCTCACATCCCTGTGTATCAGTGAGTCATTAACAGTCCCAGTGCTTACAGTTGCATAATGAACCATAATTATGCATAAACATCACAGTAATAATAATAAGAATAACAACAATAATAATTTAAAAGTAAGAAATAAGCTGAGAAGCCCATAAGAGACGAACAGTGAGCGCCCTTCACTCGACCCACTGAACGCACACAGTGATTCTTTATTTCTCTTTTCATGTTTGAATTGACTTCAGTTGAAAACGATGGGAGTGTGGAGGAGCCAGAAGAGCGTGAAGGATCGTGTGTGTGTGTGTGTGTGTGTGTGTGTGTGTGTGCAGAGAGCGCGGCCTGTGTGAAACAGATAAGGAGCAGAGGAGCACTCAGCACATTCAAAACACTCGGTTCGATTGTTTACTGTCACACTACTTCACTTTTTGTTTGACTCCCGAAAGTGGACTTACTGATGCCTTTTATTGCTGCTCTCAAATGTCGTGATAAACAAGCCAACAGGAATTTTCCGCAGTATGGCATTAAAGATATTTATCATGATGCAGGAGAAGCTGGACAAAGTTACAAGTCACATCTGTGGAGAAGTGTCGCAGCAAGAAAGTATTTAGTTTTTAAGCAGTAACAGCAGCTTTAATGGGATAAATGTGAGTGTGAGAGCCAAGGGAGGAGCACTATTTGGTTTGTTAAGCTAGTTTATTTAATGTTACTTTATTAGCGTTCATTTTCTGTAGTATAATTATTTTTGTGTTGCTTTAATTTAGTAGTTTAGTTAATTGTTTAAGTTGTGTTCAGTTATGCTCAGTTGACTTTAAGTTCCCTCAGTTTGGACCCAGTTTTTTGTTGTTTGCTTGTGTGAAATTATTTTGGACTTTATTAAATTTAAACTTCTTTTTATACCTTGTTTGTTTTCTCTGTTTGGACAGTGAGATAATAATGACAAGGCACTTAAAGGTCCTAGTTACGCAAAATTGACTCTTGTGAGCTTTAAGTCATGTTATAATATTGTTTCCTCATCAAAAACAGACCTGGAGTTGTGTTTTGTTTCATTTACACATGTTTGAATAACTCATTATTAGTCTGTTTACATCTCCAAAGCTCAAAATGCTCTGCTCCACCTTGTGATGTCATGAAGCGGTAATTTCCAGGTTAACAGCTACGTTTAACCTTTTGTTTAGTAGAGTTTGGCAATTCCAAGACTGAAATTATCCAAATGATTCTAGTGAAGGTGCATGGAGCTTAAAAACACACCGGAGCACTTCCTGTATCACTACATGACATCACAAGGTGGAAAAGAGTATTTACTGTTCAAAAGAGTTTTTGTGTTAAACATGTGAATGAAACAAAACACAGTTCCAGGTCTGTTTGTGATGAGGAAACATTATAATTAGGGATGTACAAAAATATCCAAATATCAGTTTCATGTATTGTTTAATGTGATGATACAGTATCGATATTGTGGGTTGCTGCATCTATATTTCCTGTAAAGAGTCCTTTTTGGTATATTTGACCACATTTTTTGTTACAGAGCTCCAGTTTTCTTGCTTGTTCAGAGGAAGGAAACTCATTTATGCGACACATTTGACATTTTCACTGTTTTGATGATCAAACATGGATGTGTTTCATATGAACTTTGCACAAAAAGTGGTTTAACGAAGACTTTTAGTGTCACACACAGCAAAAAAACAAAATATAGCCAAGTTAAGATTATTTGAATTAAGAAAGTTTTATCATGAATTGAGTAAATTTCAGTAAAATGATCTGGAAGTGGAATAAGACTTTTTGCACTTAAAATAAGAAATAAAATCAAATGTTGCATAAATTAAGAAAAAAAAAACACGTGGTAGATCATTTTACTTGTTGAATCCGCTCAAATCAAGTGAAATGTTCTTAATTTAAGTCATTTTAACTTACCTAGAAATGTTTTTTTTCCAGTGCAGCCGTGATTTAGCCTTTATTTTTTATTGAACTGTATTGAATCGATTTGAAATATATTGCATCAAACCGAAAGTGCACTGTATCGAGATATGTAGCATATCGTAGCCTATGTATCGAGATATGTATCATATCCTAACCTATGTATCGAGATATGTATCGTATCGTAACCTATGTATTGAGGTATGTATCGTATCATAACCTATGTATCAAGATATGTATCGTATCGTAACCTATGTGTCGATGTATGTATCGTATCGCAACCTATGTATCAATGTATGTATCGTATTGTAACCTATGTATCGATGTATTTATCGTATCGTAACCTATGTATCGATGTATGTATCGTATCGTAACCTATGTATCAATGTATGTATCTTATCATAACCTATGTATCGAGGTATGTATCATATCGGAAACTTCAGCCCTAATTTGTATTTGTTAATTGTCTTTATTTAATGTTTTTTTCTCGTTAAATTGATAGCAACAAAATGAAATGGCATGAGCAATAAATACATAAATACGTTGTTAAGCTGTAATGCCGTATGCGTAACATTCCAGCCAAAGCAATAACATGGTGTAGTGTTTTATGTAAAGGTCTCTTGACAATGTTGTGTCTCCTCGGAGCTGAGCCTCAGAGCCTCGAGTTTGTGAGTAACGCCTTGGTCTGGAGCCAGCTGCTAAAAAGCTCCCTGGCCCATGAAGAAGAGAAGTCGCCTCTGCACTGAAGCTAATCCTGTCAATGTTTATGGACTCATTTTGGGATCGCAACAACCTGACAACAACTGAGCGAGGTTAGAAAACAGAAGGATGTTTAGAAGTGCACTGTGTAGCTTTCCCATTGGAGGGTCTGCTTTTTTTCTTATCAGTAAATTGTGCCGTTTGGATTGAATTCTCCCTAATGAACTCTCTACTTCCACTAACTTTCAACACAATGCTTCTTGATTGGCATAAAACTCAAATTTATCCCATCAAATTAAGTCAAAATTAGAGAACAGTAAAAATCTGTCATATGCACGTTAAGCAAAACTGAAAATCCCGACTGCTGATATAAAATGATGTCCCACAGAGCAGGAGACTGTCAGGGGCGTCTTTCATGGGATCTCAAACCTGGTCCTCATTATAAAGCGTACAGGACGGTGTGTCAGGAGGGTCAGACTTCACCTTTGCCTTCTGTCACATAAAACACAGCTCTGGCACTGACGGCACCGATCATAAATGAGCTTTTAAAAGGCTCCTCTGACATTCGGATGCACTCACGATATCAGATGTATGGCTCTAATCAAGTTTTACGCTCTGCTAAAGCTGCACTGTGGAACTTCCTAGTTAGCAGTCGGCCTTCTAGAGATGTCCTTGTTTACCCTCGAATGTTCCACAGTGTGGCTTTAAATATATTCTCTTTATTCCAGTACTTGTGTTATTGTTGGGGTCATCTCCAGGGGAATATTCTGCTTTTTCAGTTGTCTGGATATGCAGGAATGTCCCATGGTATAATAAGTTAGGAGTGCATGTTAGCATGCTAGTTTTTATTAGCTTTACTGTCTTGGCAAAACATCCAGTTATGGAAAACCTGTTTTAGCGGTACAAATGCATGCAGAGAACACACACTGTGCACCGGGTGACCAAAGAGTGCCCGACAATGACATGGCCTCTATGTGGCCTTCAATAAAGCAAAGGACAGGTCAAACGGCCCTAAAGAAACCGTGGAAGAGAATAAGTGCTCCTGCAGAAGCCCCAGAGGAGAGTGTTTGCTCCTACAATAGGCCTAGAGGAGAGTGTGTGCTCCTTTAGAAGCCCCAGAGGAGAGTGTGTGCTCCTACAATAGGCCTAGAGGAGAGTGTGTGCTCCTACAGAAGCCCCAGAGGAGAGTGTGTGCTCCTACAATAGGCCTAGAGGAGAGTGTGTGCTCCTACAGAAGCCCCAGAGGAGAGTGTGTGCTCCTATAGAAGCCCCAGAGGAGAGTGTGTGCTCCTACAGAAGGCCGAGAGGAGAGTGTGTGCTCCTACAGAAGCCCCAGAGGAGAGTGTGTGCTCCTATAGAAGCCCCAGAGGAGAGTGTGTGCTCCTACAGAAGCTCCAGAGGAGAGTGTGTGCTCCTACAGAAGCTCCAGAGGAGAGTGTGTGCTCCTACAGAAGCTCCAGAGGAGAGTGTGTGCTCCTATAGAAGCCTCAGAGGAGAGTGTGTGCTCCTATAGAAGCCTCAGAGGAGAGTGTGTGCTCCTACAGAAGCCCCAGAGGAGAGTGTGTGCTCCTACAGAAGCCCCAGAGGAGAGTGTGTGCTCCTATAGAAGCCTCAGAGGAGAGTGTGTGCTCCTACAGAAGCCCCAGAGGAGAGTGTGTGCTCCTACAGAAGCCCCAGAGGAGAGTGTGTGCTCCTACAGAAGCCCCAGAGGAGAGTGTGTGCTCCTATAGAAGCCTCAGAGGAGAGTGTGTGCTCCTACAGAAGCCCCAGAGGAGAATGTGTGCTCCTACAGAAGCCCCAGAGGAGAGTGTGTGCTCCTATAGAAACCTCAGAGGAGAGTGTGTGCTCCTACAGAAGCTCCAGAGGAGAGTGTGTGCTCCTATAGAAGCCTCAGAGGAGAGTGTGTGCTCCTACAGAAGCCCCAGAGGAGAGTGTGTGCTCCTACAGAAGCCCCAGAGGAGAGTGTGTGCTCCTATAGAAGCCTCAGAGGAGAGTGTGTGCTCCTACAGAAGCTCCAGAGGAGAGTGTGTGCTCCTATAGAAGCCTCAGAGGAGAGTGTGTGCTCCTACAGAAGCCCCAGAGGAGAGTGTGTGCTCCTATAGAAGCCTCAGAGGAGAGTGTGTGCTCCTACAGAAGCCCCAGAGGAGAGTGTGTGCTCCTATAGAAGCTCCAGAGGAGAGTGTGTGCTCCTATAGAAGCCTCAGAGGAGAGTGTGTGCTCCTATAGAAGCCTCAGAGGAGAGTGTGTGCTCCTACAGAAGCCCCAGAGGAGAGTGTGTGCTCCTATAGAAGCCTCAGAGGAGAGTGTGTGCTCCTACAGAAGCTCCAGAGGAGAGTGTGTGCTCCTATAGAAACCTCAGAGGAGAGTGTGTGCTCCTATAGAAGCCTCAGAGGAGAGTGTGTGCTCCTACAGAAGCCTCAGAGGAGAGTGTGTGCTCCTACAGAAGCTCCAGAGGAGAGTGTGTGCTCCTATAGAAGCCTCAGAGGAGAGTGTGTGCTCCTATAGAAGCCTCAGAGGAGAGTGTGTGCTCCTATAGAAGCCTCAGAGGAGAGTGTGTGCTCCTATAGAAGCCCCAGAGGAGAGTGTGTGCTCCTATAGAAGCCTCAGAGGAGAGTGTGTGCTCCTATAGAAGCCTCAGAGGAGAGAGTGTGCTCCTATAGAAGCCTCAGAGGAGAGTGTGTGCTCCTATAGAAGCCTCAGAGGAGAGTGTGTGCTCCTACAGAAGCCCCAGAGGAGAGTGTGTGCTCCTATAGAAGCCTCAGAGGAGAGTGTGTGCTCCTACAGAAGCCTCAGAGGAGAGAGTGTGCTCCTATAGAAGGCCGAGAGGAAAGTGAAGCCCCAGAGGAGAGTGTACTCCTACATAAGCCCCAGAGGAGTGTGTGTGGGCCGCTGAGGCTGTGTGCGGCATGAGTGTCACAGATGTTACTTTCGGTGAGAGATGAAGTCTGCAGAGATGAACAGCTGCGACTGCACAAAGTTTGAGCTGCAAATGAACTGTAAAATTTTGGAAACCGTCTGTACCTGGTACTTTTGTGTATCACCCCAAGAATAAAGTAGAGGGAAGGACAGGAAAACCAGAGAAAACCATCCCACCCACCTGCCCCAGCCATTCACACTGTGCCTTTTGTCATGGTGCTGCTGCTCGTGGTTAAGGTTAGAATCAATCTCCGGGAAATGAATGGAATGTCCCCAAGAGGCGTGTTATGTCCCCCAGAACTTAGATGGGTGAGTATGGTGTATTCATGTGACAGATTCAATATTATATCCGTGTGTGTGTGTGTGTGTGTGTGTATGTGTGTATGGGCGTGTGAAAGCGCATTTCCAGTTATCGTCCCTGTTTGAGGACATCTCTTTAGCTCCACACATAAGCGATAAGAAAAATTACACTGTCAGGGCTTATCAGTGCATCGTGCATGTGTGCGTTCTGTGGAGGACACGCTTTTTGTTCCACATATGTCCGTGGATAGCTGTATTTTTGATTTATTTTTTAACGTCTTCTCTGCCCAAACGCGCCCACACACAGACTGGTTCCAGCTGATGTATCTATCGCCAGTGCCACACATAAACCGCACAGGAAAAGAAGAAACCAGGAAGTGGAAATATGGACAAATATGCCCTTGGAGGTCAGATCTCGGAACGACGTAATCTCAGATGTTGAACTCTGGACCAGTTCAGTCATCAAATTGGAAATGCAAGATTCAATAATGTAATAAATACAAGGAAAGTGCTCATATCAGCCCAAATTAAGATCCAGTTGAGTTAATTTAGTGACCCGGACAGTGTTACTACATTAACAGTTAATAAAGCAACATTTGAGAGGGAATTTAGGCTTTTGTTCCCGTTAGCGATGTGTGCAGGAGCAGAAGGGACCAAACACAGGATTTTATAACTCAGACTCTGAAATAGGGCTCTTGGAAACATATCGGCTATCGGCCAAAATCTTGCCGATATGGGCCCATATTCCACGTGGACATGTTTTACCTTGTTCTAAAGCTCAGACTCTCTATATTCTGCCCATTTAATCCAATTTGCAGACAGATAAATGTCCTCATATGTGGCGCCGCCTCAGTATTTATCTGAGGAGTCATTTGTCTGTGTCCATCCCGCCCCTGAACGCATCACCATGTGCGTTTGTTTACAGCTGCAGCCGTAGATCCGTGTACGCACATATACGGTCCATGTGTGCACAACACTGAGATTCTCTTCTTTTTACAGACGATCGGTTTCAGTCTGGATTAAAAGGACAGTTCTTAGTGCAGACTTGTGATCTGAGAGGAGCCTGTGTGAGGCTGAGTGTTGAAATTTGTCGGTTTTGAAGCTCGTTTTGGCTCTTTCTCATTGGTTAGCGATTAGCTGCTGTAGCTCGCACACATAAACAAGGTGTTTTTTTCTCTTCTATTAGTGACTGTAAAGTGACTATAGTGGCCGTATATATGTTACTGGACACGCATTGATATGTAAATGAGCTGTGAATAGAGGTGTGAATTATCGGCATTCAGCATATCATTAATTACGGTGGCGCACACGCATTTACCGCTAAAAGCTAATAGCGATAGTTTACTTACAGTACTTTCTTTACTGGCTAGAATGTCATACAAAAATGTCATTAGGCCGACATACTGTCTTTAAATATGACGTAAAGAGGCAGAATAACAATAAATGTTGCCTAAATAAACCGAAAATCCAATAGAGCCAAACCTGAGTTTTATAAACAATTGAAGATTTACAGTGATTTTTTACATCATAAATATATTGGTGATTATATCGGCTATCGCAAGCTCCAACTCCCATATTATCGGTATCATATCGGCCACAACAAAATCCATATCGGTCGGGCCCTACTCTGAAATGTTCTCAGAGTTTCCAAGTAGAAATTCAGAGATTACGGCAAGAACGCACCAACAGGAAGTGATGGGAAGAACATATAGTTACAGAATACTAAATACTGGCATTAAAATGTATTTGGTAACGTTTTCTGACAGTCAGAGAACTTTTCTGAATAAGTTTACATCACGTTGCATTATATTTTCGTGTAAAATCATGACATGTACTCATGAACAGCTTTATTGTTGTTTCATTGTTTGTTGCATTATTTTGGGCTAATTAGAGATGCTATAATGATACTGTATATGAAGTACTGTCAAGTATTCCTTTTAATTTAGGAATGTATCTGTATTCTGAATAAATGAATGAGAAATTAATTCAGCTCCTCAAAAGTATTCAGAATATGTATTTTTGGTAAAGGTACAATAGGGCGCATTCGTGTTTTAGAATTAGAGCGGGGTTCTGTATAAATTCTGTATAAATTCTGCAGGAGGTTCGCAGTTTTTGAAAGAAATCTCCTGACTTATGATCCGCAAATGTTGAATCTTATCACGATTTGTTTGGGATTGGCTCCACAACTTTGTCATATTTATTTTATAGCTTAAAAGGTGCACTGTGCAACTTATTGATCGCCGTTACCTACTTTTTTCTATGGATAACTGATAACTAATCAAAGTCAATTAAATACTATCAATCAATTCAAATACTGTCTAATACATTACTAAATTTTAAATACTAATAAAATACAACACTAAATACAATACTAAATACAATCAATCAATTAAATCCTGTCCCATTAAACTGTAGACTTTTAACTGTATGTTTTAATTGTACTTAATTTGTTGTTGTAAGGTGGCTTTGGGTGTCCAGAAAGGCGCCAAGTAAATAAAATGCATTATTATTATTATTATTATCATTATCATTATCATTATCATTATCATTATCATTATTATTATTATTATCATTATCATTATCATTATCATTATCATTATCATTATTATTATTATTATTATTGTCATTTCTCTGCCTGGAATATTCCACAGTAGGACATTAAACAGCTGTGTGTTACATATATTCAGTTACAGGCATAGAACTATAATAAAATGTGGAAGATGATATTGTTTTCAGTGGCTTGTGCTCATTGGCGCATGGGCCCAAAAAAAGTTCTCTTCCGCATTTACTTCCACAAACTTCCTCCCACCCATGTGATGTCTGTAACGTGCACGGAGCGGAGTTTTTGGACCAATCAGAGCAAGAGCGAGAGTCTTACAAAACTAACTTTTAGGCGCTTTGAGGATTAAAAGATTTGAAAACATTTATGTGAAAATAGAAAATAATCCCCACAAAATCTGACCTTTGTGAAAGTTGTGGAAGCCCTGTCAGCCGAACACGGGCAGTCTGAATTCCCCAAAAATGCAATGTGCTTTCATGGGAGAAATCTTTCCTAGAACGGAAGGGGAACGTCTTATCCAGTTTTTATTATAGATCCGTGGTTAAAGGCGGTTTTATAGCTCAAAAAACAGGCATTCTGACTGTGAGCGGGTCGCCTCTCCACAGATCTGACCTGTAACTTGGTCTGGTTTGGCCTCCATGAAGCTAGAAAGGTTTAATACCAAACTGTGGCATTCAATTCAACAGAGAGAAAAGCATTTGACGGACTTTCCACCAGAAACGTTACAAAATCCACCTTTAAAGTCCTTCGAACTCACAGCAATCACGTTTTTGGGGTTGAATAATGGCACCACTTTCTGAAGCTATTATGATAAAATCATTTTACTTTTGTTTGTTTATGCTGACAGAGAAGAGGCAGAACTTTGTGCCAGATTTTGTTTCATGTGGATAGGCCCAGTAACTGCAGCGATAAACCATAAATCAGGTCCACAGATCTTGATTCTGATTCCACCATAGAAAATCCGTTGCCTAAAACAGTTGTCATTCCACTCTCGTCTGAGCAGGTGTCTCGACTTCAAAATGAAAGCAGAGATTTAGTCACAAACAGATTCAGTTTTCCAGGCAGCCATTTTGTGAAAGCAGCAGGTGCGGCGGGTCTGTGGAGGTGGAGTGTGGATTTCAAAGAGGAACCGGCTGGAACACGTACGAAGGGAGCCAGTTTAAAGAGAATACGAGAGGGTTTCATGTTTTCCTAATTATGCTTTGGTTTTGTGGGATTGTACCTGCCGTTTTACATCAGTTAAAAGGCACATTGTGGAACTTTTCTGGTGGAGGGTCCTTCAAATGCTTTTCTCCATGCAGATCTTATTTCTTTGTCTGGAAGGTCTCACATTGTCTTCATGGAGACCAAACCAGACCAAGTTACAGGTCAGATCAGTCAGAATGTCTGTTGTTCTAGGTATTTTTGAGCTATAAAACCATCTGCAATTGAAGAAATGTAAAGTAGAGCTGTTTAATGTCATACTGTGGAACATTCTGAGCAGAGCAGTGACATCTCCATAGAAACAAGCAGGTGATGGACACACTATATTACAGAGAATGGATTCTTGTGAGCGTTAAGACATGTTAGAAGGTTCTAACCTCCTCAAAAACATACCTGCAGAGTTGTGTTTTGTTTCATTCACACATGTTGGCGTAATCCTGGATTATTAGTCTTCAACAAAACTAAAAATGCTCTGTTCCACCTTGTGATCTCATGACGGGGTATTTTTCAAGTTAACCATCAAGTCAAGTTGGTCTTAAACGATTTTAAAATGTGCAACAAAAAGCACACACCAAAGACTCGAGGAGAATCTGATTTTAAATCTCCAATCGCAAAGACTGCAGTGGGATACGGCTGTGTGAAACAGGAAATAAAACTGTGAGCGCGATCACGTCAGCTGTTTCCTGTTTACAGTTTGAGTTTAGATACAAGTCAAAACTGTGTTATTATTTGTGAAATGTGATGCAATACTTCAGGTACAGGATTTTTGAAGCACAAAAGATTTGCGATGAAGTCCAGAGCAAGGAGAGTCTCGATCTCTAATCTGCAGCTTCAGTGAATAATAAAGTCTTTATTTTCACTATATCTCGAGTTTGTATCTTGCGTCTCTGTGTCCGTCGCTCCTCTGCCCCTGACACTCTGTTTTATCGGCTGTTTCCATAGGTTTACTGATGTCTGGTGGTTACGATCTGGCATTGACACCACACACGAGGAGCACAGCGGCTTCAAAATCGCACACAGAGACAAAAAGTCGGGTCACGCCTCCCTGAACTCGGGAAGAAGAAATCGCAGCAAAAGTCGGGCAAATTCTCCTGTAGTAGAGATTGCCGATTCCAAATCTGAAATTATCCAAATGATTCTAGTGAAGGTGTGTGGAGGTTATAAACACACTGGAGCACTTCCTGTATTACTGAATTACATCACAAGGTGGAACAGAGTGTTTTTCGTTTCAGAGAAGAACACAGAATACAGGATTTGTGTGTTAAACATGAATGAAACAAAACACAACTCCAGGTCTGTTTGTGATGAGGAAACAACATTATAACACAGCGGTAGATCAGAAAATAGCGTAAACGAACCCTTTAAAGTGGATCACATGCAAAGATCTTATGCGCGATGATTGACAGCTGAGGAATTAAGAAATGGGACTCGGCCGTAATGGCAGGACACACGGCGGTCAGTGACAGCAGCAGAGAGGATACACAAAGATAATGTGGTCTGACGCAGAGGTCGAACGTCACGCCCACACTGACCAGAGGAGAGCATGATGTTGTGATGTTAGGCTGATGAGAGAATGAGTCAAACACCAGTCATACAGCACTCCCCCTCCTTTTCTGTTTGATTTGATTCTGTCTTATAAAAGGAGCTGTACGTATCCTGCTCTCCTACTGGTTGAAAAAGGTACTGCAACCACAACTCAACCTGTCTTGCCAGTCCCCTAAATGTGCACGATGCAACTTTTTCGAGTAGAGGGTGGAGTACAAAAGCGTTCAGAAATATTTGTGTGCATATCTGGGAAATCTGTGCATATTTGGCTGTAGTTGAGCATAAAATAAGTATTCGTAAATGTGTTGTGTGTATTTTATCCATCAGAATACGAACTGAAAAGTTACGACATCAAGAATTACAACCACAAAATGAAAATTTATGATTACTTTCTTCACTTTCTTCAGGACGAATATGAATTCATAGATGCAACTCGACTCAAAAATACGTCATCACTTCACAGATGTTATTTATCGAGCAGGAGAAACATCGATCGAGATGCATAAGGACTGAACCAGGACTAAACCAGAACTGAACAAGGACTAAACAAGGACTAAACAAGGACTAAAACAGGACTAAACCAGGACTAAAACAGGACTAAACCAGGACTGATCCTAGTACTGAACCAGGACTAAAACAAGACTAAACCAGGACTGATCCCAGGACTGATCCCAGGACAGGACTTAACCAGGACTGAACCAGGACTAAACCAGGACTGAACAAGGACTAAACCAGGACTGATCCCAGGACTAATCCTAGGACTGAACCAGGACTAATCCAGGATTAAACAAGGACTAAACCAGGACTGATTCCAGGACTGAACCAGGACTAAACCAGGACTGATCCTACCACTGAACCAGGACTGATCCAGGACTGATCCAGGACTAAACCAGGACTGATCCAGGACTAAAACGGGACTAAAACAGAACTAAACCAGGACTAAAACAGGACTAAACCAGGACTAAAACAGGACTAATCCAGGACTAAACCAGAACTGATCCCAGGGCTAAAACAGGACTGATTCCAGGACTAAACCAGGACTAAACCAGGACTAAACCAGGACTGATCCAGGACTAAAACAGGACTAAAACAGAACTAAACCAGGACTAAAACAGGACTAAACCAGGACTGAAACAGGACTAAACCAGGACTGATCCTAGGACTGAACCAGGACTGATTCAGGACTAAAACAGAACTAAACCAGGACTAAACCAGGACTGAAACAGGACTAAACCAGGACTGATCCTAGGACTGAACCAGGACTAAACCAGGACTAAACCAGGACTGAAACAGGACTAAACCAGGACTGATCCTAGGACTGAAACAGATGTCTCTGTGAGAAGCGCTATACAAATAAACACTTACTTACTTTTGTCACACGTTTAAAAATGATTTGAAAGTGAAAAACCCTGTAGTGTGTGGCGCCTTTAAAGCTCACAAGAGTCAATTTGGAGTAATACGGGACCTTTAACTTTATATGACGCTTTAGCTACTGCAGAGAAACATAAAACCACAAACATAATGAATAATGGTGAAACAGCCGTTGGACTTAACTGTCCCTGAAACGCTAAAACCACAACATCATTTAAACAGGCTGGTTAATAGTGCACGGCGGTCTCAAAGGAGACTCTTAGCTGTGAGTCTAATTAAAAAGTAGTTAGCACGTCTGAGAAGCCAAGTGAGGACAGCGCCTTTAATCATCCCCATACAACTGCTGAACCTTTTCCTTTTCTGTGTATTTACTGATAGAATTAGCATTTTTATATTGTACAGTTAAACCTCGCTGGTTCACTGACAGCAGGCAATTTGTCTTACGGAAAGAAGCCGTCGACCAAAAACTATGGGCGAAATTAAAAAGTATATGAATATTTAAAGCTACAATGTGTGGAAATACAAAGTTCAAATCTTAGTTGCATCTACTTGAGTCACTTTTTAAAACATTTCCGGGAGTAGTTTTTGGACGTCATACTTTGAAACGTGGACTGTGTAACTTTTCGGTTGGTCTGTTACCTTCTTGTTTCTATAAATGTGTCATTGCTTAGCTTCGAATGTTCCACGGTATGACTTTAAACAGCTCTGCTTTACATTTATTCAATTACAGGTGGTTATAACTCAAAAATACCTAGAAAAACTGAAAAAAGCAATCTGACCTGTAACTTAGTCTGGTTTGGTCTCCTTAACTCCTGCTTGAGTAATATTTTTATTGAAGTAACAGAATTCCATTTAATATTTTGTCAGTATTAAATCAACTACAGACAATAAACCTGTGTCTTAGGCCCTGTTTACACGTACACAGATATTTTTAAAAACAAATATTTCCCTCGCTCCGTTTTCCGAAATAACATCGTGCACACAGCATCGTTTTCAAAAAAGTTTCCGTTGACATGAACCCGCAGAAATACGCCGTCGAGCGATGACGGTTGTCAAAGTAACAGCAGTGATGACCGCGACATCCTAAAATTTTCACGCCACTCCTCCGGGACAATCACTTCATTTTCAAAATGATCCCACCAGACAGCGGTGCGCCCACGTCGGACCCAAAAATGGCGACGTTGGCGGTGACGGTGACTGAGTCTTTGAGTCGTAAGAGAGAAAATTGTTGACCGCTGAGCTTCATTCGTCTCTTCCTCGATATGAAACATCAGCTGTGCAAATGCAAACACATGACAAGTGTTTGCAGCAGAAGTAAAGCGACTGCTGCTCTGATGCTTCCATGATCATCACCAGAGAAAAACGTTTAACACTGGTCACACTTTGGCGCGTCAGCTGCCTAAAACGACGTTTACGTCACTTTACACACAAACATGAAACCGTAGTTTTCCAAAATCTCCACTTTAGCCAGAGTTTTTAGAAAGATTCGTTTTCAGAGGCAAATTCTCTGTTTGCGTGTAAAAGATGGGTACAAACAAAGGAAAATTTCTTCATTAAAAAAAAAATCCGTGTACATGTAAACGGGGCCTTACTTGAGTAGTAGTTCTCCCAAATACTTTTCTACTCTTACTTCAGTCATTTCTTGGACCACCACTGTAGGTTTACTTGACTAATATTATTTTGAAGTATTGTTGCTATTAATTAAGTGAAATTCTTGGCTCCCTTGGCAACCCACCTGTGGTTAAAGCCATACTTTGGAACATTATCTGTGGAGACACAGAATGTGGAATATTACAACATCTCATTTCAGGAGTCAGATTTGTGGAAATGCAGTTACTTTTTACTATTATGAAAGAGCTAGATTTGCTAAAACAGTGTATTAATGCTCTGAGTCTCCCCCTCCCTTTGCTCCTCTTGTTAAGTCACTCCCCATTCAGAGCGCTACCCCAACCCAATCCCTGTCCATCCCACTAATGAAACTACTACATATCACATCAGGTTTGTAAAGTTGTTGTTAACAGTTTTGTTTCATGTGTTTGTATATTTATTACTGCTGTCAATCGATTAAAATATTTGTGTTTAATTTCATGAATGTCATAGTTAATTCGAAATTAATCGCACATTTTTCTCCCTTGAATCATCCTTTAATACTCTTGTCAATATAGAAAAGTGGATAGGCTTGTTGCAAATGTTTTTTATTGCGAACCATAACAATTTTCAGTGAGACAACTTTATGCTCGACTTTATGGATATAATAACAGCTCGGAGCAGAGAGGACAGCCAGAGGAGAGAAGCTGCTAAACTAAACTTCTGTCGCTGTCCACAGTCCTTATCGAAGGTAAGCGCGGATTTGCTTATATTTTGATTTTATTTTGTGTTTTCCTCGTGTGAGTAACATTAGCGCACCTGACAGAGCTTGAAAAGCAAAGTCGTATGTGTTCGTGTGTTTTGGCCCACCTCCTCCAACCAGAACTTCTCCATTTCGTACAAATTCTGTATGTGGCTTATGATAGCGGCTCTGGATGGAGCTTCCTAGGTCCAGTCGTTGGATGCGATGTGAATGATCTCAGTTAGAAACCTCATCCTCCACAATGTAAAAGTGGCCAGCCATTTGGCTATGGCCGCAGTAAGTTTGTTTTTAGTTGCGGTATCCACGTACCTGCGTCAAAATCGTGGATCTATTAAAATACGGTCGAAAAAAATTGGTCGAAATCCATCCAGTGCCATCTGGTCATGACGTGGAAGAGTTTTTCTAACATGAGCAGTGGCCACAGCTTATGAAAAAACAAGTTCACTAGGTCACAAAGAGCGTTAATCTCACGATAAAAGAATTAACGCCGTTAAAATTGTTTTGCGTTAACTCGATAATAACGCAATATTTTTGACCGCAATATTTACAGAGAATTGTCGTGTGGGAGCATTTGTGACAGAGAGAAATCAATAACCATAAAGAGAAATCAAATAGAGCCCAGGAGAGATACATGGATGATATCGAAAACCACTTCAGACTTTTTGGATGACAGAACATTATAACATGGTGGAAAGGTCGAAATACTCAGACTCTCGGTTTTTCTATACCTTATCCATTATTTAAGCTGACATGGTAAAAGTGGAGAGCCAGGTGTCCACTGTAGTTTGAGCAGCCTGAATAATGCAGCGCACATTGGGTTTTAAACTTTCATAGAGTGAGTACTTTCTCCACTCCGCACTTCAGCAGGAGCCGTCTCAGTCCTGCCTCTTCATCTGAGAATACATCTAGGCACGAATAGACAAGAGACGACAGCGAAAGCACCTGCAGCTAAGAGTCTGAATCTAAAGGGCTCATTTTACGCTATTTTCTGATCGTCATCGCAAAGTAAAGTGCTCCACTGTGTTTTTAAACTCCAGACACCTTCACTTGCCACGATAAACGCGCGTTACATCATGCATTGTGAGATAGCACTGTAAAATACCGTAGTTTCTGCTCATTTTACGTCGCATTTGGGTAATAAATAATGCAAAAGCTACTGACAGGGTTGCCTTTTATCATCCAATCAGGAACACTGGTATAAAGAGAGCTAAAAGAAGGCTAAAAGTTCAAACTAAAACTGTTCCTGACTCATGGTTTCAAAAGTAGCATCTATCTGCTTTCTTTCGTGAAAACACAGGTGTCCATCAAGGGAGGACTCATAATTTAATACATACAGTACTGTGCAAAAGTTTTAGGCAGGTGTGAAAAATGCTGTAAACAAAGAATCCTTCCAAAAATAGAAATAATGATTGTTTTTATCAGTTTCCAAAATGCAACGTCTTTAAGAACTCTCTTCAGCGTAAAGATGCAGAAGAAGTTGTGTTGGTGATGGTCTGGCCCCACAGTGTGTCTGGGATTAACATGAAGAGACAGAAGGATGTGAGGAAGCTCCATCCACACAAGATCTGGGCTTAGTTCTTCAACATGTTTGGAACAACCGACCAGCCCAGTTCCTTCACAAACTGTCTGCAAGTAAACCTAGAAGACCTTTTGTTCATTCACTGTGTTTTGTTGATTGATGAAAATAAATGAACACTTCCATTTTTGAAGGAATTCCTAGTTTACAGCATTTTTTCCACACCTGCCTATAACTTTTGCACAGGACTGTATATAGAATATACTTCAATAAACAAGACCTGCTTTGTCACTTGACTCTTGCACATTCTCATAAAATTACTATTGTTATCTTGTCAGTATTTCATGAATCAATAGGCTCTAGTCACATTTACATCACAAATCAGGAAGACATTCGGAAACATGCGATGACATGCTTCTGTCGGGCTCTGTTCACGGTAGCAAGTCTGAGAAACTCAAGGAAAAAATGAGAAAATGTCCTAGTTTTCTTCATCTCCCTGTCATTGTAGCGTTCCGTTATGTTCGCCAAATCAACAATTCCAACTTTACCTCAGTTTTCATCACTTCTGCAGTGACACACAACTCCGAGTGCACTGGATACATTAGAAGAGACGAGGATGCCAAATTCAAGATGATTCCAAATGGCACGTACGTATACAGTCTTCATTTTACCAACCATCACATTTACTTCAGTGGGTTTGGTCACAGTCGGTCGAGCCCAGTGTCGGGAACTACACCGGAAGTCGTCATCGTCATTTGTGGCCATACCGGCTCGTCAAAGCCTGATCCCATCAGATCTCAGAGGCTCAGCAGGGCCTGGTTAGTACTTGGATGGGAGACCACTGGGAATTCCAGGTGCCACAGTGGGGCGCCAGACACGTAGTGTCCTTAGGCAAGACACTTCACCCACATTGCCTAGTATGAAAGTGGTGTGTGCGTGAGTGTTGGTGGTGGTCGGAGGGGCCGATGGTGCAGATTGGCAGCCTTGCTTCCATCTGCCCCAGGGCAGCTGTGGCCCAGCTGTGCAGCTGTGGCTATAATAGTAGTTTATCACCACCAGGTATGGAGTGAATGAATAATGAACTGTAAAGCGCTTTGGGTGTCTTGAAAAGTGCTATATAAATACAATGATTAATTAATTAATTAATCACGTCTTTCCAAACGTCTTCCTGGTTTGTGACGTAAGTGTGAATAAATAAAGTAGAGCAAAAATTCTGACCGCAAACCAATCAGTGAGCATGGGAAAAGCTCGTGGGCGAAGTTTGAGAATATTTTCAGATGCGCTGTTGGCTAATACCAGAGGATATGTCACACCCTGAGGTAGATGTCTGCTGTTTTTGGCTCATAAAATGTCAGAGAAAAGTTACAGATTACAAAAGCGGCAACAAATATATTTAGATTATGTCAGCCTCGGCAGAGATCTGCTAACTGCATGAAAAAGACTGTTGGCGCACTGCTCACAATGGCACAGGTAGGTTTACTGCCATATTGTGGAACATCATTAGCAAAGCAGTAACACTTCCATGGAGAAAAGCAGATGGTTGGAAAGTTAATTTAAAGTAAAGTCAGTTTAAAGCACTCTGCTAAATATATGTGTTTTTATATTTTGTAATCAAATCCTCAAAGTAGTCTTTCTTTGCTTTGTTATTTAACTTAAGGGACAGTTTGGAATTTTGGACATTTTGTGTTGGAGACGTACGGAGACACTTTTTTAAATATTCCATCCAGTCCTTGCATTTGGAGAGGTCGCTGGTGCTAAGTGTCTTGCTTATAACACCAGACTGTCGATGTAAATGTCTTTTAGAAATAAAACCAAATTGCATTTGAAGGATTTATGTCTGAGCAGCAGCAGTGAGTTGTATTTCCTGATAAAAAGCTCGGACTGATATATGAGAAAATAGTCCCTCAACATCCGACGATTCATGCGATGCAAGGTTAGTTTTATTTCAAACATTATTCTATTAACACTAGCGTAGGGCGGTATCCAAATTTTGATACCATTAAACCATTTTACTGGGGTATATATGGTATTCCTGTGACTAATTAAGAATTATTTTGTAGCTGCACCTAAACCATTCAGAAACAAAATAGCTGCATTATATTTGAAGATGAGGCACAAGATCTGATCAAACCAAACTTTGCAGCACGTTCGATCGCATCAGCATCAGTTCACGAGCTGTTTATATCAGCGCTTATACTGTATGCAAATGAGCCATGCGGTTTTAAGTTTAATTTCTGTAAAACATAAGCAAATGTGCGCAAAGCTGCATTAAACACATTGTTACACAAAGTAGATAATGAGTGGAGCACCAGAAAAGTAGAGCGGTGGTTAAGAGGACCAATCACAGCCCTTACTGTCTGCGTCCTTTTAACGCATAGTTAGAAAGTTTCGGAGGTGCACAGTGGTCTACTCACATGCTGTGCGGCTTTACCGTCTCCATGAAAGTCTGACTTCGCCCTGAAGCGGGAACTTTCTTCTCTTCAGCGCGTCCCCTCTCGACTCTCACCGTTCAATAAAACGTCTCCATCGCAAACTTTTCGGCTCAACATCACACACAAAGCATCAGTCAGGTTTTTTTCTTCTTCCTCGCTGCGTGTGGATGGAAATCTCCGAGCGTAACGACGTTTGAAGAGGAGAGAGAGCGGAGGGGAGAAAGTCCATGCTATAGTTTTAGGTCCTTATGCAATCAACACATTCACATGGACAGTCTGGTGTAATAATAGTTTTGCCTCGGGTGCTCTGTGGAGTGGGTAAGACTGTTTTTAGTGGCACTTTGGCCACTGACATGCACTAGCCTAGCACAAGCAACCTCTCCAAATACAAGGAGTGGATGGAATTTTTAAAAAAAGCGTCTCCAACACTCTGGCTCACAAGGAAATGAGGTCCAAAATTCCTTAACTTATACATAATTTCATATAGTTTACTTCATTTACGAGTCTTTCATAAGTATCTAAAATGTAAAAAGTAGTCCAAAAAAAAAAAAAAACTTGTATGAGGTGTGTCCAAACATCTGACTGGTAGTGCATATATTAGAGTTTTTAAATACTATCATGATTCTTCGTTTCAGCTGCACACACTGTTTTTGGTCTGCGTAAAACTCCATTCACGTCAGTTCATCGGAGCGTGGCCCTGACTCAGCCCTATCAGGATAAATACGTTCTGTACAAACACTTTTGCAGATTTGCATTTTCCGCCCAAAGGAGCTTCAAGTTGGAAGCAAAGCAGAAAAAAAAACATCTTACCTGGATCCGTCTTCGTTCTTATCTCTCGCTCTTATCCATCTGATCTGCAAACAACCAAAGGAAATGTGTGTTGGCAAAGCGTGTTATCTTAGCATGGAGGTGATGAAACCGAACGCTATGCTCCACTTTAAAGGGTACATCTTCTAACTCATCTTTGGGGAAATAAGACATCCTGCTGCTGCATATATGCGATATGAAATGATGCAAAAAATCATGTTAAACTGACATTTCAGCGTTCTACACTATCCATTAAACTGAGTCTCTCCGAGGTTGGAACAGTATTACACTTCACTGAGGTGTTATTTATTCCATAACATCTACATCGCATGTTGTTTTGAAAATGCAATAATCGCCAAAACAACATATGAAAATATTTAATACATTTCACTTTCGTTTTTTTTCCCCCTTGATGCTGTGTCCCTCTCACCCTTCGCTCTCTGTGTTAAGTCACTCCCCGTTCAGAGCGCAATCACAACACTATCAGTGCACATCCCACTAATGAAACTACTGCACATCGCGTCAGGTTTGTTAAGTTATAGTATTGTTTTGTATCATGCTTTTGTATTTTTATGGAGAATTGTCATATGGGAGCATAGGTGTTGTAGGCTTGACCATGGAGCCTTGTACAGAATCTTACAGCAAAGTGTACACTACAAAAAGGATTTTCTACCATAGTTAAACTGACTTGAATTAAGCAGATTCATCTTAAAAGATCAATTTTAAGATTTTTTTTTACTTAAGATGAGATATTTTTTTACTTGTTTCAAGATATTCCATCCTGATTTATCTTATCTCGATATTACAACTTATTCTAAGCACTTTTTTTTATATTAAATCAAGCCAGGTTAAGCCTCTTTAACTTCCTTCTCAAACTAATAAGGTGAAAAATCTTGCCATAAATACTTGAAACTAGTGTTTTCTGCTTGGAACAAGATTCATATTTCGTCTTGTTTTAAGAAAACTTGGTAAGTGAAAATTTCTTACTGCACTGGCAGATAATTTCACTTAAAATAGGGCATTTTTACCTCAAAATTGTTTTTTTTCTTCTTATTTTTTGATAGGCTTTTTTGCAGTGTAAGGAAAAGGCCCCAGAAGAGATCACTACATTACTCAAAACATGCATGGATGACATGCCTACAATCAGGCATGTTTTTGATGAGGGAATAATGTTATAACATATATAACATAATAAAAAAACACATTAGATAAAAAAAAGTAGGTGCAGGAAGAGGCAAACTCCACAAAAGGGCACATATTAAAGCCTCCACCTTATGAATACATTCAAATGGAACATTATCTACTCACGTAATAAGGGTGTTTTTCTGAATTCAAGCAACATTAGATTTAGTTTCTTATTTTAAGTGCAAAGAGTTGTTTTGTTATCTTAAAGCTGCATTGTGTAACTTTTCTGGGAGAGGGTCTGTCAAATACTTTTTTCCATGTAGATGTTATTGCTTTGTCTGGAATGTTTCAGAGTATGGCATTAAACCTTTCTGGAGATCAAGTTACAGGTCAGATCTGTGGAGAGGCGACCCCGCTCACAGTCAGAAAGTCTGTTTTTCTAGGCATTTTTACAGTAAGGAAAAGCTGTTTAATGTCATACTCAGGAACATTCCAGGCAGAGCACTCAAATCTCCATAGAAACAAGCAGGTGAGGTGACAATTCATCTAGCAGAAAAGTTACACGATGCATCTTGAAGTGTAGCCAGATGTATTCTCATAGTCTGAGTAGAAAAAGGCGTGTTGCATTAGTGGATCATTTTACTTGTCAGGGGACATTTACTCAGATCATCATGGTGTAATTGAAGTCATCTCGACTTGGCTGGATGTTTTTGTGTGTGTGTAGTACATCCTCTCATACCATAATTACTCCTGTGGGCCTGTCCCCAGGAAACAAAAGCTGGCTCAAAGTTCCTCTCTGTCAGTAGCCCATAAATTAACCATGAAATGTCCAGCATTTAAATTCAAATAGTTTGTGAGCGCAGCCTGTATACAAACTGTGCCTTTGAGAAGCCATTAGGGAAATGTTTTTACCGCACCTGCATTTGAAACATTTCCATAATGTCCTGGTCTCCTCGTGTGGTCTGTCCCTCCTCCACAGCGTCTCATAAGTGGCTCTGAAATGTCCATCTGGCCCATTCATTAGAGCCATTAGCACGCAGCTTTAGCCAACATCAAAAACTACGAGAGGGACCCACTCCAGTCGATCTGCCCGGATTCACAACCAGCTCCGGATTCAAAAAGTCTCATTTTAGACTCAAAATAAAACCGCACTGGAACTTTTCTTTTGCCTATTGTCCCACTGTAAACACATTAAAATTTCTATATTACACAAAACTGACTCTTGTGAGCTTTAAGTCATGTTATCATGTTCTTATCTCCTCAAAGACATACTAGGAGTTCTGTTTCGTTTCATTAACATGTTTGAGTAACCCTTTATTATTAGTCTATACGTAAGTAAGTTCTTATTTATAGAGCGCTTTTCACAGAGCATTATTCACTCCATACCCGGTGGTTATAAACTACTATTGTAGCCACAGCTGCCCTGGGACAGACTGACAGAAGTGAGGCTGCTGATCTGCACCACTGGCCCAATACTAGACAATTCATACTAGACAATGTGCCTTGTCTAAAAACACAACCATTTATTATTATTATTATTATTATTATTATTATTATTATTATTATTATTATTATTATTATTATTATTAATTTATTTTTTGCGACTGGCGCCCCCCTGTGGCACCTCATTTTCCAGTGGTCTCCCGTCCAAGTACTAACCAGGCCTGGTCTTGCTGATCTTCTGAGATCTGACGGGATCAGGCTTTGACGAGCTGGTAGTCCGTCTACATCTCCAAAGCTCAAAATGCTCTGTTCCACCTTATGATGTCATGAACTGGTAGTTTTCAAGTGAACAGCTCCTTTTTACGTTTACTTCAGTAGAGATTGGCAATTCCAGGGCTGAAATGATCCAAATGATTCTAGTGAAGGTGTATGGAATTTAAAAACAAAGTGGAGCACTTTCTCTATTACCACATGACAGGTGGACATGAGGTGGAACTGAGTGTTTTCAGTTTGGGAGAAGAACTCGGTCTAAATGTGCAGGGTTTGTGTGTTAAACATGTGTGAACGAAACAAAACACAACTTTGGGTATATTTGTGATGAAGAAACTTTATCACATAGATCAGAAAATAGCGTAATATGGACCCTTTAAACAAGCAGGTGTTTTCTCCAGGCCAAATAACAAGTCAGATCTGTGGAAAGGCGACCCCCTTCAAAGTAGGAATACATAGATCTACAACTAGTTCATTTTCAACAGTTACATTTCACATTATTTTTCACAACTCTCCTGACATCACTGCAGATGGTAATGCTTCCTTATACAAATCTCAACTTTCAGAACATGATAAAACTCATAACATATTTACCACAAATAAAACTAACGAACTTCCTATAGTCCTGTTATATCGTGCGGGCATATTAGTCACTCTAGTCCACCTGGGGCTCTCAATGTAATGTTCCCTTTTAAGGCTTTAATCAGAACATAATGAATAATAAACACACAGGGATTATGTGCTTTAGCTTTGGAATTAGCTGCAATAATGGCCACGCTCATGATGAATAAATGGAACGCAGTGAAATGATGTCAACTCTGTGCCCCGGTTTATCTGTATGTGGATTTATGTAATATTCCTACTGCGTTTTCTGTTAATGAGAATTTAGGACAAAAACACATTTCCATAATGAGGAAATAACAGCAGCAGCAGCAGTAGTAGTAGTAGTAGTAGTAGTAGTAGTAGTAGTAGTAGTAGTAGTAATAGTGCTAGTAATAATAACTTTCACTATCCTCCGTCCTTTCTTCTTAGACTCTTCTACTTCCTTTTTGTTCGCTGTCCTGTAAAGTCTTGTCTCTCCTCTCACTCCTTCCCTCCATCCATTCTCCCTGTCCTTTTCCTCCACTCCCTCCTTTTTTCTCTCCTTCCTCACCCCTTTCTCTCTCCTCCTTTCCTCGCTAATTTCCTCTGTCCATCTCTTTCCTCCTCCTCTCCCTGCTTCCTTCTCTCCTCTCCTCTCTCCTTCGTTCTCTCCTCTCCATAACACCTCCCTTCACTCCTCCCTCCTCTTATTTCTCCCCTTCCCTCACATCCATCCTTCCTCTTTCTATCCTCTTTCTCCCTCCTCCTTTCATGCCTTCTTTTCGTCTATCATTTCCTCCTCTCGGTATTTTCCGCATCTTTCCTTCTCTCACGTCTCCTTTCCTCGCTAATTTCCTCTGTCCATCTCTCTGTGTCTTTCATCCTCCCTCCCTGCTTCCTTCTCTCCTCTTCTCCCTCAGCTACCTCCCGTCCTCTCTCCTTCTTTCTAGCCACCTCCTCTCCATCCTTCCTTCTCTTTTCCCCTCTCTTCGTCGTCCTCCTCCAGATTTCTCTCGCATTCTTCCTCTTTCTGTTCTTTCTCCCTCCTCCTTTCATGCCTTCTTTTCCTCTATCATTTCCTCCATCCTTCCTTGTCTCTTTCTCTCCTGTCCGCCTCACCCTCTTCTCCATCCTTCCTTCTCTCTCTCCTCTCCTCCTCTCTTCTTTCTCCTCCTACCCCATATTCCGCTCTTCCCTTTCCTCACCTCCATCCTTCCTCTTTCTCCCTCCTCCTTTACTGCCTTCTTTTCCTCTATCACTTCATCCAACCTTCGTCTCCTCTTTCTCTCGTTTCCGTCTCTCACCGTCCTCTCCATCCTTTCTGTCTCTCCTCCTCCTCCATAACCCCCTCTCCCTCTTTCATTCTCTTTCTCTTTTTGCTTTATGCTTCTCCTCCTCTCCATAGCACCTCCCTTCCCTCCTCTTTCTATCCTCCTCCTCTCATCCTTCCTCCTTCTGTTCCTCTATCATTTCCTCCATCCTTCCTCGTCTCCTTTCTCTCATTTCCATCTCTTATTCTCTTTTGCTTCTCACTTCTCTCCCCTTTCTTCTCCTCTCCATCCTCCCTTCTCTCTCCTCCTCTCCATCCTCCCTTCTCTCTCCTCCTCCTCTCTATCCCTCCCTCTCTCTTCTCTCCCTCCTTCTTCCCTCTTTTTGCTTCTCCATTCTTCCATCCCTACTTCCTTCTCCATCCTCCTCTGCGCCATCCTACCTTCCTTCTCTCCCTCCCTCCTTCATTCTCTTCCTCTTTTTGCTTCTACCTTCTCTCATTCCCCCTTCCTTCTCCATCCTCCCTTCTCTCTCTCCTCTCCCCTTCCTTCTCTATCATCCTCCTCTCCATCCTTCCTTCTCTCTCTCCTCTCCCTCATTCATTCTCTTCCTCTTTTTTCTTCTCCCTTCTCTTATCCCTGCTTCCTTCTCTCTCTCCTCTCCATCCTCCCCTCTCTCTCTCCTCTCCATCCTCCTCTCTCTCTCCTCTCCATCCTCCCTTCTCTGTCATCCTCCTCTACATCCCTCCTTTTCTCTCCTCTTCCCCCTCGGCCCGGGGTCTAGACCTGGTGGAGTCTCTGGTCTGGATGGGACCACGCTGACTCCAGGCTCCTCGTAAACGCTGCATAATTCGCCCGGTGGGAGAGGCTAGCCCCGAGCTAAGCTAATTAGCAGCTCCTGATTGAACGATTCAGGAGGACGGAAAACACGCAGAAAATGAGACTGAAAGAGGAGGTGAAGGAACAGTCAGGGCGCGTGGAGAGCTTCAACTGATGGACTATCTGCTTTTTACTGTCTTAGAAACATGAAAACAACAGGACTAGTGTGCAGTGGTCCAAAGTTCTTCCTCACATACCTTATGCAGTCAGCAGAGGAGGGACCAAGATGAGGTTTTGCAAGTCTCACGTCTTTGAACTCAAATCCGAGTCAAGTCCCAAGTCAAATACAGGCAAGTCCAAGTTGAGTCTTGAGTCACTGGCCCATAAATCCAAGTCCAACATCTACAGTACAGACATTCAAAAATGTCTAAAAATTGAATTTTATTGCCAAAAAACAAAAAAAAAAATAAAGGCTGTAACTTGGGCATACTTCATCCTAGGCATTTGTGGCTCACTACACTCAAGTTGTTGGCAACAACTGTGTAAAATTTCAGACCTCTAGGACTAAGGGTTTGGATGCTGTGACCCTTTTTGTAAAAATATGTCAATTCGGCACAAGCGTCCATGTACCAGATGTTCCAAACTGTAATAAGATGTAATGTGTAATAAGTAAGTCTTCTTCTGAGCTTTAGGCATGTTTTCTTAATATAAAACCTAAAACAAGCCAAAAATGTCTCCCAAGATGCGTCTGGTGCCCTCCCCCATTGTCTGCCTGTCAGAGCAGGCGAGAGGCTCTGCAAACAGCTTTACGCAGCTCCGCACAGAGCCACTCTCTCAACTCTGCCACACGTCCCACCCATCGTTGTAAAGCTCTGATAATAGGCTAAAAGAATATGTCAATCACTTTCTGGAAGAACAATGACTGAAAAGCTTTGCAGTGGACAGTCCGGCCAGGCATGCGTAAAACAGTTGCTAAGAGGGCTGTGCCTGCTACACCGAACCACGCATCGTATCAGGGATGGTCTCATTTTGAAGATAAGAGTGTGAGGAAAACAAACATACCCAACAGCGCCAACATAGGTGAAAGATAAGCTAAGCAAAAGGATGGAAAGAGTACAAGACATGTTTTCATTCATCCATTCATACAAACACGGTCTTTCTGGATTATTTCCCCACATGGAATTATTTTATGAAAAAAAACAACTGGATATTCTTTTTCTGTGGATCGTTACAAACTAATTGAGCACAGCTATTCCTGGACTGAACCCGTTTGGACCGACAGAACCGGCTCAAAGGTAAGAAATGCGTATTGTCGGTTTGATTATTTTTGGGAATTATGGCTCTTTGGGCTCGCTGTGCGGCATAAAATGAATGATATGGTTGTTTTACTGAAGAATTAAGATTTCAAACTATGTATATCATGTCAATAGTGGAAAAATAATTAAGGCTTGACTTTTTAATGTTGTATAATTGCCCACGGGCAGGAGGGTGGGTGGTAAGATTAAAGTACAAAAATGTGTTTAAAAAAAAAAAAGATATAAAATTGGACAAGAAGTAGTGATGCTAACAGGGCGCTGTTGTGCACAGAGCCTATTAGATGGAGACAGGAAGGACACAGTGGACTAATTTTGACCTCAAAAGTTACTTTTACACTGCAAATTTCTCTGATTTGGCCAAGATTTTAAAACCTATATCACCTTATTCTTGCTTTCAAATTTATTATCTACTTACTAGTTCGGAAACTGCTTCATTCTAGAGTGGAGGTAGTTTATTTTAAGATAAATTGTCAAGTAAAACGATCTTGTGGCTTGGACAGATCATTTAACTACTTTTAAGTTATTTTCTGATAGATCTAAGTGTTTAGATCTTAAATTTTGGCCTAGCTTTTTAGCAGTGTATAATATATCTGTACTGGGGCAAGACACGTTTTACCTTTGATCTGTTTGGGCGGCTGTGTTTGGTTCTGGCTCAAAACTGTGGACCAGACTGATATAGCTCTACATAAAACATACAGAGAGATATGAGTCTGGATTTGCAGGCTTCCACAGACTAGACGCTCTTCTGTGGGAGTTCTTCTGCTCAGATGGACCTCCTCCTAGTTTATAGATCAGACCCTGTGACCTTAAGCGCAGTGATCAGCTCCACACAGAGACGACCCCACATGCCTCTCCTCAGGCCATATGCGATCTACAGCCTCATGCAAAGTGCTTATGGGGCTCACGGGGCAACAGTTTGTCCGAGAAAAAGCTGCAGAATAAAAATGCACCTCCTCAAAACAAACGGGTATCGAGTTCTGATATTAGGCAACACAGAAGAATCTGTATTGATATTGGTTGATATAATACTGTTCTATTTCTTCCTCTCTTGTTGTAGTCTCTGTTGTAGTACTTCTCTTGTTGTAGTCTCTATTGTAGTTCTCTTGTTGTAGTCTCTATTGTAGTTCTTCCTCTTTTTTTGTAATCTGTTGTCATTCTTCCTGTCTTGGTGCAGTTCTTCTTCCTCTCTTGTTCTAATCTCTGTAGCAGTTCTCGATTGTAGTTCTTTCTCTGTTGTTGCGGTCTCTGTGGTAGTTCTTCCTGTGTTGTTGTATTTTCTGTTGCAGTTTCTCTTCTCTTGTTGTAGTCTCTGTGATAGGTCTTCCTCTCTTGTTATAGTTCTTCTCTTGTTGTAGTGTTAGTTGTACTTCTTTTCTTTTGTATTCTTCTCTTGTTGTAGTCTGTCATAGTTCTTCTCTTGCCGTATTTCTGCTCTTGTTGTAGTCTCAGTTGTACTTCTTCTCTTGTCGTATTTCTTCTCTTGTAGTCTCCATTGTAGTTCTTTTGTCGTAATAATTCTTCTTCTCTTGTTGTAGTTCTTTTGTCATCTTCTCTTGTTACAGTCTCCATCGTAGTTCTTCTCTTGTTGTATTTCTTCTCTTGTCATAGTTCTTCTCTTGTCGTATTCTTCTCTTGTTGCAGTCCCAGTTGTAGTCTCAGTTGTACTTCTTTTCTTGTTGCAGCCTCTGTCATAGTTCTTCTCTTGTCGTAGTTCTTCTCTTGTTGTAGTACTCCTCTTATCGTATTCTTCTCTTGTTGTAGTCCCAGTTCGAGTCTTAGTTGTACTTCTCTTGTTGCAGTATCTGTAGTAGTTCTTCTCTTGTTGTATTATTCTCTTGTTGTAGTCCCAGTTGTAGTCTTAGTTGTAGTCTCAGTTGTACTTCTTCTCTTGTTGCAGTCTCATTTGTAGTTCTTCTCTTGTCGTATTCTTCTCTTGTTGTAGTCCCAGTTGTAGTTCATCTTCTTCTCTTGTTGTAGTCCCAGTTGTAGTTCTTCTTCTTCTCTTGTTGTAGTCCCAGTTGTAGTTCTTCTCTTGTTGCAGTGTTAGTCGCAGTGAGCGCTGACGCCTCCACATTGCAGGCGCTGTGTGATCCAGAGCCACACACAGCATGCACAATGAGGACACTTCAGCACTCTTTCACACGTGTACATATTATCTACAATTCACAAACCTGACTCTACCTGCCAAAACTATTTCCATGTACATTCGGCTGAGGTTAAGATAGATTTTATTGCTCAAGGTGAAATGTCTCCGCACAGAAAGTTCCTACGTGCTCTGGGAAATAAGCCAGAAACCTCCTCGCAGTGGGGAATGAGTTAGGTTGAACTATCTGGGAAGAATATCTAATCACAGCTCAGATCTGTTTTTCTTTCTTTTTTATTTTTTTGACAAAGCATTGCGATTGTGATTCGATTTGAGATTTATTGTTTTAATAATATGACTCTTCATACCCTGGACAAGTTGTCTCAGCATTTTTCCTCTGGTGAGCTACATTTACTAAACGAAAATGCCAGAGTGCTATACTAGTATTAGCATCACAAGAAACTGAGTATGTAAGAGCGATGATGAGGTACAGTTACCTCTAAACGATTATCTATTTATTAGTGTACAAAGTTAAGGTCGCCACACACTACAGGAGAATTTGGCTGCAATTTCTTCTTTCTGAGTTCGGGAAGGCATGACCCGAGTTTTTGTCTCTGTGTGCAATTTTGAAGCCGCTGTGCTTCTCATGTGTGGAGTCAGTGTGAGATCGTAACCACCAAACATCAACAACGCTACAATAAAACAGCATCAAGGGCAGAGGAGTGACGGACAGAGACACAAGATACAAACTTGGGATATAGCGAAAATAAACACTTTATTACTTTATTACTAATGTAAAGTGGTACATTTAAAGTGCAGCATCTCACCCACATTATCCACAGCAATTGTCCTCCGCAAATAATGACATACAGTCATAACTGCGCTATTAATCCAATTTGCGGTGTTCTTTAAAAGTAAAAAGGCAGTGTTTTCTCGTGTGTTTGTTTACATAGACCGCGTGCGGTGAAGCTGCAGATTCAATCAAGGCTCTACTTCCTGTGGACTTTATCGTTGATCTTTAATGCTTTTTAAAACCAAGTGTCTGAAGTATTGCGCCACATTTCACAAATAATAATAACACCGTTTTGACTTGTATCTAAACTAGAAGTGCAGAGCTCTGATCTTTGAACACTTAAGACTCTCAAAGCGGGTAGTTTTACTGTAGACAGGAAACAGCTGACTCCATCCCGCTCACAGTTTTATATCTTCTGGTCCGCAGACAGATCCCGCTGCAGTCTTTGCAATCGGAGATTTTTAGTCTCATAAGTTTCTCCTCATGTCTGTGGTTTGCGCATTTTGTCGCACGTTTAAAAATCGTTTAAGACCGAAAAATCCTGTAGTGTGTAGGGGCCTTTAGGCATCAAAATGATACATGGACAATGGTAATGAGCATTTAAACAATCAAATTTTACTTAAATCCCTTGGCGAGCTTCTTGGAAGGGGATGGAGAGCTACCAGCAGCTCCCGAGCAACAGGCTGGAGACCCCTGGCCTAGACTGTGTAAAGAAGTGACCTAAGGCAGTGTGACGTCACCCACTGCGTTTAACTCCAAGGCTGGCAGTTATAAAGGAAAAATTTAAGTCAAGTTCCACATCAGGAATAATAAATTATTTACAGACAAACCTGTGAAATAAAAACACCAGGATCATATAGAGAAGAGACCTCACTGCAGCAGTTACAGAGAGAGGGGAGACCATTTTTTTTATGTAAAATCAATTGGAAACAAAGTTGATGGAGCCTGAGGCGCCAAATGCTCACTTCCAGGTTAACTATGTCCATTTATTTATACAGCCTATGGTTTAACATTCACATTGTAAAGGTGCACTGTGCAACTTTTCTTGTGGAGGCTTGTTGAGACCTAGACAAGATCAAGACTTTTAAAGGGCGAGACTCAGACAAGACACCATTGTCATTTTCTATGTTTATTTGTATTTTACTGTTATTTTGGCACATATATATCAATATTTTTTATAAATCTATCTCCATTTTATCACTCGTCTAGTGTCAGACCTCGAGACTGAGACAAGAATGAATCCAAGCGCCTTCAAGACCGAGACAAGACCGAGTCCAAGCACCTTCAAGACCGAGACAAGACCAAATCCAAGCTCCTTCAAGACCGAGACAAAACCATGTCCAAGCGCCTTCAAGACCGAGACAAGACCGAGTCCAAGCACCTTCAAGACCGAGAAAAGACCGAGTCCAAGCACCTTCAAGACCGAGAAAAGACCGAGTCCAAGCACCTTCAAGACCAAGAAAAGACCGAGTCCAAGCGCCTTCAAGACCAAGACAAGACCGAGTCCAAGCACCTTCAAGACCGAGACAAGACCGAGTTCAATCGTCTTCAAGACCGAGACAAGACCGAGTCCAAGCACCTTCAAGACCGAGACAAGACCGAGTCCAAGCGCCTTCGAGATCGAGACAAAACCGAATCTAAGAGCTTTCAAGGCCGAGACAAGAACAAGTCCAAGCACCTTCAAGACCGAGACAAGACCGAGTCCAAATGCCTTCCAGACCGAGGCAAGACCGAGTCCAAGCATCTTCAAGACTGAGACAAGACCGAGTTCAAGCATCTTCAAGACCGAGACAAGAAAGAGTCTAAGCACCTTTAAGACTGAGACAAGACCGAGTCCAAGCACCTTCAAGACCGAGACAAGACCGAGTCCAAGCACCTTCAAGACCGAGACAAGACCAAGTCCAAGCACTTTCAAGACCGAGGCAAGACCGAGTCCAAGCACCTTCGAGACCGAGACAAAACCGAGTCTACGAGCTTTCAAGACCGAGACAAGAACAAGTCCAAGCACCTTCAAGACCGAGGCAAGACCGAGTCCAAGTGCCTTGAAGACTGAGACAAGACCGAGTCCAAGTGTCTTCAAGACCGAGATAAGACCAAATCCTAGCGCGTTCAAGACCAAAACAAAACTGTGTCCAGGCGCCTTCAAGACAGAGACAAGACCAAGGCCAGTTTCAAGTACTACGACACTACTGTTTTTCTAGGTACTTCTGAGCTATAAATCTACATGGAAGTGAATAAAACAAAACAAAACGTTACATAGAATAATCTTGCAGCCCTAGATAACGCTTTTATAGAGTCTAGTATATGAAAAGTCTGCCTCTGTCCCTTTGGTCTCGCAGCCCTCAGGTTTCATGTTGTGTGGACAGAACTGTGGTGGAGATAGACTGGATATAGGTGAATAGACAGCGCTCGCCCACTCATTCCTCATTCCTCAGAAACAGGTCCAAGTCGAAGATGGAGGAAGCCTGAATCATCACCGTCTCCACTGCGGACAGGCTGGCAGAAGGATGGAATTTATGAATGAAAAATGAGAGAAACTGAGGCAGACTAAAGCAGACTTCTGGGAGATATACTGACAAATAAGACTGCAAGTTTAATCTGATACATTAGAATGGTTAAAGCTAGAAAATCGAACAATTTCCTGTCTTATTCGGCATAAAACTGCTGTAGTTTAGATATTATAGATCACATATCAAACATGTTTTAAAATGTGATTCTTTTATCACATTTAAGAACGTTTCAGTCTTTCCGTCAATTCTGTTGGATGGTTTTTTTCTTTTTTTTGCCAAATTAAACCGACTAAATCAATCTTTTTGTATTTATTTATTTAAAGCAAAGACTAAGCACTTAAAAGAAGAAAAAACATCAAATAAATGTGCGGATTCATGATAAAAAAACCCAAAAGTATCACCTCTGTTCTATTCTAATCTATTCTGATCTTTGCTTTTCAAAATTCTTCATGCTGCTGCTTCTCGTTTGAAGGGTTTCGTCTCATTGAGCTCTGTCCCCAAATGTAAAACCGCACTCACCAAATCCTCTTTTTCCTCTGCCTCTGAGTCTTTGGAATAATCTGCCACATGTTTTCAAATGTTTGCACGTCTGACAAAGAAGTGGCTGATCTCAAAACAAGATCTCGGATGAGTGTGATTTGAATGATCAGTAGAATGTAGAAATAAAAAGAATATTATTTCAACACTGTAACCCTAAGTGATATCTGTTTTAATGTATTTGTGGACAATTTATCTATATGCACCGAATCTGTACTTTTTGTTTTTCCACCAACCTGCCCAGGGACTATAAATGCAAATTAGTATTCGTGCTATAACCTGCCTCAGCATCTCTCCTATGACTTGGTTAATGTGGTGTTGTGCACTTTTCCCGTACAAATAAAAAGCATACGAAACCGTACCAACACATATTGTCCTATTTTTTCCGTCTTAAAGGTCCTATATTACGCATCATTGACTCTTGTGCGCTTTAAGCCATGTTAGAACTCTTTGTACCGTATTTTTCGGACCATAAATGAATGAACGGGTATTTTTTCATACTTAAAGCGCACCGCATTATAAGGCGCGTTAAGTGAGACTGATACCTTCTTCATCTTCTGTCGTTGAACCCTCCCACACAGCTCGCAGTTTCACTTTAAACGACCTGTTGACACCTGTTGATATCTAGCGATTGGAGTTCTTTGGTTAATCCACCCAGAATGATGACAGCACAGCCACTACACATTACAGGATTTTTCGGTCTTAAATGATTTTTAAACGTGCGACAAAATGCACACACCACAGACACAAGGAGAATTTAATGAGACTAAAAATCTCCAATCTCACAGACTGCAGTGGGATCTGTCTGCAGATCACAGGATATAAAGCTGTGAGTGCGACGGCGTCAGATGTTTCCTGTCTACAATAAAATAAGTTGCTTTGAGATTCTCTGTGTTCAATAGATCAGAGCTCTGCAAGACAAAACTATGTTATTTTTATTTGTCAAATGTGGTGCAATATTTCAGATGCATGATTTTTAAAAACATTAAAGATCAGTGATAAAGTCCACAGGAAGTAGTCAGTATCGCTAATCTGCAGCTTCACCGCACGCTGTCTGCATAAATGAACACAGTGTCTTTTTACTTTTAACACTGGATTAAGAGTGCAGTTTTTTGGACTGGATGTCAGTATTTGCGGAGGACAATTTTTATGGATAATGTGGGTGAGCTGCTGCATTTTAAATGTGCCGCTTTACATTAGGTGAGTATTAGGTGAGTAAGAAAGCCTTTATTTTCACTATATCTCGAGTTCGGCAGCACGGTGGCTGAGTGGCAACACTCAAGCCACCGTGCCTCACAGCAAGGTTCGATCCCCGGTTCGCCCGGGCCTTTCTGTGTGGGGTTTGCATGTTCTGCCCTTGTCTGGATGGGTTTCCTCCGGGTACTCCGGTTTCCCCTATCAACTCAAAACATGCCCGCACCCCTATGAACTAACATCAAGGACCATGACGTCCACCCTCCTGTGACTCACCCCCTACAGAGGGGTTCATGGGGAGGGTCAGGTGCTATGAGTATTGGGCAGCAAACTGCCCCCGCGACCCAGCCGGATTAAGCGGGAGAAGATGGAAGGATGGATATCTCGAGTTTGTATGTTGCGTCTCTGTGTCCGTCACTCCTCTGTCCCTAACGGCCTGTTTTATCGGCTGTTTCCGTCGCGTTGTTGATGTTTGGTGGTTATGATCTGACACTGACACCACACACATGAGGAGCTCAGTGGCCTCAAAGTCGCACATGGAGACAAAAAGTCGGGTCACGTCTCCGTGAACTCGGGGAGAAGAAATCGCAGCCAAAATCGGGCAAATTCTCCTGTAGGGTATGGCGGCCTTTAGTTTGCTTCAATCAGGTATGTGAGTCAGCATGTCTCTGAACAGGGGCCATTTCAGGTCCTCATACACACCGTAATATGATTTTCGAATCACAGTACGTATCACTCCGCCAGGCACCAGACTCCAGTCATCATAATGCTCCAACAGTACGGAGCACGTCTTTGAGAGGTGTTCATGTGTATTGGGTGGAGATCCGTGCGTGTTTGATTGTAGTTGAGCATTAGTCCTGGTTTGGACCAGGTTTGGACCTGGTTTAGACCTGGTTTAGTCCTTGTTTAGTCCAGGTTTAGTCTCGGTCAAGACCTGGTTTAGTTCTGTTGTAGTCCTGGTAAACACCACAGTAATGGTAAGTTTTCATTTCGTGATTGTAATTCTAGATGTAACTTTTCGATTCGTATTCTAATGGATGAAATACACACAATCCATTTTATGTACGACTGGCCTCATTCGAGAGTTTGCGGATGTTAGTTTTGTGCTCAGCTGAAATCAAATATGCACAGATTTCCCAAATATGCATGGATTTCCTATGCGCAAGTGTTTCTGAGAGCTTTCGTGCTCCATTCAACAATCCATCAAGCGGTGCGGCTTCATAGCTAACAAAAGTACTAAAACATTTTGACAATTTTTGAGCGCTGTGTAACACATAAAACCAGTTTGAGGTCAATAAGCACAGCCAGAATTAATACATACATAAAGCGCTCAATCTTATAAGGCGCACTGACAATTTTTGAGAAAAATAAAGGATTTTAAGTGCACCTTATGGTCCGAAAAATACGATATGTTTTTGATGAAGAACCATTATAACATAGATCTTAAAATAGCGTAATATGGACCCATTAAGATTCTAACATCAAAGTGCACATAGTGTGAACTGCATTATCTGATTGTAATTGTCCAATGAATATATAATGTGGGTTTGGACAGTTTCATCATGGTGGTTATGAGATATCTGCGGATCTGACAGGCGGGATTCTTGCTCTCCAGTAATAACTTCTGTGTCAAATTATAAATTACAAAGCTTTCAAAATGTCCGCTGAGAATGGACCAGGTCTGTGCGCTCTTCTTCTTCTTCAGATGAGTGTCAGAGGAGATACATGAGATCCCCCGCTCCGGCCAATCTAACCAGGCTTTTACAAAGAAGATATGAACACAATAAGATTTATGATTTCCTAATTCAGTTTTAAGGCCAGAGGCTGATTGAATCTCCAGTGTCTAGTTCCTCTCCAACAGTTTGCAGTCGTCCAAAGTCGTCCCTCACTTACCAAACGCATTCAGAGGATAACTCTTCACCGAGACCAGTTTAGAAGGGCTTTGACAACTCTGAGACCACTAACTACAACTAGCATGCTAACAGTGGACTTCCGGATTACAATAGGCAACAGAACACTTCATGATTAGATGCAAACAGAACATAGTGGTCTTACAGTATTTTGATCTTGAAAGCTTTATTATTACATTATTAAACAATATATATCCAACAGTAATCTACAGATCTGCTCAAACAATGAAAGGTAAAGGACAACTAGCATGGCAAGATGCACTTCCTGACTAGCAGACAATAGAACGCTTCAGAATTAGATGAGAGATACTGGACAACAAGCATTTCCTGATTATCGAACAATAGCACTTTATAATTAGATGAGAGATATCGGAGAACTAGCATGCCAGCACACATGTCCTGATTGTTGGACAACAGAACGCTTTGTAATTAGATGAGATACCGACAACTAGCATGCAAACACGTACTTCTTGAGTATCAGACAATAGAACGCTTCAGAATTTGATGAGAGATACAGGACAACTAACATTCCAACACACAGTTCCTGATTACTGAACAATAGAATGCTTTATAATTAGATGAGAGATACTGGACAACTAGCATGCCAACACAAACTTCCTGATTGGTAGACAATAGAACGCTTCAGAAATAGTTGAGAGGTAACAGACAATTAGGATGCCAAAAATGCCCTTCCTGACTATCGGACAATGGAACGCTTAATAATTAGAGGAAATATACAGGACAACTAGCATGCCAATGTGCACTTCCTGATTACTGGACAACAGAATGCTTCATAATTAGATGCAGACAGAACACAGTGGTCTTAATTTGATTGCAAAAGCTCGTTACACAATAGATCTCCAACAGGCTCCTACAGCTCTGCTCAAACAGTGAGAGATAATGGGCAACTAGCATGCCAACGTGCACTTCCTGATTATCGGACAACAGAACGCTTCATAATTAGATGCAGGCAGAACACAGTGGACTTATTTTGATCTCAAGAGCTGCTTATACAATATATCTGTCCATCTATGTTTAATGTTTCCTCATCACAAACAGACCTGGAGTTCTTTAGTTTCATTCACATGTTTAACACACAAATCCTGCATATTTAGACTGAGTTCTCCTCTCAAACAGAAAACACTCTGTTCCACCTTGTGATGTCATGTGGTAATACAGGAAGTGCTCTACTGTGTTTTTAAACACCATACACCTTCACTTGAATCATTTTATTTGGACATGCCAATCTCAGCTGAACTAAAGGTAAAACCAGAGTCCTGCATGGGTTTGGTACCCGTAGATACCCGACGGGTGAACTGCAAATTTTAATGAAACGGGTGAATGCGGGTTTGGGTCGGGTTGGATGCAGAAGAGCGCACGTCTAATCACCGGTTTACAAAACAGGGGCCTATATGAAAACATTGTTTGAGTCGATTTGAGAGGTTACCTAGGCTACATTTTTCTTACTTGTTATCAGGCTGTTAAAATGTCATTGTTCAATTGTCTTGGGAATAAACTTTAGAATTTAATTTTGGCTCTTGGACTGCTTTTTTCCGGGTTGGATCAGGTGCAGAATTTTATTTCAATTCTGTCGAAAAACGGGTTGGTGCGGTTTGAGGTAGGACGTTTACGGGCGGTTTCGGTTTGTCAAAATCTAAAACGTAGCTGTTAACTTGAAAACTACCACTTCATGACATCACAAGGTGGAACGGGGCATTTTAAGCTTTGGAGATGTAGACAGACTAATAATAAATGACTCAAATGGGTGTGAATGATCCAAAACGCAACTGAAAACACTATAACGTAAGTTGAAGCTCCCAAGAGTCCATTTTGCGTAATATTGGACTTTTAACTTCATGGGGGAAAAATCGGACACAGACCCATTAAGTTCTGAGCCCTTCTACATTCTACACTTTTATAATCACATCTCTGCGCTGTTCCTACACATTCTATAGGTTTAATTAACAACTTTTGCTTCATTATCCTTGTGTCTTAAGCATCAATATTTTAACTTTTAACAAGAACCCTGCCTTTTTGACCTAAGCTCCAGGTTGATTCCTCGTTTCTTCTTCCTCATTAGTTTGAAAATCTTCCATCTTGGCTTGGAGATTTCGTGATTTAATTTTATAATAAAGTTTGAAAAAAAGAGAGAGAGAGGAAAAAAAAACTTGGATTCATTAGAAGCCGGTCTACAAAATACGAGCTTGAGCTACGCCAGGTTTCCATGGCAACAACTCGTCAATGCCAACAAAGGAAATCCTTGAGTCGAACACAACGCCAGCAAGTCTTGTCATTTAATTCACTCCAACTGAAATTCTGAGCAGTGAGGGTGGTCAGGAATATCGAAAAACAGACACTAATCAACGCTAAAACTGGTATTGATGCTAGATACTCATTTGAGCAGGTATCGATACTCAAAAAGTCACATTTACCGGATGAAAATGAACCTTTAGAAAGATCTTGAGATGTATCAGAACAAGTGTAAGAGGACATGAGATGTTATTGCTTTGTCTGGAATGTTCCGCAATATGGCATTAAATCTTCGTATCTTCATGCAGACCGAACCGGATCGAGTTACAAGTCAGATCTGCGGAGAGGCGACCCCACTCACAGTCAGAACGCCTGTTTTTCTAGGTATTTTTGAGCTCTTAAACCACCTGTGATTGAATAAATGTAATGTAGAGCTGTTTAAAGTCATACTGTGGAACATTCCAGGCAGAGCAATGACATCTCCATACACAGACATCTCAGTTACACAGTGAACCTTTACTGAAAATCACATTCTATTGTCTAAATAAATGATTTTTTTAAATTATCATCATGGTATCAGAATCGGTATTGAGTATTAGGGCTGGGAATCACAATTCGATACGATACATGGCTCACGATACAATATTATAACGATATAGTGATAATCGATACATTGCACATGAACAAATACATTTAAATACAAATACATTTTAGTAACAATATTTCTTTGTATGTGACTTTTCTGGTGGAGAGTCCATGCAGATGTTGCCTGGAATGTTCCAGAGTATGGCATTATTGTTCAGCTGCTGAGAATGAGAAAAACTTGTGTAAGGTCCAGACATTTCTGAAGCCATAGACTGATGCTTTGTGCACCTTGTTCCACCTTTTAAAATGTCCCAAAAGTGAACTAAATCCACATGCAGTTAAACACTATTCATATATAGTTGAGGACATACAAAATGTCAGAGGTGGAGGAAAAAGTACTGAAAAATTCTAATTAAGTAAAAGTATCTTTACTTTGCTTAATTCCTACTCAACTAAAAGTAAAAGTAACCATCTAAAAATAGTACTTAAAAAAGTACTTAATTTAAAAAAGTTACTTAATAACTTTAAATGACTGGATGTAAAAAAGGTTGAGTCATAAATCTAATCGATCACAATTTAATTTTTAGGTGATTCATGCAAACTTTGTTCGCTGCAAACTTTGTACATTTTAATGACACTGAGCTACAAACACTGACTAACACTGAGCTCTTCATTCTAGTTAGAGAACTTTATAGAACTTTAACTGCATCATAAAACAAAACAACTATTTAACTAATTCTGAATTATATGTGCCCACTCACAACACAATAAAAAAGAAAGAAAATTAAACCAAAGTCAAAATCTGCAAAACGACAATGTTGCACATGACGTCCATGACGACCTCGATCTCTGCTCAGCACCAGCATCATCCAAGGTGATCCAGACTCAATGACTGGGTTTAGAATAATGACTGTACGTTCTATAGTGAAAATGCTGCATTTGCAAACCCACGCTATTTCCTTTCATTTCCAGCAGATTTTGATTTTGATTTTTCTTGCATTTCATTTGTTTCTCTATTAATCTGATTTGACTCAGTAACAAGGACAGGCTCCAATGCAATGAAGTAAAATTTTGGGTCGAAATGTACTCAAGTAAAAGTAAAATGACCGTACTCATAAAAACTACTCAATTATAGTAATGTGAGTAAATGTAATTCGTTACTTTCCACCCCTGCAAAACGTACAGAAGGGGAACTTTAACAGGGAAGGTCAAAAAACTGTTTGGCTCCACTCCACACTCCCATGGTGCATCTGCATTCATCTTATATAATTACTTAAAAGCAAAATGTAAACAGATCAAATTATTTTTAAGCAAATAATCACCAAATAATCATGTGTAAAATGACCAGAAACCATGCATTTTAAGTAAATATTAAATCAAACAAAATAGGAATAACAATCTCAGTATTGAAAATATTACTAAATTTACTAAACTGGATTTAGGCTCCAACAACTTCTTCTTATCTTGTGTCCTGTACCTGCAGGTTAAAGCACAGGTCCAGGTCCTGCTGTGATTCTAGTACATTGTTTATAACTGTTAAAGCATAAGCTACATACTGCTCCTTTAAACCTGAACTCCGCCGCTGTGAAAAATGCGTCTCAGACCTGTGAGCGTCTCTTATATGACGTATTACGGTGCTCGGAGGAGAACGGGCCATAGCTCCTGGGGATAAAGAGGCTTCATAGATTCATTTTTCTGCACAGGCCCAGGGGTGGTGTGGTCTATCCTTCACGCAGTCCCATCGCTCACTGACGCACTTTTCTTTATTATTTTTCATCATAATCTCGACTATAGGCGCATTTCAGTCGTATCAATATAAGAATAATACAGAGTGAGACCAAGTGACAAAAAAAACGAACCAGGATTTAGCGGCTCCGTTTGAGATTTCACATTTTAAAGACGAATAAGACCCAGAATTGTATTTATTTTCCGGTTCTTGTTACAAGTTTTCTCGTCACAAACAGACTTGGAGTTGTGGTTTTGTTTCATTCACACATGTTTAACGGTGGTTGGTATGAATAAAATTGTGAAAAGAGTGTCTAAGATTGTGCGTTCTTGTGTGTCAGTTTTAATCGGAAGAACTTCTGATGCTGCATTTTTTTGCTTTATGGTCATTCGCAAACATGGATTTCTGTATTTTGGCTAAACAAATGACTATTGTTTTCATTATTTATATTACTGCTTATGAGTTGATTGCCTTTGTAATTTGTATTGTCAAAACGTTGTATGTCCTCATAAATCTCACATTTTGCAAGTAAGACGTAAGGTGTGTGGGATTTTTCTCAGTGTTCTGGGGCTTCTCCCTCTCCTCCCACGCACCCGTTTCACTTAAATCGATGTGCAAAGTTATTATTATTATTTTATTTCGGCTAAACAAATGACAATTTATGCTCCTCCTTACTGTTGACAAGGATCAGATTACCGGTAGTCAAAAATTGTGATAGTTCTGGTTTAGTCCAGGTTTAGTCTTTGTTTAGTCCTGGTTTAGTCTTAGTTAAGTCCATGTTTAGTCCAGGTTTAGTCTTAGTTTTGTCCTGGTTTAGACCTGATGTAGTCCTGGTTTAGACCTGATATAGTCCTGGTTTAGTCTTAGTTTAGTCCTAGTTTAGTCTTTGTTTAGTCCAGGTTTAGTCTTAGTTTTGTCCTGGTTTAGACCTGATGTAGTCCTGGTTTAGACCTGATGTAGTCCTGGTTTGGTTTAGTTTAGTCTTAGTTTAGCCCTGGTTTAGACCTGATGTAGTCCTGGTTTAGACCTGATATAGTCCTGGTTTAGTCTTAGTTTAGTCTTAGTTTAGTCTTTGTTTAGTCCTGGTTTAGACCTGATGTAGTCCTGGTTTAGACCTGATGTAGTCCTGTTTGGTTTAGTTTAGTCTTAGTTTAGCCCTGGTTTAGACCTGATATAGTCCTAGTTTAGTTTTAGTTTAATCCTGGTTTAGACCTGATGTAGTCCTGGTTTAGACCTGATGTAGTCCTGGTTTAGTCTTAGTTTAATCCTGGTTTAGAATTGAGGTAGTCCTGGTTTAGTCTTAGTTTAGTCCTGGTTTAGTCTTTGTTTAGTCCAGGTTTAGTCTTAGTTAAGTCCATGTTTAGTCTTTGTTTAGTCCAGGTTTAGTCTTAGTTAAGTCCATGTTTAGTCTTTGTTTAGTCCAGGTTTAGTCTTAGTTTTGTCCTGGTTTAGACCTGATGTAGTCCTGGTTTGGTTTAGTTTAGTCTTAGTTTAGCCCTGGTTTAGACCTGATATAGTCCTAGTTTAGTTTTAGTTTAATCCTGGTTTAGACCTGATGTAGTCCTGGTTTAGACCTGATATAGTCCTGGTTTAGTCTTAGTTTAGTCCTAGTTTAGTCTTTGTTTAGTCCAGGTTTAGTCTTAGTTTTGTCCTGGTTTAGACCTGATGTAGTCCTGGTTTAGACCTGATGTAGTCCTGGTTTAGACCTGATGTAGTCCTGGTTTGGTTTAGTTTAGTGTTAGTTTAGCCCTGGTTTAGACCTGATATAGTCCTAGTTTAGTTTTAGTTTAATCCTGGTTTAGACCTGATGTAGTCCTGGTTTAGTCTTAGTTTAATCCTGGTTTAGAATTGAGGTAGTCCTGGTTTAGTCTTAGTTTAGTCCTGGTTTAGTCTTTGTTTAGTCCAGGTTTAGTCTTAGTTAAGTCCATGTTTAGTCTTTGTTTAGTCCAGGTTTAGTCTTAGTTTTGTCCAGGTTTAGACCTGATGTAGTCCTGGTTTGGTTTAGTTTAGTCTTAGTTTAGCCCTGGTTTAGACCTGATATAGTCCTAGTTTAGTTTTAGTTTAATCCTGGTTTAGACCTGATGTAGTCCTGGTTTAGACCTGATGTAGTCCTGGTTTAGTCTTAGTTTAGCCCTGGTTTAGACCTGATATAGTCCTAGTTTAGTTTTAGTTTAATCCTGGTTTAGAATTGAGGTAGTCCTGGTTTAGTCTTAGTTTAGTCCTGGTTTAGTCTTTGTTTAGTCCAGGTTTAGTCTTAGTTAAGTCCATGTTTAGTCCAGGTTTAGTCTTAGTTTTGTCCTGGTTTAGACCTGATATAGTCCTAGTTTAGTTTTAGTTTAATCCTGGTTTAGACCTGATGTAGTCCTGGTTTAGACCTGATATATTCCTGGTTTAGTCTTAGTTTAGTCCTAGTTTAGTCTTTGTTTAGTCCAGGTTTAGTCTTAGTTTTGTCCTGGTTTAGACCTGATGTAGTCCTGGTTTAGACCTGATGTAGTCCTGGTTTAGACCTGATGTAGTCCTGGTTTGGTTTAGTTTAGTGTTAGTTTAGCCCTGGTTTAGACCTGATATAGTCCTAGTTTAGTTTTAGTTTAATCCTGGTTTAGACTTGATGTAGTCCTGGTTTAGTCTTAGTTTAATCCTGGTTTAGAATTGAGGTAGTCCTGGTTTAGTCTTAGTTTAGTCCTGGTTTAGTCTTTGTTTAGTCCAGGTTTAGTCTTAGTTTAGTCCATGTTTAGTCTTAGTTTTGTCCTGGTTTAGACCTGATGTAGTCCTGGTTTAGTCTTAGTGTAGTCCTGGTTTAGTCTTTGTTTAGTCCAGGTTTAGTCTTAGTTTAGTCCAGGTTTAGTCTTAGTTTTTTCCTGGTTTAGTCTTAGTTTAGTCCTGATTTAGTCTTTGTTTAGTCCAGGTTTAGTCTTAGTTTTGTCCTGGTTTAGACCTGGTTTAGTCTTAGTTTAGTCCTGGTTTAGTCTTTGTTTAGTCCAGGTTTAGTCTTAGTTTTGTCCTGGTTTAGACCTGATGTAGTCCTGGTTTAGTCTTAGTTTAGTCCTGGTTTAGTCTTAGTTTAGTCCTGGTTTAGTCTTGGGTCAAAAGAATCCATTTTTGTAATATGGGACCTTTAAAGTCTGTTTCTGAAACACAACAAACCAACATTTTGCCAAATTTGAAGTTTTAACAGTTTTTTGGACTGAAGGATCTGGGTGCATGCGTCACTGGTATATTTACACCACCCTGGGCTGTGTACAGTGTTAGCATTAGCATTAGCATTAGTATGTTTGTGAGCCGGAGTGAGGGACGCTGCACCTCAGGGCGAGCGAGAGGGTCCCGGCTGTAATTTGCATTTATATGAAAAGCTGCATTAGACTGATAGAGAGAAGGTGGGGTTACCCTGAAGACCTTTAATACGACGCACTTTAAAGCCACACTATGTCACTTTGGAGCTAAAAAATAGAAACCTCTTTTCTTTTTTTTAATTTTGTTTGTATTTATGGCATTGAAAAACGTAGAAAAATGTGTGTCCTTACTGTGAGCGGGCTTGCATCTCCACAAACATGACTCTTATTTGGCCTGGAGGAGAGGCTTTATTATGACTTATTTTTCTATTTTATTCTGACTTTTCTTTATTTTTTGCTACGAGCTTCCAAGGCATTGGCGTCAGAAGTTGAAAAATCTGAATTTCTGGCGTCGGCTGTACTGTGTCAACCAATCAGGGACAACTATACAGTGACATAGCGATTTCATTATCTGGAAGAAGAAGAAAGAGAAAGAGCCAAGAACCGGAGCGTGTAGCTCTGTAGCTGGGACCTCGGCGACTTGGAGCTCTGTGCGGGCCGGTGCTCCACAGGGCCAGGGCTAGCACCGGGGCCCCACTGATGTGTTTTATGTAATAAATGTACTAAAATCACTCTCTAGACTGGCAAAAAACTACATACACCATGATAGCCCATGATCCTTTGCTCCGTTTCAGTGCAGACGACATGAAGAAATAACTGTTCTAAGCACTTTGCAATCTTCCTTCTTTGGATTAAGTCTTGTGAAGCATTTTTAGAGGAAAAAGGAGCAGATTTACAGTTTTAAAAATTGTACAGTGAGATGTTTATGGTGAAAATATCGTACAGAGATTTGGATTTCGTTCCATCCCTAATGACAATACATGTTGAACCAAATGACTGGTCAAAGCATTTTAGAATGTCAGTCTTATTATGTAGAATATCGTAATATCGTGAGCTTTCCCCCGATATCACAATAAATATCGTACCATGAGATTCATACTGTGCTAAACTAACAACAGGTGACAACATTCTAACACGACGTAAAGCTCATGAGAGTCACTTCTGTGTAATACAGGACCTTTAATCTGCTCCACTACTGTCTGTGTGCATAAAACACAGTGACATGACGTAAAGCCCACAGGCCAGTTTAGAGCGACACATTTACATAATTCATTTGCTTTAATTTATTTAAACGATTATGCAAGAGAACACAGCTCCTGAACTGTACACATTATATAGTAAAAGTAGACTAATCAGCAAGAGCCCGGCTTTATGGTTCTTTATGGTCCGCAGCCTGGAATTAGAACCATCTATCGCCATGGAGACAAGGAGGCGACCATACCAGGCAGGTCAGATCTGTGGAGAAGCAAGCCCATTTACAGAAAGACTTCATATAAGACCTATAACTGATATGCAATATAATCTATAATGCCAAATTGTGGAACGTTGGAGGCAAAAGCAATAACATCTCCATGGCGACAACCTAGAAAATACATTATGGATACTGCAGCTGATGTGCACGTGAAGCTAACTAAACGCACTGCTCTGTCTGAAGTTACTAAACTCCAAAACAGAACCATGAAAATGAATCGTTTAAATCCATTTTGTATTTTCTCGTAAAACTTTTTTCTTTGCTAATGAGTGCCTCGTGTCACCATGGAAACCTGAACATCCCACCCTTAGAGGTACATGTAGAACTCCCCCATCGTGACGTTATTGCAAAGTATAAATATTAGTTTGAATAAATGGGACAGGGCCACTGGTTTCGACAATATGATGAGAGTCTTAAAGAAATATTTCCAGCGGTTTAGAATTTCATGTAGTGTTAATTGCCAGTCGTGGAAAAGAGCAATTTACAAATCACCGTGTTACTATAATGGATTAGACAAAATGCGTATTTAAATGTATATTATGTTACCGTTTCATTTTCTGCCCTCCCTTTGCTCTCCTCCTTCAGAGCGTCATCACATCTCACTAATGAAACTACTGCACATCGCATCAGGTTTGTCAAGTTGTAGTGAACAGTTTTGAATCGTGTTTTTGTATATTTCTGGAGAATCGTCGTGTGGGAACGTGGGTGATGTAGACCTGTGGGCGGAGCTTTGTACAGAATCTTACAGCTAACAGTAAGAGGGTTGGAGTAGAGCCCGGGAGATATCGCTAAATTACTCAAACATGCATGGATGACGTCGTAAAAGTGCACTACGTAACTTTTTGGTTGGAGGTCCATTACCTGCTTGTTTCTATGGATATATTATTGCTTTTCCTGGAATGTTCCACACTTGCCATGTTTACAGGAGAGGTTTAATTCCAAATAAAAATAATTTAATTCTGAATAAAAATGAATTCTGCTTTAAAAAGACCATGTAATCACTCCATAATGAAAATGATTATTCGGAATTAAACTTAATTTCCAAAGTAAGTGGGTGGTTTATTCCGATTTTAAAGTCGAATTCATTTATTCCTGGATCATGTAAACATTTTTTCTTCTTAAAAATAATCCCAGTGGTTCATGCTCGTTGGTTCGCCCTTCGATCCGGCTTCTACAGTCGTGGCTTTGGACTTTCCTCCACGTCTCTTTGGATTTGTGAGCGGGATGTGGGAGTGGGCTGAGGTGTGGCAGCCTCAGACTCAGTTTGTCTTCCTCCTTCTCCGACACTCTTCCCTTCTGCTCCTCAGCTCACAGACGTAAAGTGTGAGGAGAGAATTCTCCAGCTGCTGCTTCATTATCATCGGAACGACCGCGGAAAAAGTTTGGATCGTGTTTGTATCCGCGGCGTAACAACAAACAAAGATGACAGAAAAGACGGTAGCAGTTGAAGTGTGTGTTTTCTTCCGGTTGACGAAAATACGTTTGTGTCACTGTCCAATCAGAACCCTTCCCCCACCCCAATTAAATAAAGGCGATTTAACGTGTTTTCCATGTAAACCTCAATTTGGATTTATTATTTCCTTGTAAACTCGAAAGAGAATATTTTAATTCCAAACTATTTAATTCAGAACAGTTCATTCAGAATTAAAAAAGCATCATGTAAACGTGACCAGTATGACATAAAAGGTGGTTTTATAGCTCAAAAATATCAGGACATTCTGACTGTGAACGGATTGCCTCTCCACAGATCTGACCTGTAACTTGGTCTGGATTAGTCTCCATGAAGACAGAAAGGTTTAAAGCCATACTGTGGAACATTCCAGACAAAGCAATAACATCCCCACAGAGAAAAGCGTTTGATAGACCATAAAACACGGTGTATTTTCAAACCTCTTCAGGCATGTTTTTGATGAAAGAACGACATAACGGTCGAAAGCTTAAAGAAAAGTCGATTTAGCTTAACGCCCCGTCTTTGATGATAAACCAGGTCAAACATCTGCATCCTGACAGTTAAAATGCAAATCCGAGCCCAGAATCCTAACCTGTCCTCCAGCTCCACATATGGACGGCAAATGAGCGCGACATTTCCTGATCTCTGGGCCTTGTTTTGCAGTGTGGGCACGGTTCGCGAGCTTGATTGCTTTTGGGCAAATTCTGAATCCTGATTTGCATTTTCACATGTTTTTTTGGCATTTGAAATTGCCATTGAATCGAGGCAGTTTAAAGCAAAAGCAGCGGAGCAGGTGTGATTCAGCCTTATTAAAGTCTAACTGACGGAATCTCAAACTCAGTTTTTTTCACAGGTTTTCATGTTTGTTTTTTTAATTATAACTTGGTTTGTGGTATTTATGGTCAATATTTAATCATAGTTTTAAAGCTGCACTGTGTAACTTTTCCGGTGAAGGGTTTGCCATCTGCTTGTCTCCATGGAGATGTTGTTGTTTTGCCTGGAATGTTCCACTGTACAGCATAAAACAAATATATCTTGCATCTATTAAATTACAAGTGTTTTCATATGAAAGCGGGGCCACTTCTCCACAGATCTGACCTGTAACTTGGCCGAGTCATGTGGCTGCTTGTCTCTATGGTGATAGTTAAATTAAATGCCAAACCGCAGTGCATTCCAGGAGGAAAAAAACATTAAAAATTCACTGTGTAGCTTTTTAGTTGGTGGTCCGTCACCTGCTTGTTACTATGGAGACGTCATTGCTGTGCCTGGAATGTTCCGCAGTATGGCATTAAACAGCTCTAATTAACATTTATTCAATTACAGGTGGTTTTATAGCTCAAAAACACCTAGAAAAACTGTGAGCGGAGTCGCCTCTCCACAGATCTGACCTATAACTTGGTCTTGTTTGGTCTTCGTGAAGATAGAAAGGTTTAATGCCATACTGTGGAACATTACTAGTGTAAAATACTGTAATATTGTATATGCAGGTCTTGAGTTCAAAATAAGTCAGCTGTGTCTTGTGTCCGATCATCAGAAAGTGCACATTAGCATGCTAGTTGTTCATTTTAAACTGAAACTCCACTCTGGTTTGTGAGAATTGTGAGAAGCATTATAAACTCATCTTGGTGAATAAGTATGATGCTCTGAATGCATAAAGTAAGTGAAGAAGAACAGTTTCAAATAAACTTATGTTTTTCACATTTTTAAGACGGTAAAAATCAGGTTCAACGCCTTTAAATGACAATCAAAAGAAAAGAAAGTCGATTAGAAAAGCACAAAAATACAAGATGCAGCTCTGTGTACTAAAACAGAATCCCTGTACCTACTGTATGTCTCCATCCAACTCATACTTTTACCATCAACATTCTCTGGGGGTGTCATGCTAACTGTAGGCACTGCTCTGTCTGAAGTTTTTTACACTTTAATCCGAGTTTTATTGGAATTCTTACCAACAGTTTTTCACTTAGTCACGCTCACCTTTTTGTTGAAAATCAAACTCCTAAACAGGACCATGAACACTTTCTCCTTTAAATTAATTTAGTATTTTTTCATACTATCTCAAAAATGTCATTGTTTGCTAATGTGTGCATTGCGTCACCATGGTAACTGCTAAACGCTTTGTAGAGATAGACGTAGAACATCCCCAGCATAATGTCACTGCATAGTAACAATTTATGCAGAAAGAACATATTTTTCTGGCAGGTTAACCCCGGATAATGGATGGATGGATAAATATAATGATGTGTTAACTATGTTTTAGTGAAATGAGGCGTCTAAGCTCTCATATGCACATTAATAGGGTCCTATATTATGCACAATGGACGACTGTGACCTTTAAGCAGCGTTATAAAGTGGTTACATCATCATAAACAGACCTGGAGTTGTGTTTTCTATCATTCACACATGTCTGAGTGATCTTTTATTATTAGTCTGTCTACATCTCCAAAGCTCGAAATGCTCTGTTCAACCTTGTGATGTCACGTAGTGGTAGTTTTCACGTTGAGAGCTCCTTTTTTACGTTTTGTTCAGAAGAGATTGGTTGCGTCTACATTCTGTTTGAATCCAGAAGGGTTTGGAATTGGACCATAGAGGATGAAAACCTCTGTCCAAACTTGAGACGGTCCAACCACAGCCACTAAATTTGCATCATGTGATTCTCAAATGCAGAAGACATCTCTCCAAAACTCCCGTAACATTCAGAACTCAATATATAACTTCTTTGAACTGATATACGAAACAGTTTGTTGTCTTGATCGTTGATTCTGTAAAAATATGCACTGTTTCTCAGCTCTGTATGTAGTTTTTTTCCTACTTTTTTATGTGTAAACCGGCAACAAAGCACACGCCTCTGATTGGTTAATCCGCCTGTCAATCACGTCCTCTGAAATCAAGGAGACAGGATAAAGCTCCAGATTAGACTGCACAGGACTGTTTTTTCATCCCACTCATGCCGAATTTTGACCATTACCGCCCACGTGTACGCAACGTGACTCTGCACTTGTACACTATAGCCCAAAAGAGATGCATTGATTTTGTGTGTTCTCCCATCCCGCAGGAGAAAACAAGCCATTTATTCTCTTAATAAAGAGCTTCATGATGTCAGCCTTGCCTTGTTTGTTTTTTATGCTGTATAACCCTTGTTTAACGCTCATCTTTGCTTCGTTGGTTGGCTGAGTTATCCTTTTAACCACCTGTTCCCGTGAGATTTGCGTTGAATCCCGTGGGAACCCAATCCCAATGCAGACCTCTACTCCAGATCCTCTTGTCTTTGTAAAGTTTTGTCGAAGCGTCTGGTTCTGGTTGGACGGGTAAAGAGATTGTCAAGTCCAGGGCTGAAATGATCCAAATGATGCTGTAGTGAAGGTGTATGGAGTTTAAAAACACGGTGGAACACTTCCTGTATTACATGGCAACACAATATGGAGTGTATTCAGTTTGAGAGAAGAACTGAGCCTAAATATGCAGGATTTTTGTATTAAACATGTGCGAATGAAACAAAACACAACTCCAGGTATGTTTATGACGAGGACACATTATAACATAGATCAGAAAATAGCAAAATATGAGGCTTTTTAGTGAAATGAGTGGTCCAATCTGTCATATACACTTTAAAATGTTTTTTTTTCCTGCTGAGTGGAGAGAAACATCAGATCGGGACTGGCTTCGCTTTGATCATCTGTGATATGTTTACAAAAAGCAGCATCTAAAGAAGCTTGGGCCAATTCTATCTACAGACTCACGGAGCTGAAATGAAAATCACCACTTTGTATTTGGCTCATACAATGCAAATTACTTTTAAAGACCCCATATTACGCTATTTTCTCATCTACAGGATGTTATTATGTTGTTTCCTCATCCCAAACACACCTGGAGTTGTGTTTTGTTTCATTCATACATGTTTAACACACAAATTCTGCATATTTAGGCTGTATTCTTCTCAGAAAACACGATGATGATGTCATGTGGTAATACAGGAAGTGCTCCACGGTGTTTTTAAGCTCCATACACCTTCACTAGAATCATTTGGATCATTTCAGCCATGGAATTCCAGATCTCTACTGAATTAAAGGTAAAAAAGTAGCAGTTAACTTGAAAACTTCCTTACATCATTAACATCATCATTATCATGGAACAGAGCATTTTGAGCTTTGGAGATGTAAACAGACTAATAATAATAGTTTTAATAGGAATAGATACGTTTAATGCTGTAATGTGGGACATTCCAGGCAAAGCAAAAACTACTACTATCTACTGCCCTTCAAAAAAGCTTGGTCAAAATTTAAGATATAAACTCTTAAATCTATCAAAAAATGAAAAATGAAGTTCTCTTAAAATAAACTCCCTCTAGGCTGTAATGAAGCCGTTTCAGAACTAGTAAGTAGATAATAAATCAGAACAAGATGAATAACCTGATGTAAGTTTGAAAATCATAGTCAGATCAGAGAAATTTGCAGTGTGAGACAAACAGGGGAACATCCTCCACCAGAAAAATTACCTTGTGCACCTTTAAAGATGGAGTATGATGCAAAATGTGCTTTGTGGAGCTTTTCCATGTTTTATACTTCACCCATGCATGTTTGAGTGATTTAGTGATCTCTCCCAGGCCCTATTCCAGTCCTTCTCAAATAGTGGGGTGCGGGTGACTTCGAGGAACATGCTTTTTTTTGTTGCCGTACTAGAACAAAGTGTAATTGCACCCCCGCTACAGTAGTTGGCAGTGGCGCTCTCATTGTCAGAGTGTGCAGGGAGTATTAGCCATAGCAGAGCGTTTTGTTTGTTAGACTCGTTGCTGTTGTAAGATGGGTTAAAGTGGTATTAAGCCTCTTCTATGCAAATTTGCATTTTACGGGGAAGTTAAGAACTTGCCCCCATCACTACACTAGTATGTTGCCTTGACAGACTCACCACCACAGCGAGATCTCCGCCTCGGTTTTTTGGCTTCTGACAGTATTCGACCACCTCTAGCAATGGACTTTAGCTCCAAACGTGCCGGAGTTCTGCTTTAAGGAGGGTTTGAATAGGGCGGTGCTTCTCAATTAGTTTCTGTCACGCCCGCCCTAGGAAGAATAAAACATTTGGCGCCATCCTCCCCCCACTCCACAGAGCCACTAGAAATGCTGATGCATTCTAAGTTGCTTTTCTTTACAAACACAGAAAAAAATCAGTTTTATGTTTATCAGAAAATAACTACTCAGTATTCTGCAATGGACTTTAGTCACATTTTGTTATTTTGTTCACCTTCAGGCACTCAACAAGGAACCAAGGACACGACGACGGAGTGGGAGCTGGAATCACACCGTCAAACTGTGAGTCAGTGGAACGCTCAACCGGTGATGTCAACATCGAGAGCGGGATTCAAACCGTCAACCTTCGGATCAGTGGGCAAACGCTCCTACAAAGTGAGCTACTGCCCCGCAAGGTTAAGCAGCATGATTCTGTACAAGGCTCCACCCACAAACCTACGACATCAACGCTCCCACTCAGCTATTCACAAGCGCAAATACAAAAGCAGGATACAAAACACCACAAACAATACACTACGACTTCACAAACCTGATGCGATGTGCAGTAGTTTCGGGATATTTGTGCGATCCATGCTCATTGTCTCGGCACAGTGAAAGGGGAGCCACTTAGCACGGTGAGAAAAATGAAACTTAACTTCATACTTCACGCTTCGTTCTGGGCAAATATAACGTTTCCAATTGAATAAAAGGTAACGCGGTGATTTAAAACGGTTATGCGCTGCTCTGAAAATGAAACCCATCTATCAGCGTGCATTCATCTTGTTCATTACTGTACGTTTAGTCTCTTCTAGGCAGCGCGCCAAAGCACTGACCCGTATCTCATTTACAGGTTAAATAAATATTTCCACTTGTAGTGTCAGAGTCAGCAGCATAAATATTAGAAAGAAGCTGTAAAGTCTGAAGAGGCTCACATCTGTTTTGTAATGCACACACTCGAGAGACCAGGCTGTAAAACATTTGTAAAAGTGAAATTACACCACAAAAAGCAATATCAAGGTCAGTTAAAAAGACTTAAATAAAGAATATTTTACGTTATTGAGATTTAACTTGACAAATCAAATGATCTACCAATGGAATAAGTGTCTTTTTCTTAAGTCAAACAACTATATAGATTTCGTTTCTTACTTTAAGTGCAATGAGTTGTTGTTTTTCTTAAGTGTAGATAGATGTATTTTTCTATTTTAACTATAAAAAGTCTTGTTCCATTGGTAGATCATTTTACTTGTCAAGTGAAATTTACCCAAATCTTGATACGTTCTTAAGTCAAGTAATCTTAAAAGTGCACTGTGTAACTTTTCGGGTGGGGGTCCGTCCTGTGCTTGTTTCTATGGAGATGTCATTTCTCTGCCTGGAATGTTCCACAGTGTGACATTAAACAGCTCTACTTTGCATTTATTCAATTACAGGTGGTTTTATAGCTCAAACATACAAAGAAGATTGCTTAAAATACCTAGAAAAACAGACTGAGGTTTAATGCCATACTGTGAAACATTCCATCTCCATTAGGGATGGGCATTCGAGTAAATTTACAATCGATTTTCGATTAATCATTAACATTTTTATATTGAAATTATCATCATAATTATTACTATGACTAATCTGCATAAATAAACTCAACTTTACAACATACAAACCATCACCACTATAGAGCCACATCAGTGTGACATTAGAATGTTACAGGAACAAAACTTAAAAGCACATGGCTCATTTACATAAACAGTAAGCAAAAAAAAAAGCCGCTATTTCCTTGTGCTGATGCTTCAGCTTCTGTTGGACTAAAGAACTCGACTCAGTGGAATCAGAGTGTTCTTTCTGTGACAGAGGATGTGATGAGGCTGGTGAGTCTGTTCTGTGCGTATGTCGCGTTGGAGATACTGTGTATACAGGCAAAAGCAGGACACTCAAAAAAAAAAAAGATCATACCCGGGATACTGATGTGCAGGTAAAGGCACTCTTTGGGGGATATAGTGATCTCTAAGTAGCTATAGCTGAGACGTGGGACTGTGGGGCCACAGCTCCAGTGTTTGTGCTGTGACGCAGCCTCGACTCTTTACACTACGTTACCACAGCAACCTACATTCGGTTTGTCGATTAAAATGAACGTGATCGACGAAATTCTTAATGATCAATTATTGATTAATCGACTAATCATACCCATCCCTAATCTCCATGAAGCAAAGTATTTGATGCACCCTCCATCAGAAAAGTTACACAATGCACCTTTAACTTGGCTAGATTTTCATTTTTTCCACTGTACCCAGTAATGACTGTATTTTTAGTCAGGTAATCTATATGTTTTTTCTGGAAATTGAGGGCTGATTATGCACAGAGATAATGATTATGCACAGACATGAAACCATGACAATCCACGGTGACAAGTGTTCACACAGGACGAGTTTGCAAAATTACAGGTCAAAGTCTTGTTGCCTGTCCAGCCAAAATGATACATTTGACAAAACTTTAAAGAGACAGGTAGATCTGGAGCAGTGTCTTCTGCATTTGAAACTTTTCTTTTCTGAGTCTGTTACCTGCTTGTCTCCATGGAGATGGAATGTTTCACAGTACGACATTAAACCTTTCTATCTTCATGGAGACCAAACCAGACCAAGTTACAGGTCAGATCTGTGGAGAGGAACACCGTTGACAGTCAGTATATCTGTTTTTCTAGATATTTTTGAGCTATAAAACCGCCTACAATTGAAAAATGTAAAGTAGAGCTGTGGCATCTCCATGGAAACAAGAAGGTGACAGACCCCCCAAGCAAAAAGTTACATAATACACCTTTATGTATGGTGAGGATTTTGAGGTTTTTCATGCTCTAGGGCCCAGAATCGAACTGAATATAGAACATTTTTAGAGACAAGAACGATTCCCACAAGACGAGAAACGCATATACACAAACATAAATAAAGATAATGACGATTTACCCGAGGTCCCTGTGTAGAACTAAAGCTGTGTGAATAGAGACACTTCACTGGAGTCATTATTCAGCCCCTCACACTGTGCTCTTCCACACACAGCCACGGTGGCCCCGGGGCAGACCGACAGGAGGGAGCTGCAGGTGGGAGGACGAGTTCCGGGCCCCTGCGAGGAGACCGAGGAGTGACTCATTCTGACGGTTCAAACTGTGACGGGAGATTTTCAAACTTCCTGCACTGAAGTCAAGTTAAAGACGAGAAAGGGTGTGACCAGAGACCGGAAAACTGAAAACGTCCCACAGTACAGTCCTTATCTGGTGATACTTTGCAGCCGAGGTCATTAATATTCTGTGTGAAGCTCTGTTAGTCAAGTTACACTTCATCTGAGGTTTATTTTAACACAATCTGACCAGAAAAAACTGACTTGTGAACTGATTTGTGCAGGTAGGCAAGTCTCACGCATAAAATTACAGTCAGAAGTTACTGCATCTCGCATTAGTTAGACTGTTTTTCAGTTAAGGGCACCACACACCACAGGAGAATTTGCATGATTTTAGATACGATTTCTTCTCCACGAGTTCGGGAAAGCATGACCTGACTTTGTGTCTCCGTGTGTGATTTTGAAGCCGCTGTGCTCCTCGTGTGTGCGGTGTCACGGTCAGATCGTAACCACTAAACATCAGCAGCACTACTGTAACAGACAATAAAACAGAGCGTCAGGGGCAGAGGACTGAAGGACAAAGGACAAAGAGGCACAGCATACAAATAGCTAAAATAATGAGACAACTTTATTAAATCATAAAGTGGTGAATTTAAACTGCAGCATCTCATCAGCGTTATCCGTAGAAATTGTCCTCCACAAATAAGGACATCCAGTCCACAACACTGCAAAAAAGGCCTATCAAAAAATTTAAAAAAAAAAACAATTTTGAGGTAAAATGCCCTATTTTAAGTGAAATTATCTGTCAGTGCAGTAAGAAATTTTCACTTACCAAGTTTTCTTAAAACAAGACGAAATACGAATCTTATTCTAAGCAGAAAACACTACCTTCACGTATTTATGGCAAGATTTTTCACCTTATTGGTTTGAGAAGGAAGTTAAAGAGGCTTAACCTGGCTTGATTTAATATAAAAAGTGCTTAGAATAAGTTGTAATATCTAGATAAGATATATCAGGCTGGAATATCTTGAAACAAGTCAAAAAATCTCATTTTACTAAGTAAAAAAATCTTAAAATTGATTTTTTAAGATGGATTTGCTTAATTCAAGTCAGTTTAACAATGCTAGAAAATCCTTTTTTGTAGTGAAAACAGTGCTATTAATTTGAGGCGTTCTTTAAAAGTAAAAAGGCGAGATAGTTCCTCACGTGTGTCTGTTTACATCCACACAGCGCACGGATTGAGGTAAAGCTGCAGATTAGCAATAGTGGCTCGACTTCCTGTGGGGTTCATCTCCAGTCTTTTATGCTTTAAAAATCCTGTATCTGTAGTAAGTATAAGTATTGCACCACATTTCACACAGTTTTGACTTGTATCTAAACTAGAAGTGCAGCGCTCTGATCTTTGAACACTTAAGAGTCTCAGAGCGAGTGGTTTTACTGCAGACAGGAAACAGCTGACGCCATCGAGCTCACAACTTTACATCCTGCGCAGCCTCGTGTCTGTGGTGTGCGCTTTTTGTCGCACGTTTAAAATTCATTTAAGATTAAAAAAAAAACTCTAGTGTGTAGCGGCCTTTAGTCACCCTCAGCTTTTTGTTGAAAATCAAACACGAAAACAGACCTTGTATTGATCACAAGTGCCTGAAAATGTGCTGTTTAAATGATTTTTTTTTGTTTTCAGACAACTTTTTTGACTGTGTCACCATGGTAACTTCTAAACGCTCCACCGTAGACATACACGTAGGCAGACCCCCAGCGTCACGTCATTGCAAAGTATCAATATCTTGGCTTGGTTGCGTCGCCTCTTCGTTTCCGTGGAGATAGACGACTTTAATATGTAAAACATTTCTCCCTGATTGAAAAATGACAAATTAGAGCTATAATTACCAACCTTAGTTTTAAACCAGGGCATGGCTTAATCTCTACTCCCACAAAACACGAAAAGAAAATGTAACTATAATCTTTCCATAAAATCCAAACATTTGAAAACTACCAAAGCTATGCGGTGCTGAGCTGTTTGTTCCTCTGACTTTTATGGAAAACAAAACAGCCTGGAGCTTGTGTGCAGATGGTGGAGGACTATTAGAAATCTAGTAAATGTTTTCAGAGCATTTCCTGGCCAACAATGAAATTATATGACAGATGAGCTCCAGTTCATTAGAGTGCGCAGAATCGGAGGTGGACTTAAAACATTTTACAAAGACATCCTTTATTAACCAGAATTGACTCAAAAACATGCCCAGAGTTGTGTTTTGTTTGTTCACCCGTATTTGAGTAACCCTCCAACGCTCAAAATGCTTTGTCCCACTTTGTGACAGCAAGTGGTAATACAGGAAGTGCTCCATTGTGTTTTTCTCATTTCATACCACTTCACTATAATCGCAAAAACAAATGTGTGTTAAAGGGTTCGTGTTAGGCTATTTCCTGATGTTTACTCATCACAAATATACCCAGAGTTGTGTTTGGTTTCATTCATACATGTTTAACCATACAAATCCTGCAAATTTAGACTGAGTTCTTCTCTCATCATGTCAACAATTGTTCATACAGGAAGTGCTCCACTGTGTTTTCCATACTCCTTCACTAGAATCACTTGAAAACGTGCAGCCCGGGAATTGCTAAACTTTGAACAGGTTCGCCGCGGGGTCTTAAAAAGGTATTAAATTTCATGTTCCTATATTAAGGCTTTAAAAAGTCTTAGATTATGTTGTCCAAGTCTTATTTTTAAGTTCTTAGATTTCATTAGCCTCTTTTTTGTGTACTCAACTGGGCTGCAGTGCAAAGTGAGGCAAGACCATGTGAAAGCTCAGTTTATCTTGTTAGAATGTTATAAATGATTTTTGCCCATTTTACCAGCAACACATATGACTATAAATGAGTTCTGAATGAGATTTAATAATAAAAGTATTTTTTGGTATTTAAAGCAGTGAGTAATGGTCTTTATTAGAATTGGATCTGGTGTTTTTCACCCATACAATGGGTGCGATGTTGGTCTTAATTTTCATTTAAGTCTTAAAAAGGTTAAATTTGGTTTAGTCAAACCTGGGGATATCCTGATGAAGCTAGAGCAATTATTTTAGCCTCTTTGAAACATCTTCACTTCTCTGTGCAGTAGGGATGTCCCGATCCAATATTCAGTATCAGTATTGAGTATGCGTATCGGACAGTATTGGATTTAGTCACGTGATCGGACCGATCCAGTTTCACATGTTTATGCGGCATCGACACGCTTTACAGCAGCTGTAAACACCACCATGTCCTCTGTGTGGGACTTTTCACTACAACAAAATAAGAGTCAAACAGTGACGTGTAACTGCTGCAAACAAACAGTTTCTCTTGGAGGAACCAGCAGAGCCACTTTAACACTTCCGATTTGATTCATCACTTACAAAAGACTCATCTGGACGAGTTTGAGATTTACAAGCGCAGCAGTAAACACTGGAGAAGGCATTTCAAGGAAGAGAAAAGCTACATTGAAATGGCAACAAGTCCAAGAAAATAACACAGAGAATTGTCGAATTCATTCAACCACTGTCTGTCATGGAAAACATCGGCTTTCCTCGTCTAAAGGACTTTTTGGAGCAAAGGTACAAACTTCCTTCACGACACGACATTACAGAGACGGCGCTACCGGATCGAATCGGAATCGGGTCTGTATTAGAAAGAGCACGCTTTAAAAAAATCAGTTCAGATCGGAACCCTAAAAATCTTGATCGGGACATCTCTAGAAGATACTGTAGACTTTCTGTGGCAATCTAAACTAAACAGGTAACAGCTTTATAACAAAAGTAAAATCTCACAATCAAAGTCAACTGAGCATAATATAGAACTTTTAAACAGCAAATTCCATCGTAGAGTTCTGACCTGTCCTTTTGCTCTGTTTTAAAGCACATTGTGTAACTTTTCTGGTTAGGATTTGGGTTAGGGTTCGTCAGATGTTGTCCATGGAGATGTTGCTTTGTCTGGAATGTTTCACAGTATGGCATTAAACCATTTTATCGTAATGGAGGCCAAACCAGACCAAGTTACAGGTTGGTCTGTAACATTTCTCGATTTGTTTAAACTATAAAACCACCTGTAATTGAATAAATATAAGGCAGAGCTGTTTCATGTCATACTGCGGAACATTCCAAACAGCGCAGTGACATATCCATGGAAACAAGAAGGCGACGTACCCTGAACTAAAATGTTAGGGATTCTACACTGTTCCGTTGTCATGTGAACTCAGCTCGGGTAAAAGCCGAGGAAACCAAATGGAAAGCAGAGAAAGTGACGCAGAGGAGCAGACGTGTGTGCCGATAATCGCCCGCCGTACTCTCCCAGGGCTTTTAAAGGAGATGTATTGGTTTGCACTTAAAGGGAGGGCCCAGCGGAGCAGTACAGACTAATGACTTTGAGTGCACGTCCACACAACCTTAATGTCTCTGTTTTCACTGGTTTCTACTTTTGTTTTAAAAATGCGCCATGGAACTTTTCTGGGGACTGATATTTGCTTGTAACCGTGCACAGAAAGTTCATAAATTCGCCAAAATCTATCTTGGGAGACGTTCATTCCGAGGTTAAAATTCACCTAGCAGCGAGCGGACCAATCACGGAGCTGCACTGAGGTCCGTGTGGAGGCCAAAGGTGAAGCTCTCAAACAAACCCGAAGGGAAAAAGTGTTTTGTTCAACTGTAGAGAGAAAGATGTCTGTGCTTTTCTCTCACATTCAAATAATCACCGTGATAAATGTGTAGAACTCAATTCAGAGTGACACATATATCAATGCGGTGAGGCTGGTTCATTTGTCTCCATGGAGATGATATTGCTTTGCTTGACTATTCCTCAGTTATTAAATTGATCTATTCACTTACGCAAAATATACACCTTGAAAAACCTGCATTCTCCCCACAGATCTGACCTTCATCTCCATCTTGGCCTTGCATTCTGTAACATTTTTGGTTGGAGATCAGTCACCTGCCTGTTTCTATGGATATGTCATTGCTCTGCCTGGAATGTTCCACAGTATGACATTAGCTCACCTTACATTTGGTAAGTTTCAGGTGGTTTTACAGATCAAAAATACCTAGAAACACGGGAGCGTGGCTATGTTCCCTCAGCCCTTGCTCCCTCAGCCCTATGTTCCCTCAGCTCTATGTTCCCTCAGCTCTATGTTCCCTCAGGCCTATGTTCCCTCAGCTCTATGTTCCTTCAGTCCAATGTTCCCTCAGCCCTATGTTCCCTCAGCCCTATGTTCCCTCAGCTCTATGTTCCCTCAGCCCTATGTTCCCTCAGCCCTATGTTCCCTCAGCTCTATGCTCCCTCAGCCCTATGTTCCCTCAGCTCTATGTTCCCTCAGCTCTATGTTCCCTCAGCCCTATGTTCCCTCAGCCCTATGTTCCCTCAGCTCTATGTTCTCTCAGCCCTATGTTCCCTCAGGCCTATGTTCCCTCAGCTCTATGTTCCTTCAGTCCAATGTTCCCTCAGCCCTATGTTCCCTCAGTCCTATGTTCCCTCAGCCCTATGTTCCCTCAGTCCTATGTTCCCTCAGCTCTATGTTCCCTCAGCCCTATGTTCCCTCAGGCCTATGTTCCCTCAGCTCTATGTTCCTTCAGTCCAATGTTCCCTCAGCCCTATGTTCCCTCAGTCCTATGTTCCCTCAGCCCTATGTTCCCTCAGTCCTATGTTCCCTCAGCTCTATGTTCCCTCAGCCCTATGTTCCCTCAGCTCTATGTTCCCTCAGCTCTATGTTCCCTCAGCTCTATGTTCCCTCAGCTCTATGTTCCCTCAGCCCTATGTTCCCTCAGCCCTATGTTCTCTCAGCCCTATGTTCCCTCAGGCCTATGTTCCCTCAGCTCTATGTTCCTTCAGTCCAATGTTCCCTCAGCCCTATGTTCCCTCAGTCCTATGTTCCCTCAGCCCTATGTTCCCTCAGTCCTATGTTCCCTCAGCTCTATGTTCCCTCAGCCCTATGTTCCCTCAGGCCTATGTTCCCTCAGCTCTATGTTCCTTCAGTCCAATGTTCCCTCAGCCCTATGTTCCCTCAGTCCTATGTTCCCTCAGCCCTATGTTCCCTCAGTCCTATGTTCCCTCAGCTCTATGTTCCCTCAGCCCTATGTTCCCTCAGCTCTATGTTCCCTCAGCTCTATGTTCCCTCAGCTCTATGTTCCCTCAGCTCTATGTTCCCTCAGCTCTATGTTTCCTCAGTCCAACTCGAGGTCATGTTGCAAAGAACCCTACGCTGAAATTAGTCTGAATCATCCTGTTCAATGCGGTAAAAAAAAAAAAAAAAAACTTGACCACAGATCTGACCTGTAACCTGGTCTGTTTTGGTCTCCACGAAGACAGAAAGGCTTAATGCTGTACTGCAGAACATTCCAGACAAAGCAATAACATCTCCATGAAGAAAACTTTAGACCGAAGCTCCACCAGAAAAGTTACACAACGCACCTGAATTTGCAGAATTTGTGTGTTAAATGTGTGTGAATGAAACAAAACTCAAGGGCTGTTTGTGAAGAGGAAACAGCGTGGCCCTTTAAAGTTAAACTGCAGCTCTTCTAGTACTTTTATATTTGTACTTCATCACCTTACACTCCTGCTGGTTTGTAGGATTACATATCGTCTATGATCACGAGTAGAATTACTTCACAGTGCCGATGACACGCATTTCTGTGTCTCTTTAATTAAATCTTTCATTTAAAATGACCTCACGGCTGGTGTTACTCACTGCCTTCGTGTCGTCCACTACGGCGCACCCTCGGCTAACGCGCGAGCACAGACGCACTGATTTGTGGTTCTATAAATAGCTAGAGGAGATGGTAGCGTCGCGCAAGTAGGTCCTCATGCATATTTACTGCAAGGGCCAATTTGTACCTCCTCTTTTTACACACACGTACACATAGCTGACAGTGTGTGAGTCATGCCCGTATCTGCAACTACTCAAATAGAATACTAAATAGCGAATAGGGTTCCCACGGATTCATGGTTTCTTGTATAATTTAGAAAACAAATGTGCAAATGTGTAAACAGCAAAACGGCAGATGTAATCGTGTGTGGAAATGCAATTTCTCTGCAGCGGCAGGGAGATCTGTGGCTCCCGAGAGGCTGTGTTCAAGTGATATTGTGGGATCCCGATAGTTTGAAGTGACAGGTTTTCATGTTTTTCTAATTACTATTTGGTTTGGTGGGATCTTACCTGCGGTGAATATTTATTACACTTATACATCAGTTAAAGGCCCTATATTACACAAAATTTACTCTTTAAGTCGTGTTGTAATGTTTTACCTCATCCAAAACATACCTGGAGTTGTGTTTTGTTTCATTCACAAATGTCTGAGTAAGCCTTTATTATTAGTCTACATCTAGACAGCTCAAATTACTCTCTGTTCCACCTTGTGATGTCATGTAGTGGTAGTTTTCATGTTAGGTACTTTTTACATTTTGTTTCGTAGAGTTTGGCAATTCCAGGGCTAAAATGATCCAGATGATTCTAGTGTAGATGTATGGAGTTTAAAAACACAATGGAGAACTTCCTGTATTAGCACATGACATCACAAGGTGTTTTCTGCTTGAGAGAACAGCTCAGCTTAGATATGGATATGTGTGTTAAACATCCATCCATCCATTTTCTTCCGCTTAGCCAGGGCCGGGTCGTGGGGGCAGCAGTCTAAGCAGAGACTCCCAGACTCCCTTCACCCCAGACACTTCCTCCAGCTCCTCTGGGGGGACCCCAAGGCGTTCCCAGGTCAGGCGAGAGACATAGTCCCTCCAGTGTGTCCTGGGTCTTCCCCAGGGCCTCCTTCTGGTGGGACATGCCCAGAACACCTCCTGAGGGAGGCGTCCAGGAGGCATCAGAACAGATGCCCAAGCCACCTCAGCTGCTCCTCTTGATGTGGAGGAACAGTGGCTCTACTCCGAGCTCCTGCCATGTGACTTGAGCTCCTTACCTTATCTCTTAGGGAGCGCCCAGCCACTCTGTGGATATTAATTTTGACCGCTTGTGTCTGCAGTCTTGTTCTTTCAGTCATTACCCAAAGCTCATGACCATATGTGCATGAAACAAAACACAACTCCAGGTGTGTGTTAGATGAGGAAACAACATTACAGCGTAAATTAGAAAATAGCATAATTTGGGCCCTTTAAATGGCAGTTTGTGGCAAAAAATGTTGAGGACAAAAATACAGGAAGTAGCATCTAAAACAACAAACCTCTACCTACACTGTCAGATTAAAGTCTAACAAGCCTGAGACAGACCAGTGCTTACAGTTAGCATCAGACCCTAGGGAATGTTAATGACATGAGCTGCAAAGCTTCCATTGTATATTTTCTGACATCCTGGGGTCTACTACATCAGACCCCCTCTCTCTCTGAGCGCAGGGGCTGCTCAGTGTAGCGTGCTCCAGCCTGTGTGAATGAGAAGAGACTGCATAAGAAGACAGCTACATACACACAGGCACACATACACACACATGCACACACAAAACACACACACAAAACCCACACACACGCATATACAGAAACACATATTCATATACTACGCACATGTTGGGTTTCCATACTTTTGTGGACATATCCTCGCTTCTGGACTGAGGTTATCCACAGAATATATCTATTCAGTGACCAACAACACAAACCTCCAACTCATTCAGTCCCAGATCCTACACAGACCCACGACACTGGCCACGGGTCAGTTAAAATGGGATTCTCAGCAGACACATGTCCGATCTGCACTCAGAACACATCCGACACTTCCATTCCTGCCCTCTGGCTCTGCACACCCACCCAACTGTTCTGGACAAAGGCTCGAACATCTCTGTCCACAGTCATGGGCAGCACATCCCATTACGCCCTGGTGTAAGTACTGCTATTACTCTCAGCGCTGAGTTGATCCCAACAATACAGTGTTAAGAATCTACACATTACTATACACAATGAGTCATTTATATTTACTGACACTAAAACCTCACACACAAACACACTTTACACCTCGTTGTTCCATATTGTACTTAGTGTATTAGTGTCTGTCCTGTCTAATTAGTAGTGGGACGCTTGAAAAAAAATGTTTATACCGCTACTCCGACAATTACACGTTAAGTGTCTAAATAGCGGCATGTCGGAATAGCAGCGTGGAACCAATGTTTGGATGGAATTTTCCGTGTGGATGACATAGAGGGATTCCTTCGAAGTCCTTAGTACAACTTCCTGTACTTCCTGATCTTTCCTGCTTTGTTTCTATGTCTCGTCTCGTCGTCGTGTCTCTCCGCTCTGCTCTTCAAAACTAAATGAACTATGGATTCGATAAATTGGTCTTTTAACAAAATTTACACTTTAACAAGACAAGCAGGGTTGGGCGAACATGTGTGTTCTTGGGACACAGAGGATTGATCTGTTCGGAACCACGATTACGGGACTTTGCAGATTGGATGGATTGCACTTGGACCTGATTTTCCAAAAATTCAAATAATAGTTATAGTTAGTATAGTTAGTATCGCGAGTCATGAAAGATAGTATAGAGATAGAAAGAGTTATGAAAGATAGTATGTCACGGTAGTAATCTCATAGCTTCCTGTTTCAGTTAGTAGTAAATTAAGAGAGTTATGTCACAGTTAGACTCACTTATTTAGTTTAGCTTTATGTGGGATTGTCACAGATTGTAATCTCTAGACTCATCTGTTTAGCTTTGTGGGAGGGTGGAGGGGAAATGTGGGATTGTTCTTTTTTTTTAATCACTGTAAAGTGCTTTGTGTTGCATTTTTTGTATGAAAAGCGCTCTGTAAATAAAGTTGGATTGATTAATGATTGATTTTTGTTCTTTTCCTCTCAACTTAGATTTCCTCAAACTGCTACTTAACTTATAGTGCTCCACTATGTTTTTAAATTCCTTGCACCTTCACTAGAAGCACTTGGACAGCCCTGAAATTGGAAAACTAAACAAAAGGTCAAATGAAGCTGTTAACTTGAAAACTACCCCTTCATGACATCATAAGGTGGAACAGAGCATCTTGAGCTTAGGAGATGTAGACAGACTAATAATAAAGAGTTACTCAAATGTGTGTGAATGAAACAAAACACAACTCCAGGTATGTTTTTGATGAGGTAACAACATTCTAACATGACTTAAAGCTCACACACATGAAAAAAACAATATCTAGGTAAGTTAAAATGACTTAAATTAATAACATTTTACTTTATTTGAGCAGATTCAACTTGACAAGTAAAATGATCTACCAGTGGAATAACATTTGATTTTGTTTCTTATTTTAAGTGTAAAAAGTTGTTGTTTTTCTTATTTTAAGTGTAGGAAAGATGTATTTTCATATTTTAAGTAGAAAAAGTCTTGTTCCACTGGCAGATCAGTTTACTTGTCAAGTGAAATTGACTCAAATCATGATAAAACTTCCAGTCACATTAACTTGACTAGATTTATTTTTTCACAGTGCAGGAGTCAATCTTGTGTAACACTGGACCTTTAAAATGTTACTGATCTAAAAATAAAGGATTTAATAGCCCCCATAATCTGATAAATACCCTCCTACACACTCATACACGCTCAGGTATAAAAGCGCTGCATCCCCACCTCACGGCGCTCCAGTGACTTCACGCTCCGTCGCTCCGAGAGGCTGCACACGCACTGCACTGACACGCCAAGGTCAAAGGTTAACGCTGTTTTTGTCCATCGAGTCTGTGACGGGTGACATCACCGGCCGCTCCCTGCCCAACCCGCTCACAGGAGAAACGGGAAGGAATTACGACGGAGGGGGAGGTCCTGCTGGAGTAAAACGGGCGATTAAATACACCAGGAAAAGCCGAGTTTGATTTTTATCTCCCATTAGGGCTGCAAAACAGATCGCAAATGCATAAAAATTGTAATTATTGAATCTCAAAGGCTGCAGTTCAATGATACTTTGAAGCTGAAGTCATCAACATTCCCTGGGAGTGTGACGCTAACTAAACTCTGTCAGAAGATCTATTAGAACGGATTTAGCTGGAACTACAACAGGAGAGCTGATTTGTGCTGTTAAACACGTCCCTCTCAAATAACATTACAGCTAAAAACTAGCATCAGCCAACAGTTTTTCAGTTCTCTCACCTTTTTGTTGAAAATGAAACACCTAAACTGGACCATAAATGCTCATATTGTGTTGTTACATCCATTTTGTGTTTTTTTTCTTGAGTTTTCTGACTTTCAGTAGCGTTTTTGGGTGTTTCTATTGTGTTTCCATGGTAACTAATGAAAATTCCTTCATAGACATACATGTAGAACTTCCCCAGTGCGATGTCACTGCAAAGTATCAACAGAATGTCCTCTGCAAAGTAGGGTTGGGCGGTATCCAAATTTTGATACTGTTAAACTGTCTCAGCAGTTTACGGGGGTATACAGTATTACTGTGACTTATTTTGTAGCATTCAGAAACAGAATAGCAGCATTATATTTGAAGAGGCACAAGTTCTGATCAAACCAAACTTTGCCAGTGTCTTCAATCGCATCAGCATCAGTGCACAACCTGTTTTTATCAGCGCTTTTACTGTATGCAAATGAGCCAGTTTAGTTTCTGTAAAATGTAATCATGTGTAAACACATTATTACTCAAAGTATATAATGAGCGGAGTACCAGGAATGTAGAGCGGTGAAGACCAGTCACAGCCCTTATTGTCACTTCCCCCTCGCTGTCCACGTTGTTTTGACACAGAACCATAAATTGGGCTTTACCGTGACTTCGCCCTCAAGCGGGAACTTTCTCCTCTTCAGTGCATCCCCTCTTGACTCTCGGCTCAATTAAATGTCTCCATCGCAAACTTTTCGGCTCAATATCACAAACGAAGCATCAGTCAGGCTTTTTTTCCTTCTTTTTGATATCACAGGATACTGTATTACCGCCAAAACCTACTGCAAAGAATAAAATTGTACTTGCCCTGGTACAGATATATTGTATAAGCAGCTCTTGACGTCAAAATACATCCACATCTAAGTGTTTTAATGTCAGAGAATCAGTTGTTTACAATGTGCACTCTGATCAAAATCCTACTTCTTAAACATGAAAATGACAAATGTGATTACAATACTTGAAAATTGCAATTCGATGTGTCTTTTTTCAAATTTTCAAAACAACTAACAAGGATTCTGCCCCATCCCTCACCGTCTTTGCGTTAAACCTGCCAGGAGCAGTGGAGCAGATCTGAGGTGGATCAGCTGGAGGATTTGACCTATAGGCCACGTTTCCAGTGGATGAGGGAAACCGGAGCGTTCAGAGGAAACCCACAGACCACAGACTGGATAAAAAATCTACACATTTTAAGGTTTTTTTTTTTCAATTACAAAGGCAGCTTTTTACAGATGTACCACCAGGAAAGCACATATTCATGAATTGTTGTTATTGATAATATTTTATAAACCTGTGTCTATTTGTAATGTGTTTGTTTTTTTTTCCATCTAATGTACCTAATTTTGTCTACTGAATATTGTGTAGATTAAATATTGTAAATTGTAGGGGTAAGATTAAAATTCTTCCTACTCTTTTTTTGTTTTGTTTTGAATATCAAATGTTTTTAACTCTTTTGTTCTATTTATTTTGTTTCTTTTTTTCTTTAAGTGTAAATGTTCTGAGCGTATGGAGATGATATGTTGTGCCTTTATACCTTAAAAAAATAAAAATGGACTCTAATTCTAACTCTATAAAGAAGTGGACTAAGGGAGTGTGACGTCACCCATAGCGTTCAGCTCCAGTCAAATGAAGCTCATCGAGGCTGGCAATTATAGGTGCAAATATGGAGTTGAGTTCCATATTAGGAATAGAGTTCTATTTCATCCCTTCTGATCGCCAGAGGGCGGTGCTGAAAGCACTGAATGTTCCCTTCGCACATGCGCAGGTCGAGTAGTAATACCAAATGAGTCACACCTGTGACCCAGGATGACGCCCCGGAGGTGATATAGTCCCCCGTCATCCGTGACTCTGTTCCTCATTTCTTCTCGCGTGCGGTTCGATCTGCATGGCATTAGCCATAGCTCAAGAACTTTCTGTTGCTAGAAACCCTTTCTTCGGTGGGAGCAGCGGTTTTCGCCCTCCGAGGGCTGTGACAGGCTACACTTTGCTGAAGGATTGAAGGTACCGGTTTCTATCCTTAATTAAGCCTTTGTTTTGTGACGGTAGCGTTCACACCCCCTCTCCTAACAATTGGCATTTGAGTTATTAATCTATTCTCATTGTACTATCACTAACGTTGTTAGCCGTTTTTGGTTTTGTATTTGTTCTTTCGGTGAAGGCTGCATTCACGTGCCCTCTCCTGTAGTATTACTGTCTATTGTTTACTGTCAAAGTCAATAATCACTAACGTTGTTAGTCGCTTTGATTTGCGTTTGTCCTTTCGGTGAAGGCTGCGTTCACGCGCCCTCTCCTATAATATTATTTGCTCTCAAATCAATAACTTATACAGTTTATCGCTAATGTTATTAGCGTTTTAGTTTTGGAATTTTGTTCTTTCGGTGAAGGCTGCGTTCCGCGCCCTCTCCCGTAATTTTACCGTGCCTGTTGCTGACGGTGCCAGTTATTTTGGTTTTCTGGCCCTAATTGGTGAAGGCAGTGTTCGCGCCCCCTCTCCCAGTTTTGGCTTTGCAAACCTGATACTGCTTGTCATAATTAGCAGATCTTCTCATTGTCAACTATACCTTGGTCGGTGAAGGCTATGTTCATGCCCCCTCTCCCGCCTTGGTTTTCTGTTTACCACTAAACCACTGCCTAGCTGTCTGGTTCTCTCCGTTCATACCGGTTGTGCTCACTGATCGCACCAGATTGATGGACGGCTCTCATTGTTGTGTGACCTGTGGATCCACACTACAGGTTGACGATGGCCACGACCTTTGCCCGACGTGCCTCGGCCCTGACCACTTGAAGGAGGCATTGTCAGATAATCCATGCATGGCCGGGTCAAGATGACTATAATCAACGACCCAGCAAAAGCTCAAGTACTGGATCAGGAGCTGTCCGCCCTCCTGACCAAAGGGGCAATCGAAGCAGTAGATCCCCTGCTGCAGCCCAGGGGCTACTATTCCACATATTTCAAAGTACCCAAGAAGACGGGTGGATTTCGACCCATTTTAGATCTAAGAGGACTCAATCGTTTCATGAAGGTCTTGCCATTCCACATGCTGACCACAGCAGAGGTTCTTCAAACCCTCGCAGTGGGGGAATGGTTCACGTCTGTAGACCTCAAAGACGCTTACTTTCATGTGCCCATTGCACCACAACACCGGAGATTTCTCAGGTTTGCCTATCGAGGCTGTCATTGGCAGTTCCGGGTTCTCCCGTTTGTGACTCATTTGGTATTACTACTCGAACTGCGCATGTGAAGGGAACATTCAGTGCTTTCAGCACCGCCCTCTGGCGGTCATCCGGGATTCATAGAACCGTAGTTACATACGTAACTTTCGATTTATTTTATGGACAAAATAGCTAAATAGAAACACCAGGATCACGTAGAGCGGGTTAAAAGGAACATTTTAAGAGGCTCACATCAGCAGTTAGACAGAGACATACATAGACAAAACTGTACCCAAATAAGAGTACTGTAACTTCTGGTATTTTCAAATGATAAACACAAAAATGAGACAAACTAAATAATATCTCAAGCTGCAAGAAACTCAAACATTCAAGTCATTTCATATTGTCAACACAAAGCAGTGGAACAAAGAAAGATACGGCTTTAAATCTCAATCATTTGTGAACGAAACTAAACACAACTCCAGGTATGTTTAAGCAGCTAGAATGTGAACGCAACAGGACTGTTTTCAATTTACATAATATTGGAAAACTTCTGAGCTTTTTGTGCATTTTAAGAAGATTTACGCATGCTGGATTTATGCATAATTGAGTTGTAATCCAGATGTATTCCAATTTCTGCCACAATCTCAACTCAGCTCAGTGTGGTGTGTTTAAGTGTCTGGGAAATAAAAGATTGGTCACTAACACTCTGAAGAAAACAAAATAATAAAAAAAAATGCAGCTGACGCACATGCTAACCAGAATTTTGCAAATCAATATAACCAGCTTCGTGGCTAATTTGCTAAATAATATACATATTTTTAAATGTTCTAAAACAGGGGTCATCAAACTAAGGCCCCTTTGCCCGGTCCCCAGCCACTCTGGCCCCACCACTTGAACCGGCCCTATGAGGCATTCCACAAAAGTTGTCATAGCCTATTTTTTTTATTACTTTTTGGCAAATAATAACATGTATCTTGTTGATTTTTTCAATAAAAAATATATATTTATATGAAGTATTTGGGGTGGGGGCTAATTATTAAAGAAGTGTGAAGTACTTACTACTTTTACAAACCACTAGTAATGATAAAAACAAATATGTGTCAGGATTTATGTGTTGATATAGTATTGTGGAGGGCGGTACCAGGCTAGTTATTTCTACTACACAATGAGGTCTGCTATACCCCAGCCCCCCTCACAGTCAGGAGCAATAATGTGGCCCCCAGAGAAAAAGGTTTGGTGGCTCCTGTTATATGAATAGTTAAAGTATTTTCCTCCACTCACTGAATGCACAGGGGGGAAGGGGATGGGTGTTTTGAGTGACAGGTGAGTCTTAACAAGCAGGTTGAGATGTTTTAAATTGCTCTTGGGAATATTAATTTCAATTAAAGGAATTGAGTTATAGCCGTTCCATAAACATGACCCAAACATGTCCAAATCAAATATACCTCACCTCTCGCACTCCTTTCTCCTCTCTCTTTCACTTTCTCACTCCTTCCTTTCTCTGTGTGCTCATTCTTCGTGGCCTGTCAGGAGCCAACGGGTTTTGCCCCTGTTTAAGATTCCTCCCGTCCTCTGCTTCTCTCGTTCTTTCTGTCCAAATCCATCATCCCTCGCTCGCGTTCCCCCAGCTCTTCCCTCCATGTCACAGTACATTTTATCACTGACTCCTGAACTTTAAGCTAAATAAATAAAAACTTGACAAACTTTTCCGTGTTTTATGTTGGTTCAGTGCAGTTTGGGCTGGTGATTTTTCAAGTTTCTGTCAAATGGAATGCTTACAGAGATAATGTAAAGAGATTTATTGAATTAGTTTCTTATGTTTTGAAGTATTTACTGTCAAGGTTCGTCTCATTCTCAGTATATGGACAGACCAGGCCTCAGGTGAAAGCTCTGAAGCACTGGGTCATGGTTGGTCTGTAATTGCTTCTAGGTTTAAACCAACTTGCACCTTTGAAACTGGCAACTCAAGACACACTCAAACACTGCAAACTTCTCTGACCTGGCCAAGATTTCTAAACAATATATCAGGTTATTCATCTTGTTTTTACTTTCAGATGTATTATCTACTTACTAGTTCCTAGACGGCTTCATTCTAGTCTAGAGGCCGTTTATTTTAAGATAACTTGTCAAGTAAAATGATCTTGCTGCATGGACAGATCATTTCACTACGTTTAAGTTATTTTCTGATAGATTTGAGTGTTTATATCTTAAAACTTTTTTGCAGTGTATGAGGCCCATTCTGCTTTCTGATTGGATAATCGTCTTGAACCAAAACACCAAATTATAATATAAATAAATGTAATATCAGGTCCAGTATTTTTGTAATTAAGAATTAGTGCTGTCAATAGATTATTATTATTTTTAATATTTAAATTTAATAATAGAATCTATTATTAAAACAGATCCGTGGCCCCATCGCTGCTGTACTAAGGGCGATGACGTCATCACAGGGCGCTGTTTGTTTACATGTCGCAGCAGCACAAGGATCTATATGCAGCAGCAGAGCCAGTGCTTTACAGGAGAAAATAAGTCCAGCGGCAGAAGTATCAATTAAATAGTGAGACAGATATGAGTCCTGCTGTGATTCGCTCCTCTGTGAGTTTATGGATATAACAAAAGCTCAGAGCAGTGAGGACAGGAGGAGGAGAGAAGCTGTAAAACTTCTGTCTCATAGATATAATCAAAGGTAAGTGCGGATTCGCCGTATGTTTTGGAGAGGACTTTATTTCGTGTTTCCCTCATATGAATAACATCAGCGCACCTGACAGGGCTTCTCTGTTTCGTACAAATTGTTTTGCTTCCTGTTTACAGTTGGATCCTGTAGTTTTTCTAATGTTACAGCACTGGCCACTACTTATGAACAAACTAGTTTGCAATAAAAAAAAAATTAAGGCTGTTAAAAAAGTTAATGCCGTTAAAATTGTTTTGCGTTAATTTGTTAGTAACTCTATATTTTTGACAGCACTATTAAGAATAAATCAGCATTACAATTGTCAATTGATTTGAACATGCTTTTTGTACCTTGTATCCAAGGATATAGATAGATCAAGATATGGAATTTAAAATCAAAATCTTACATGATATTTCTCAGAAAAGGAAAGTTTTTGGGGTAGAAGCAGGAAGAGGAGGAAGGGGAGGAGGAAGAGCAGTGTGTGGCTGAGGGCATTCAGCTTCTGTATTCTCTGTGTCAAAGTCTGGTCTCACTATGAGTTTAAATGATTCAGAGTTCTGAAAACTGCAGCGATCGGCCATTTTATACCATGACACTAAGTCTCTGAAGCCGAGCCAGAGCCAGACTTTCATTAAGAAGTATGAAGGAAAACTCTATGGTTCAAAAGTCCAGCGTATTTCCCTCAGACGTTTGTGCATTAGAGGCATGTCAGGGTATAGAAGCAGCATTCACTCAGATTCTGGAACTTTACGCACTCAGAGCATCCTAATTATGCACCACAATGAGTTTATACACGCTTTCCACAATTTTAAGAGCCCTTCATTGCTAACACCAACTAGCATGCTAACAGTGCACCGGCCTTCCTTCCCGGTTCACAGATGATAGCACTAACCTCCCCTTTAAGGGTGAACATAAGCGATAACCATGAGATGTGTATCCATCACAGTCTGTGACAGGTTTGAAAACACATTCATCTCCACTGCACCTCCTGTGTGTCCATCTCATCGTCGCTTCATCCACGCCTCCATCTACCTCTCCATCATCCCTCCATCGCTCCACATCTCCATTGATCTACCTCTCCATCACTCCATCGTCTATCCTCCTCCGGTTTGTCCTCTCTTCCGTCTTCTGAAAGCGGAAATCAGTCATTCTCAAAAAGAGGTTGGGTCTGTGGCACTCTCATAAGTGGTAAAGCTAACATGTGACTTTTCATCCTGTAAACGTGTCAAGTTAATAAAGAGTTAATTGATTTCCTGTCACCATGGAAACAAGTTGAATCACAGGTCAGGAGAGCCAAATTCCAGTTCAATAAAGGGCCAATATTGAACATTCTAACATGACTTAAAGCTCACAAGAGTCTGTTTTGCACAATATATGACGTATATACCATAAAATACCAAATAAGAGATGGTTCCAATTAACCTCCGGGTTCCCTTTAAAACCCATAGACCGACGGGAGTGCCAACGCTCCCATTTTCCATGTGCAACTTCTCATTACCGTATCACCATAACTACATGCGCAATCAAAAAAATTCCAACAGTTCCTGAAAGCAAAGTTGCGCTTTCTACCCATACAGGGTTATTACAATAATTCATTTCAGTTTCAATTTCATTTCAATTCATTACAGTTTCTGCAGCACCTGCCATGGAGCCTGTAGTATCAAGTGCAGAGCGGTGGAGATTTGGAGAGAGCGACGGTAGTTTACAAGTGTTTTTTCTGTGCTTTTTCTATTTTTTGTGTGTGTGTTTTTGTGATTTTGTGTTTTTCAACTGTTATTACACATTAATACACATACAGTAATGTTGAACAACTGAAAGATATTGAAAGCTGAACTCATACTGGTAAGATGGGGCAAAAGCACTTACTCCTGGCACATTTTCTGACATTTTTAAAGTCAAAGGAACACAAAAAAATCCAGGCGGGATTTTGATGCATGGAATTAAACTGGGCTAAAAGGATTAAACGCCAGGCGGAGGAATATATTTTGATAAATAAACGCCGGTTCCAAATAAACACTGAGTCTAAATTATAGTCATACTGATTAAAAAGAATTTGAAGACCACATTTTCCCAGTTTTGCGAGAAAGGAATTAATCGCTTGCCCCAAATAAAGGCCTGGTCTCAAATAAAGGCCTGGTCTCAAATAAAGGCCTGGTCTGTTAAGTGATTGAAACAAATAAACGCCCCGGCTATTATTTTACTGTACATCTGGTCTAATCCAATGTACTATATAGTAAATGAACATGAACAAATGAATGAAATAGCATCTCTATAGTACCAGAAAAGTTCCATAGTGCAGCTTTATTAGAAACATTTCATATCGAGCGGTGCCAGAACAGCTTGTGCGGAGAATGAATTGCTGTTTTCAAAGCGCAGTGAGGATCCTTGACCAAACCAGCGCCTCTGTCCTTGGGTTTGCGCTGGGCTTCAGATGGGCCCCTGTCGGCTCCTAGAGATACATCCAATTATAATCCACAGCCTTGAGAGGAGCCGGACCACAGCAGAGGCTACATACTGAGAGAGAGGAGTGGAGAAACTATACGGGGCTGTCAAAAGTAGCGAGAATCTGATACTAATCCATACTTGGGCGCATTGTGGAACTGTTCGGGCGGAGGGGCGGTCAAATGCTTTTCTCTGTGGAGATGTTATTGCTTCTTTGTCTGGAAAGTTTCACAGTGTTGCACTAAGCCTTTCTATTTTCATGGAGACCAAACCAGAGTAGACCAAGTTACAAGTCAGATCTGCGGAGAGGCGACCCCATTCACATTCAGAATGTTTGTTTTTCTCTATTTTTGAGCTATACAATCATCTGTAATTGAATAAATGTAAAGTAGAGCTGTTTAATGTCATAACGTGGAATATTCCAGGCAGAACAATGACGTATCCAAAGAAACAAGCGGGGTTAGAGTTTGGGTTAGAGTTACCCCCAACCAAAAAGTCTAAATAAAGAGTGTTTTTATTCTCATTGCAGTATTGTAATTGACTATCAAGTTTATTCCTTACATTCCGACTGAGTTTTGAGTATATTCAGTAAATATTAGTATTGTGGCAACACTAGTAAAAAGGTCCAGAAGTCCTCAGAAACTTCAGAATGAGTTTTCAAATAAAAACAGAGGTGGAGGGCGCTGGTTGTTTTTCTGTTTTTTACACCAGGCTGGTTTCTAATTTGTGCAGAAATCTTTAGCGCTCTGGAGCTGAACCCCCTCGAGTACAAAGAACACAGAGGAGCTGGTGGCAGACAGGGATACTGAGTTAGTACCAATACTACATCTGCTACTACTGTTACTACTACTACTACTATTACTACTAAGAATACTGCAACTGCTACTACTGCTATTACTACTACTACTACGGCATCTGCTGCTGCTGTTACTACTACTACTGCTACTACGAAGACTGCATCTGCTACTACTGCTATTACGACTACTACTGCTCTTACTACAACTACTGTAGTGGCTACTACTGCTATTACTACTACTACTACTACTACTACTACTACTACAATTGCTATTACTACTATTACAACAACTACTGCAGCTGCTACTACTACCGTATTTTCCGGACTATAAGCCGCTACTTTTTTCCCAGGCTTTGAACCATGCAGCTTTTAGTGCAGAGCGGCTAAATTTAGATTTTTTCCGGAATTTCAAAAACAAGATAGAGGGAGAAGAATATGCTACTTTTTATTTAGCAGATTTAACACACATGACAAATTACTAACTGGAAATTATTTTTCAAATCCTCTCCCCTTCATCATGAAAAGCACACGAAGGAGTTTGTATGATGCAACTTTTAAGTTGAAGGCATCGATCTTGCTCCAGGAAGGAAACCGCTGTAGAACCCTGCACCCACGGGACCCGTGGGACCCAACATAAAACAGTGCGGCGCGGGACCGTGGATGTAATAAGAGCATCTGAAAGAACATTCTGAAAGCTGAAAGCGGGCGGGAGCGCAACCACACGACGCGGGCAGTAACGGGACTGAAAATTGTGTCCCGTGCAGACCGCCGTGCTGCTGCACGTAAGCTTGGCGTCAGTTTCAGCGGAGATGATTAAAGTGACTTGTGGTTTCACTGCACAGGAGAAATGAAGGTAATCAATTACCGGGTCTTTTCTGTTTTTGACCCATTTTAATCAGCACAGTTGCTGCCGTGTTAAAAGGTACTGTTCGGAAAGAATCTGTTCAGGTACATAAACGTACATTTACAGTACAAAATCGTTCGGTATATACAGTAATTATAAAATTTTTCAACATAGACATCAGCGGCTTATAGCCCGGTTGCGGCTTGTACAATTTTTTTCTTAATTTTTTATAAAAATAGCGTGGGTGCGGCTTATATACCGGTGCCTCAGTAGTCCGGAAAATACACTACTAATGCTGCATCTGCTGCTACTACTAATGCTGCATCTTCTGCTACTTCTACTACTACTACAGCTGCTACTGCTACTACTACTACTGCTCCTCCAACTACTATGACTGCTACTGCTACTACTACTGCTGCTGCTACTACTACTGCTACTACTACCACTACTATGACTGCTACTACTACTACTGCTACTGCTCCTGCCTCTTTCCTCCAGTCAGTCTTCCTGACACAAAAGCTTTAGTTTGAGGTCCCTGTAAAAACGTGTCCTCTGTATTTGACCCATTCATCAGTAACAGCCCCGCCCCTTCGCCCGCTCCATGGGTTTGGCAGGGGGTGGACCCTTGGCAACGCTGTCAATCAAACCTGTTGCTAAGGCCAGCGGTATCGACCTTGGGAAAGAAATATTGATGTTCATATCTTGATTTATGGACACAATATTAAAATAAAAACATGTAGTCTGATCACGTAGACAAACATTTTAAGACCAAAATTAGAATTCATTATTAATTTATGAATCATTGCATTTATATAGCACCTTTTAAGACACCTAAAGCACTTTACAGTATTTATTCACTCCATCACTCATACTTTGACAAGCTGGTATGGCCCCAAGTCTGACAGCAGCAATTACAGTGTAGAAAAACTTGTCCAAAGTTTAATATATAAACACTTAAATCTATCAGAAAATCACTTACAGCTTCATCAAACATCAACCTGCCGAAGGACACAGGTGGAAATTAGCACTGGCGCTACAACCTGGTATAATGCATGTCTCCTGTTGAGGTTAAGGTAGATTGTGCACTGTCTCTGTCTCATTAAATAACTAAACTAAACTAATCCACCAGGCTGTTAGAATGCTGAACTCTTAACCCTTCTTTAACCACCAGGCTGCCAGGAAGCTAGGAATCTGCGTATCCACAAAGAAAACCTGGACTTTTCCATTTATAACTATTTATTTATACGCTTGGGAGTGAGAAATGCAATTCCAATTCTCCATTTGTTTCATATGAACAGACAAACTTTTTTGAACCTTGAAACTTTTTTGAGCTTTGAAAGGGGAACTCCGGCACATTTGAAGCTAAATTCCATTGCTAGAGGAGGTAGAATACTGTCAGAAGCCAAAAAACGGCACAGATCAGTGTTGCCTCGGCGGAGATCTCGCTGTGGCAGTGAGTCTGTCAATGTAATGCTAGTGTAGTGATGGGGGCAAGTTCTTAACTTCCATGTAAAACACCAATTTGCTTCACACTGAAGAAGCTTAACACCAATTTCTAACCCATCTTACAACAGCCACGAGTCTAACAAACAAAACACTCTGCCTGGCTCACTTATCGTGTCTTTTGAGCTTTCGCATGTGCAGTGGGAAATCAACAAAGGTAATGCTAAGGCTGCTTATGAAGTTGTTTTATAACGTTTCCAGACACTAATAAGTGAGCCAGGCAGAGTGTTTTGTTTGTTAGACTCGTGGCTGTTGTAAGATGGGTTAGAAATTGGTTTTAAGCCTCTTCAGTGTGAAGCAAATTGGCGTTTTACGTGGAAGTTAAGAACTTGCCCAAATACTACATTAGTTTGTTGTCTTGACAGAATCACTGCCACAGTGAGATCTCTGCCGAGGCAACACTGATCTGTGCTGTTTCTGACAGTATTCAACCACCTCTAGCAATGGACTTTAGCTTCCAGAGTTCTCCTTTAAAAGTAGTAAAAATATCTCGCTGCGTGGACAGATAATTTTACTTGACAAGTTATCTTAAAATAAACGACCTCTGGACTAGAAAGAAGCAGTCTCAGAACGTGTAAGTAGATAATAAATCTGGAAACAAGATGAAAAACCTGATAGAAGTTTTAAAATCTTGGCCAGATCTGAGACATTTGCCGTGTACAGAGAGAGAGGTGACAGTTTTTCAATAGAAAGTGAGTCGCTGGAGCCAGAAGTGCTCTCATGGTCACTTCCTATTTGGAACACGGCAGCTAGAAGGTTAGATTTGTCCATTTATAGGCAGTCTAGGGGATAAGTTAAGGGTCATCCAGCCAGGTGAGGGAAAAGAAGAGGAGGGCAGTCAGTGGTAGGGCTCTCTCCTCCCTCCACCCTAAAAACACTCCCCCCTTCTCGAATAAACTGATCATACCTCTCCAACAAGGCGTCTGGAGCGTCATGGTAAATCTGTTTGGACTTTGAACTCAGCCCAGTGCATCTCAGATTTGAACAGTTGAGTAATTTTCACCTCCTCGCTCTGGTCTTTTATCACGTTTATTTCCAGGCAGCATCAAAAGCTCTCCACGCTGAGGCGAGGTAAGTTTCTCTCACCAGAGCAGATCAAAGCAGCGCAGAGGGAGATGGACACGGCGGGGATCCACGCAAACACAATATTTATACAAGTCATGAAGGGTTTGTGCAGAATTCATCATTTTCAGATTTTATCATCAAAGAAGCAGTGTCTGTGAAGAAGTGTCTGTGATGTCACGTGGTAATTCAGGAAGTGCTCCATTGTGTTTTTAAACTCCGTACACCTGGAACAGTCGATCTCTACTGAACTAAAGGTAAAAGGAGCTCTCAACTTAAAAACTACCACTTCATGACATCACAAGGTGGAGCAGTTTGAGCTTTGGAGATGTAGACCATGTATGAAGCTCACCGAGGCAAGCAGTTTGAGGGGTGAATTTAGAGCCAGTTCCATATTAGGTATTTGTTTACGGACAAAATAGTGAAATAAAAACATGTATTTATTCATGTAGAGCGGGTTAATACAAAATTTTAAGACCAAAATGACGAGGTTCACAGCAGGAGAAAGGGGAGAGAATTTCACTGTAAAGTAATGAGCCGATAGAACCAGAAGTAATTTAATGAATGAATGAATCATTGCATTTATACAGCGCCTTTCATGATGCCCAAAGTGCTTTACTGTTCATTATTCATTCACTCCACACTCGGTGTTGCTAAGCTGCTACTGTAGCCACAGCTGCCCTGGGACAGACTGATGGAAGTGTGGCTCCAATCTGCACCATCAGCCCCCGACCACCACCAACACTCACTTACACACCACTTTCATACTAGGCAATGTGGGTGATGTGCCTTGCCTAAGGACACAACAACAGTTTTTTGCCACTGGCGCCCGCCTGTGGCACCTGGAATTCCCAGTGTCTTCCATCCAAGTACTAACCAGGCCCGGCACTGCTGAGCTTTTGCGATCTGACGGGATCAGACTTTGACAAGCCGGTATGGCCACCAGAAGTAAAAAAAAAAATATATATATACATATATGTATATATTATATACAGAGAGAGAGAGAGTCAGAAGCTAAGCCAGCTTCTGGTCAGTATTTAGACGGGAGACTGCTGTGAATTCCAGGTGTCACAGTGGGGCACAAATCACAAGAACTGTCGTACTGGGTGCTTCACCTCAGTCTGCTCCAGGGCAGCTGTGGCTACAGTAGTAGTTGACCACCACTGAGTGTGGAGTGAAGGAATATTGAACTGTAAAGCGACATATGTCTGTGAAAAGCACTATAGAAATAAATACTTACTTACAAACGAATATTAAAGCATTACTGAAACGTGTGAATGAATGTGAATGTTTTTGAGAAGGTAAGGGTAAGAAGGTGACATGATAACATGACTTAAAACTCAAAAGAGTCCATTTTACGGACCTTTAAAATCAGGTGCAGGTCCTTCAAGTCAGATGCCCTGGCTAATATGATGTCCCATTTATCCAAGTGTGGCTCAGCTACAATTAAAGTACTCAAAGGCTGACAGTGAAAACTAAATGGCTGACTGCTGTGAGGAGCAGACGCATTACAAATTGCACCAGCGTCATGCCAACACGGTCACAGCAGTTGGTACCAATAATGTTTTACGCAATTACAGCATTTCAAAATCGCTAACAGCTAATTAGCGGCTAACTGACAGCTTGGGTTAGCCACCAGAGACGCTAACATCAGCCAGTGACTACCTGAGTGACAGAAGACGAACAAAGCTACATTCAAAGTGGCATGGGTGAGGCAAGCAAAAAGCATCACCAGAAATGTGATTCCAACTTATGTTTTGAAATTCAAATTCACGTCATATTTCACATTTTGAACTTGACCAGGAGTATCCGAGTCTGAAAGAAGACTGAAATGTGAACTTTAAACTAATACAAGAATTCCATGAACTCCAGAGCATGTTTATAAAGGTCTAAACTACAGAATTACAGCTTTTTCACTCAGAAAAAACTCCATAGAGATAAACCTGGACAGGGTGAGGGGCTGTTGTGCACAGAGTCTGCTTGGAGCTGTGTAGCTGTGTATGTTTTGTGTACCTATCTCTTCATATTAAAGTGTTAATATAAAGCTTTGTGTGTATTTTTAGAAGCAGATCGACCAAAACAAAATATTGACCTGTGCTGGAGATTTAATTCCAATTGCTGATACACTAAGGGCGCTTTCACACCGCTACTTTCATTATTTGATCCGCACCAGGCAATAAAATTCTTATTATGTAGGATATAGACTCCAGTGTGGTCCACTTTCACACCTGCAAACCAACCAAAATTGGTTCGATTGACATTTATCCAAGGCTCCAGTGCACAGCGGGTTCAACTGCACACGGCTTGAGGACACTGAGGCTCTTCCGCACACCTGACCTCTCAGAAGTGAAGCCGAGACGCCCAGTAGCCTTCCCACAGAATCCCTCCACGGGGTACAGACGGCCGGTCCCTATCCCCCCAAGGTCGTAGGCGCGCTTAATTTGTGAGTCCAAGCTTGCCCTCCCATGATGCATTTGGAATAGTTGGTTTGGACCTACTGTCTATGGTTTGGACCTGAGGTCTCGTTCTCACCAGAGGGATGGCACCAGAGTTTGACATTTGGTGTGAAGTCAAGTGGACAGAGACCACCTTTTTTTGAGGTCTTGGTCTGCTTGATTTAGTGCAGATCCAAGTGCGATTGAAGCTTTCACACCAACAAAAACAAACTGAACTAAGAGCTTCTGGTTCAAATGGAACATTTGGTGCATCCCAACTGCTGTCGGTATGTAAGCGCTCTAAAAAGTCCAAATATTGAGTGACTGGTCTACCTCTACTCTCCAAAACGTTACATAATACACCTTAAATTTGTGATTTTTTTTGTAACTCAACAGTTTGAAGAAAATACTGGAGGTTTTTGGACTCTAGAATATGAGAGCGCAAGAGCCAGTTTTTCTTATTCATAATTTTGCACTTCATGAAATATCCAAAAGGTAAATGGTGACATTTTTATACAGCGCTTTTCCACCTTTAGCAGAATTACACCAGAAACCAGCATTTAACTATAAAATATAACATTTTCTGTCTTTTATCTGCCCCCATCTGTATTAAATAACACGGGTCTGTAAAATATTGTGATGTCATGTGAAACTCAGCAGTAAAACGACACATTTGCACAGCCACATTTTCCCTCAAAAGGAAAAGCCGAGCCGAGGCCGGATGCTGTTTGTGCGGAGCGAGAGGCTGTGGGCGCAGATCCAAAATGGAAGTCAGAGGACGGGCTGAGGTCCTGAAGGCTTCTCTCACCGTGTCTCATCTGTTTTTGTACCTTTGACCCCCGCACACACACACAGGAGATAATGGACTAAAAACAGAGAGAGGGAGTAGGAGGGAGAGAAAAGAGGAGGAGGTAAAGAAGGAGGGAGAATATAAAAAAGAAAGGAGGGAGATAAGGCATATTAACGGGGAAGAAAGCGAGAGTTTAAAAATAAGAGAAGGAATGAGACATGACAAAAAGAGAACGTTTGACCTGATCGTACACACAGGAGATAATGGACTGAAAACAGAGAGAGAGAAAGCGAGTAGGAGGGGGAGTAAGAGAGAGAAGAGGAGAGGGAGGAAAGAGAGAGGGGAGGAGGAGTGAGAGAACAAGACAGGGAGAGAGAGACAGAGATAGAGACAGAGAGAGAAGTGAACTAATCTGCAGTTTCTCAAGTACAATAATGTCCTCCACAAACACCAAAATCTCCTGTCTTATTCTGCATAAAAACTGCGAAGCCGGGAGTTTAGATGTGTAAAAAATGCTCTGAACTGTGAGTCTTGGATTAGTTTGTCACTTCAGATTTCAGTCTTTTTGGCATTTCTTTTAGACGTGATTTGAACAGAATCTTATTACAAAAGACCTACTTTGCTTGTGTCTGTTTATATAGTTGTAATAGGGTGATCAGACGTCCCTATTTACCCAGGACAGTCCCAGTTTTGAGCCCTGTGTCCCCTGTCCCAGCAGATTTATCTAAAACCAATAATTTGTCCCAGTTTTATACAAGAAATGTACCAGGTGTCTCTGTTTTTGACCAATCCAATCCCTGCCAACAGTAAAGAGAAGCTTAAATGGCGTTTTGTTTACAGAAAAGCTGCTTAAAATGATCAAAACACAAAGAAAATATGACTATACTATGCAGTTTATGGGATATTATAGATGATTATGTTATAATTTTGACATTTTAAATCGCAATATTCATTAAAACGACTCAATAAAAGAAATAAATCCACTGACTTCCTGCGTTAGACATCGCAGCAAACGTCATCACAACAAAGAGTCAGCACCTCCGACGGATATCTGCAGATCACACTCGCGAGCAGCAAATTTCTTTTATTTTATCAAAATGACTACACGACACTGCCAAATCCTGTGTGTACATCAGTAAAGAAAATAAAACTGGAGAATGAAGTAAGTACAAAGCAGTGGGGCGATGAAAACAGGAGTCGATCGGCAAAATAAGTGATTAAAGATAACTCAAACATGCGTAAAGTGTAAATGGGAACGGGAAACAGGTACCGTATTTTTCATGGTTTGGGTGGCGCTGCGACTTTTACTCAGGTGTGACTTATATATGAAATATTTCAGTTCACATTTAAACGTAAATGGGCAAGATACAGACCCGAGGCACTGACTGAATATATTAAAAGTCCTTTATTGCATTGAGGGATGCCAACGTGTTTCGGCCAGCAAGATATAATTTCACATGTTGGTTATTTTCACACTCACAGCCACAAGAGGGCGCTCTAGGCTTGTGTACTGGCCTCTCCTTTGCCTCATGCTCTTCCTCCTGCACCACTGTCACTTCATTCACCAAATGCAGCACCTTGGACCTGTTTGTTTAGTGAAATCCAGGTGGAGACTTTTTTATGGCCAGCTCAGCACCAGCTGTTTGTATCACTATATGCAAATGAGCCATGTGGCTTTAAGTTTAGATTCTGTAAAAGTAAACAAATGTGCACAAACACATTATTACTCAGTGTATATATTGAGCAGAGCACCGGAAACGTATGTGGATCAGTGGTAGAGAGGAGCAATCAAGCAGCAGAAAGAAAGTTTGGAGTGAGCCAGAAACTTGTGTTTGACTGACGAGAAGCAGAGGAAGCTTGAACTGCAATGAAAAAGACAAAAGCTAATCGCGGCTAAAAGCTGGATTTAGCTGGAGTTGCTCAGCAGATTTAGCTGGAGTTGCTCAGCAGATTTAGCTGGAGTTGCTCAGCAGATTTAGCTGGAGTTGCTTTGTTGTGATGACGTTTGTGGCGACGTCAGTTTTCTAACGCAGGAAGTCAGTGGATTTGTTTCTTTTATTAAATCGTTTTAGATGAATATTGCAATTTAAGAAGCAGCTTTTCTGTATTTTACCTAAACAAAAGACAAATTAAGATTCTCTTTACTGTTATCCGGGATCAGATTGGTCAAAAATAGGGATACTTGGGACATTTCTTGTATAAAACTGGGAAAAATCACTGGTTTTGGATTACAGGGCTCAGAAGTGACACTGAGGATGAAGAATTCAGTGGATTTAGTGATTTGAAGATGGAGAGTTTGGTAAACTTGTTCTGTTGTTTCTGCTCTAGTTTTGTGAATAACTGTTCATATGTGACGTGAACACACCAGACACATGTTCTGCCTGTTGTTCTCTGTTCTGTTGTTATTTCTATAACTCGCCTTTTAAGATGAAATGTCTGTTCCTGGTGTCTGATTTGATTAAATACATTTTCCCCTAAAATGCGACTTATAGTCCGGTGCGACTTATATCTATTTTTTTCCTCTTCATTGTGTATTTTTCGCTGGTGCGACTTATAGTCCGGAAAATATGGTACTGTATATCATGGGTAAAGGCTCCATTTTGCAGAATAGGTTCACTTTTAAAACATAAATCGCAAATCTGATCTCAAAGCTTGTCCAAAAAAATGCATTTAAATATTTTTCAAACTGCTCCATCCGCACACCTTACATCTCTGTTTCTTCGGTGTAATTCTCTGTGATATATTTTCCCCGTGGGGAGCTCCACAGACTCGGCGGGGGAGCAGACAGCCAACATCTGTTCAGACTGTCCCCGCTCGGGCCGTGTACTCCTGCCACAGAGCTGACAGGCACAGAATAGCAGCGTATCTGAGCTGAATACTGATAACGCAATGAGCAGACCTGAGAGGAGACGCAATTAGAACAGGAGCGTTTTAACAAGAGACTCACCGGGCGTCACAGCATTTAAAAGACCCATATGGCGCGATTTTCTGATTATACTGTTGTTTAGAATGTCTCCTCATCGCAAACATACCTGGAGTCGCCTGCATATTTTAGCGGAGTTCTTCCCTCGAGCAGTAAACACTCTGTTCCACCTTATGATGTCATGTGTTAATACAGGAAGTGCTCCACTGTGTTTTCAAACTCTGTACACCTTCACTAGAATCATTTGGACGATTTCAGACATTTTACACAATGATTAGTTACTGTTTATTTATAGATTATTGTTATTGATATTATCTGTTTTACTTGTTTATTATAACTTTGTTTTTTGGTTTATTACTTTTATTGTACATTGAGCTTCCATGTCTTATTTGTGTGTGTGTGTGTGTGTGTGTGTAGTTTATGTATTATACAATAAACTATATGTAATGAGACCCAAGGAAGAATAGCTACCAATATTTCAGTAGCTCAGAGTAGTGTCCCAGCAGATTTCTCCAAAACCAGTAATTTGTTAGTTTTGTTAGTTTTATACAAAAATTATCCCAGGTGTCCCTATTTTTGACCAATCTGATCCCTGCCAACAGTAAAGAGAGGCATAAAGTGTCATTTGTTTAGGGAAAATACAGAAGAACTGCTTAAAAACGACAAAAACACAAAGAAAGTGTGACTATGTTGACTCACATTAGCGCTGAGTGCATCATAATTTTCCCTAATTCCGCACTCGTTTCACAATTTTATTATCACCAACCACCAACAAAACCAAGATATCCCAGTTTTTTTATTTTCGAATTCTGGTCACCCTATAAAAAAGATCTTAATAAACTAAACTATGGCTTTTTTTAACAGCTCAAGCTAAAGGAAGCGGCTGTTTTTTATTAAGTGTTTTATTCAGAATCACGGATTTACAGTCATCACAAACGCTTTGATTCAGTCGGCTTGTGTCCAGTTAAACACCTGTCGCTGAACGCCGATGTTTTCCCGACTCTTGCAATGCATTGTGGTCTATAGTGACCACCGATGCCCACTACTTTTCAAGGTGCATTGTGGGAAATTATGAGTGCGCTACTTTTTCACCAACTGGACATTCGGACACCCCTAAAAAATAGCATTATAACATTTCTTAAAGCCCACAAGAGTCCAGTGATCAGAATATTGGACCGTTTAGAACAGGGAAAACAAACATCCTTTTCCCCCCAATAAAATAACGTAGCACATTTGACTCTTGGCCAGATTTTGCACATTGCCAAACTGCACCTGTTTGCTCGTGCCTGGTTTTGGCTCTCCCCTCTGTTCTTGTTATCGCTGTATTTCCTGTTCACGTTTCAACCCGTGCCAAACTCCTGCAATCCCTCAGTCTGCTCCTGTCTGCTCCTGCCTGCTCCTGTCACTTCTGTTAACACTTGGGGGTTAGCAGTGGACCTGTCCGGCTGTCCTGGTCGGAATAGACTTATCTTAAACTCCTGCTGTGCCAAATAAAAGTTGTTCGTGTAAGTGTTTTCCAGTTGAGAAGAACCTAAATCTATGGGGTTTGTTTACTCCAGGTATGTTTGTGATGAGGAAACAGCATAAATCAGAAAAAGGTGTCGTAAAAAGCTCTTAAAAACTCATCTTGGTGAATCGTTAGGACGCTCAGAACGCATAAGGTAAGTGAGGAATAACTTTGGACCACTGCAAACCCGTTTAAAATGAACTCGTTCTGTTTTTCACCTTTGTAAGGCAGTCAAAATCAGATACAGATACGCTTTTAACACCCCCACACTCTCTGGTCTGTCCGCAGGCTGTAACTGAATGTGTGTCCCTGTAAATCTCACTATAAGAGCGTGAGTCACAACTTCACTGAACGAGACAGAAAACACAGGATAATGTGATTAAACCCGGTGTTACTCTGTGTTAAAAGTGTGTAACACCCTGCTCCGAGGTGTTTAATCTGCTTATACCATGGTCTCAGCAGCTGAAAAGAGTTCACTTTCTGACACAATCTGACGACCTTTTAGCCGTCTGCGGAGGATAAAAGCATTAATTATTTCCTTTTTAGCTGGAGCGTGTTTTAGGTAATAGTCATCTCTGTATATAGAGAAGAGTGATTAAAAGTAATCGCGGATACAAACGAGGATAACACCCTTAGAGACAGGGTGAGGAGTTTGATCACACAGGAGGAGCTCGAAGTACGGGGGCCAAAAGTACAGAAACGATGCAAATTCACAAACTCAAACACAAGTTGAACTCCTTAACGCCGAGTGTAAAAAATGTGCAACAAACCGATATGCGACAAACGAGATATAAGTCGAGATGGCGGTTGAATTCTCCCAGTGCCGGTTAGTGCAGATGCAGAAACTTCCTAGGAACCTTTGGCAAGCACTTGTTTCTAGTTGTCACAAATTTGCAACATACACTAATTTCTATAGATTTTTGTGCTATAGTCAAAGTAATAATCTCATCTTAATTTACCATTTACTTAAGGGCAAAAACACACACAAAAAACTTTTATATATATCTATATAAAGGCGTTAATGAGATTAAACGAGGTCCAACGTGGTACAAATGAAAAAAAAATGCTGCAAGAAACGAAGACAAATGTATCATCATCAAATGCTCCGCAAATAGAGAAACGACGCAAAGCACAAAATGATAAAAATCAAGAAACCATCGAAAAACGCTGCATAAAGAGTCACCGAACCTGCAGGGGGCGCTCTCAGTGTAACAGCTCAATGTTTGTTACAGTAATGTGGCTTTTATCTGATTGTATTCATATACTTTAATATAAATATCATTGTAGAACACAGTACATCACGTGCCGTTTATCTCATTGTATTTCAGACTTTACGGTGACACATTTGTGTATCGATTCGCCGTAACAATCATTTATTCCCGCTGTAGTTTATCGTCAGGTGGTCATTCTCTGTCTCTCTCATCGGTAGAGCCTTTCTCTCTCTCCATTCAGTGTGTCTCCATTGAACTGTTCCACTGAGAGCGCCCCCTGCAGGTTTGGAGCACTTCCGTTGTGGTGTCTCCTTAAGTGGTTTTTCGTTTGCAGGAGCTTTCTTGGTTTTCGCTTTTTCGTTTCTCTATTTGCGGCACGTTTGATCCTGATACCTTTGTCTCTGTTTCTTACGGTGCACTTTTTTTTTTTTTTTTTCATTTGCGTCACGTTCTTTGTTTGGACCTCCTTTAAACTTGTGCTTGAGTTTGTGAATTTGCATCGCTTCTGTACTTGAAGCCGTTTCTTCTAATTGAGACGCACTGGGCCGTCGCAGTAGGTTTGGCACCTGACGGCCACCGTACCCCTCTGTTCTCTCTTTCTCTTTTCATCTTGTTTTCTCTCTAATATCTCACTCCTTCCCTGGAGAGAACGCAACAGAAGGGTAAGCAATAAGAAGAGATTGGGCCAACCACATGTCGCACCTGTGGCCTTCTGTACACACACAAACTCACACAAACTCACACACTTGTAAAGAAAGATTGTTTATATAAATGGACACAGCTAACCCCAAACAGGAAGTGAGCATGAACACACTTCTAGCTCCATCGACTCTGGATCCATTTCATGTTCTACTGTAAAATAGTGACCTCTCTCTCTGTAACCGCTGCTGTCAAACTCCGCATTCTGACCTTAAAATGTTCGTATTAACCTGCTCTACACGATCCTGGTTTTTATGTCACTATTTAATCCGTAAATCAAGACATGAACATTCATTACGCACCACCCAGGCGCCTTTTTCCCCCCCGAGGTCACACCTGCGAGCTTTAGCAATGGGTTTAGCTCATTTATCTTTATTTATACCGCTTAAATTTCGTGCTTGGATTTCCAAATATGGAACTTGGCTCTGGATAAGCTGCTATAATTGGCTTTATTTGAGTGGAGCTGATCGCTGTGGGTGACGTCACACTCACTTAGTTCACTTCTTTATATGGCCTATGGATCAACCTTTGCGTTTTGGAGACATTACACTGACTTCCATTCATTTCCTGGAGACTGATCCAAATCTTAAGCTACTTTAACCCAGATAAGAACTTTAAAGCCCATATTAGGCTATTTTCTGATTTTATGATGTTTCCTCATCACAAACAGATCGGGAGTTGGGTTTTGTTTCATTCACACATGTTAAACATGCAAACCCTGCATATTTAGTTCTGCTTTCAAACTGAAAACACTGTTCCACCTTGTGATGCCACGGCGGTAACTACATAGCCCATGATCCTTTGCTCCGTTTCAGTGCAGACGACATGAAGAAATAACAGTTCTAAGCACTTTGCAACCTTCATTCTTTGGATTAAGTCTTGTGAAGGCATTTTTAGACAAAAAAGGAGCATATTCACAGTTTTGTGAGCCTCCACAAAATATTGCAATAAATATTGTACCGTCAGATGTATATGGTGAAAATATCGAACAGAGAAATCTGGATATCGTTCCATCTCTAATGACAATAAATGTTGTACCAAACATTTATTTTGGTACAACATCAAAGAATATAATGTCTTAGTATTATGTAGGATATCGTAATATCGTCAGCTTTCCTACGATATCGCAATAAATATAGTACCTTGAGGTTCATACCATGGTGATATCGTATCGTGAGACTTGGATGTCGTTACACACCTAGGAATTAATCACATTGCTTTAATAGTCCCAAAAAGAAACTACAGCAAATGATTTAGCATAATGTTTAAGTGGGTTTCCTCTAGGGCAAGTAATGAGGCCTTAAAATGCAAATTCCACCATAGAATTATGAATTTCTATTTTAAATTTTCCTCCCAACATTGTCCATCCTCCACAATTTGTTGAAGATATTGCAAGGAGTCGATAAAAGACAAAAAGGTGCCTCCTTGAACTTGTGGAGAAGCAAATCACAGAAAAATCAGACAAATTCTCCTGTAGTGTGTGGCCGCCCTGAATAAAACAATACACAACTCCAGGCATGTTTTTGAGGAGGTAACAACATTCTAACATGGCTTAAATCTCACGAGAGTCAATTTTGTGTCATAGAGAGCAAATTTACATGATGTGGACGTCTTTTCCGACCACATAATGTGAGTGCGTACAGCTCTCAAACCTCAAACTGTGAGAAAGCGCCGCAGAGACAGAGTGGAGGAGGAGCAGGTGGACGCAGAATCCACTGAACAAAGCCAGAGTGGAGGAATGGAGCTGATGTAACAGAGAAATCAAATGGGCACCGCTTTGAGAAAAACAAACACAGAAAAGAGATGAGAAGAAAGAGGGCAGTCAATTCTTCAGTCAATATACCAAACTTGAACTATAAATGGGACTGTGTGGGGTTTAGCGTGAATCAGTATTTAAGATTCAAACATTACCGAAGAGAAGAAAACCAGCCTGGAGTTTTATAAAGCTAAAATCAGTGAAGGTCATGCTATCTTAAAAATGGAGAAAATAACCCAGAGGACAGACAGACAGCAGATTTCTAAAGAATTAACAATCCAAGCACCAAACTCACTTGGGTCTTTTAAATGTTCGTAATAACCCACTCTACATGAACCTTCTGTTTTTATTTCACTATTTTGTCCATAAATACATCTCTATTCCAAATTTGCTCTTATAACTGCAGCCTCGATGAGCTTCATTTGACTGGAGCTGACCGCTATGGTGACGTCACGCTCTTTATTAGGCCTGTAATGAGAACAGATTAATTGACCAAGAAACTGTCGCGATAAATGATAATATTGACATTTTGAGATGGTTTTTAACTAATATGACAGTGGAATAAAAACGCAAATACACCTTTTCAAAGATCAACGTCTTAAATAAAACAAACATGGTAACAAAAGAATATCTTAATGTAGTCTGGCTTACAGCAAGGACTTGTTAACAAAAAATGCACTTGAATAAACCCACAAACCAGACAACTAATAAATAAAATGGATTATTAAGTCTGTGTAACAAAATTTCCCATAAAAGTTATTTTAGTCATTGACATTGGAATATTGTGGCCACTTTCTCTGTAACTGCCGCTATGAGCTTCATCATTTTGGTCGAAAGTGTTTGTATTAGGGTATTAGGGTCAATGACGAAGGACAGGCAAATTCTAATTAAATTTCTATTAAACTTTCCAATTTTTACAGTGTCAGGTGAATAAATCTAAGTTTAACATTTACATTAAGCATTTTTAGGGTAAAATGTCATGTGGTGCGACTGAGAATAACCTTAAAATTGTTTGATTTTCTAAAATCAAATAATCTAAGTTGTGAGTAATATGAAGTGTATAGAAACAAACTGTTGGCATTTTCTTTAGATTTTTAATGCATGTCACCTGCTTGTCCTTAATGAACAAACTACTGCCCTGTAAAATGCATCAAATGAAGAAAAATGCCTAAAGAACCATTCACCCAAGTTTACTTTGTCTGTTATTAAACTCCAGCCATAGAATTCCTGCTGTTATTAGTCGCACCACATGATGCACGGTCGCACCACATGACATTTTAACACTTTAAGTACAAAAAACATGCAGAATAACTCATGAAAACAATGAATCAGAGGTACTACAGAAATGTGCTGAATTATTATGAAATTTTAACCTTTTTAACTGAGGAAACTGCAATTGGACAGCAACTGGTCATGTTATTAACCCATTAACCCGCTCTACATGATCCTATTTCGCTATTTTGCCCGTCAAATAAATCCTATTCATAATATAGAACTTTTTTATACGTAGAAGTATACATTCCAGGCCTATTCGTTATACATGACTCCGAATGATTGTCCCAGAGGAAAAAAACACTGAAAGACGGCTCAGTAGCACCACCTTGAAAATCGATATTCATGGGGCCAATGGGAGACAGGGACGAAAAAAACTGACACAAAAATCTGAAATTCTGCAACAGGATGTCAGCTCAAAGGGATCTAAGGGACTGGGACTTTGGGATTGACAAAAGCACACGTCATCGTACTTTTGACAGAACTTTCCTCACTTCCTTGTCCTTGATTCCTCTCCTCGACCCTCCATTTTTCTGCTGTCAATCAAATGCGACATATTAAGTGGAGTCCCAAAGAAAAGCAAGGAAGGACGGAGTAAACCTGAAGGAGGCTTCAGGAGCAGACGTCAGATAAACAAATCAAACTTTATCTGGCTCAGTGAAGAGTTTATATCCTGTCTCCTCGCTGTGTCTCCTCTGTGGGCGGGACTTCCTCACCTGTTTCCTGCAGCATCGAGGAGAGGAATCAAGGAGAAGGAGGCAAGTAAAAAGAAATTAGAATAGGAATGTGCAAAAATATAAAAATATCGATATATCATCTCATTTAATGTGGTGATACAATATTGATATCATGGGCTGCTGTACTGATATATTGCCAAGAATATTTTTTGGTACATTCTACTAAATTATATACAGTTTTGTTGCTTGTTCAGAGGAAGGAAACTGATTTATGTGACACATTTGACACTTTCACTGTTTTGATGAGTAAAATAGGCGTGTTTCCTATTAACTTTGCACAAGAAGCGTTTTCACAAAGACTTTTAGTATCACAGCTACGATTCAGCCATTATTTTTTTTTATTGAAGCCTATCAAATTTGAAATATATTGAACCAAAAGCTCACTGTATTGAGATATGTATCGTATCGTGGATTATGCATCGTATTGTGGAGTATGCATCGAGATATGTATTGTATCGTGGACTATGCATTGAGAAATGTATCATATGATGGACTCTGCATTGAAATATGTATTGTGGACTATGTATCGAGATATGTATCGTGGAATCTGCATCATATCATGGCCTATGCCTCATATCATGGCCTATGCATCGTATCATGGCCTATGCATAGAGGTATGTATCGTATCATGGACTATGCATCGAGATATGTATTGTATCGTGGATTATGTATCGTATCATGGACTATGCATTGAGATATGTATCATATGATGGACTCTGCATCGAAGTACGTATTGTGGACTACGCATCGAGATATGTATTGTTTCGTGAACTATGCATCGAGACATGTATCGTATCGTGGACTATGCATCGTATCATGGACTATGCATCGAGATATCATATCATAGATTATGCATCAAGGTATGTATTGTATCGGCAACTTCTGAATGATACTCAGCCCTAACTGAGCCATACTTTACATATTTTGGCTACTTCCTGTATATTCCTCAGAGGCAAAGTATGTAAAGTAAAGAGGAAGCTACAGGAAGTAGCCAAAACACCTAAAGCAGGTAAACAAACTTCCTATTCACGCGTATGTCACAAACCAGGAAGACATTTGGAAAGATGTGTTGACAACTTCCGGTGTAGTGAAATGAAATAAATGTGATCACTGGTAAAATAAATACCGCGTGCGTATGAGCTGTTTGGAATCATCTTGAATTTGGCGCCCTTGTCTCTTCTAATCTCATGTATCCAGTGCACTCGGAGTTGTGCGTCAGTGCGGAAATGATGAAAACTGAGGTACGGTTGTAATCGTCAATTCGCCAAACATAACGGAACACTACAATGACATGGAGGTGAAGAAAACTGAGCCATTCTCTCATTTTTCCAAGATTTTTCCAAGACTTACAACCGCAAAAAGATCCAGAAGGACGTTGTCATCACAAACATCCGCCTGGTTTGTGACGTAAGCGTGAATGCAGCCTATTCTCCCTTAAGGCCTATTCGCATGGGAAAAGTACAACCTGGGGACGTCTGGTAATTTTCAAATTACCATTCGCATGGGAGTCCATAAATGACTATTTTACTGACATTGACACAGAAATTGAAAGAGAAAAGAATGCGGAAAGAAAAGAAAAAGATAAAAAACCTAACAATGAGATGCAAATTCGCACGGGATGAGTATTATCACTGGACATCTGTGTTTAGCGAATTATAGTAGGTCATTTGCCGCAGAATTTTTACTTTACATATTCCAGACATGACGCATTTGCACAGGATTACGATCTCAGGCGTAGCCCGAAATTATTACAAATCACCAAAGGTCCACAGGAAATGCTAATCCCGTGTAAATAGGGTTTTATAAATCAGAATCAGAATCAGAATTACTTTTATTCATCCCCGAGGGGAAATTTTCTTCGTTACAGATGCCACCGACCAAGAGCATGTACATCGAACAAGTTACAAAATAAGCTAAATACAATAAGATAAAAGATAAAATAGCTCTCTCTGGGAAATTATTTACATCAGTGACATCTATTTATGACTATATACATGTGTGAGCAGGGAATAGGATGAAAGGATTGAGCAGTTTGTGAGTTAAAGTGCAGCGTTCAACAGTTTGATGGCGACCGGCAGGAAAGATTTCCTGTGTCTCTCAGTGGAGCAGCGGCAGCCGCAGTCTTTGGCTGAAAGAGCTCCTCTGATTGGCCAGCACCTTGTGGAGGGGGTGGGAGGGTGAGTCCAGAATAGTCCAGATTTTGTCCAGCATTCTCCTGTCCAACACCACTGTCAGAGAGTCCAGCTCCTCCCCCACAACATGTCCAGCCTTCCTAATGATCTTCTCGAGTCTATTAGTGTCCCTCACGCGCAGACTGCTGCCCCAGCAGACTACAGCGTACATGATGGCACTGGCCACCATAGACTCGTAGAACATCCTGAGCATTGTCCTGCAGATGTCAAAGGACCTCAGCCTCCTCAGGAAATAGAGGCGGCTCTGGCCCTTCTTGTAAACCGCGTCCACGTTCCTGCTCCAGTCCAGTTTATTGTCCAAGTACACCCCCAGGTACTTAAAAGGTTAATACGTGAAGACAGAAAGCCTTTATCACCAAAAATGATCACCTGGAAGACTTTTTTCGACAAGGTTCGGTGTTGTCATGGTCATTTTTCAACAAAACAGCAAATTTTTGAAGAGTTTCCGAAAAGTTTTTGAAAATCTACCCATGATAAACTGTATTTTCGGCCAAACTTTTGTTGTGATTTGCCGTTAATTAAAGGTCCCTGGGTGTTCCTGCGGCAGGTATTGTTGGAGCAGGTGGTGTGGCGTGATTTTATTCCATGTTTTCAGAGTTTGTGATCACAGTTTGAGACACGTTACTCCGAGAACGACCTTGGTTTATCAGTCCCACTATTCCTGTCCCTCGTGGTTTTCTCGCCGGAGTTATTTGGTCCTTAATTTCTTTTGATTTTCCGTCCCTGGCTCTACTCCGTCCCCTCCTCTCCCTCCTCCTTCTCTTCGTCTTTCTCCTCTTCCTCTCTCACCATCTGCTGTTTTCACTCACATAGACGTTTGTTTATTTCACAAATCAAAAATGTGACACTACGAAGGAAGAAACTGCTTCAATTCAATTTTAATTCATTCAACTACTGCTAATACTAGTGCTATTAATATTGAAGGTGCACTGTGTAACTTTTTAGTTGGGGGTCTGTCACCTGCTCGTTTCCATGGAGATGTTATTGTTCTGCTTAGAATGTTCCACAGTATGACATTGAACAGTTCTACTTTACATTCATTTAACTACAAGTATTTTTATAGCTCAAAAATATCTACAAATACAGACATTCTGACTGAGCGGGGTCGCCTCTCCACAGATCTGACCTGTAACTTGGTCTGGTTTGGTCTCCATGACGATAGAAAGGGTTAATGCCACCAGAAAAGTTACAGAATGCAACAGTAAAGGTGCACTGTGTAACTTTTCTGGTAAGGGCTCTGTCATAAACTTCTTTCCATGGAGATATACTACTACTACTACTACTACTACTACTACTACTACTACTACTCCTACTACTCCTACTACTACAACAATTGCTACTACTACAATTGCTGCTACTACTACTACTACTACTACTACTACTACTACAATTGATAATACTACTACGACTACTACTACTACAATTGCTACTACTACAACAATTGCTACTACTACTAATTCTACTACTACTCCAACAACTACTACTACTACTTCTACTACCACTACTGCCGCTACTGCTACTACTACTACTACTCCAACGACTACTACTACTCCTCCAAGGACTACTAATACTACTACTCCTACTACTCCAACTACTACTCCTACTACTTCTACTACTGCCGCTACTGCTACTACTACTCCAACTCCAACTACTACTACTATTTCTTCTCCAACTACTCCAAATACTACTACTGCTACTACTACTCCTACTACCTCTCCTACCGCTACTACCACTGCTACTAAAACTACTACTACAACTGGATTTGGATAGTCTTAGAACACATTCAAAGCTCGGAGAGGAGAGGAGGGAGAGGAGATGTTGGAGAGGAAGGGGAGGATGGAGAGGGGTCAGTCCGTCATGGCGTCAGGGCGACTCACAATGATGCTAATTAAAGCTAACTGTACAATTATCCTGCTCGGTGCCGCTAATGGGAGACGCTAATGACACGAAAGGACAGGACTCAAAAGATACTTGGTTTTAATCCTCTGTTCTGGGGTTAGGAAAGGATCGCCGCTAGAATAAGATGCAGAGAGAACGGAGCAGACTCACTTTGACCTCCAGACCCGCTAATACAATCTATCTGTACTGGGGCACATTTTGTTCAAATACAAAAATCAGGTTGAGAGCGTTTAAAGAGGACATAGTAGGTTTATATTTGGGATTAAAGGTCCTATATTACTCAAAATTGACTCTTGTGAGGTCAAAGTCATGTTATAATGTTGTTATGATATTAATATTTATCACATTTGTATTTTAATGTATACAATTCTTTATAATTCAACTCATCCTTAATTTCATATTTTACTTTAAAACAAATGCAGAGATTCATAGATATAATACTGGTCTAGGGTGACCAGACGTCACTATTTCCCCGGGACAGTCCCAGTTTTGAGCCCCGTGTCCCCCAGATTTATCCAAAACCAGTGTTTTGTTCCAGTTTTATATAAGAAATGTCCCAGATGTCCTTATTTCTGACCAATTTGATCCCTGCCTACAGTAAAGAGAAGCATAAATTGTTATTTGTTTAGGTAAAATACAGAAAAGCTGCTTAAAAATGAAAAAACACAATGAAAATGTGACTATACGGACTCACATTAGTGCCAAATGCTGAACAGTTTTCCTTAATCATGAACTCGTTTCACAATTTTATTATTACCAACCAACCCAAACCAGGGGCGTCCCAGTTTTTTTATTTTGAAAATCTCCCAATACTTGTCCAAATTGTAATTTTTATATTCCAAAATGTGTCACATCAAGAGCTCAGTTTTCGATTCAGAGGCTGTAAATTCTGGAGCAGTTTTCACATCTGGTTCGTCAGAAATGTTGTTTAAAAAGAGTTTGCGTAACTGTTTGATATTTCATGATAATGTTTGATAAACTTTCTTTAATTGTGGACGCTTCAGTCTATTTTAATCCAAGTCAACACAAGTCCTTCTTGTGAAAAGAGAACTTCCAAGTCTATTCTAGTTTTTAAGAAAAGTGTGAAAGTAGCACGACTGAAAAGATATTATACCTCAGTGTAAAAAGAAGAGTACGTTTGTTTGTTTGTTTGTTTTTTCTGTATACAGCACAACCCACTGGAGTTGTAATATAACTTATAACTATAAGTTAATAAGGCGCAGATGTTATGAGCTTTTGCTTCTTTCTGTGCCCTTTCATTCAAATTTATGTTAAAGTTGTATAAATGCAAGTACGGTGCATTTGCTTTTGTTCTGTTTTAATGAATGAAATAAAGAAAGAAAGAAAGATTTGAATCAAAAGTGTTTAATTTAAGATGTGTAAATGCATTTTTTTTATTAATGTGCAGCTATAATGTTCAAGTTTAGTGTATTCATAAGATGGAGGCTTTAATATGCGCCGTTTTGGGGTTTTTGCCTCTTCCGGCACCTACTTTTTTATCTAGTGCGCTTTTTTATTGTTATGTTCAAATGTCCAAAAACAGATAAATAAATAAATATTTGAGTACACCTGCATTATTATTCTGTGTCCAGGTTACAGGAGCAGTGAGGGTTTGAGGAGGTGATGTTTAATGGACCTTTGAAACAGTTCATTTTGACTTTACTTCCCAAAAAAGGACAGAATCTACAGTATTTGCTAATGAAGGTTCTTTTTAACAGACCGGTGTGTTGTGTACATATCCCCCTGACATGTTTCCGTTTACGCCTGCGTCCTCCTTTAGACGCCGCTCGAAACATGTCAGCGTACGTGTAAGCAACACACCGGTCTGTTGAGAAGAACTTTTACCCGAAAATAACACTGAAGACCGAAGAGAACCTGTGAAGTGACACAGAAGATAACTGCACAGACTGTAGAAAGAAGCAAACTAAGAGAGTAACGTTTTTGGGAAAGATTTTGGTTCTCGTGTAGGTAGAGGAAAACACGGGACATGGCTACAGTTTGTGGAATATAAGCCCCTTAAGTTGCATAATTGTATTGCATTAAATCTTGTTATACTGAAGTTAAAGTTCTAAAACAGCAGATTTATTACGAGGCAGGGTCAGAGTTTAAGAGCTGCATGTTAGTGTCCCACAGGTGCAGACATTACAAAAGCACCGGGCTATCTGCCAGCAGTGCCCCAGAAGACGAGGGAATACAGTTACAGAGGGGTAAGACGGCCTTTTCTAATTCAAAGTAGAGAGAAGGGAAAAAAAAACTGCCATTATTTACGGCCTGAAAATTAATGGGCAAAATTCTGATAAAAGGAAAGACATACAGCGCTTAACCTCCGTGAAGTCGCCCCATCAAACTCAAACCTACACAGAAACTATGTCATTTGTGCTGCAAAAAGTTTTGTTTGTGCTGCTTTAGTTTTGGAGAAATTAACGATTCTTTTACAGGTCAAATTCCCTCCAGGAAGCTTCATAATGCACTGAAACGTCCAAAATGGAGTCAATCATTTGTGCTTCATTTGTGCTGTTTTGTGCTGCAAAAAGTTTTGTTTGTGTGATTCTGGTTTTTAAGATATTCACAGGTTTATTTTCGGTCAGTGACGTCATCCAGCCCCTCAAAAAGTTAAATAGAGCTCAAAACAGGCAGAAAATTACAGAAAATGTTTATATTTCGTTTGTGCTGTTTTGAGCCGTGACAATTTTCATTTATGCGACTTTATTTCTAAATGATTCATTATTATTTCTGTGGTAATTATAGGACATCATTTACGCTCAGCTGATGGCGGCAAACTCCACAAAACTAGTGGCGATAAACAATCTCAGGCTGTGGAAAAGTCTGTATTATTCTATAAAATATGAATCAACAGCAAATAAAAGACTGTTTCAGACTTTTCCACAGCCTGAGATCGTTTATCACCACTTGTTTTGTGGAGTTTTGCTAAAGTTGCTGCTGTCAGCTGAGGTCAGTGCTTAACATGAAAACAAGAAAACTTAAATAACTTCATAGTATCAAAAACTTCACATGAACACTCTCATTGTTATTCATTAAGAAAATGACCAATTGGAATAACAAAATAGTCCTTGTTGACAAATAATAACCAAAACTGTGAATATTTAGTGTGAGCAGATTTGGCGCAGATAACAGCTGCATTCTTACTGCTTTGTTTTTATGTGGTTTTGCAAAGTCTCTTTAGTTATTGAGTTCCAAATAGTTTTGAGCTGTTCCCAGAGACTTGCTTTGGATGAGAATTTGGTGTCATTTTTGGAAAACATTAAACTTGAAAATGTATGGATAGCAACAACACTCTAAAAAACTAAATCCAGTCCAGTTAATATGACTTGAATTAAGAAAGTTTTACCGGGGTTTGAGTCAATTTCACTTGACAAATCAAATAATCTGGAAATGGAATAAGACTTTTTGTACTTTAAATAAGAAATAGAATCAAATGTTGCTTGAATTAAGAAAAAAAAAACACTTATTCCACTGGCAGATAATTCTACTTGTCAAGTTGAATCTTCTGGTTTAGATAAAAAGATCTTGCACATACTGACGGATTAACCATCACAGAAACATAAAAAGATATTTTAGTGAACAGAAATACTGTTAAATTATGGCAGCAGTGGTACACACCTTATACTGGTGGGGGTCTAATACATTTGTTAAGCTCTGTATATGGGCACAGCCTGGGAGGAACTACTGTGTGTTTTGGGATATAATCGCAGAAGGACAAAGGAACCAGGGCCTTTTTTTACTTTCTTTTGAACTTAGCTTGAGTTTCTTTTACAGGGTTTTGTGGGGTTTTTGTGAGGTCTTTGTCCAGTCTGCTTCGTACTTAGTGTCTCAGGCTGTGAATTGTAAATGACTTTATTGTTTGTCAAACTCGGACCAACACACATTCTTCTTCTGCATTAGAACTGCCTCCAGCGGGTTATTTTTTATGTCTCAAGGTTACTTCTGTATAGCTGAACAGAAACTAAAACCAAGAGCATGAGCGGCTCCAGAAAATGACCTTACAACGGCACTCATCACATTTGGCTCCAGTCAAAAGAAGCTCATCGAGGCTTGATAATTCGGAACACCAGGATCACGTAGAGCGGATTAATGTGAACATTTTAAGACCAAAATAAAGTCACTCACTGCCGCGGTTACAGAAAGAGGGGCGGTAGTTTTTCAATTTGAACTCAATTGGAGCCAGAGTCGATAGAGCCGGAAGCGCATCCATGCTCACTTCCTGTTTGGACGTGTTATTTATATAAACAATATCACAAATCTATCACGAATCTGTCCCAATCGATCATCATAGAAACTTTAAGATGTTCAAACCGATACAATTTGACACACTCTTATATATAGGTGAGGTCAGATCTGTGGAGAGGCGAGCCCACTCAAGGATGCAGGGTTTTTTGTTGTTGTCTTTTTAGGCCAAATCCTCAAAAAGACCCAGCCGCATTTTAAACATGAGAGATCTTAAACATGGGATAATCCAGGTTTAGTCTGTGAGACGACACCATGTAAATGACTTAATCCAGATTAAAGTCGGTTTAAACAGCCAAAGAGACTATTCAAACGTGCCCGGACGGATCAGACGGAAATCCTCCACCGAGTCGTACAGCGGAGAGAGAGAGAGAGAGAGAGAGAGAGAGAGAAAGAGAAAGAAAGAGAGAGAGGAGAGAGAGCAAAATCCTTCATTGAGTCATCGGGAGAAAGAGGAGGAGAAATCCTCCACAGTCTTTAATCATGTCCGGAAGAGAGGAAGACGGCGAGAGAAATGGAAATGGATAGAAAGGCAAAGAAAGGGAGAGAGGGATGGAGAGAGAGAGAGAGGAAGCGAGGGTAGAAACCTCCAGTGAGTCGAGAAGAGAGAAGAGGAGAGGGAGAGGAGGAAGAGAAGATGAGAAAATCCTCCACTGAGTCTAACAAGGTCTACAGTAGAGGGAAAGAGGGAGGAGGACAGAGAGAGAGAGAGAGAGAGAGAGGGGGGAAGAAAGGGAGAAAGTCACTGAGAGGAAGAAATGAGAAAAATGAGAAAAGAGAGAAAGCAGGAGAAAGAGGAGGGAAAGGGGAGGAGGCTAGAAAGGGAGAGAGAGTCACTGAGAGAGAGAAGGAAGAGGCGAGGGAGAAGAGAAAGCGAGAAAGATGAGAAAAGAAAGAGAAAGAAAGTGAAGAGAGGGATAGAGAGAGAGAGAAAGAGCTGAATCCTCTACTGAGTTGAATAAGGTCTACAGCGGAGAAAGAGAGAGAGGAGGACAGAGAGAGAGAGAAAGAGAGAGGGGAGAAAGGGGGAGAGAGAGACAGCAAAAGGAGGAAAAGGAGAGGGAGAAGAGGAAGAGAAGGTGAGAAAATCCTCCACTGAGTCTAACAAGCTCTACAGCAGAGAGAGAGAAAGAAAGAGAGAAAGAAAGAAAGAAAGAGAGAGAGAGAGATAAATCCTCTATTTAGTTTAATAAGGTCTACAGCAAAGAAAGAGGGGGAAAGAAAGAGGAGAGGAGAGAGGGATAGAGAGAGAGATGAATCCTCCATTGAGTTTAATAAGGTTCACAACAGAGAAAGAGGAGAGAGGAATCCTCCAGTGAATGATAAGACTTTGGCAGAGAGAAAGAGAGGGGGGAGGGGGAGAGAGAGAGCAAGGGAAGAGGAGGGAGAAGAAAATCCTCCACTGAGTCTAACGAGGTCTACAGCAGAGAGAAAGAGGAGAGAGGGACAGAAAGAGAGATTTAATAAGATCTACAACTGGGAAAGAGAGTGAAAAGAGGAGAGAGAATCCTCCTGTGAGTTATAAGGTCTGCAGCAGAGAGAAAGAGAGGGAGGGTGAGGGTAGAAAGGGAGAGAGAGTCACTGAGAGAAAGAGGAGGAAGAGGAGAAAGAAAAGGTGAGAAAAGAGAGAGCGAAAGCAGAGAAAGAGCGGGAGAGAAAGAGGAGAGGAGAGAGGGAAAGAGAGATGAATCCTCCACCGAGTCTAACAAGGTCTACAGCAGAGAGGAAGAGAAAGAGAGGAGAGAGGGAAAGAGAGATGAATCCTCCACCGAGTCAAACAAGGTCTACAAGCAGGGAGAAAGAGGGAGAGAAAGAGGAGAGGAAAGGGAAAGAGAGATGAATCCTCTCCTGAGTTTAATAAGGTCTACAACAGAGAAAGAGGGGAAGAGAAAGAGGAAAGAGAGAGAGCAGAATCCTCCACTGAGTCACTGAGAGGAAGAGGAGAAAGAGGAGTAAGAGGAGAGGGAGAGGATGAAGATGAGAAAATCCTCCACTGAGTCTAACGAGGTCTACAGGAGAGGGAAAGAGGGAGAGAGAAAGAGGAGAGAGATAGAGAGAAAAAGAGATGAATCCTCCCCTGAGTTTAATAAGGTTTACAACAGAGAAAGAGGGGAAGAGAAAGAGGAAAGGAAAGAGGGGAGTGAGAATCCTCCAGTGAGTTAGAAGGTCTACGGCAGAGAGAAAGAGAATAAGGAAAGAGGGATAGAGAGAGAGAGAGAGAGAGATGAATCCTTCACTGAGTTTAATAAGGTCTACAACAGAGAAAGAAAGGTAGAGAAAGAGGAGAGGAGAGAGGAGAGGGGGAATTAATCCGTTTAGCAGCGAGAGAGAGCGAGGCCTGTCACAATAACACATTTGGAAGGCAGACGAGTACAGACTGTGATAAACAACAACACGGAAACGACTTTATGCCCATGACGCACAAACAGTAACGCGATAATTCCACTAAAGCATATTTTAAAATAGACGTATCATTAAACGGACAAAAGAGAGAAATAAAAACACCAGGACATTTATATTTAGGATTATTGGTCAAAAAAGTGTCGCAGGAGTCACTTATTCAACCTCGAGTCGTTTATTACAGTTCAAATGGAAGAAAAAGGCCCGAATCTTGACATTTTTTATGAAGAAAATACGCAAAAATAAGATTAAAAACAAAACAGAAAACTCCTAAATATATTGTTCCTTTGTCGAACGGTTCTGTACCATTAGCGATTAGAGCGAGATCTGTTTCTTTCTATTTTTTATGCGTTTTTACACTGATTCGAAGCAAAGCGGGAAAGACGAGCGAGAACCGTGTGCTAAAAAACACCTCAGGAAGCAGTAGTTTTCAAAGTAACATCTACCTTTTACCTTTTTCAAATGTTATCGCTCGCTTTTAAACCTTTAAACGGCAGGTGCTTGATAAATAAGCGCTGGTTCCAAATAAAGGCTTTTTTCTTCTTCGCCTGCTTTGTTTTGCTTTGTTTTTACGTCGCCTGTTGTGTTTTCTTTGTCAGTTTTGGACATTGTTGATCGCCAAGGCTCCAGTGCAATGAAAAAATGAACAATACGACTTCAAATTTGAACTTTCTGTGGTAAAATAGGAAACTCGGGAGAATATGACTTCAGTTTGGCAGTTTGAAGGAAGACAGCGACGTGATCGTAGCTGCTGTGGTGTAAGAGGAAAATTGTGCCAAAGGAACAGCAGGGGACGATTACTGCCGACAAGGCAGGCCTGGGCAAAAAGGCTATTTAAAATAAAAATCATAAAAATTGGCAAGTCAAATCAATTCGTTTTTTTTATGGAAAATCGATATGTATGATTTTTTTTTTTATACAGCTTGTACATTTTGCATTCGTCAAGACTTCCTATAGGCTTTCTGTAGAGCACTTCCTGCAGTGCGTCTCTCACGGCACAAACACAAACAAATCTGTCACAGAAAGAACATTCATATAATCCACTGAGTCGTGTCCCGTGAGCTGCTTTTTTCAGTGTTAACAGTTTATGCAAATGAGCCATGTGGTTTTAAGTTTCGTTTCTGTAAAACGCAAACAAATGTGCCAAAGCTGCATTAAACACATTCTGATCTCACTTAAGTAAATTTAATAAAACGCCCGTCCCAACTGTGTACAATATGGTATTCTTCCAGTTTATTCAGTGGAGAAGAGAGGTTTTCACAACATGGTGAAAGTTTTGGATGCTGCTATACGGTCAAATCGAATCGTCAATCAAGTTTTTTGTAAAAAAAAAATCGAAGATTTTTTTTTTTGAGAGGATTGCCCAGCTCTAAGATGCAGTAGTTTTCAAAATAACAGCGACCTTGTACCTTTTTAAAATATTATCGTTTGTTTTGAAAGCACTTCATGGTCCAGCCCCAACATACATCTTAGACCACATTGTTCCCTACACTCCTTCTGAGGTCTGGGAACCAGCTCCAACCCTGGGGTGACCCTGAGGCGACCCTGAGGTGACCCTGGGGCGACCCTGGGGTGACCCTGGGGCGACCCTGGGGTGACCCTAGGGCGACCCTGAGGTGACCCTAGGGAGACCCTGGGGCGACCCTGGGGTGACCCTGAGGCAACCCTGAGGTGACCTGGCCTTTTCTGTGGTCGGCCCCAAACTTTGGAACGTTCTCGACCCTCACATTAAGACCTCCTCTTCAGTTGATTCTTTTATGTCTCTTTTAAAAACACACTTTTACTCACCGGCTTTTTACACGGCATGAGAATTTATTTTATTTGCTGTTTTTCTATTTACTAATTTTTGTTTTTTTGTTTTTTTATTGACTTACTTGTGTATTTTTTATGCTTTATTTAATTTAATGTGTTAATTTATATCGTGCCAACGCTGTGCAGCATTTTGGAGACTTTGTGTTGGGAAAACGTGCTGTACAAATACAGTTGGGATTGTAGACCTTTTCTTCAGTGTGGATTGGCAATTCCAGGGCTGATTCTAGTGAAGGTGTATGGAGTGTAAAAATGTGGTGGAGCACTTCCTGTATCACCACATGACATCACAAGGTGGAACAAGGCATTGTAAGTTTGAGAAGAGAAGAACTCAGTCTAAATATACAAGGTTTTTGTGTTAAACATGTGTGAATGAAACAAAACACAACTTTAGGTATGTTTGTGATGAGGATACAAGATTATTTATCTAAAATTAAACCTTTTTTATCTTCACGTCACACCCACTTTTATCTCCTCTCATTTAGACGACTGTAATGCACTTTTCTCTGGCATTAACCTCCATGCACTTTCTCGTGTACAGTTGGTCCAAAATTATGCTTGTGCGCCTTTTAACCGAAACCAAAAAACAAGAGCACATTACCAATTTTGTGTTGTTGCAGAGGCTTCCAGTTTGTTTAAGAGTTGACTTTAACATTTTATTGTTTGTTTTTACAGCTTTGAATGGACTGGCCCCACAAAACGACTCGGACCTCATCCAAATTTACACCCTTGTGCTTGTTTGAAGTCCGAGGGCCAACCTAAAACTGCTGGGATGGGACCTTCTTTGTGGTCGACCCTAAACTCTGGCTTTTAACACCGCGTGAGTCGTGTGCTCCTCTGTGTCTTTTATTTTTATTTATTTTACTGCTTTTTTATGGTTTTGCATTGATTTGATTTGACTGGTTTTATAGGCTCTATTCACTAATTACAAGTTCCAGTGTAGTTACCGACGCTGGGCTCAAATACCGACTGCGATATGTACGGCTGTAAATTATTCCGTGTTTCCTGCAGGGCTTTATAGTTAAGGCCTAAAACTACCCTTGACTATGTCCCTCTAAACCACGTGAATACTCGCAAAACTGCGCTCGTCAAGCCCCGGTCCTCACTTTTCCGGCATGCTCCTCATATTCGCCGAACTTAACGGAACTCTACAATGACATTTACGTGAAGAAAACTGGGCCATTTTCTCATTTTTCCTAGATTTTCTCAAAGTTACTATCGCCTACCGGACGTTGTAATTGCATCTTTTTCAACGTCTTCCTGGTTTGTAACGTACACTGCAAAAAAGGCCTATCAAAAATTAAGAAAAAACACCAATTTTGAGGTAAAAATGCCCTTTTTTAAGTGAAATTATCTGCCAGTGCAGTAAGAAATTTTCACTTACCAAGTTTTCTCAAAACAAAACAAAATATGAATCTTGTTCTAAGCAAAAAACACTAGTTTTACGTATTTATAGAAAGATTTTTCACCGTATTGTTTTGAGAAGAAAGTTAAAGAGGCTTAACCTGGCTTGATTTAATATAAAAAGTGCTTAGAATAAGTTGTAATATCTAGATAAGATATATCAGGATGGAATATCTTGAAACAAGTTAAAAAAAACTCATCTTATAAAGTAAAAAAATCTTAAAATTGGTCTTTTAAGATGAATCTGCTTAATTCAAGTCAGTTTAACTATGCTAGAAAATCCTTTGTGTAGTGCAAGTGTAAATATAGTGCTGATTGTTTTAGGACGGATATGACTAAATTTTAGCAATTTATCTTTTTGTTGTCTTCATTTACGATCTCTGTGCAGAACTTTGGAAACCGTTTTGTTTGTAGAATGTGCTATAGAAATAAAGTAAGTTTGGAGATCAGAAATTGCATAGTACGGGCCCTTCAGATCTAAAAAGAGTCAGTCTTTTGAACGGCTCTCGACATAAACAGATACAAAAGATTCGGATCATACAAAGGAGCCAAAAGAGAAGGAGAGAGAAGGGAAGGGAGGAGAGAGAAAGAGGAGAGGTGTTATAGACCTGTACGGAGGCGTTTGTTGTGACTATGGTTTATGAGCCTGATCCTGCACCTGTCACGTCTGTCGCACCTGTCACCTGGTCCTGTACCTTCTGTGTTCTGTCTCACACAAGCAGTTTGTCACACACCAGGGACCTAAAGAGACTGTGGGGACTCCGGAAGCATAAAATATACGGCGTACAAAGAGCTGTACCTGATTTTTACGGTTTTAAAACTGTAAAACAAAACGAGCTCATTTTACACGGTTTGCAATTACTCCTCACTTACCTTATGCACTCAGAGCGTCCTCATTATTCACCACGATGAGTTTATGAGCGCTTTTCACAACTCTCAGAGGCCAGAGCGGGGTTTTGTTAACAACAACTAGCATGCTAACACACACTTCTAGATTCCTCACAATAAAACTCGTAATTAGATGTAGACAGTGCACAGAGGACTTATTATGAACTCAAGAGCTGCTGATGTATATAGAAAGAGAGAAACTTTTCTAGTGGAGGGTTCTGGTTTAGTCCTGGTTTAGTCTTGATTTAATCTTGTTTTAATCCAGGTTCAGTCCTGGTTTAGTCCTGGTTCAGTCCTTCTGGTTCGGTCGCGGTTTAGTCCTTGTTCTGTCTTTTTTAGCCCTGGTTTAACCCTGGTTTAGTCCTGGTTTAAGTCCTGGTTTAGTCCTTGTTCAGTCTTTGTTAGCCCTGGTTTAGTCCTGGTTTAGTCCTGGTTCAGCCCTTGTTTAGTCCGGGTTCAGCCCTTGTTTAGTCCTGGTTCAGCCCTGGTTCAGTCCTGGTTCAGCCCTGGTTCAGCCCTGGTTCTTTCTCGTTTTAGTCCTGGTTCAGTCCTGGTTTTTACTTATTTTAGTCCTTGTTTAGTCCTGGTTCTTAATTGTTTTAGTCCTGGTTTAGTTCTGGTTCAGTCCTGGTTCAGTGCTGGTTCAGCCCTGGTTCAGACCTAGTTCTTGTTTTAGTCCTGGTTCAGTCCTGTTTTTGCTTGTTGTCGTCCTGGTTTAGTCCTGGTTCAGTCCTGGTTCTTACTCGTTTTAGTCCTGGTTTTTACTTATTTTAGTCCTTGTTTAGTCCTGGTTCTTAATTATTTTAGTCCTGGTTTAGTCCTGGTTAAGTTCTGGTTCAGTCCTGGTTCCGTCCTAGTTCTTACTTGTTTTAGTCTTGGTTCAGTCCTGGTTCAGTCCTGTTTTTGCTTGTTGTAGTCCTGGTTCAGTCCTGGTTCTTACTCGTTTTAGTCCTGGTTCAGTCCTGGTTTTTACTTATTTTAGTCCTTGTTTAGTCCTGGTTCTTACATGTTTTAGTCCTGGTTCAGTCCCGGTTCAGTCCTGGTTCAGTCCTGGTTCTTGCTTGTTTTAGTCCTGGTATAGTCCTGGTTCAGTCCTGGTTTAGTCCTGGTTCAGTCCTGGCTCAGTCCTGGTTCTTGCTTGTATTAGTCCTGGTATAGTCCTGGTTTAGTCCTGGTTCAGTCCTGGTTCTTGCTTGTTTTAGTCCTGGTTTAGTCCTGGTTCAGTCATGGCTCAGTCCTGGTTCTTGCTTGTATTAGTCCTGGTATAGTCCTGGTTTAGTCCTGGTTCAGTCCAGGTTCAGGCCTGTTTTGACACTCTCCGACTCTAAATGAGACTCTTATCATGCTCCTTCTGGGCTAATGCTGTGAGACGTCTGCTTTGGCCTGAGTGCTAATGGACGAGTGCTACATTTAAATCAATAGGTGCAAATGTGTGTGAATACCAATGAGGAGGGACTGTGCTTATACACACACAGCTTTACATTTAAATAACACATTTAACGCCTTTCAGACCCAGAAATAGGCATTATCGTCCAATCAGATTTGTTTATTTCAGTGACTCATGTGAAATGAAGCAGCTCACTGGTCACTCTTCTTTTCAGAGTTTATGTTTCGCTCTTTGATTCTGCAGAAATCAATGTTTTTCAGTCCCCTGTGATGTTAATTCCCTTTCTGTTTTCCTCATAAGCAGACATATTTGTTTTGGTACGGACGGGCTGATGCATGTCCCTGATTGGATAATCCACCTGTCAATCATTTGAACTGTGATATTCCAGACTCATCTTCATAAAGTGTTGGACATGTGTGTATTCTGGATCCCAGGCACTCTGTGTAATTTCTCTGTCAAAAATTAGACCAAAAACATAATTACAATTTAGATTTTTGGGGGTAATGTTGGTCTGTGTACCATTTGTTCTTTTACGTTTCAATTAAGAACGAAAAACAAAAGAAATGGGAAAACAGTTTGTTATTTCATTATTCCGTTTTAGTGTTAAACAAAAAGATCAATTTCGACCTCTATTTCCAATATTTAATTTAAAGTTTATTTCATGTCTTGGTGCCTATTTTAATTTTGATATTTTATTCTCTTTGGTTTATAGACTCTTTTAGTGTGAGTTAACAGTGATGACATAGGCTCAGTTGTGCTCACATTTTAGCAACAGAAATAAGGCAGAACTTGTCAAGTCGACTTTGACAAATGGTGTTCGACTGCCAGATCCTTGAGCAATCAGTGAGTAAAACTCTAAAATTTTAGTCCGCCGGTAGAATATTGATTCTGACAACTACACAACAATGTTTTTATCTCCATCTTCTTCTGTCCGTGTTCAGTCTAAATGAATCAGAATGAATGGGGAACAATGCCACTTCTGTTGCCAAAAACGCACGTAGCTTTTTTTTAGTCACTTTTGCCCTAAAAGGCTCTAACTTTTGCCCCGGAAGTTCTGCTGCTTATCACGCCGCGGGTGAATCCAGGGTCATCTGAGCAAAGAAGAGTTTATCGCCTCACTGCTTCCTGTTTCAGGTCATGGAGTTCAACAATTACTTTCTAAGATGTGAAAATAAACACGTCTTGTTTTTCTTGGACATGTTAAAATTGCAACAATTTTTCAGATGAGTCCTTCTAGCAGCAGAACATCCGGGGCAAATAAACCAGAGAGAATAAAATATCAGAAATAAAATAGGCACCGAGACTGTTTTTTGATTGACGTCATTTGAAATAAACTTTGAATGAATTGTTGGAAATAGAGGTCAAATTCTGTTTTTCTGGTTGACACTAAAACAGAATAATGAAATAAACTGTTTTCCCATTTTATTGTTTGTCATTCTTAACTGAAATTCAAAAGAACAAATGTTACACGGATGAATGTTGTTCCACATTCGGCATAAAACTTTCCTAAAACCTCTTCCTCTTCCTCATGGCTTTAACTCTCCATGGTAACTGCTGAACATTCTGCCAATAAAGACACATGTAGAACACCCCCGGCATCATGTCACTTCAAAATATCAATTAGTACTCTATAGAAATATGTCATTAGCAGTGAAGCGACCGCGACACATTTCTAAGTGCAAATCTTTGAATAATTCAGCACACACTCAGACGCTCTTTTGGCGGTGAAAGCCTCCATGTTATTGACCGTCATAAAAATACTAGTTTGCTTAATTAAATTTCCAGTGATCTTTGCACCATATATAATTTACTTATTTTACTTCAACTAAGTGAAATAATAATTAGTCTACACACATCTGACTATATTTCACTTTTCCTGAAGGTTAGAGCCAAGTGCACGGAGCCCACACGAGATTCATGATGACAGAAATGAATGAAAACAGATGTGAAGGTGCAACTGTTCTGGTGGAGGGTCCGTCACCTGCTTTTTACGGTACGGCGCAAGTTTAAACGAGGTACAAACAAAGAACGTGGTGCAAATGAAAAAAAAAGCATCGTCAGGAACAAGGACAAATGTATCATCATCAAACGCGCCGCAAATAGAGAAACGACGCAAAGCACAAAACGATGAAAACCAAGAAAACTCCTGCAAAGTGCTCCAAACCTGCAGGGGGAGCTCTCACTGTAACAACTCAGTGTTTGTTACGGTAATGTGGCTTTTATTTGATTCTATTCATATACTGTGTGTAGAAATATAAATATCACTGTACAACGCCGTACATCACGTGCCGTTTATTTTATTGTATTTCACACCAGACTTTACAAGACGATGTTACGGAAATATTTAGGTGAGAACGAAATAAAGATCTTGAGTCATATAATTGTCTTTTTGGGGTTAGTAGAAGAAGTAGAAGAAGAAGTTGAAGAAGAAGAAGTAGAAGAAGAAGAAGAAGACGTTGAAGAAGTTGAAGAAGAAGAAGAAGTTGAAGAAGTTGAAGAAGAAGAAGACGTTGAAGAAGTTGAAGAAGAAGAAGTTGAAGAAGAAGAAGAAGAAGTTGAAGAAGAAGTTGAAGAACAAGAAGTTGAAGAAGTTGAAGAAGAAGAAGAAGTTGAAGAAGAAGAAGAAGTTGAAGAAGAAGTTGAAGAAGAAGTTGAAGAACTTGAAGAAGTTGAAGAAGAAGTTGAAGAAGAAGAAGAAGTTGAAGAACAAGAAGTTGAAGAAGTTGAAGAAGAAGAAGTTGAAGAAGAAGTTGAAGAAGAAGAAGTTGAAGAAGAAGTTGAAGAAGTTGAAGTAGAAGTTGAAGAAGTTGAAGAAGTTGAAGAAGTTGAAGAAGAAGAAGTTGAAGAAGAAGAAGAAGATGAAGAAGTTGAAGAAGAAGATGAAGAAGTTGAAGAAGTTGAAGAAGAAGTTGAAGAAGAAGAAGAAGTTGAAGAAGAAGAAGAAGTTGAAGAAGAAGAAGAAGAAGTTGAAGAAGAAGAAGAAGAAGTTGAAGAAGAAGAAGAAGAAGTTGAAGAAGAAGAAGTTGAAGAAGAAGTAGAAGTAGAAGTAGAAGTTGAAGTTGAAGTTGAAGAAGAAGTTGAAGAAGAAGAAGAAGTTGAAGAAGAAGAAGAAGAAGTTGAAGAAGAAGAAGAAGAAGAAGTTGAAGAAGAAGAAGAAGAAGTTGAAGAAGAAGAAGTTGAAGAAGAAGAAGTTGAAGAAGAAGAAGTTGAAGAAGAAGTAGAAGTAGAAGTAGAAGTTGAAGTTGAAGTTGAAGTTGAAGAAGAAGAAGAAGAAGAAGAAGAAGAAGAAGAGTGTGGGGCAGAGGGGAGGACTGACAGTGAGGGGACGTACCTGGGAAAGGAAGGCCAGTTTCATGGAAAAGTACCGACTGAAGCTGGGCCAGATCATTATAACAGTAAATATGTTCAAGAACATGTTCAAATGAATTTTGCGACTACGAAGACACATTTGCCTTCTTATCCCAGTCTTCCAAACCTAAACCTTATCCTTTTTCCCTTTTCAGATGTACTGTCATTTTGTGGATGTAAGAATCATTTGTGTGTCTCTCCATTGAGCTGTTCCACTGAGAGCGCCCCCTGCAGGTTTGTTTGTTTCCGTTGTGGTGACTCTTGGTTTTTCTTGGTTTTCTTCGTTTCATTTCTCAATTTGCGGCATGTTTGATGACAATACATTTGTCTTTGTCTCTTGCGGCGTGTTTTTTTTTTCCATTCGCAGCACGTTCTTTGTTTTTGCCTCGATTTGAGTTCATGAATTTGCATCTTTTCTGTACTTGAAGCTGTTTTCTCCAACTGAGACGCGCTGGACCGTTGCGTTTGGCCCCCGTAGCTTTTCTCCATGGAGATTTGATGAAGACTTTTTATTTATTTACTTTTTTAATGACTATAAAGCGCTTTGTGTTGCATTTTGTGTATGAAAAGCGCTCTATAAATCAAGTTTGATTGATTGATTGATTGAAATGCTACCGCTTTGTCTAGAATGTTCCACAATAGAGATTAAGCCTATCTGTCACAGTTCAGATCTGTGAAAAGTCGCCTTGTAGAATAGAATTATTGTAATTTTGAGCAATAATAGAAACCTCTGTAATGTACTAATGCTGCATAGATGTGTTTAATGTCATACTATGGAACATTCCAGGCAAAGCAATAACATTTCCATGGAGATGAGCAGCAGAAAAGTTACACAGAAGCTCATTAGTAGAGTTTCTGTGTAACTTTATATATTTTTTTTTGGTTTTCATTGAGACATTTTTGCTTTCCCTAGAATGTTCCATAGTGCAAACACATATCTTATCTCCATGGAGACAAGAAGACTCTTTCCATTGTAGTTTTTCAAAGTCTAAGTAGAGCTGCACTATTGAGATTACAATTCGATGTGAGATTTGTGTTTCAATAAAAGGATTCAGCTCAAAGTCCACATTTTAAACACGTCCAAAAAGACTGAAATGACAAACAAAAACAAGAATCACATTTGACAACATTTTTGTACAGATCTAAACGACAGAATAAGACACGAGATTTTTGTTTGTGGAGAAAATAATGGACCTTCAAAAATGGCAGCCTTTGTGATGTTTTAATTGTTTCCATTCAAACTGTGATTTTGATTTGATTCTTGCAGCGTCTTCATGGATATAAGTGGGCCGGAAAAGTGACATACTACGGCTTTAACGTAAGTCTGGGTGTGTATAAATGGATTTGATTCTGTTCTGTATTCCCTCCTCTCCTCTGCTCCTGTCAGTCGGCCCTGCCTCACCTGTCTCCTGTGACTCCGACAGGGACAGTCTCTCAAACACGGAATAGGTGGACTCTAAGTGACACACCCAAGTGAACAGAATGGGAATGAGACACGACAGGAGCAGACAGGAGCAGAGCCACAGGAGCTGACAGGAGCAGAACGATGGAGCTGACAGGAGCAGAGAGAGGAACTGACAGGAGCAGAGCCACAGGAGCTGACAGGAGCAGAGAGAGGAACTGACAGGAGCAGAGCCAGAGCTGACAGGAGCAGACAGGAGCAGAGCCACAGGAGCTGACAGGAGCAGAACGATGGAGCTGACAGGAGCAGAGAGAGGAACTGACAAAAGCAGAGCCACAGGAGCTGACAGGAGCAGAGAGAGGAACTGACAGGAGCAGAGCCAGAGCTGACAGGAGCAGACGGGAGCAGAGCCAGAGGAACAGACAGGAGCAGAACCAGAGCTGACAGGAGTAGATAGGAGCTGACAGGAGCAGACGGGAGCAGACGGGGGTAAAACCAGAAGAACAGACAGGAGCAGACAGGGGCAGATAGGAGCAGACAGAAACAGACAGGAGCAGACAGAAACAGACAGAAACAGACAGGAGCAGAGAGAAACAGACAGGGGCAGACAGAAACAGACAGGGGCAGACAGAAACAGACAGGAGCAGACAGAAACAGACAGGAGCAGACAGAAACAGACAGGAGCAGAGAGAAACAGACAGGAGCAGACAGAAACAGACAGGAGCAGAGAGAAACAGACAGGGGCAGACAGAAACAGACAGGAGCAGACAGAAACAGACAGGAGCAGACAGAAACAGACAGGAGCAGACAGAAACAGACAGGAGCAGACAGAAACAGACAGGAGCAGACAGGAGCAGACAGAAACAGACAGAAACAGACAGGAGCAGACAGAAACAGACAGGAGCAGACAGAAACAGACAGAAACAGACAGGAGCAGACAGAAACAGACAGGAGCAGACAGAAACAGACAGAAACAGACAGGAGCAGACAGAAACAGACAGGAGCAGAGAGAAACAGACAGGAGCAGACAGAAACAGACAGGAGCAGACAGAAACAGACAGGAGCAGACAGAAACAGACAGGAGCAGAGAGAAACAGACAGGAGCAGACAGAAACAGACAGGGGCAGACAGAAACAGACAGGAGCAGACAGAAACAGACAGGAGCAGACAGAAACAGACAGGAGCAGAGAGAAACAGACAGGAGCAGACAGAAACAGACAGGAGCAGACAGAAACAGACAGGAGCAGACAGAAACAGACAGGAGCAGACAGAAACAGACAGGAGCAGACAGGAGCAGACAGAAACAGACAGGAGCAGAGAGAAACAGACAGGAGCAGACAGAAACAGACAGGAGCAGAGAGAAACAGACAAACAGACAGGAGCAGAGAGAAACAGACAGGAGCAGAGAGAAGCAGACAGGAGCAGAGAGAAACAGACAGGAGCAGACAGGAGCAGACAGGAGATTGTATGCAGATCAGGAGGGACACATGAAAGCACTTGTGATTTCAAAATGACACATTGCGTTGAGATAAAAAACAAATTGTCAAAGAAAGAAATCAAAATAATTCACACTTCAGGAGGCTGCTCACAGCAAAAATGCAAAAAGTATTCCCCACGCTACTGTGGATTTGAGCAGGATGCATCTGCTCCAGTGCACATATACACATAATACACATATACGCATATACACTTATACACATATACACATAATACACTTATACACATACACACTTATACACATATACACATAATACACATATACACATAATACACATATACACTTATACACATATACACACATACGCACATACGCACATACGCATATACACTTATACACATACACACATACACATATACACACACACTTATACACATATACACATACACACATACGCACATATGCACACATACGCATATACACACATACGCATATACACACATAGACTTATACACACACTTATACACACATACGCACATACACTTATACACATACGCACATACACATATGCACACATACGCACATACACATACGCACATACACACATACACATATACACTTGTATAAGCAGCTCTTTAGGTAAAAGAAGTCCTCTGTGTGCGGTCTGTGTCGAATTATAACGCATTTAATGTCCGATAATCAGGAAATGCGCATTAGCATGCAAGTGTTGTTAGATTTACCATCACAGCAAAACTCTAAGAAGCATCCTTATCAAAGTGATTCCATCGCCATGGAAACAGCCAGGCGAGCCTCATTAAGAAAAGTTGCGTGATGCCCCCTTAAAGAAAACATATTGTGCTTGTTTCTGTTCTGTAGTTCTAATGAGTGAAACCAGTGGATCATTCCATTATAATTAGGCTTTTTAAATTGCAATATTCATCTAAAATTGTAAAAGACTGTTCAAACATGCACAAATCACTCAAATAAAACAACGGATGTGTAAATGAGGAGAGGAAACAATTAGAACAAAGCTCTGAAAAGAGGTCTGCAGTTGTGCAATGTTAGTTTTTCCCCAGTAGCAACGCAAGTGTCGTCGTACTCGAGACTCATCTTGGTCTTGAGACCGGCCTCGAGACCATTTTTTACAGTCTTGGTCTTGTCTCAGACTCAACCGCATTTGGACTTGTTCTTGTCTTGAACTTGGTCTCATCTCACTTTGTTTTATTTATTTAAGAGGGACAATGCATATTCATGAACAAATACTTGACTCAGTCTTGTCTTGAACTTGGACTTGACCAGGTCCAAACGCGTCTGATTCCAAGACAAGACCGACTTGGCCTTGACCGTATTTGGACTCATTCTTGTCTGAGACTCGACACCGTTTGGACTCAGTCTTGACCGTATTTGGACTCGGTCTTGTCTGAGACTCGACACCGTTTGGACTCAGTCTTGACCGTATTTGGACTCGGTCTTGTCTCGGACTCGACGGCGTTTGGAGTCAGTCTTGTCTCGGACTTGACTGCATTTGGACTCGGTCTTGTCTCGGACTCAGTCTTGTCTCGGACTTGACGGCGTTTGGGACTTCGTCTTGTCTCGGTCTTGAGGTCTGACACTTGACAAGTGATAAAATGGAGATAAAAAACATTGATATATATGTGCCAAAATAACTGTAAAATGCAAATAAATGTCGAAAATCATAAAGATGGTCTCGATTTGGTCTCAATGGGACGTGGTCTTATCTCGATCTTTACCCTCAGAGGTCTTGGTCTTGTCCTGGTCTCGGGACCCTGTGGTCTCGGACAGGTCTTGGTATTAGTGCGGTCTTGGCTACAAAACTAAGGAGCGTTGTTAGCATGCTAGTCACATTTCAGAGCATGTTTGTTCTGATCTAAACTACAGTTTAAGCAGAATAAGACAGGAGATTTATAGAGGAAATTACAGCACTTTAAAAACGGCAGTCTTTGTTCTATGCTAATTGAGTCCATTCAAATTGCAGTTTTGATGCTGTGAGTAATTAGAAAGCTTTGATTGTATAAGAAAGTGAGGAATAACTTTGAACCACTGCAAACCTTTCCAAATGAATTAGTTCTGTTTTCTCTCATTTTTAAGCCTGTAAAATCAGATAAAATCAGCTCCTTAAACCTTTCATAGACGAATATTTGCAGCACGACTTCACTGCGAGTGCCTTTAACTCACCTTATGATCACCAATTTGCCCTAAATTCTAACAAGACGTATTTACTGTGCACGTTAGGTAACCCGTGCTGCCATTATCCCCTGGTGTTTTTGCATTCAGATAAACCCTCTCCATCACAAAACCCCGCTCCTCTCGCCGCCGCCGCAGACTCCACTTAGACTCAAATGTGCTCGAACTCATTCTGTCCATAATGTGAAAATGCCAGGCCCATCGGGAGACATTGTGCGTCGGGTTCGATGTACTCAGATGCAAAAGTAATGACCGTGAATATTATAAAGAAGCTGACCCATCTCTGTATTCAGTAATATGCTAATTCTGCAGGTGGGCGATACATAAACGAATGAATAACAATGTTTTGGGGCTAAGGACAGTTGTTTGTGCGTAATAAAGTTTGGTCCCAGTGCCGATAGATTGTGGGAGCGCTTCGTAGAATGAAAATGAGACTGTTTTATTCGGACTGCACAGAGATTGAAGCAAAATTCACTTGTTAGAGGTTTTAGCCATGTTCTGGTGTTTTTCCCCTTTTATTTGAGATCTTGAAGTTGGATTTGGAGTGATTCGTGCATGTTTGAGCAGTTTTTAATTGTGGATTTTCAAGACGCCATTTGTGTCAATCGCCTTCTGTTTTCACCGCCACTTCTTTGTACTCATTTCACTCCAATTTTAGTTTCTTAATCGTGATACACAGAGGATTCAGCAGTGTAGTGTAGTCGTTTTGGTAGAAATTAAAAAAAATCTGCAGCTTGTTACTGTGATCTGCTATCCTTAGAAGGGTTTTCTCAGCACAGTTGTTTCTTGTCCTTTTAGATGAAAATTTCAATTTCAAATGTCCAAATTATTACATAGGCTCCGTTCAGACTGCAGCCTGAAGTAACCCAAATCAGATTTTTTCGCTCCTATGCGATCTGGATGTGATCTTTTAATGACAGTCTGAGCGACACAGATCTGATATTTTCAAATGCGACACAGGCCACTTGGATATGTGCTCCTAACACCGATACATAGCCGATCTTTTGACAGGCGACTTCAGTCTGAACGGTCAGGTCGCATTCATCAGCAAGCGAGAGGTCGGCTATTGGCTGTAACAAGCACCTGTTGTGAGACAGTACAGCCCAACGGCGACACATTTGCTCACTGAAATAGGCCGAAGACGTGTTTCCTCCCTCGAGTGGTACGACAGCAACTGTAAAATCGCCAGGTGCTCTTCGGCAGGAGATGTGAAATGTATGGAGGGGATGGTTAAATTATATTAGACATACACGGTCTGACTTTGTATAGAGCCTGAACGTTATAGTCTGTTTTAAAAATAAGTCTTTGGTATAAGGTATAGTAAAGTCTATGATGTTTTAAAGCACACAGTCTATGCTACCATGTTAATTCAAAGTTCTATTTTTTTTTTAAAATGCATATGTATGTAGGTATATATATCAGAATGGAATTATGCGTGAGGATATATATGTATATAAGAGTGTCTATGTATATGTGTGTATATGTATGGGTATATACATATACTTAAAGTACACAATCTTGTAAGACTATCTATCTCAACTTGTGAAATAAAAAATACTCCAGGTGCTCAATGCAGAGTCCATGTTTAGGCTGTGCTGCATGTGACGTCGTGTCCTCCAATGCACATGCAGGACACTTTTGGGGTGTTTAAAGTTCACACTGGAGATCACAAACAAGTCACATTTAATTGGAAATGTGAACGACCTCGCAAAAAAATATGATTTCACAAAAAAAATCCTAATTGAGCATTAAACCCTGCAATCTGAATGTCGCCAGACACAATATGTCTTCTTTAAGGATTAAAGAAAATCTTTCCAGGAGTAAGGCTGTTGTGCTTATTTACCGTATTTTTTCAGTCTATAAGTCGCACCAGCCAAAAAATGAATAATGAAGAAGAAAAAAAAAGTCACACTTAACTATAAGTCGTACTTTTTGGGGGGAAATTTATCTTATAAAATCAGAGATCAAGAACCGACATTTCATCTTGAAAGGCGAGTTATAGAAGTTATAGTGATCAAAACAACCGAATAGAGAAGAATCCATGTATCATTCGTTCATTTGTTTTTCAGTATAGAACTAAAAATAAGAAAATGAAAAAAACAACTCTTTTCTTTATGATTTGTTTCTAAAACCAAAATGAAAAAAACATGAATTCATTTTTGATTCATATATTTGGTCTATGGGCTGTCCGTGTGAAAAATGTAATATATAAGTCACACCTGAGTATAAGTCGCAGGAACCACCCAAACCCTGAAAAAAAGTGCGAAATGTGGTAGTTCAAAATGTTTAAATTGTTAAAAATGGATACTTGATTTTACATCATGACAGCTCACTTATTGCTTGGTATCAAAAGTATGACTAAATTGTGCTTAACTATTGGATATAATTTTCTCTTGCGTGATGTCATCAGTATGTCTACTTCCTGTAATTTTCAACGTGATTTTCTTAACTTTCTTCTTTCTTCTTCAGTAACAGATCGGTGCAGAAATATGTTTACAGCAGGTATTGTATCACGCCAAATGAAGTCGAAATGTGAGAGTCGTACGCCCTTAAAGCAGCGAGCAGATGGAGAAAACAGCTTTCCCCGTGGCATCGATAAAGTCGACAGACAAATAAATAAATAAATCTGTGTCTTTTGTGCTCGTGGGCATCGACTGTGCCCCCGGTGGCTCTGCGGTGTAACGACAGCAACGACATTATCTCCGCGGAGTCTGGTATTGGATTGTTTCATATTGACGATTTACTTTTCTGTTTGAAACCTGCTCGGATCCATCTGCTGCGAAACACATATCTGAGTCAAACCACACAGATTAAAGAACTGGATTTGAGGAGAATATTCAACTCGACAAACTTTTTTTTTTTATCTTAAAGCCAGAATATGTAACTTGAACATGAAAAAACATTTTAAAAAAACATGCGTCCTTACTGAGGGTGGGCTTGCTTCTCCACAGACTTGACTCTTATTGGGCGCAGAGGCGGCTCATCCTGCTGTTTCCGTAGAATTTTGACTCCTTTTGCTCTAATCTTCCATAGTCTGGCATAAATTCCACGGAGATTTGCCTGAAACAACATAAAAGTTTAATTAGTTTCACTTTTGTCTCTCCTCTCTTTGCTCCCCGGGTTAAATGACCCTTCAGAGCGCTATCACAACACCATCAGATCAGGTTTGTGAAATTGTACTCTATTGTTTCCCTTCTGCTTTTGTATTCATATAAAATGTTGTTCGTGGGAGCATGGGCGATGAGGCTTGTGGGCGGAGCCTCGTACCAGAACGAGGACAAATTTCTGTTCGTAATATTTCTTTAAATCTCCACAACGCGATGTTCACCGTTCATCCGTGAAATTGCTGGTTAGATTCCCAGCCCCGTCCACAGATTACATTTGGGATTATGTGGATTACGTGTCACCGTGGCGACCTGCGGGTGTTCATTTGCCAGATTAAAACACATCTGGACTTCAGCACCCACAGCGCACAGATGCATCTTTTTCACGGTGGAATCTGTTTTTTATTGTTGTCTCGCATCACCACAAAGATAATTATTAGAGATGGGTGAAAGTAGAAAGTATAACTAAAGATTAACTGTGTAACTTTTCTGTTTAAATTTTCCTGTTTTCCTCAGAATGCTCACTTACAGGTTATTTCATATCACCTTGACAAACATGCATTCTTCCAGTGAGTGGGCGCACCTCTCCACAGACCTGACCTGTAACTTGGCCTGGTGGAGTCACCTGGGTCTCCGTGGAAATAAGTTTTATTCTCGCCAGCGGAAAATTCTATTAAAAGCGATAACATCTCCATGGAAACAAGCAGGTGGCAGACTCTGCTGATACAACAGCAGAAAAGTTACACCGTGCGCAATCAGTGTTTCATTCGTTCAGTCAATAGAAAACCAAAAATAACAATGTTTTCCTCATTGTTTGTCTCCAAAACAAAAATGAAAAAACAGATAATTAGGTTTTTCAGTTTTCGATTTTGTGTTTAAATGAATAATGGAAAAAAAAAAAAAAAAAAAAAAAAAAAAAATGATAACGGCCGTTTCCCAAACCAAACTCCTGGTCCTAATATCCAATGTGGAGCGTCTGTGTACAGAGGGTCATTAGAGGACTAAACCAGGTCTAAACCAGGACTAAACCGGGACTGAACCAGGACTGAACCGGGACTGAACCAGGACTGAACCGGGACTAAACCGGGACTGAAACAGGACTGAACCAGGACTAAACCGGGACTGAAACAGGACTAAACCAGGACTGAACCAGGACTAAACCAGAACTGAACCAGGACTGAACCGGGACTAAACCGGGACTGAAACAGGACTAAACCAGGACTGAACCAGGACTAAACCAGAACTGAACCAGGACTGAACCGGGACTAAACCGGGACTGAAACAGGACTAAACCAGGACTGAACCAGGACTAAACCAGGACTGAACCGGGACTGAACCGGGACTGAACCGGGACTAAACCGGGACTGAAACAGGACTAAACCAGGACTGAACCAGGTACAAACCAGTTCTAAACCAGGTCTAAACCAGGTCTAAACCAGGTCTAAACCAGGTCTAAACCAGGACTGAACCAGGACTGAACCAGGACTGAACCAGGACTGAACTAGGACTGAACCAGGTCTAAACCAGGTCTAAACCAGGACTGGACCAGTTTTAAACCAGGTCTAAAGCAGGTCTAATCCAGGACTGAACCAGTTCTAAACCAGGTCTAAACTAGGTCTAAAGCAGGTCTAAACCAGGTTTGAACCAGGACTGAACCAGGTCTGAACCAGGTCTAGACCAGGACTGGACCAGGACTCAGTGTTTGCTTCAGAAAATCGGTTGGTCAAGGTGGTGACCGTGCAGAGGTGGCAGAGCTTATTCATTTAAACACAAAATCGAAACCTGAAAGAACGAATCTTTATCTCTTTCTTCATTTTGGTTTTGGAGCCAAATAAGGAAGAAAACCAAAGAAAAGAATTGATTTTTCATTTTCTTATTTTTGGTTTTTGTCTTGACTGAAACATGGATTGTTCACCTTAGTCATTTTCCATTTCAGTTTGATAGAAATTTATATGAAGAACATGTCTTAATCATCTTTAACTTGTGGATTTTTTTTAAATTACTATGAAAATACTGTACAACCGATACAAAGAACCTTTTCCTCAATTCAAAAATAAATTATTTCCTGTATAGAAACGTACAGCGGTACGTGGAGCTGGAGCTGAATCGTGCCGTATTTGAAAAGATGCAGTTGAATAAAATTAAATGAAGACATTGGAAGGTGATTTTTCTATGGTTCGGATCAACGCGAGTTAAACCCTGTCACATAAAGACTCCTCTGACTCCTGCGTGATCCGATAATCATTTTTACAGTGAGAGGAAATTAAAAATATCTGGAGTCAGTCTAATGGCCTTCGTGAGCGGCAGAGAAGAAATGAAAGTCCATCAGAAATCGTTTGTTTTTGGAGCTTTCTACCGCGTTATAACGTTCCTGAAGTGGTTTAAGACGTCATCCATGCACGTTTGAGTAATCTAGCGATCTCTCCTTGGCCTGTATTCAAACCCTCCTTACGTTTAGGTGTAAGATTCAGTACAAAGCTCCGCCCACAAGCTCCCGGATGACAGTTTTTCATTAACATACAAAAGCAGGATGAAAAAACAACGCACTACAACTTCACAAACCTGATGCGATGTGTGGTAGTTTCATTAGCAGGATGATTGTGTTGCTCTGAAGGGGGAGTGATTTAGCGCAGAGAGCAAAGGGAGGCGGGCTCAGAGCGTCACTGCATTTTGTACTACATTGTAATCTAAATATATTATGTTTCACCAATTAATACCACGTCAAAGTGTAATACAGTCGTCCGTCTCGCTGTTTGAAGATTTTTTTGTGTATAATTTTTTTTACAGTGTATGAACGTGCATTGTGTTCTGCATTCTGATTGGCTAAGAGAAAACCCGCGTATTGTGTTCTGCGTAATCGAAAGCAGCATGTTTGTTTTTGAGAATAAAAAACAGTGCCGACAACTCCCTATAACTATGTTTTTCACCCCTCGCGCTCGTCACTTTAGATCGAGGGACCCATTTTTGCGGCGTGATCCCCCTCCCCACTTAGATCGCGCCACGGACGGGTTTTACAGCCTTAAAACATATATAAGAATTGTAAAAAATAAAGCTGACTACTTTGCGGGTTATTTTTAGAACATAACCCGGGACATAAACGAGGGACCACTATTTGTCACATTTGTCCTCGTCTCCATGGAAATGTTACTGCATTGTCTATAATGTTCCACAGTATGGTATTAACCTGTTATAGCATTTACAAGTGTCATTGTTCACACATTTAAACAAAAAAATAAAAAAAATCTAAGACCAAAATGATAAAGAAATATAGAGATATACATACAGTACAATAAATGGTGTTGCTTACCTTATGGAACTGACAGATTCAATATAACCATCAATTATACGAAGTGTCTGTGTATTTATATTCCAATAGGTATGAATACTAACATGTACAGACATCACTGTGTGTCTGTGTATAAATATCAACATGGATGTGTATTGGATGGTATGTCTGCAGTGTGTATGTGTGTATACCAAAAGAACCAAATGCGTATTATTTCCTGCACCCTTAAAAGGCAATTTGTTGTTGTTGTTGTTGTTGTTTCTGTCGTCTTCTATCCTATTATACAGTAGATGTTAATAGGGTTTGGCAAAATAAGTGTTCAAACTTCTGCCTAAATCCCTTCGGTCTGCAGAATAACTTTTATGTTGCATAATGCAGAATGTCTGTGTTAAATCACTGTAATATGATTAATAATGATGTAAACTGACCAAAGAAAAAGAACTAACACATCCTTGAAAGACGTGTGTTCTTATACTGTAACTGTCCTATGACTCCCCCAAAGTGAAGTGGTGCCTCCTGTTTATCTCCATGGAGACAGCTATGTTAAATGCCATACTGTGGAACATTATAGACAGAATTAAAACACCTCTTAACCAGGCGACATAGTTCACCTTTATGTAAAAAGATAAGAAAATAAATGATTACAAGAACTATTTTGACACAACTGGATCTGTATTTTCAGCACATCCTTGAGAGACGCATGGGAGGGCATCTGACACACACACACACACACACACACACACAGGAAGGGCATCTGACACACACACACACACACAGGAAGGGCATCTGACACACAGGGGCATTTCAGCAGTTTCAGGTCTAAACTACAGTTAGCAGCTTTCACACAGAATAAAACCCCATGGAGAAACAGGGGACAAAATATTACCTAAAAAAAACTGCCCATTTGCAAATTCTAACAGTTTAAATTGAATTTTCTTTTGTGTCGTCATGAATCTCGGAAACTGACAGCGCCTTCTGCTCAAATATTGATTTTGTGACAATAAATTAAACAATTAGGAGCACTGGTCCACCGGTGTGATTTTTCTCATTGGTTTGCGAGCTGTTTACGCTCCATTTAACTCTGAGTAAAATGTCTTTCTCAAAACTACTGTCAGCATCAGTCACTATGAATCAATAACTATATTTCTGCTTGTGTTTATTTTCTCAGCGTTTGCAGTTTGTGCGTCTGATGTTAGTTTAGTTAAAGAGGCGGTATTACTCTTCTGTGGGGTGTTACAGGTGCGATATTCTGCATAAAACTTTTCTGGTGGAGCATCCGTCAAACACTTCTCTCCATGAAGATGTTATTGCTTTGTCTGGAATGTTTCACAGTATGGCATTAAAACCTTTCTATCTTCATGGAGACCAAACCAGACCAAGTTACAGGTCAGATCTGTGGAGAGGCGACCCCGCTCCCAGTCAGAATGTTTGTTTTTCTAGGTATTTTTGAGCTATAAAACCACCTGTAATTGAATAACAGTAAAGTAGAGCTGTTTAATGTCATACTGCAAAACATTCCAGGCAGAGCAATGACGTATCCATAGAAACAAGCAGGTAACGGACACCCAACCAAAAAGTTACACAGTGCACTTTTAAACCAAGTTAATATGTTGGCATTTCATCATCAGGAACATTAGAGAGATCAGAGAAACTGCAAATTTCTGTGATCAGGCCAAGATTTTCAAACTTATATCAGGTTTATTCATCTTGTTTTAACATTTATTATCGACTTACTAGTTCTGAATTGGTTGTATAATCTTTAAAATTGTCAGATATATTTCTTTCATGACTCAACTAGTCAGAAAATATCAAATTTAGGCAATAAATGTTTAAAAGAAGCTATAATCCATTTACCAGAGTTTCCCCTGTAACACTTCACTTGTTTTTAGATTCAGTGACACAGATTTGTTTGATACTCGAGTTTATCTAAAACATCCTCCATGAACTTATCTCCAGCCCATGAACACTTTGGCAACACAGAGACGCTTCATTCTAGTCTAGAGGGAGTTTATTTTAAGAGAACTTGTCGAGTAAAATGATCTTGCTGCATGAACAGATAATTTCACTACTTTTAAGTCATTTTCTGATAGATTTAAGTGTTTATCTTTAATATCTTACCTTTTGGCCAAGCTTTTTGCAGTGAATGTCCACATCTCCAAAGCTCAAAATGCTCTGTTGCACCTCGTGATGTCATGAAGCAGTTGGTTTCAATTTAACAGCTCCTTTTACCTTTAGTTCAGTGGAGATTCTGAGCAATCCCATGGCTGAAATCATCCAAATGATTCCGGTGAAGGTGTATGGAGTTTAAAAACACTTTGGAGCACTTCCTGTATTGACACATGACATCACGAGGTGGAACAGTTACAGTTTGAGAGAAGAACTCAGTCTAAATATGCAGGATTTGTGTGTTAAAGATGTGCGAAAGAAACAAAACTCCTCCAGGTCTGTCTGTGATGAGGAAACAACATTATAACACATAATATGGACCCTTTTAAGCAACAAAACACATTTCAACAAAGTTTTGGTGTGATTCGAATACAAAATCTGTGTATTTGTCCACCGTTTTTTCCCCCGTATCCCTGTTAGTCTTGTGTCCGTCGCGTTGAGAGCACAATGAGCGAAATGACACCGGCCGATCAATGCGAGATTACAACGTTTGGAGATGGGCCTCGAGAAGAGATCTTGTTTTTGCTCTGTTCGCTCAAATCGCAGTGAAAATGAAGCTGGCGATCGAAGCAGACTTATTGATTGGACTTTGTTTGTGACACAATGGGGCGGGAGGAGTCTTTTTAAATGCTTTTCTGCACTTGAACAATGCGATCTCATGTTTCAGAGCTCAAAACGTCGTCTGTTTACATGGAGAGACGAGGGTTATGATCTACAAATGAGGCTAACAACAGTCGCGGGTAGATTTCATGTTGGTTCTAGGTGTAGGCAAATTCAATGGACGTCTTAAAGGTGTAAACTTTATTGGTAGAGGGTATGCAACCAGCTTGTCGCCATGGAGATGTTACTGCTTTACCGGGAATATTCCACAGTGTTGCGTTCAACATTTATTTCAAGAACGTGTTTTTATTGCTCAAAAATCCATAGAAATGCTCATTCTTACTGTAAGCGGAGCCGCCATTCCACTGATCCGACCTGTAACTTGGCCTGATGGCGTCGCCTGCTTGCCTCCATGGAGATATTAGTAGTTTAAAGCTATACCGTGGGACATTCTAAGCAATCCAATAACATTTTCATTGACAAAGTTGTCCAAAGTCCAATATAAACAGAAAATAATCGTTTCTCATCATTGACTTTGGGCAAAGAACAAAATATCTGGTTTATTATTGAAAAAAATCTTGTCTTTGCCTGTAATATTCCACAATATGGCATTAAAAAACGTATATAAGGTGCATTTATTCAATTACAGGTGTTTTTATTGCTCAGAAACATCTAAAAAAACATCCATTCTTGCTGTGAATGGCGTCGCCTCTTCACAGATCTCGCCTCGTAAATCTCCCGCTTATCTCTACGGAGATTGATAGGTTTAATGCCCTACTTCGGAACACTGCTGGCAAAGCAATAACATCTCCATGGAGTGCACCTTTAAACAGTTTCTCTACAGGGACAATAAAGTACTGTTACTGTTCGTTGGTTTTCATGTTTTTCGATTACGACTTGGTTTTGTGTGAATATTTATCATAGTTTTACATCAGTGCAGTGGCAGTTTGTAGAAGCTGAAGTAATAAGTACAAAAAAGTCTAGAAGTAGCTGTGAAACTCTAGGAAAATATATATCCAGAGACAATTTCCGCACAAAGAAGCCCATTTTTCTGACAGTTTAATCCTTCATTTCACAAAACAAAGGTGCTGTCATTTACTTTTATTTGTCTAATCACAGCTATTGTGTAATTTAGACAAGCTTCAGTCCTTGTTAACATCATGGTTGCTAGGTAACAGTTATGAAATTACTTGTACCACATCTGCGGCTCATGTCCAACCAGGAAATAAAATTATGAACAAAATTTGAAAACTAGACAAAACTAGGCAATTCTTTTTTCAGTGCACTGCGTAATGTTTGGGGTCCGCTGCTTTCTGGTCTCCATGGAGATGTTATTGCTTTACCTGGAATGTTCCATGGTATGACTTTAAACATATCCATCTGGCATTTATTCATTATGGGTGTTTCTGTTGCTCAAAAATACAATCATTCCTTCTGAGAATAGAGGCGTCTCTCCACAGATCTGATTTGTAATGTACCGTAGTGCTGTAAACCGCTTGTCTCTCTGGTGACAGACAGGTTTAATCTATACTGTGGAACGTTCTAGACAAAGAAAATACGTTTCCATTAGGGATGAGACATGATTTTCGAATATTCGTTATACGTTTGAATATCGTATAGTAGTTTTGAATGGCGTTTTAGCCATAGTGAGCGTTTACTTGAGGCTGCCTGTGACGTCGGAGCGAGTGTTCTCTGCAGCTGGAGTAACTGTCAATAATCTGTGCACCCGTCTCCACCCCGAACCAAACCCGACTAACGTCCAACAGGACTCATCAGAACCAGATGGGTTCGGGCAAGCATTTATGTTCAGGCTCAGGTCGGACAGATGTACGTCAACTGTTTCCGGTACCACAGTAAAACCACTCACTCCGAGACTCTTAAAGTGTTCAAAGATCTGAGCTCTGGACTTTGAGTTTAGATACAAGTCAAACTGTGTTATTATTTGTGAAATGTGGTGCAATACTTCAGATACATGATTTGTAAAGCATAAAAGATTGGAGATAAAGTCCACAGGAAGTAATAATAATAACAATAATAACAACAAAACAACAATAATAATAATAATAATAATAATAATAATAATAATAATAATAATAATAATAATAATAATAATAATAATAATAATAATAATAATAATAATGCATTTTATTTATTTGGCGCCTTTCTGGACACCCAAGGTCGCCTTACAACAACAGCTATAGCGCTTTTCACAGACACATGTCCTCAAAGACGCTTTACAGAGCATTATTATCAGAGTATTGTTCATTCACTCCAGACCCAATGGTAGTGAACTACCACCAACACTCACACACACTCCACTTTCACACCTACAGTGCATGTTTTGGGTTGAGCCCAGTAGAGTCACTGTTGGTAATCTGCAGCTTCACCTCGATCCGTGCACTGTGTGGATGTAAACACACACACGTGGGGGACGACTTTCGCCTTTTTACTTTTAAAGAAGCAAAGATCACTAGTGCTGTTCTGTGGACTGGACGTCATTATTTGAATATGGATGAGATACTGCACTTTAAATTAACTACTTTACAGAAGTGAGTAATGTATTTAGAGCATTATTTTCACAAATCCTGAGTTTGTGTTTTGCGTCTCTGTTTCTGTTGGACGTCACGCAAACAATATCCTGTCCTGTGTCATTAGGCCTGTGAAAATAGTGTGATTTTAATTGTGTCGGGTTCAGACACAAATATCTTGATGCCCACCAGATTTGATCACTGATGTCGGACTTTTGTGCTTAAATACCTGTCTCACCCGATCTGTCATTGTGTGTGTGTGCGTGTGTGTGCGTGTGTGTGTGTGTGCGTGTGTGTGTGTGTGCGTGTGTGTGTGTGTGCGGGGCGGGGCAGTTTTCAAATAATATTCAAATAACTGTTGTCATTTTTCTAATAATTTTCAGATAGTTGTCATTGATTTTCAAATAGTGTTTTTGCCAAAATATCACCTCCCTAGTTTCCATGGTGACAAGCAGGTGGTGGACCCTTCTCTATAGAAATGTTCCACAGTGCAGCTTTAAATCTAATGCTGTTGACGATGTTTTAGTGAAGCGCGCAGTCTGACCCGTCACTTTACCCCTCGTCATAACTAATGCATGAATGATCCTCTAATGAAAAATACATGTAACCTGTGGCGGGTGAGGCATGCAAACAAGGGTAATGTGTCCCCCGCGGGCTGCCGTAGACTTACAGTAAATGACCGCTCGACTTCACGGCAGATCAATGGTCCGATCACGGCCCCTGATGAATATGTAGCAGTGAGCTTCAGTTTAGCGCAGATCTATAAAAGTATGTCTGGAGATGATTAGCTTCAATCCATTAGCATTAGCATAACAGCGCGGGGTGAAAAACTGATGACGACCAAGGACTCCACCAAGGATTTCAAAACTCCTGACTCAGCCGGGCCACGCATTTGTCATTTGCAGCAGAGGGAACAACGACAGACTTTTTAAAGAGGGGTTTAGCCGTTACCATGGTGACAGAATGCACACATTAGCACTAACCATTGGTGTATAGAACAGTAGATCTCACAGTGACTGCCCACTGTCTATTGCAAATGCGTCAACAGAGGCGCAATCGTGCCACAGGGTAACACTGCTTTAAACCGAATGAACATCAATCGGGGACAAGGCGACGTACAGGGTGTCCCAAAGAATTTGACATTTTGTAAGACAATAATTTTGGTAAATCTTGTTGAAATAACCTAAAATTTTCACAGAATATATAGAAGCAGAACAAGATATTCTATTTAATGCTTTATTTTTGTTCTGTTTTCAGCTTGAGCTGTTCACTCCCAAAGGGAAGTAATTTTGTGTCTTGGAATCTGCTCGCACACTGTCACCCAAGACTGTGCAGCGAATGACGGTTTGAGGAAACGACTGGAGATAAAACCCTACCATCAGCAGCTCCTTCAGGC